>JAUMJL010001074.1:100000-636421 GCA_033558185.1 Dromococcyx pavoninus
TTCTACCTACCCTGTTGCCCTTTTTTTTTTTGAAGTGTGGAAGGCCTTCAGTGCCTCCTTTCCCAGGGAGGAGGCATGGAGGGGCTCTGTGGCTGTTTGTTGTCTGTCGTTCCTGTTGTGTGTGACAAACTGGTGTTCTCCAGGGTTCAGTGTTGGGTCCAGTCCTGTTTAATATATTTATCAATAATCTGGACGAAGGGATTGAGTGCACCCTTAGTGAGTTTGCAGATGACACCAAGCTGGGTGGCAGTGCAAGAGTGGCTGGAGAGCTGCCTGGAGGAGAAGGACCTGGGGGTGTTGGTTGATAACTCGCTGAATATGAGCCAGCAGTGAGCTCAGGTGGCCAAGAAAGCCAATGGCATCTTGGCCTGTATCAGAAACAGTGTGGCCAGCAGGACCAGGGAGATGATTGTACCCCTGTACTTGGCACTGGTGAGGCCACACCTCGAGTACTGTGTGCAGTTCTGGGCCCCTCACTACAAGAAGGACATTGAGGTGCTGGAGCGCGTCCAGAGAAGGGTGACGAGGCTGGTGAAGGGGCTGGAGAACAAGTCCTGTGAGGAACAGCTGAGGGACTTGGTGTTCTTCAGCTTGGAGAAGAAGAGGCTGAGGGGAGACCTCATTGCTCTCTGTGGCTGCCTGAAAGGAGGTTTTGGCGAGGTGGGTGCTGATCTCTTCTCTCAAGTGACAAGTGATAGGATGAGAGGAAATGATCATAGGTTGCGCCAGGGGAGGTTTAGACTGTCTGTCAGGAAAAATTTCACTGAAAGGGTGGTCAGGCATTGGAACAGCTGCCCAGGGAGGTGATTGAGTCGCCACACCTATAGGTGTTTGAAAGGCAGGTAGATGAGTTTCTTAGGGATGATTTAGGAAGGGGACAGATACTGTTGGACCTGATGATCTTGGAGGTCTTTTCCAACCTTATGATTCTATGATTCTATGACTTACTGCAGACTCCCAGCTCCTCTTAAAGACCATTGTCTTCCCAGTAACAAAATGACACTGGCCAGTGTCACCGTGACAGGACAGAGGTGTCTGAGCAAGCAGGGGTCATGGTGGCCCAGTGAGAAGGTGGTACTACACACACACAGGTTCTTGAATCACATATCCACATGGGTGGTAGGGAGCTTGTACCATGAGACAGGTGGTGGGCTTGCAGAGATGCAGGCAGGAAAAAGGCTTTCACTGGCAAATTGTAACATGAGTGGGATTATGCTTGATCAGAAAGCCTTTAAAATTGCTAGTGTGGTCACTGGCTAGTATAAGTGAATAAAGAAGACAAGCAACAAGGGAGGTGAAGTAAATAGTGGGTGATCCATGAAGTGTGCCATCCAGGGAGGCTATAAACTGGGGGCAATATAAGCAGAGCTCCAACTTGTGATGCCTTAATCTCTTAGGTACAGAGGAACTGGGATTCCAGGCTCCTGTGGGAGTCTAGTGAGATATTTCTCCTACCCTGACTTAGATGCTGATATTTGATCAGCTGAATTGCTCTCCTTAGTTGCCTAAAAATAAATGTCTGCTGTGTGGGTGTCTGCATACAAGCTGGTTACCCATTCATTATGAGATTCAAGCTCCCCCTGTACTCCCGTTTACATTGACGGTATTGACTGAGGCTCAGTTTATGCACACATAGCAATCTAGACCCACCTGGGACCTGCTGGCCCAGAAAGGAGGGTGCCCTCTAAGTCCTGCACTGCATTTAAAAGCCTTTTGAAGAAGTCCTGGATATCCTGAGGTATCCTGGATGGCACTAAATGTCTATGGATAAGCAGTTGAACTGAGCTGTGGTTCCCAGAGAGCTCAAATTGCCGAGGTAGGGCTGCATGTTCAGGTGAGTTCAGGTGACTGATGTCCACCCAAGGTATTTTTCATCCCTGAGAGTGAATCTCCATGGGATGATCTGGAAGAGCAGTTTAAGCTCTTTTGCACATTCGGGCTTGCTATTATGGAAAAAACCTGCATTTTATGGACTGTGAGTGTGGATCTTTGTGGGTGGGATGCAGATAGATAACTCCCTAGGACCAAAACAAGACCAACCAACAAATTTCACATAGGCTACAAATAAGAGCTGCAAGTCTACTTGCTACCAACTAGAGCGGGGAACAATTACTTAAGGGAAGCAGTGAGACTTTAAGCACTTCCCAAGCCCCAGGCATCGTCCATTAACATCCTTCATATCAATTTTGAAAAAGGAAGAAACAGTCCTTAGTTGGGGAACTGAGCCAAATGGCAAATTGAATATTGTACCACACTACAAGTGAATATGGCCCAGCTGAACATTTGCAATTTAGATGACACTGACCACCCTTCTCCTCTTTCTCTCATCTGATTTTCTTTTTTTAAAACTATAATCTGTTCTTTGAGCCATTTTGTCTCTCCTCTTACTGGTCCTGACTTCTCTCTTCCTCCTTCATTCCTCCTGTTCACCATTATTGATGGGAACCTTCTTCACTCTTGCTGAAACCTCCGGTCAACTGAAAAATTGACAGTGCCAAAGGACTGGAGAGCTGAGTGGATCCCCATCGTAAGAGTCCAGGTGTCTTCTCCTGGACAAAAAGACTCGGAAATGCACAGGGCTTAATGGGTTCTCTATCAAGATTCATTAAATTTTATATATTCATTCTGAGTTTATGTCACTAACTCGTGCTTGGTTAAAATCCCTTTTCTGAGATGCTATGTTGTAATCTGAGGACATCAGAAGACAGAAGCTTATATGTCTCCCTTCAGTGCTTTCCCTAATAATATTTGGAACTAAAAATTGGGATGTATTTCTAAACTTGAATTTGACTTCAATTTTTTGATACTCATCCCTGTCATGCTATCCTCACTGTGTTGAAAAGCTCGTGAAAATCTTTACTAACAGCCATATTACCTGTTTGGGCTGTTGAAACATGACTCCTGTTCTTATTTTCACTAATCTAGGGAGACTGAAGGCCAGACTCAGATCACCTGCTTTAATGGGTTTTAAAAAAAGCAAACAGAATTCATGTCCTTAACCCACAGCCAGCAATTTAGAAAACTTGCATTCCAGCTTCACTGACCATTGGAGTGTAATTCAGCTAGCCACATGCCAAAGGAGGTTCTCACTTTCTGTATCTGGCCCAAAGCTCCTAAGACAGCGGCATTTGCTCTCTTCCACCCTGGGGTAATTTTTGTGTGCGGCGTTTCAGAAGCAGTTTCACTGACCATTCCCTAAGTTAAAACACCTTCCCTACTCCTATACTTGCTTCTGCTCATTATACATTTTATCTTGCTTATCTATCAAAATACCACACAACAAAACTGCCATCAAAGGAAGGAACTAATGATTAATTGCTTGCCCTTTGAAAACTCCCAAATTTTCCCCAGTTCTTTTTCTGCTTTCCAGAGACGGCACATTATGCAGTTTGTACTTCATAAACACCTGGGCCCAAGACACCCAACTTTACTTCTTCCTATAGGAGAGCACTTTGTTAAAACAAGCCCAACTCCCCAGCTCTGAGTAGGTGTCCTGTCCTTGTAACTACTGACTACCTTGCTAATCTTTGTGTCAGTAGCTTCATTAACAGCAATTTCGTTTTTCCTCACAGATTATGGATGACAAGACACAGTCATGCCAGACTTCCTACCAACTCCTACAGACCCTGTCTCCTCAGAAACACCCCCATCTGCCCTTGATGCCTCATAAACAACTACTTTTTAGGAGATAGTTTAGCAGTTCCTAACTCCTTTAAGGAGTGCTTCATGCACATTGCATCACACTAATTTTTTAATCAAACTGTCATGAACTGCAAAGTCAAAGCTTTATAAAAGTCTAAATGTGTTATATCTGGGTAGTCACCTTTATCATCCCAACTTTTTGTCTCATCAAATCATGTTTCACAAGTCCTATTTTTTATTAGTCTGTGTTAACTGGCCCTAATTATGTTCCCACTCATTAGTTCTATATTGATTGATTCCTGTAGTAGTTTTTACATTACTGTGATGAGATTATGTCAGACTTGCCACCCTAGAGCTGCTTTGGTTAGACCACTTTCTCTTTTCTAATACTGGCACATAGTAAGAGCTCTCTGACTCCTCTGAAATTTCCCTAGTGCTCCAGGAGTTATCCAAGACTGGTGTCAAGGGGTCAGAAATTTCCTCAGCCAGTTCTAGGAAGACTCTTGGCTGCAAGTTTGCAGACCCTGTTCGTATAAAATGTGTTTATCCATAGAAGATGTTGCTTAACTTCCTTCTTGGTTGTTAGTAGCGTGGAAAGTGTTTCGACATCCTTGTGTGATATAAACACATCCTCTTCTTTCTTTCCAAGCTCAGAGCAAACATATTAATTGAACATTTCTGCTGTCTCTAAATCATTATTCACATTTTTTCTGTCTCCACATGGCTGGCCCATGACATTGCTGGCATTTCTTTTTCCTAATTAGCCTAGAAAGCTTCTTCCTCTTCAATAATTTGGAACTTTCCTTGCTATCTTTATCATCTCCTTTCCATTTTCTGCTCTTACTACGTTAAAATTCATATTGATTTGCATTTCTGCTTCATGTCCTTGTTTTACTTTGCTATTCTAGGGCTCTAGAGCTAATTGCTACCCTCATGTCAAAGCTGAACTAAAATGTATATTCGGCCAAAATTGTCCTGTTGTTTTTCTTATTCACATTAAATCATAGATTTTAGGCCCTTGTAAACCCTCTTCAAAGCTTTCCTGATACATATGCATACATACAAATGTATATACATTTTTCCCCAATTCAGTTAAGATCATGCTTCCCCTCAGCTTTGGGAAATCCTTTTCTAAAGTTGCAACACATATCTTTCAGAGGGAAATTTTTTTTATTAGGTATCATGAACAGAAGTCCAAGGCACAGAACCACTTGGATAGTTGATACACCTGAGCAGGCACTTTACACCCTCCAAGGGCTTATACACTTTGTAGGACCAAAGTAGGATGTCACTGAATATGACTGGTCAGGAGCAGGAAAAGGATAGCTGAATATACAAATCCTCGTGTTTCCTTGCTTCACCTTTTTCAAAGTAATCTCCAGGTTTACTTGAGCATAAGGCGCTCCATATCAGGGTTGTAGATATTTTATAGCTATTATCAGGAAAGTTCTGCTGATTGTAATATTTGCTGTTGACTGGACACATCCATTTCATAAGATTCATTTGGAACCCAGATCTGTATGACCAGGAACTCTGCTCCTCAAGTTCGACTATCATTGCAAGGAGAGGAGACAGCCCAGGTAGCTCCAGGAAAAAGCTCTTTTGTGTTAACAATATGTGAAACACAAGATGGAGTTCATTAGCCTAAGTCTGGCTTGAAGATTTCTTGACTGAATTTGTTAAATGATTCAAAATGACCCTAGGTGTTGATAATCATCCTGGCTCCTACGGGATTTGTTATGAATTCAAACCTTTTACAGCTAATATGATTTTGCCCCAGCAGTAAGTCTAAGGACTATTCAATAATTATAGTCAGTTTGGTTTGTTTCTAATCTCTGTCTGTTCTATAAGGTCTATAAGGATGCCAGAAGATGCCTTATGAAGCCTCAAGTTGAAGGAATGTGAGAACTCTTTGACAAAATGAGATGAAAATGTAGGTGAAATAACTGGTGTAAAGCAGGTAGTGGCTGTCAGACACACTCTTAGAATCGTTAGAGGCAAAGTTCAGTACATGGAAGGAATAAAACTCCATCAGCTCAGCAGCAGTCAATAAGTCTGAAATGGATGGTTCAAGTCATGGTTAATTTATTCAAATTGGCTTTCCATCTTGGTGTGATAGACAGGTACAATATGCCTATCCCCCTTCAACATTTTAAGTAGTCCTCACAAAAACACATCAAATTGAGTTCCACCACTAGTAATAATGCAGAACATTGACCTGTGACATTTGAAAATAAATGACGGGAGCACAAATGCAGTCCTTCCCGAGCAATCATGCTTTTCACACAGGTGGAGGATTTTTGTTCCAACAACTGTTTTGTTCGAACCATGGCACCCGAATCATGTCAATCGCACTGAAGATTCAAAGAGCTTTGCTTGCTCAAAACAAACAATTCCTCTCACGACATGTAATTAATCTGCTGAACTCTTTTCCTCAGGATGCTGTGGACAGTAAGAGTTTATGTGAGTTTAATAGGTGACTGGACAAATTCATGGAGGATTATGTAGCTGCTGGCTATTAAGAACAGCATTGTCACCTGTTTCAGGATGTCTGTGTGATGGAAATTTCTAGAGCAGGGCAGAGTACTCAAGGGAAATATCACTATATCCATGCCATATTTTTATACTTTCTGTGTAGGCTCCTGCTCCTGGCCACTGCCAGAGACAGGACAGTGTTATAATGGACCTTTTGTCTGACTGGGTGCACCTATCCTTACATTCTTAATCAAATCCAATGGAAACATTTGAGCATGATTAAAATGGGCCTGGGAATGGGTTGAGAGTATCTAAAAGGTTGGTATGGCAGCTCTTCATCCAAGACGGTGTCACAAGAGCTGATGTATGGCTTGGTGCAGTACCACATCAACAAAAAAACAAATGTCCTTCTTGGTCTGAGATTTCATAGCTGAGTTTGCACTCTCCACAGCAGACATGATCTTAATGGTGAATGAACTTCAAGGTAGACTGCATTTGATGCAAGATAGCAGTCATTATTCAAGCTGACATTGACAAAATGACAGAGTAGTAAAATAATGGCACATTCTTTGATATTGCCTTCAGGGTCAAGATACTCACTGTTATAGGATGGCTTATTGATCGGGCTTACCATTTCGAGAGCCAGACAATGTTAGAAGGAAGTTGCAACTGGAAAATAACAAGAATTAAAGGATTTAGCACTGTTTTTTGTCTTTGGAATGTGGACACATACATTCTGAAACATTTCTGAATCTTGTGTACCTCCCAGATGATGAAGCCATGGATAGAAGGTACTTTGTTAGCCAGCAACTTTCTTCTTGCTAATTTCATAGTCTTATTTCTGTGAGCTTCCACGAATACCACATACAGGGATGGATTTCATTTTGGGGCCCACAGTGACACAAAAGAGCAGCTCTGATTTCATAGCTGCATTCACTCCTTTGTACAATGAAGGTTTATGCAAAGTCTTGGTGCACAAGGAAAGATGCCAAGCCAAATGTATTTTTAGCTGTTCAGCCAGATGGGTTTCTTGCGTCTGTATGAATTCAGTGCTTTTCCGCACAAGGATGATCAGAAACATCACTCTTGCAGAAGTTCTCAGTAAAATATCTGTAAGAATTGGTGAACCCAAAGGTGTTGTGAAGCTCTCAAACTTTCTTTGGAGCCCATCCAGCAATGGCAGAAATGCTTCAGATTTAGTTATTCCCTCTGAGTATGTGTCGTACCCAAGGAGCTGCACTTCAGTGAACTTTTCATGTTTTACGTACTGTCTGTTTTCTCAAGCACCAGCTAGAGAGGACTGTCTGTGCAGCCAGCCAGGACTGAGCCTAAAACATTCATGCAGGCCCTAATGATGTAAGGCACTGACGGGAACAGGGTGGGCAGCATAGATAAATATTAAAATTAAATATGTTGTACGTAGACTAAAACATTCTAGTCAACACCTTCATAAATACACACCAAGCTGCAAGCTCTATTTAAGCCCAACTCTATAAATGTCCTGGCACTCTGTGTCCTTTTCAACAGTTCATTAATTAAAGACAGATGACATTTGGTTTTGATAATTATTTATTTTTCATGATTTGATGCAGTCAACAACAAGGCATCCTTTTTCAACAAACATGACAGAGGTACCAGAGGGAGATATGTGAGTGAACGAAAATCTTTGTTAGGCTTTTTTTAAAGGTATTCCTGCCGGCCCTGAAATCTAGTCTGGAGAAGCAGTAAATTTTTTCAACTGAGGTGCTGGCTCCAAAATTCAGATAGTTTAGACAGCAAAAAAAATGCTGAGTTAATGTACTAAGCAGCTTTCACCAAGGTATTTTACAGAGGTGTAGGGGAGAGGTTTACCTGTGTTTGCTGGACACTGGTATGGGTCAATGTGATCAATTATTTCTAGGAAATCAACAATGTGCATAAAACCCCCAATAACTTTGGACAAACTGTGTCCGTACTGATGGGATTTCTGCAAAATGCAGAGGTGATGCAAACAAGAGATGCCAAATGTTTCATGTCATTTAAAACAAATTGTGTTCACAAGGTGATCTGGGATCAAAACTTGGGTAGCACACTCTGACGCAACCACCGCCAGATGCACAAGGCCAGGAGGGGCCCTGGCTCTGCTGGACCAGAAAATCAAGCTTCAGGATAGCCAGGATAGCCATGAGGTTCCCAGATGTGACAAAGTCACTCAAAGAAACCATGAGGTACAGCAAGCAGAGCTGACTTTCTGTGTGCGTGGAAAAGCCAACTTAGCAGAGCTGTCGACTTTCAGGTCTCACTAAACCTGGGTGTTTTGCACATTTCCTTGGCTGGCCAACCAGTATGAAAATTTGAGCATGAAAACTCAAAAAAACTGTCCAGGATAACCCATTTTGTTCCTTTTTTTGGTGCCTTCCTTTTTGTGCCTCCACTGGTACAAATACAAGTTCCGTGTAGAGAAAGTAAGAATGATCTGGGAAGCAAAAAGCTTTATTTGCCTTTGATTTTGCACATGTTGCACGCCTGTCTGCAAAGTTCAAGCAGGGATGTGTGCAGGTCTGGAGTGCTGACCTGAGCCAACTTAATCCTTTGCTTTATTGTATCAGCTTTGGCAGAAGCAGACTATCTGAGGCACTTCAGCCCACTCCCGGTCAAAAATTGTGCACACCAGATCAAAGCAGGATAGACATTGCTTGTTGCTTGCCAAGAAGGCCAGGTGGCAAAAAGCTTCTCACATGTCAGCAGGCACTTGGAGAAGTTCGGGAAACATTTACAAGCAGCTGATGTCTTCGTGGAGATCTCACGCCGCAGCTTTCAAGAGTTCACTGCACCTTCAAACGCAGCTGCTGAGGAGTCAGCGTACATGCAGCTGGGTGGGATACAGGGCTGAGTAGGAGTGCACACATTCTCCTGGAGGTCAATGCAGACGACAACCAAAGGCTGGTTAGGAGCAGAGGCAGATGGCAAGACAGAAGGATGAGCCTTTGTACCCATAATAATGAGCTTTGTCATTCTTCAAATCACAAACAAGTGTTTAAAAAGAAGCTTGATCTCTTCTCTGGGTTGCTTTGGTGGTCTAGAATAGACTTCAGGAACTGCATTCAGTCAGCTGCCTGTTCCTAAGCTCAGCTTGTGAGTAGATGATGCCCCAAGTCCTAGTGGAATTTAAATGGAAAAAGGGCAAAAAGGCTAATCCAGGGAGAGAGACAGGAAGACATATAGAAGCGGGAACATACTAATGCAAAATTACTGTTCCCAACAGCACTTTCAGTCTCCTCCCTAGGACGAAGGATTAAATAGGACAGAGAGCTGCTGTGATTTGGCTTCTGCTCTTCATATGTTCAATTTTATTTTCCTATTTCATTTTTTTATTGTCTTTTTTTTCTTTTTCATTTGGGAAGTGACCCAAGAAACTGTGTTTCCCACATAGCCATTTCAAAGGAAATTCGATGCTTTCAAGGGCCCTGGGGGAAACACTTTGGGAAAACAGCACCAGCTCTGTCCTTCCTCTCTCTCTATTTTTTTCCTTAGGAAAAAAATAAATGAAGGGGAAAGGGAGAGGAGAGGAGCCTTTAGTGTGAGGAGACATGAAACTGGAGAGATTAAGTTTCAGAAAAGCAGGCGGCGTGGCTGCTCAATCCTGTTTCTTAAGCCAAGGACTCTCGGCTTTGGCTGAGCCACAGAAATACTTCACTCTTCAAAGCTGATACTTTTCTGATCCTTATTTCTGCCCCTTTACCATCCTGTCCCTACTGGAAGACTCCGTAAAGCCTCTTCTGACAGGCCTCAGCCTGCTGTAAAGATTTCTGGACATTTCAGGATGGCGAAATTATCCCTTCTAGCCTTCCCTAGGAGATGGGCACTTTGATGGGGAGAAAGTTTTGCTCTATAGTGTGGTTGGCAACTCTTGGCAGCTTCCTGGAGGTCCGGAGACTGTACTTTTCATACCAGGGGTTGACTTGACACGCTAAGTAACATCATGCACCCCACACCTCCAACTTCTTCCCTCAGAGCAAAGATATTTTCCAGGATTGCAGAGTGATTGCCCAGCACAGCAGCAATGGGGACTCTGATGATACTTCAGGGATGGACCTAAACTTTCAGTATCCTGAGAAAAATGACACTTCTCCTTGAAAAGCCTCAGTTCACAAAATGACCTCTCCCAGCCATGCTGGATTTGGCTGAGTTTGGAAAAAGGAGGAAAAAGCCTTTCCCCAGCAGGAACATGTCCAGCTGCTTCCTTTGCCTTGGATAGCTAAACAAGGGCTTTGATCAAAGCCTCCTGGCATGAGCATCTGTGCCTGTCTCTGAAATGCAGATTTGCCTTGACTACTTGGAGAGACAAAACGTTGGAGGCTGGAAGGAGCAAGTGCAGTGTGTGAGGCCTGTCCTGCCCCTCATGCTGGCCAGGTGAGAAGAGAGCCAGACACGAGGCATTTGCACCTGCGCCTGCCCACAGCTCCTGGACAGTCTGGGCTCAGACAGCTCTGGGATCATCAGCTCTAGTGGTGGCAGGAGAGGCAGTGGGTATCGACCTCTGGAGACTGCAGAGACAGATCTTGTCTTACACCCTGCAAAGAGCTCTGACCTGGCGGCCGGTTGAGTAGAACTGGAGAGATCTTGTATTTCCCCCTATCTCTCTGCTATTCTGAAGAATGAATCATCCAACAATGTCCTGAATCATTCAACAGTTGCCAAAAATACTAACCTCCAGATTCCTCTTCCCCTATCCTTCACACTCATGGTGACCCATAAAGCACTGCTGACTGATCGTGCAAGTCTGGGTGGATTTAATGCCTCCAGGCAAAGAAAGCAGAGGCCTATTTGTCCCATCTTTATGCCCCGGATGCATTTGTTCTCCAGCTATTGGTGTGTCCCTTCCCCAGGGTTGAGACTTGTCTGGCAGAAAGACACTGTGAATCAGCCTCCAGCTCAGCACAGCTCCAGTCCTCATACTCTTACACAGTGCAAGCTGAGAGCTACTGCAACAGGAAAAGGAGTGTCCCACCAGTCACTCGCAGCAGCAGCCTTGTGTCCCAGGGGTCACTGGGCAGGAAGGACTCTGGGTGCCCTCTGTCCCTCACCATGCCATGGTGACATGGCACACAACAGAACGCTGTATATCACAGAGATGTCAGAGCAGGTGGACAGCTGAATCCTGATTCTGTGGAAATCGCTAATAAAACAGGCAAAACTGTTCTTCCCCATTAGCTCACGTCTTGTATTCCTTGCCTCACTTCACATACCTCTGAAGAGCTGGTATGAGTCCTTACAAGCCTTTCAAGATCTGTTCAGACTCTGAAATCTCCCCAGGCTATACCTGCCTGGGTAAGGCTGTACCCGCTCTCTTGCAACTGAGCAACCTGCTTATTTCATAACACCATGGAATGGTTTGGATTGGAAAGGACCTTTACAGGCCATCTAGTCCAGCCCTCCTGCAACAAGCAAGGACATCCTCAACTAGATCAGGTTACTCAGAGCCTATCCAACCTGACCTTGAACGTTTCCAGGGATGAGGCACCCACCACCTCCCTAAGCAACATGTTCCACAGTTTCACTGCTCTCACAATAAAAGAATACCTTCCTGATATCTAGCCTGAATTTACACTTTTTTGGTTTAAAACCATTATCCCTCGTGCTATTGCAACACATTGTCCCACTGCAAGGCACGCTTTTCAGACGATGAGACTGCAGGAAAACATAGCTGGTTAGAGAGGCCAGAGCTAAACCCCAGCTCTCTGTTCTGTGACCCATGTTGGTGCCCAGAAAGCCTGACTGTGCGTTTCCACATTTTGTCACTGGTCACTGATCCCCTCAAGCTGAGCCTGGCTGAGCAGCCTGAGGTGTGTGCAGAATGCTGGAGCTGGCAGAACAGGGGGCTGCTCCTGGCCACAGAGATATGGGACGTTTCCTCTACTGGTGTGAGGTTGTCCTGGATGTGCACATACATGTGCACAGGGGGGAATCCAGTGTTTAGGCTGGGAGTCATCTCAGCCACACCAAGCAGTGCAGCCCAGCAAGCTCCATTTGCTTCCCATTCTACCACCCAGACGGTTAACTCCACCTATGCCCCAGAGAAAGGGACACCTTTCAGAGCAGGAGACTCACCTGTGTCCAGCACACCTTTGTGCCCTCAGCTACGTCTCCAGGCAAAGAATTTTAGAAAGATGAGCATTTCTTTTTTTGCCGTGTAGAGATTCACTCACCAAGGACGGACAGAGATTCCTGAGATTATTTTCATGGAGGGCTCATTGCTGTGATACACAAACAACATTCAAGTGCTCTCAGTCTGGATGGATATGAGAAAGTGTCCTGAAGGCCTGATTTACTTTCTAATCCATCTACCTAGGTATTTCAAACACATTGCAGCATTTCAGTCTCAGTTTATCTCCATATCCTATTGCGTATTCCCAAAAGAAGTTGAATAATGTGTCTCTGATATTACTTTTTAAGTAACCTTAATTGTCTGATTTTGATTTGTGTTTAAATTGCACTTTTCCCTGCAACCTGAGAGGCATCAGAATTATACATGCAGCATTTTGGTGGAAAGCATTTTCATGTGCTCGTCTGGCAAACACTCCTGTTGGAGGGCATATGCACGAGGGGGCAGAGTTAAAGCTTCTGGGGGAAGATCAACTTCTGAATTTCCTGAGCTTTATGAGATTAAAACCTCACATTTAACATTGCTTTAAAAGAGAGCTGTCAGGTTCTATTTCACAGAAGATGTCATTTTTGCGAAAAGTGCTTTTTGCAAAACATATGGCCAAGTTAATTGTTTGGGTTTGGGGTGGGGGAGAGGGAGAGGGAGTTATTCCAGGGAAAGCGTGTCTTTTGAGCAGTTCTGGCCTGAAGAATTTGGAGCCCTCAGTTAATGCATGAAAATGAAGCTGACTTCACAGAGCAGTGATGTTGACTCTCCTGTTTTCTTTGCCAGGAGGGAAGGAAGCAAAGGGAAGCAGGCTGCTCAGAGGGAAGCACAACGTGGTACCTCAGCACGAGACTTAGACACTTCTCATGGCTCCAGATTCACCTGAAACCAGGCTGAAACACCACAACCCAACTGGGAAAGGCCTGTTTGCACATGGGTGCATTTAATGAGCAACACACTTTGTTCATTACTTGGCTTCTCTTTAAATCATAAAAGGTTCCGTGAAGGCTTTTCCTTTCAAAACATATGTAGATTGGTCCCTCTCCTTTAAGGTGGCTTTTGTGTTCACAGCAGAGAGAAATGCTCAGCTAGGCTTAAGCTCAGGGCTGACATCAGTGGGAGCTTTCGTTAATTGAATTACTGTTTTGTGGCAGAATGTTTTAAAAATAAGAGGAAATGTCCCACATACATTTTTGGCTGAGAGATCAAATGTATCCGAAGGAATTCAATAATATTCCTACATCTGTGAGTCCTGCCTGTCCCTGGAGGAAAAAAGTCAAATTCAGTCTCCACCATTGTTTGTGTTCATTATATTCCCTTATCGTCTTTTTGGCTCATGGGCAGCGGGGGGGAACTAGCAGAATTCCTCAGGCCTCAAATGGAAACATATAGAGTCATATGCATATCACAAGAGCAGGAAGGACAGTATCAGAAAAAAAAAGACTCCACTATTCATCTGAATAAGAGCCATGATTTGCTTTGAAGGCATTGCCTCCCCTATTGCTTGCTTTTCTTGTGAACGCTTATTGCGGCAGAATCCAGACTGAAAAGGTGTAGGCAAAAAAAGGAAAGCACAAGGTGAAATTCTTTGAACTTGAATTCGCATGCAGAGCCACATGCGGATATGAATCTTCAGGCAAGTGTATCTTCAGATACATATTGGCAGGCAAATCCCAAAGCAAGTACTTGCACTTATATGAACCGATGCGAATTTATCTAAGAATTTGCTGGCAAAAGAATACTCATATGAGCACTTATTCAGAGATACCCTGGCAAAGAAATACTTGTTCACAGGCTTGCCCACAGTTGAATTAGCTGCAAATTCGTATGTAAATACTGGTGCTACAATCCCTTCATATATGCCTGGGTGAGGGAATGTATGTGCATATATATGAGCATGGTAAACAACAAACAAATACGAATGCAAATATGAAGTGAGAGGAAAATGGTGTTTGATACTCATGCAAATGAGGTTGGGTACTCGTGCAATGTCTGTGTGAGTCTTATGGCCTAAGATGCTGTGTCATTATACATGCAAATATATTCAGACAGCCTGTAAGACAGGGGTGTCAAACTCACAGCCTGTGGGCTGAAGCCAGCCCTTCACCTTGTTTTATCCAGCCCAGCATCTTGTTTCTACCCAGCAGCAGTGCTGAGCTCCTCACCCCTTCACTCCTGCCAGCGCTGGACATGTGTGCAGCATGTGACGCACGTTACGCTGCAGGAGCAGGATAACAGTGGGAGCTGTGAGTTTGACACCCATGCTGTAGCAGATGCTCATATATCTTGGTGATGCCATCAAATGTTCATGCCTATCCATTTTCCTGGCCAATATTCAGACAATCAGGTATTAACTGGAAATTTTATGGTGGCTCAGGGAAGCAAGGGCTGAAAATGTTAGGGTGGCAAAACTTTGGCTTACTGCTTGGGGAATTTTTCAGAAGCCCTCCTTGAGGGAAGGTGTAGCAAAGTTACATAGTTTAGATCCAGAAGAGAAACAGCCTTACCTCAGATCTGCAGTAAACTCACAGAGGAAGAACCCAGGTGGAACTCACTTGCCAGGTCCTGTTGAGACGTCAAAGCGGAAAACCAGAATGGCATTGAATCCCTCTGGATACACTTGATCTCCTCCACCAGAAAAATTACGTTGGGCACTTCATATTATTTTTAAAACATTCTGCCACTAAACAGCAATTTGAAGAGCTATATCTCCCTCTGACATCAGATCTTAGGCTCAGTGTCCAGTTAAGTTTTGTTCAAGTTGCCTTAAATAGACATTGCCAAGATGGAAAGAAAAATAATTCTATGAAACATCTGATACTTAAAAAGCAAAGAGCTATTTCTGACAGAGGCAGTGTTCACCCTATTGCCCGAGAGCAGACTCCTGCACCACTGTCTTACAGGGTCGGATTTATCGAGGGAAATAAGGAGGTGAATCCCCTCTGTCAGCAGGCTCCATTGCAGGAAAACCACACTAGCCAGTGCCAGGCTTCCCATTGATAAAACTGGGCTTCTGCAAATAAAGGGAGCTGCAAATAATTCAGCATTGGCCATTATTTGTTGCTGATTTAAAGCCTATCTAGTCCTACGTACCTGCAGAGGGAAGTAAGCTGTACAGCTGCAAAAGAATCAGCACGGCCCTGAGACACATCATCCACATCTCCAAGCTCCTTCTGGAAATCTGTTGGAAAATAATGCAATTCCCACTCTAAAGCAAAGCGTGTTTGAAAAGTGCATTTGATTAGACGTGTGCCCTGATCAACTGAGTTTGTGTAACTCAGGTTCTGTGTGCTCCTCTCCATTGCCTGTGCTCCTTCATTAACAAGGGCCATGCTCTACCAGATTAATGATTTGCTGACAAGCATTGGAGAGATGCTTTAGCTTAGATTTGCTCCACTTAAGTTGTAGAGCCTTCACTGAGGCAGATAAATGGGGAGCAGAGTTGCCAGCGCAATGAGTCTAACACCTCCAGGTGGGCAGAAAATCTTTGCAAGGATTCATCCCTGGGGAGAGTGTCAAACTTGGGATGCAGAAGAAGCTTTTGGGGTTACTTGCTCTCTGTAACTACCTAAGAGGAGGTTGTAGGCAGGTAGGGGTTGGTCTCTTCTCTCAGGCAATCTGTGACAGGACTAGAGGACATGGTCTCAAGCTTCATCAGGGGAGGTTTAGACTTGATATTAGGAAACAATTTTTCATTGAAAGGGTGATGCGCCAATGGAATGCACTGGTGTTTAAAACCAGATTGGATGAGTGCCATGGTTCAAATGATGAGTGGGTGTTAGTGTTGGGTCATAGGCTGCACTACATGATCTCAGAGGTCTTTTCCAACCTTGTGATACTGTGATACTTTCTAGCAGAGATGCGTAAAAGCAGGTAATGGGGGCTTCAGCTGCAAGTGTGTCATTCCAGCTGTATTTCTGTACCTGAGCCCCTCAGAGATGAGATTCCCACCATTCTCCACACTACTTCTGCTTAACCACCTCCTCTACCTGCTGATTCTCATTAAGGCAGGTGTTGCCTTACGGCTGGGGTTGGCTCCCACTTTCTTCTGTGAGAGTTTGAGCTGGCTCAGAGCTATCTGCTGCCACCATGGTTCCTCTTCAACTGCCTTTTCCTCTTCAAGAAAAGTTTCAAACATTAGCCGGTGGGAGCCTGTGCTGCTGGGGGGTGTGAATTGCCCCTGCCACCCTGCTGTCAACCAACAACTGCTCTTTCTGTACTTACACAATGTTCATTCCCCTTATCCTGCTCACATGAGCAGTCTTCATGCAACCTTTACTCTAAGTAAGAACTCTGGAGCAAGTAGGAAAATGAGACTCCGATGTGGGCCTAAAGGTAATGATTCATTACCAGTGTTAAAACAGCAGGGCCTTTTACAGTGTGTTTTTAACATCCCTAACCCCAGCTTTCTTTGCAAAGGAGCCATTGATTCCACTGCCCTGGTTTTTATAAGTAGGGAAAACAGGACATAAAGGGGGAAAGAAAAGCTTTTGTTCAGCGTACTGCAGCAAGTCAGCAGCAGAGCGAGGGAAGCAACACAGCTCTTGGATAACCAAGTGCTACTCCCACTTTGTGTTTGCTGGCTGTGTGTAGTTAATGCCAAAGGAGTTTAATGGGGGTCATGGCCACCTTGTCCCATAGGCTGTGCAAGCCCAAGGAAAGCATTCGCTCTGCCCATGCTAGCTACTGGTTTCACTGCTTTAATGTCTGTGCTAGCATGGGGCAAAGCCAGCCTCTAGAAATGGGAAAGAACAAAGGTTAGCGCAGGGAGGGCAGAGGTATTTGCTCTTAAATCTTTGGAGAGAGCTGTGCACTGTTTGTAACACAGAACAGCTCACACTGCTCATCAGAAGAGTGTCTAGACTTGAGCAAGCACAGGCAGCGTCCTGCTGCCACACAGCCATCAAACCCCCAGCAGGTCTGTGGATGGCAGGTTTCACTGCGTCAAGTCCTCTGTGGTCCTTTCATGTGAGGGTTCCCCACTGCCTTATGATGTGGTTCATGATTAACTTCTTACCCATCTGGGACAGCAATATATGCTGATCCTTCTTACGGGGATACCTATCGTCACTAATCCTGCAGGAATCCTGCATTTCTGAGAGTTTTATACCTGTGCCTGATTTGTATAAATTTAGCCAAAGCATTGGAAAGACAGATAGAGAGACCCTGCCTTGTTTCCTTAGGAAATCAGCCTGAAAACCCTATGCAAAACACATGTTTCTTTGAAAACTTTTTCCTTCTCTCCTCATGCACACAGCCCATTTCCAGTTTGTCAGTCTTTATCATATTTCAGGTTTTGCCAGAGATTCAGTTGTGCAAATAGGAGCTGAAGAAAAGCAAGGACAGAGTACACAGATTGTTTCAATGACTACCTACTCTATTTAAACTGCCTTACACCTGCAGGCACACAGTTCATTAATTAGGGCTCCCAAAGCCAGGTAAATTTAGGAGTGGGATCTACCATGCAGTGTGCGCTCTGTAAAACAAGTACCCTCTTGCCCCTGATCCAATCCCAGAAACCTCTGCTTCGGCACGTGCTGGGGACACTCATGGATGGAGTATCCACCTTTCACCTTACCAGCATTTAATAGATCAATTACTTTCTTATACTAATTCATCAAGATTTAGCTTCCAACAGAGCCTCTTTGTTACAGCTTTCAGTGGTAGATTAAAGATCTCTTTGGTACTTGTAGCTTCTTCTGAAAGTTCTTAGACACTATTATCCAGTCACCTCTTCATCTTCTTTTTGATCCACTGAATAGGTTTGGTGAATTAAATCTCTCACTCCAAGACATCTTTGTCTGTTGCTTAAATTATTCTTCACTTTTCTCTGTTATCTTTCAAATTTCCCCTGTCCTTTTTAAAATGTGGGCATGAGAACTGGGATTTAGAGGCTTGGTTGCAAATGGATACAAACCATTTTCCCTGTCTCAGGATAACTGTAGATATTTTGTCACATTTTCCCATCTGTTTTGAGAAGAGATGTCAAAATCTTGATAAATGCAATGACATCATGACCCTTGAAAATAATTGATTAGGAGCATAGTAAATGTTTCATACTGACCTTTCTTTTAACATTTTAGGAAATAGTCTGTTTTTCAATTTCATGTTTTAATTTTAATCTTACTTGTTCACTTTCTTAGATAACAAAGTAATTTTGAAGAAAAAATAACTCCTAACCCTAAAATGATGTTGCAAAACTGTTTTGACCGTGCAGATTTTTACCTCCCTTATTGCTTTTCAAAATTACAAACACAGCACCTTATCAGTCTCCTGCTGAATGTTTTACTTTTAATTAAACATGATTCAGGAAATCAGTTTCTTTGGTCTGGTTTCTCGCATGTCCCTCATCAATAGGTAGATGAGATGCTTTAGCTATCTTGCCCTGATCCCAGAGTTTGGACTAGGTAACCTCTAGAGTTTCCTTCCAACCTCAGCAATTCAGAGTTAACAGGTCACTTTGCAACCTAGAGGAAATCTCTTTTAATTATGGTCAGTTATGTCCAGGTTTCATGTGAACAGGTACAGAGGAGACCAGGTCTTGCTTCAGTTTAGCCTAAATCTGTATCCACTCTGTGGAAGAGAAAATGAGCCCTGGGGTCTTTTGGAATGGGTTGTGATGTGGGGGTGTAAAGCATGCTTAGGCTTATTGTGAGTGGGGAAGGATAAACCTGTGTCCACTTGCTCAGGTGCTGAGCGTATTAATCTGAAATACACAAACCCACATCCTTGTATTTCCCACACTCTCAGAATCTTGTTCCTGATGGGAACAATATCAGTGAGTTGCAGGTCACCCTGGCCCTGATTATGACTTTAACACTGGAATAAAAGATGGACTTGATAGACTTTTCTCCAGCGTATATGCTGCACATGCATTTACCAAATGCAAGTTTTCAGAGAAAGCAAGGGAGAGGTTTTTTGTTTTTCTTTCCCCTCCTCTCAGTAGTCTTCAAGTGCTTTATTGCTATCATTGAACAGGATCATAAAAGTGGAAGGATTAGACCTCAGTCATCCACTCTCATGCCAATAGCCTTGTTGAAGTCAAAGGGGCTGTTGGGTGATGGGGTCTCAGTGCAGACTGCTGGCTTGGTCTCTGTGTCATGGAAAACTTCCAGCTGGATAATTGCATCCTGCCTCAATAAATTCTCCCTAGAAATCCACTTGGATGCAACATCTTCTCTCCCTCTCTCTGTCTCTCTTCAGCAATGGTTAGGAACGGATCTGGGCAGTGAAGCAGCTGCTTTGTGCTGTCTCCAGAGGTGGTCACATTCCACTTGCAGGCAAATTATCTCTGTGCTCCTCACATTCACTGAATTGCTGGGAGGGCTGCAGCAGGGAGGGATGTGAAAACGGGCACTTATGGGCAGAAGCGCTCTGAGATGACACAGAATCACTATACTCTGTGCTGCTGCCCTGTTGTGGCCCTAAAGCCAAATTGCTCTGCCCTGGAACATCATCTTGAAATGTAACATGGAGGTGCTATGGGTTGACATTTGCATTGCTCTCATCTGAGCCCTTCACCACAAGGTAAATATTTGCTGGTGATATTGGTATCATCATAGGACCACAGAAATGAGGCCTGGTTAAGGCATATTACATCATGTGCTCCCAATACTGAGGAACACATGATTTAATACTGGGGATATTTTCATGCAAGAGCATTTCTCCAACTTCATCCAGTCCTATTTCAAGAATCCAAAGGACCATTCACCGCAGGGAAAGGATAGACCTGTTAATGGCTTAGGTGACTTGGAGATTGCTTCACTGGAATACATCTTGGAATAAAGCCACAACCAAACGAGCAACTGATATCTGAAATAAAGGATAATAATAGAATAATTTATCTTGTGTCTTTTAACACTTATTTTTAACCCCAGCCTGGTTTCTGAGCGCAATGTGACTTGGTATAAAAACAGGGCAGGGAGAAGAGCAGTGCCTGAAGACAAACAGGTGGTTTATGCAGGGAACTGGACAATACCACATCCCTGTGGGCACCCAGTCCTGCGCTGCAGGCTATCCCCATGTCATTCCTGCTTGCATGGAAAAGCTGCATGTGATGAGACTGGTTGAAAGAGAGAGAGGGCAGTGGGGACAGGAACGGGTGTCCCCTGGATCTTGTTTTTGGATAACCCTCCTCCTCACATGTTGTCTTCATCTATCTCCCTCCTTTTGTATACCTCTGCTTTCCATCTCTTTCCAGCACATATATGCAGATCGTAAAGCAGCCCCTTTGTCCACTTCATTTTTCCCCTCATCCCTGCAGGAGTGCAGAAGGCAAACACACCTTTCCTATCATCAAACGTGGATGTGAACCCCCTCTACACACCCCATGTGAGAACAGCCAGACAGGCTCCCTGAATGCGAGCTCAGGGAGTTATAAAAAGGTAGATGAGTTTTTCAGGAACATGAGCAGCCCAGCTGAGCAGAACTTTAAGGGGGCCACTTCTTGCTCCCTTTCGTTTCCACTCCAAAGAGCCTGTGAATGATGTCCAGTGGGAATGAACTCGCCAAGAAAAATGCAGCTGAACTGCTGTCGTAAGGGCTGTGTGCTTCACGCCATAAAACTGAAGTGGAAGAGGTGTGTGAGAAGCTAAGACCCTCACGCACAGGCCATAATGTTCTTTTCTGCTTTGAAGTGGATTTAGGGCCGGCAAAGCCTCTCCAGGGGCTGGAGGCTGCTGCTTATCCATGCAGCCTAGCAGCAGCAATAAGCAGCTGAACATCCTCGAGCTTCCACTGTATAGAGAGAACACTCCACATCCCTCTTCCTCCAAAGCAGTGGCTGCAATCAAGGAATCACAGGAGAGGTTGTCACAACACATCCACTCTCCTCTCTCTGATATGTTTTTGAACTGAACTCTCCCACTCTCAGGTCTGTTAGTACTTCCTTATTTTGACCCCATTTTCATGACAAGGACTGCCTTGCAGGGCACCCTGGATTGGACCTGTGTCCTCTTCACAATCTGTATCCAGGCACACTTCTTCTGGACAGCATCTCCCAGGTTCTTGCTTATGACTGAAGAGAGGTGAGTGCTGTCTGATTCTCTCAGGATTTGCCACCTTTACTTGGTTTATACCTCCCCTCCATTTTTCCTGCAGAGAGGACAATTCTGGGCTTTCTCCTTCTCTTTTTCTGAATAAGGTCTGTGGATGTTCAGCTGTAAATGGACGCAGGCCAACTCTTTTCTCCAAGAATTCAAACAACAAGGTCTGTCACCAGTTGCCAGATAACCAGAATTGTCCAGCTGCCCTGGGGACTCATGGCAGAAAGCGAAAGTTCTGTTCACAGCAGATGCTGCTCACAACAATTGCTCCAGATTCTTTGCTCTAACTACTGAGCTTGTTTGCTGGCATGGTCCATAGGAGTTGGTCACAGGGTGAGAAGGCTCAGCACTGGGATGCTGTGGCAGAGCTTATCTGCTGGGATGTTTGTTCCTGGTCCCTTATGCCTCCCCATCAGTGGTATGTTATGTCTGGCCAGGGTAGAGGTATAAAACTCATCTTGTCTGAAAGCTAAGTCCTGCTTTGGCCACAGAAGTCAGCCACATCTTCCTACAGACCTCCTAGGGGGCTGCAAGAACAAGTAGATACTAATGTGTGACTTCTCTCCACCAGATGCAGCTACCTGAAAGTTCAGCATCTAATTTGCACTTGTCATCTGTGTGGAACACTTTCTGATGCAGATTCACCCTGTCTATTGAACAACGCTGCATGAAGAAGGAATGATTTTCCTCATTCCCTGGAGGTATCTGTTCCTCTCCATGGACTCTGAAAGGAACAGACGGCAGCTACAGTGTAGATTAGAACCATAGCATTAACACAGCCAAAAATAGGTGGGATGAGTCCTACGCTCTGTGTCAGATGGAAGGTCACCCCTTTATCATGCTACATGCCCTTTCTCACTGATTTTATATAAAAAGAAATTTCTGATGATTCTGACACACTCAGGATCTCAGGAGTTACACTCGTGTTTCTAGTGTAAAATCCCAGGTGCCTGGAAGGGACTGAGGAAGAGGAGACAAAACTGAGCTTTTCAATTACCTTTCTAGGATAAGAAGTTATTAAATTTGAGGTTGTTCTCTGAGTTAACTGAATTCCTCACATCTGCTCTGATGATTGCTCCTGCCATAAGGATGTCTGGATATGACTTGTACCCAGCTCTTGTAGCAATAGAGCAAGGGATAACAGTTTTAAACTAAAAGAGGAGACATTTAGACTAGGTATTAGGAAGAAAGGGTTTTTTTCTGACAGTAGTGAAACACTGGAACAAGCTGCACAAAGAGATGGTGGATGCCCTATCCCTGGAAATACTCACGGTCAGGTTGGGTTGTGCTCTGAGCAACTTGATGTAGTTGAAGATGTCCCTGCTCATTGCAGGGAGCTAGACTAGATGACCTGTAAAGGTGCCTTCCAATCCAAACCATTCCATGATTCTCAGCCACTATAGTTTGTAGCCTACCATTTTATGAATATCCCTTCAGGTTCATTTCAGCTAGCATGTATTTAACCTTTCCTTTCCTACCAAGGTTGAGAAGTCTGCTGAAAAAATCTGCTTTAACCATTGAAGGTAAAAGTAATGCCAGTCCAGAGGAGTCATCATGCATACTTTATGTCCTTCGCAACAGAAGTCCTGGATCTCAGCACAGCACAACAAGCCCAGACTATCTGCAAACCAGGCATCTGCAGCAAATGTGCCAGTACTCATGCTCACGTTATTCTTCCCAATGAAACCTGATAGAGATTTATTATTTTATTAATGAAAGCAGGGATTCTTAAAAACAATTAAAAGAGTTGTCATAGGCACAGACAGCATGTGCAGACAGACAGTGGTTCTTCAGGTACTGTGCAGAGTTTAGGGAAAGGCTGAAAACACCAGTGCCCAAGAAACACTTTTTCACTCAATTAAAGTAGTTTGAAATAAGTTATAATCTTGGTTCACCACTTATTCCCCAAATACACCTACCATAGTTCATGTCTCAAATGCATGTATTAGATTCATTCGGATGGGCTGTCTAGGCTGATAACAGACTTAGGGAATGACCTCAGGTTGAACTGCAGGGAAAAGAAATTGTTTCCTCATTAATATCTCTGCAAAATAAATGTCAACTGGAAAAACAGTTTCTGTGTAATCAATCTTGGCTCATAGACACCGGGCTCTGACAATTCCTTTCATGTAAAGGAATATATTTCCCATAGATCTGTAGTGTTTCATACATTATAGCTTTCATAATAGCAAAAGACAGTGCTTGGGTTACATTGAGATTTTCTTTCTAACCCTGTGGTTTCATATGATCATAATTCTCTGAAAAATTTCTCTGTTCAGACTAAAACTTTCACACTTCGTATAGGGCAAAAAATGATGATTTTTCTTTCACTGAAGAAAATCCTTTTAAGTATCTTTGATTTATTGGAATGTGTGTATGGGAGAATTACAATTTTATGGCTTTTTAAAATGTATTTTTCTTCTTGGCAACTAACAACGCTAGAAGAGTCCTTTTCCTAAACTACTTGGCATTTCCTTCCCAAGAAGCTGAGCTTTTTTAGGGGGTGGGCTGGAGAAATCCTCTTCAAGAAAAATAGAAATTGAGTGATCACTTCTGAGCATGCATTGCTGAGATAGATAAACTGAGTTTTTAGGGGGAGGGGGAAGAGAAGTGTTTAGATATATTTCTTGCAAGACAAAATCAAGTACAGAGCCTGGGGCTGTTTTAGGTTGGGCAACAGGTTATGGACTGAAATACTTGGCTGAATGACAAGCAACTCTCCCTCAAATACAGAAAGAAGGTGCATCCCTACTCGCAGTCTCACCAGGTTGTATGATCTGGATTCAGAAGACATTTGCTTTTGCTGATATTCTTCTAAGAAATTCTCCACCTCTTAGAGCCAAATGATACTGGGGAATCTGATGTGTCATTGCAAAGAAAGCCCTTTGAACTTCACTTTAGTGCAGAAAGTGTGAAAAGCATGACTTGGATATGTGGGGTCAGGCACACTGGGAAGAAAACACCTGCAAGACCTGCAAAATATCAAGGTGAAAGAGAGAATCTCGTATTTTCAATAAAGAATTGTTTTTAATCAGTGTCAAGCTGCCTGTGTGGAGAGGTCAATGAGTCTGGACACTATACCAACTCCATGAGTTCACTCATTTCCAAGGGGCAGCAGAATACAAGAGAAATGCGAACAGCTGCACAGTGTTTTCTTCTACTCTAGTTTTCCCTTACTAACAGGCAATAAGAAAATATCATGCAAAATGACTCTTTAAAGTGACAATAGGATTATTTATTGATTCAGTGAAGGATGGCAGGAAGTTCAGAGGCTGATCCCATCACAGTCACATTACTTGGGAGCCTCTATTTGTTGTGCTGTCTTGTTTCCAGTCTTGGTGACTGTGGTAGCTAGCTCTTGCAGAATTTCAACAACATTCCTGAAATCTTAGCTGAAAAGCAAATTTCTCGCCACCTCTCTAATTTTTAAAGCACATAGGAACTTGAGGTCCACATACTATTACTTTGCTTTCTAGCCTGTTCAGTGCAGATCTAGCCTTTTTTCCTATTTCTTATATAACTTCTACATGTTCCCTGCATCCCTTCAGAGACGGGATTCATCCTGCTGAGGCTTTCTCTCCGAGATTCCTGTTTTCTATGCAAAAAAAAAATCCTAGGTGGTATTTGCAACTCTTTGTAACTAGATCCAGGCATTGCCCGGTCCAATGCAGTTGGCAACTACACAGAGATCCATTCGTGCCATAAAGTTTGTCCTCGGAAGTCCTAATTGTAGACCTGTTGTTTTTACCTATTGCTATTTGAATCTAAACCAAAACTGACAGAGATTTCTTGATCTCAGCCTGTTTTCTGCAACCTGTTCTTTTACAAAATCATTTATTACTTTCTAAAAATCAAATCTCAAACAGCATCATGACACTACTATCTCAAACTGTTTGGGAGAAAATTCTGGCATCTGCCTGTTCTCAGAAATCTTGACTGGCTCCAATAATTGAGCTGGAAAAATCTATTAAAAGGATTAAGTGGTGCATTCCTCATGGGCTGTCAGTTGGAACCCTCCAGCCTTGAGACCATATATCACCTTGACTCAAACTGAGGGCAGTCAGGGATTATGTGGCCATTAGTACACATTATGGAGGAAGACATGAGGCTAGAGATGGCAGATAAACCCTACAGAGTAAAGACCCTCCCAAAAGGTGTTTTACCTAAGATTGAGAAAAATTTGTGGGTTTTTACCTGTACAAATAACTCTGGATAAGAACAAGAGCCCATCAACCAGGCCTTGGAACCTGCTGAGTTGCCGTTTCAGTGCCTTCTTTTGACAGGGAGCTGCATGGCTTAATGTCTTTGTCCCGCAGCGCGTGCAGCATGCATCCCTAAATCTAAATTGTGGAGCGATTCACAGAGTTAATGGTGAACTGACCTGGAGCTATATACTATACATTTAAAATACAGGCAAAGAGACCAGTTGTCAGGATCTGTAGAGTCTACAGTCAGGTAGGAACATATTTTAAGACTATAACATTGTGTATTAGAAGTATATTTACAACTTAATAAGCCAGCCTGTATATTTCAAAGATCAATGAGAAGGGGCCAGCCTTGGTGATGTTTGAAGTCTATCTCCTGGGCCGTCACATATATTTGAAGAAAGCCTGCTATACATTTAGATCAACCCCCATCCCAAATGGAGGGGAACGCCGCTCTCTCCCCATATGGGGCTAATCTCCGGGAAGGCGGCGCGAGCACATGGTACCAATTCCTGTACACTTTGGTCCCTTAACTCAGTCCTGAAGGCAAGAAGCTGAGATGGGGGCAGGGGTAAAAACCTGGTGTCACTCGTTTATCTTTCCAGAGAGAGATGCTTGCTGCTCACAGGTGATCAGTTTTGTTTTGTTCTCGTAGCTGGAAAGAAATATGAGTGGTCTAATCATAGGGAGTGACACCTTGGGACTGGAATTGCTCCTGATGGAAATGCAGAAACTGCAGCTCCCTCCCACTGTCTGGGGGCAGCAGCGAGAAGACAAATCGAACCCAGAATACAGTACCACCTCTCTTGGCAACTCTTTTGCAGCCACATCATGCAAACACAAACACATACCTAAACAAATATGTTTCACACAAACAGCAAGTTAGCAGGGAGAAGTCTGACTTTGGAGCAGCAGGTCCAAAAGCAGCTGCCTTTCAGCTCCAGAGGTGCCAGATCAAGTCCATGGGAGCCAACCTTAATTGTACCCTGCACACCCAGCGTGTAAATGTGAGAAGCAGCGCTGCTTGTGCTTGAGGATGGGTAAGAAAACATCCCTCCTAGCAGGAGGGAAACTGTAGTGGGAGATGTGGCTGAGAACAGAAAAACAGTTGAGGGGAAGGAAAAACCCAAACTTTTCAACAATATGTTATTTCCTAGAAGTTTGTAAAAGCTGTTACATTTTTTTCTTTTGTGATGCCACATTAATCAGGTAAACCCCAATTTAGTCAGTCTTGATTTTTTTCGGTTTCCTCATCTCCTTTTCTTTCATGTGGAAGACAAAAGTAGAGGGAGGGAAAGAGTAGTAGTATGAGGGTGGTAGCACAAGAAGAAGTAGTATTAATGCCCCCAAACTTGGAAAACCATCATTTTCAAGAGAATGTAAAAAGTAGGGGAGTGGGTGGGAAGAGCTCTTGCTTAGGACTTTGAAACAATAAATACTGATGTCTACAAAGGTTTTTTTCAGACTTTGTTGATTTTTACTTTTCTAGTTGCATCAGAGAGAAACAGTTTCTAGGAAAATCCATGACGAGAAGGGAGAAGGTCAGATCTGTGAAGTGCTTACTTTCCTTAAGGCATCTATATGCAGACAGTGCTTTCTCATCTACATGAAGCCAGCTGCATCAGGATCTGTTCTGGTTGTGTTCATCTTGCCCTACATGGATGGATCTGTGCACTCCGGTGCTCCGCATAGAAACTTCTGTGCCTCTAGGCAAGGGACTGGGATCTGCTGTGGGAAAATGATTCCAATCCCTGTTCTGCTGCCTCAGGGAATCTTGCCACAGGAGTGTAGAGGTATCTATTAATCTCAAGCATTTTACCCATACATTACAGAAGGAAATGAGTTATTCATTAGCAGTGCTAGATAGTCTCACCCCCCTTCAGATATTAAAAGCAAATTGTCTTACTTAGAGACCAAGCCTCTTGCAAAGCAAAAGCAGAGTTGATGGCTTATTGAAAGGACATCCTACCACCTTTTGGGGAGATGACTCTACACCTGGAGGCGCTGCAGAATCCCAGGTCTGGGTGACAGTTGACATTCACATCAGTCTTTTTTAGATGCATGGCAGGAGAGGACTCCTGTCCTGTGTTAATGCAGGCAATACAGTCTCAAGAATGTGGAATAAACTCTGGGTACCACTGTCAGTACAAATGAGGGATGCCCAGCTCCATTTCCTTGTCTTGGTACAGCTCTGGAGGACTGAAGTAACCCTGGGATGGTCGTGCTTCTCAGAGCTTTCCATACCTTGCAGAGTTCATTGACTCCCTGCTGATACAGACTCAAGCACAGACTTCCTTCATCCCAGTCCCTATCCATGCCCCAGAAACTGCTGTCAGGCCTCAAACTCTTCAAGCAGCTTCATCAAACTTTAATTACTTGACTACAATCTGTCCAAGAATTTTATGACATTAATAAGAATGTTCCTAATTAGCATTTATTGTTTATATTATTGAAATTTCATATTACACGACCAATTGATTTTTCTCCGCTGCCCTCATTAAGTCACAGTGAAATGCATTTTAAAATAGATTGGCATTTAATTCCTTTAGAAAGCGCTGATTAGATCAAGGACCTGTTTCACTGCATTTTGTTGCAGTCACGTTAGGTTTTAGTTTCCCCCTGTTAGTATGAAGCTGAGTTCCTCTTCCCTGCCACACAGACACCTACTGGAAAAAATCCCCCTCCTTGGCTTAGGCCAGGACTTTGGAATAAATGAAAGCAAAGAAATCTCTCCAGACAGCGGATTCAGCGTGAGATGAAACACAAATCTCAGTCGGGTGTTGAAATTATTCAACTTGCTTCATGAGCTGACTGGGTGGGAAAAGAAACCTGGAATTATTAAGGGATGTTTTGCTAAATATACAGACTTCAGCATTCAGGGGAGGTTTAGGCTTGATCTTAGGAAAAAGCTCTTCACTGAAAGGGTGATTGGCCATTGGAATGTGCTGCCCAGGGAGGTGGTGGAGTCACTGACCCTGGAGGTGTTTAAGGGGAGACTGGATGAGGCACTGAGTGCCATGGTTTAGATGATGGTGTTAGTGTTGGTGTTAGAGTTGGGTTATAGGTTGGACTTGATGATCTCAGAGGTCCTTTCCAACCTTGTGATACTGTGATACTGTGATTTACCTGTCTTCCTAAGGTAGGGTTTGTTTGAGCCTGCTGCCTGTTCCCTATCCTCTCCTTCCCAATAGATAGACACACTTCTAGTCTGGCATGGAGAGCCATGAAAACTCAAGGCATGGATAGTGCTGAGGTCCAGTAAGCAGATTGTATCTCCACTTGAGTTATAGGTTTCTTACATGGCTTTACTAAGTTTCTTGGCCCTCATTAATTCTAAGTTTGCTGTATAATGGTGTAAAAGTGTCTTCCCATATCATGCATTGGATAGGACTGAAAACATGAGGACCTTTGTAGTTTCATAGATGTTAAAGCCACATTTCACCTAAGCTTGTTGCACCCCATGAGGACAAACTGTATGGTCTTGGGCATGCAGCTTCTTGGTCTCCTTGCAGACCGTGAAGTGTGGTTGGGGCAATGTCACAGGTTGCTGTATGAATTGCTCTTTCTCATCGTATTTCCTGGGTGACACTCAGGTACCTCTGCAGACAGTGGGGTGTCCAGCAGACTGAACATTTCCTGTGGTGTGGGATGAAGAGAAGTTACAGTCTCCTGTCCTGACTAGCACCTAGCCAGCAAGTCCACCAGGGTCCTGTATATACTATGGGAAGAGTTTACTTCCAGATCACGAATCTGATATCAGTGTATCTCTGAGCATCATGGCCAGGTACACGCCTCAAAAAAGTCTCTCCTCTTTCATTGCCCTTTGTTCCCTTTGCATGAGGATGAAAGCAAGTCTGAATTTAAATAGAAAGCAATGTTGAAGCACATTCACCTTCCATACTCTATTTTAAAGAACAAGTTTGCTCCAAAGTGGAAGCATTGCAGGTACTTCCCAAAACCTTTTGCTCCTTCAAAGAGACACAATCCCTCCCTCAGAAGTGTTCTTTCTCAAAGCCCTTTTCAGAGTTGTTGCAGGTTTTTGTTCTCTTGTGCAGAGGTGGTCCCCCCCTTTTTTTTTTTCTTGTAAATCCAAACTGAAATTTGCCAAAATGTCTTTGGGGAATGCCAGTTGCTGGGCCCAGACTGTGTCTGCCACTGCACACAGGCCTGTGTGCAGGGGGCTGGTGGTGCAGGGTGCTGTTCCCAGGCTGATGTCATCTTCTGCTCCTGCATAAATGGTGCTGAGGACACAACTGGCAACAAAAATCACCTGATGCTGGGCCTCCTCTTATGCTTTTATGCGTGAAGCTACACAAAACACAGTATTTATCTTTACTATTATATAAACTTTATTTTCTGACAAGATTATAGAATCACAGAATCATTTATGTTGGAAAAGATCTTTTAGATCAAGAGTTCTAACCTTAAACCTAACACTGCCAAATACACCACTAAACCCTTGTCCCTAAGCACCACATCTACACATCTTTTAAATATCTGCAGGGATTAGGATTCAGCCACTTCCCTGGGCAGCAGTTCCAGTACTTGATAACCCTTCTAGTGAGTAATTTTTTCCTAGCCTCTGATCTAAACCTCCCTGGCATAACTTGAGGCCATTTTCTCTTATCTTACTGCTTGTTACTTGGGAGACCAACGCCCACCTCACCACAGCCTCCTTTCAGGTATTTTAGAGAGTGATAAGGTTTGTCCTCAGCCTCTTCTCCAGGCTAAGCAGCCCCAGTTCCCTCAGCCACTCCTCATAACCTCTGTGCTCCAGCCCCTTCATCAGCTTGATTGCCCTTCTCTGGACACGGCTCAGCCCCTCAGTGTCTTTCTTGTAGTGAGGGGCACAAAACCAAACATGGATTCGAGTTATAAATCATTATTTTTGCTAGAAAAAAAAAGTTTATTTCCTGTTTTGTCAGGGTTTTCTTTTCACTACAAGGTGCAGCTACTCTAAAAAGGTGGGCAACTGTCTGCTCAGAATTTTGCTGTCCACTGTATTTGCTCATACGCAAAGAAAACAAGAGTCCCCTCACTTCTGTCAGTGGCACCTGTCCTCAATGGTATCTGTGAGTAAAAGCAGAGTTCATCATGAGCTTCCACTGTTTCCTTTTCTTCACACTGACAATGTCAGCAAAGCTGAAATCTTTTTTCATGACTTAGTTTGCTAAAGTCTGAGGTAGACCTGGCCTTGGAAGCTGGTGGTGAGGTGACAGCTCACCTGTGTAAGGAGCTAATCCTGCAAGTCCATCCCTGCTGCAAGCTGCACCCAGGGAGTCCTGAGTTTTACATACACTGCTGGCAAAAGCAGCTGTTTAGTCCTTCAGCACAATTTTTCACAGCACAAACTGACCAGAGAGCTTGGGCTCTGCCTAGGCCTGGGTCTGCAGTGGTCAGTGCAGCAGGGGACAAGCTGCTGTGATTGGTTTTGCAGAGGATGCAAGGGTGGTAAAAGCACCATGGTCAATTTTTAGCTCTTTGATAGTACTTCAAACCCTATCAAGGCACAGGAAAAGGTAGCCTTAGTATCTCACTTTGGAGAGGGGGAAACTGAGTCACAGAGCAAGGGAGCATTTGCTCTGGAGCTTTGCCAGAGGTGGGAAGGAATCAAAGTATCCTGATTGTCGAGCCCTTGGCCCAGACACCACTTCATGCTGCCTCTTTATTAAGCATCCTCTAAGACGTCTTTAAAAAGCCTTACAGAAAGGCTCTCTTGTTCTCTTGCAAGCTCTATAATAGCATCTGAAACACTCGTGCTAAATTTGCGGAGGGAGGGGGAGGCGAAAGCGCATGAGCAGCTACTTTGATTAGGCAATAAAGTATCAATTTATTTTTTATAAATACAGAGAAAATTCAAACCAGCTGGAACTTGCAGTACCTCTTTGCACGCCACGTTGCTAGCAAAATTCCCTCTGGTCCCCTGGAACCTACTCTATGCATTATCATGCCTGAGGGTGCACGGACACTCTCTTTGCTGTCTCTCTCCTGGTCAGTCAGTCACATATGCAAGTAAGGAATAGAAGACTTTTACAACAGTTTTCACTGGATTTTTCGCCTCTTGAATGCTAAGGGGATTTTCCACAAGGGCTGCATAGCCCATGGCACCTGGGGCTTTGGGAGAGCTGGTTATTTCTCTGACATCTCAGAGACGTGTGCTGCTGGCAGCACTCTGAGCGCCAGTTGCTTGCAAAGGATGCTTACAGAGAAAAAGGCTGGATGCAATGTGTGCATGCTTGGAAGCACATGTGTGTGGGTGCACAAGCCCGTGTACACTTATCTCTTCGGTGTCTGGTTCTCTCATCATGTTTGTGTCTGAACGTCTACCTGTGTCACTCCAACATGACCTGTAGGGAGAAATGAAAAGCCTTGAGATGTGAAGGAGAAAAGGCTGTATTGAGGCAGGAGAATAGTCATGAAGCTGCAGAGAAGGTAGGAATGATCCATATCCATTGGACAGGAAAGAAGAAACAGGTTTAAACTGCAGGAAGGGGATTTCAAACAAGATACAAGTAAATCAAAGTGACAGGAATTAAGTGTTTACTGACTGTCTGGAGAGAAGGAGACTTGCTATTTTGGGGAATCTTTGAGAATAGCATGTCTGCCAGGAAGGGCTGGAAGACTAGTTTTGGTGGGGGGAGATGACTGATGGCTTTCTGCGTCCTTTTCAGGCCTCTCAGCTGTGACCCCATATCCCATAAGCCTTAGCAGGAACTGAGCTGTTGTAGTTCTGGTGGGAAGAAAAACTTCTGAGAGCAGCCTGAAGGCAGTCCCCACTGCACTCTTCCCCCAGCCCCTCAGGACCTGTGCTGGATTTGGAAATAACCTGTTGAACTTCCAAACCTCCACATTCCATCCAAAGTAAGTTACACCTTCTGATAAAGCTTGTTTTAATCATGTCACTTCCGACTGACTCTGGGTAAAGGAATGTATAGTCTCCCACCTTCAAGTTGGTAAAAGCTAAGGTGAAATAGTACAGAGTAGAAAGATCCACTTGATGGAGGGGTCTTTTATGCGAGGCTTGGAGCTTTTGGGACTGTCTTATAGAGGGGGAGTCAGACATGGGGCCCTGGTGCAATGCTGCTGCATTTCTACAACCTATGCTGCACAGCACCTCACATTCCTAGGATCCTGTTCAGATCCTCCCTTTCCTGCAACATTTTCTGATAGGACAGCTATATTTTGCAACATGCTAAACTCCACAAACAAACTAAGATTCTATTTTAGACTCCAAATTGATGTATCCAACTGGCAAGGAAATTAGCATGAATTAATTAGAGGGAAGATGAAAAGACTTCAGTAAGCAGAGTTATGAGCAACAGCCTTTATTAAAGTTCCAGAATGCATTCTCCTCTTATCGTAGGATATAGCACGCATTGAATACTAGATCTGAGCAAAGCACTGACTGGGGTTGACAGGATGGCACTGGTGCTTAAATACCAGCTCTCTTGCTTAGGAAACTGCATGCTTTGGTTGCCAGAGGCAGTTTTGTACTCTGACACCCTCTAACCTCCCTCTCCTACACAGCTCCATTTGGTTCCACAGCCTCTCAAAACTTTAGCCTCACATAAACAAGCCTCTGTACAGCACAGCAGATAAAGAGACTAACAAACAATCTGATAAGTAAGAGCTTAGCTGGCAAACAATTCATCACATCAACAAAAGCGCAACAAAAGCGTTTAAGGGGGAGAAGGGGGAGGCAGTCTGCAAGCAGACATTCAGAGAGTTCAGCTGCTGTAAGCTGTTAGTGAGGCAACATGGGGAATTTGCAAGGGTACGTGCTCCTTCTCTCTGTCCTCTTGTGCAGTGCAGGCATTGGACTCTCTGTTGTAGTTTCCCAGAATTTCAGCTCAGACTGGCAATCTGTGTCACTTCAGAGCTCTGATTTCAGCACCGTGGAAGGGTACAAGGACACACTCGCGAAGTTAACGAGGTTTGGGGAAGTTAATTAGAGCAGAGTCAGTGCCCTGTAACCTTGCCCTCAGCTCATCATGTCATTTCTAGAAGATGGATAAAGCGTGTGTTAGACTCGGGTCCTCAAGGACAACAGCTGATTTTAATGAAAGATTACGTACTTTTACCCCTGTAGATTTAAAGGAATCACTTGGCTCCTCAACAATGCCCTCCTTTGCCTCCTCTTCCTCCTTCTGTTCTTTAATTGCTTCTTTCTACCCCCTGCTGCTCCCTCAGACCAATCAACTTCCTTCAGTCTTCTGATACATGTTATGTATTTCTCATTATTTGGGTTTATGCTGTTAACTATTTGCTCTTTGAATTCCCTCTTGGCCCTCAAGTTTCCACCATAAATGTGATAAGTTACAACATCTGTTCTGCCAGGGCTGGACCTCCACTCTCAAAAGATTGTTATTTTGCTTAAAATAGCCTCGAAGTGCCGCAACTCACAGCTCTTGGTGCTTCTTCCATTTCCATAAGAACACCACAACCCCCACATGACACCTCCATGGACTCGGGAATGGAAGGAAATGACAGTCTTTGGGTGAAAATTTCCAGAGTTTGGTGTGCATTTTGAAACCTTATCAATTTCCAAATAATTTGGGTGAGAAAAGCTGCTTGAGTCACAAATAAACCTTCTATAAGCACTAAAATTGCATTTTGACATTTTCCACATGAAAATTGGATTTTTTTTCCTTAACAGAAGTTGCATTAGGAAACGTTGCAAAGCTCTAAAAGGAAACAAGAGGCTTTCTTTGAGCCAGAAGAATGCTTTTCACCTTTTAAATTCACCAAAAGTTTTAGTTCTGAGGCAAAACATTTTTCAACTATATTGTTAAAGCAAGCTTTAAAAAACAAAGGAAAAAATGTTTTGTTTGTCAAAGCCCAGTTCTAAGCCTAACTTCTCTTAAGTAATTATTTCTCTGTTGGTAGAGATTTTGTATGTTAACCAGCAGCACAGCCTCACCGAGTGAGGTGCCAGAGGAATTCGGATGGCAGGCAAACACCTCAAGGAAGGAAGCAGAATGGAGTGAAAAACATTGCCTCGAAGGGCTCCCAAATGCTGTAGGAAAAATGAGGAGAGAAAACAAACATCTTTCTTCTGTTCACAAAGCTGGATGGCAGCACAAAGCATGGTCCTTTCCTGCCTGCCACCAGCAAGGAGGCAACCTGTCAGACTTGGTGCTTGGAAAGGTGTGTTGGAGGCTGACGTTGGAGAAACAAGTCTGAAGATCATACCAGGAGTGATGGAAAGCTGCTGCCAATGTCTTGGTGGAAGAGACACATGTGATGTGGGCTCTCTGCTTGGTCTGTGCACTGCTCACAAGTGTGCAGAGCTGGAATGGCTGCTATTGTCCATTGTATCTCCAATGGCAAACTTCATCTGCAGGGAACTTCATGGCAGTGAAAGGCATTTCACTGGCAGCCACGGAGTCCAGCATTTTCTCTTTCTGCCTAGTAAAGGATGGGAAAGTTTGTACCAGCTTTCTGACTTCTTTGGCAGCTCAGAGTGAGCTAGGAGGATTATCTGGGGCAGCTGGAGAGTCAGAAGGTCACCCGGGTTTGATATCTTGACTTCTCACCAAACAGGTCATCGTAAAGAGTAAGGAAGTGGTCTTGTGAGAACCAGGGGGAAGTTCAGTGATTTTAAGAGGCTTTCTGTTCCTGAATGGAATGAAAGCCAGGGAGATTTAACAGCCTTCTTGAGGGAAAGCAGCAGGAGAAAAAGAAAAGATGTAGGGATGACTCAAAGGGTTCTGCTTGAGTTTCTGCTTTTTTTCGTTTCTCATTTGGTTTTACAATGCATTTCCCTTTTTGAAACAGAGGAAGAAGTCATCTTGAAACACTGCACCCCTGAAAGACTCAAATGAAGCATTTCAACCTTATCAAAGTGCTCATCATCTTTTTCTGTCTTTCTTTTTTTTTCCCTCAAAATGAGTTTTGTCTCAAAGGCAACACTTCTAAATGAAACACTTTGCTTCAAATAGATTGACCTTTACACGTACCAGTGGAAGGAGGTTGCACAGCTTGTGAGAAGATCTGGCATGCTATCAGTGCCTACACCATAGAGAAAGGATCTCAGATGCCTTCACAGTCCCTTCCTTCTGGACAGGAATCACCTGTGACTGGACAATAAAGACCGCAGTGAGATAAATCAAACATCCCTCTAAATAATCTGTCCCAGCACTATAAGTCCCTAGGGATGTATTTTAAATCAGGATCAATGCATAATGAATGTTACCAAAAACTGTCTTCAAGCTTGCAACAAAACACTACTCCAGGATTAAGAAGATTTTGATTAATTCTACCCCTGCAAAATAATCCAGGTGTCTTTTATAACTCTTATAAACTTTTACCACCCATGACATCCTGTGGCGAGAAGTTACACAGGTTAACCTGCATATATGAAGAGCCAGATCCCCTTATGTCTCTTGAACCTTCTTCCTTCTAGTTTTATGTATTCAGAAAAGGCAGTGATCATCCTAGTGATCTTTGCTTTGCTATTTTAAACTTACTGTACTTGTGTTATACTCCTCCTTTATCATCACCCAGGCATTTCACAGACTGAAGAGCTCTAATCTGGTACTACATGCAGCCCTGCTTCCAGTCCTCTTGGGCAATTGCTCCTTGTTCCCACTTATTCTTTGGCTTGAAGAAGTCCTAATTAACATTGGACCTCATATATTTTGTATGTCAAAAAAAAAAAAAAAGAAGCTGGAATTTGCTCTGTATCACTGTATCTCTGATTATGCTAGTACTCCTTCCTTCCTTCCTTCCTTCCTTCCTTCCTTCCTTCCTTCCTTCCTTCCTTCCTTCCTTCCTTCCTTCCTTCCTTCCTTCCTTCCTTCCTTCCTTCCTTCCTTCCTTCCTTCCTTCCTTCCTTCCTTCCTTCCTTCCTTCCTTCCTTCCTTCCTTCCTTCCTTCCTTCCTTCCTTCCTTCCTTCCTTCCTTCCTTCCTTCCTTCCTTCCTTCCTTCCTTCCTTCCTTCCTTCCACACATTTCTTCCAGAGTCTCTTGCACAATGCCAAAGTTGCTTCCATTCAGATTTGAAATGGATTTTATTTTTTTTGAATGAATGAACCTTTTCCTCTTTCCCTTATAAGCATACACCTTGGGCTTATGGAGGTAGTTCATATATTTTTATCAGTTTTGCCAAACAGCTTCAGTCTGAAAAGACACTGAAAAATATTTCTGAAGAGTTGGAATGTGTCAGGTTTGCAGTGAAGTGAATCCTTTGAATTTTTCTTCAAAATGGTATTTGATTTAAAAAAATTAGAGTGAGGAACAAGTGATTTCTTATTTGCTTAGGGACAACATGCATCTCCTTACCACAAAAAAACAGTACTGTAAGAGACCTGTTCTTCTGTGGCATTGGGGGCCATCTGTCAGGGTGGGAAGGATCTCTGGGAGTGATGAAATAGCCAACATGATATAATTCAGCAACTGGCTTCAAAGTGGCCAAACTGTCTGCACTGAAGTTCTCTCTTTTCAAAGATAAAAAATCACTTTGTCCCAGTGTCAGTCTGATAGTCTAAAATCACTGAGCTCCCTGCAGGATGCTGGTGACATCCCATACATTGCATCCTTCAGACAGGTTCCCCATTAGAAATCAGTGTGCTTAGGAACAATTGTGCTGTGATTACAGGTTCTTTGATGAGTGCCCCACAAGCTTTCATTTTTTTCCAAAAAAACCTAGACTGTGAAATGCCGGCTGCTCTGTTTGGGCTGGTTCTTCTTGGGAGGATGCCGTCTTCAGACTCTGCCATGCTCCCAGCTGTGGTGCAGGCAGCAGAGCAAGCAGGTGAAAAGGGTGGGAAGAGGGGAGTGATTCTTGTTCTCAGCACTCCTGAGCCACTGCTTAAATCATTTAATGCCAAATAAATTATGGTGTAATTTAGCTGCAAAACATTTCATGCTCAATTAATGCCACTTTCGAGGGAGGGAGTTCTCTATGGGGGCTGAAGCTTGGGAATTTCACTCTACACTAAGGGGGGGGGGGGAAGAGGTATCTCTTAAAGATAAAGGGGTAACCATGACAACAACAGAACTGAAGGAGAAACAGGGAGGAGAGGAATCATTGCAAAGGAGGAAAAGGTAGATAAGAGATAGGCCACCAATAGGTCCTTTTTGTGAAACAGATATGGCTGTTGGAGAAACGGCGGTGCTGGCTGCTACAGGCAACCATTCTGTGGGAGCCCACCAGTTTGGTAACAGTTGTCTGTTCGGGAGGCACAGTCACTCCTGGCCAAAGTAAGCCCAAGAGGCTGAATTAGCAAGTGAGGGAAGGCAGAGGAAAGACAGTAAACCCTACTGCCAGCATCCCACAGGAGAAACCTGGTGGGGAATGTGTTGTGGCCTAGTGGTGACACCAGAACTTGGAGATCGCTGCTGCAGATGGTTCACACCCAATGAGGTGCACCAGCTAGTTGTGACCTCCTGGCCGTCACAGCCACCACAATGCAGGGACACTGATGCGGACATCAGTGTGAAGTGTCCGTGATCCCTGGGGAGCCCTCTTCATCTTGCCCATCTCACCTCCAGTATCTGAGCAGATGAACTGGGAGTCATCCAGGGCTCCACTCACGGTAAGCAGCAATTTGAAGTTGAACATGAAGAGGAGGGTTTCCCTCTCTCCAAGTCTGTGGAATCAGACACCTCAATGTCCTAGGGCTGCACAGAGCATCCAGCAGCACTCTCTGAATGACACCAACACAGTGGGTGAATGACAGTCACAGTAGTGCTGGGACAGTCCCAATTCGGCACTAAGATGTTGAATCCTCACCAGGACATTTCCCTTAAAGGTCGGAACCCCATCAAGTATGTCTTGAGCAACAGTGTCCTCACCCAATGCCTAAAAAGACAATTCCCCAGACAAATGCATCTCTGTGATGGAAAGCACTTCCCGATGTTCAGACACATCTTTTCTTGCTCAATTTCATTCTCTTCCTTCCAGAGAAACCACGAGGGGACCTTAATAACCTCCCTCCTCCTCTCAAATTCTTGCAGGCAGGCAAGTCCCCCTTTATCTCCTCCTTCAGGGCCTTTCCCCTCAGACCTTTCATCACTCCTGCCCATTTCTGAAGTGCCTCCATGTTTCTGACAACTTTACTGTGTCCAGGAAGTCACACAAGCACTGTTCCCAGGAGAGAGGTCTGATCTAGATGGGTTCTGTCTCCAGATGTCTCCTTGCACCAGACCTGTGTGCAAGCAGCAGCATATTCGGGCAGCTCCCTTACGGAGTGCACTCACAAGGCCAAGCCTACCTACACTCTCGGCCTCACCTTCCTTGTTAACTTAAAAAATGGCAGCAAAAACAACCTTCAGACTTTCTCCTCCACCTTGGCTTCTTCAGGGCCTAGAGTCCACTGCTTCCCCTTCCCACAGTATTTGAGCCCCCACTGCAATTTTAAATCAAGGTGTATCTAGCTGTACAATGAGTCAGAAAGAACTTCTCAGGAGCTGCCTTTGATGTACCTAACACCAGGTTGTCCCCGCTTAAGAGAAGATGGGGCTGTGTTGCGGAAAAGGATGCTAGCTTCACGATTGAAGAGACATTTAACAAGCATGGAGAAGAATAAAGCTTTTATAAAAGGGAGCACAGTGTAAGTTTCCTTCTTTAACAGGCTCCTGAAGGCCTGGGAATAAAACAGGAGTGGTCCTACAAAGATCATAATCACAGGTGTGGATAACGTTTGGGGAGAAGTGGGCTGTGCTTTGAAATGACAGACAGCAGGGCAAGGTAAATGCAGACACTGGAACAGCAAACACAGCAAACCCAAGTACTCCACAGTATCTAGATAGGACAAAAGAAGATGAATGCAGATCTGGAGTTAAGGCTATAAAGAGGATATAATAAACTGCCTAGTGGATATGCCAGCAGTTGTAGAATGAAAAGGAATGAGATGCATCCTTTTTCAGCCAAGTGATTCTGGAAGAAAACCACAGGTCATCTGTCATGACCCCCTTTACAGCACAGCCCTTTTGTGTGGAGCAGGGAATTGCATCTGGTTTCTACAGAATGTTGTCCAGAAACGTGTATTTGACTGGAGCCATCTTACAGAAAATTACCCCTCACTTTAAAGATGTGAAGAAATTACTACATCCCAGAAGTTACCGCATCCCTGGGATTTCAACTAAATGTCTGGTCACATTTTCTCTGCAAATCAGGGCCATAAGTCTTACTGGAATTTGTCTAACTTTAATTTCCAGCTGTTGGCTCTTCTGTTCCTTTCCCATATGATTAAAGAGCCTTTTGCACCTTGTATTTTGTTCCTGGGAAGGTACTTACACACTGCAATCAGTTAAATCTCAATCCTTTTTTTGATGAGCTAAACAGATCAAGATTTTTCAGTCTCTCATTGAAAGATTGTTTTTCTTCCAGATCCACAGTCATTTTTGCAGCTCTTTTCTGCACTGTCTCCGCTTGTTCAACATTCAACATCTCATTTTCCTGCTCTCATCTTCCTCCTCAGCAGTTTTGCTCATAATTCCCTTGAGATGAGGAAAATTAGTCTTTCTGAAGCATTGAGTGTGCATGTATATGTGTGTTTCCCCAGCCAGGACTGTCCTCCAAAAGATGACATAAATTAAATACAATGACAATTGCTGGTATCAAGCAATCACCAGTTTCCAAGAGTGGTGATCTTACTGATCGCTTCATACTTACTTATGTACCCCTTTTACTAACACAGTCTTCTGTAGCACCAATGAATTATCTCTGGAGCCAGGAAAGACAGCATCCCTAATTTTAAGCACTTGCCTGAAGCTTCTTTGGAGGAACACAACATATTGAAGGGAGCATTAGCTGTGGAGACATATCTGCTGACTTGTACAGCCTGTTGCATGTGCATGCAGTGCCTAATCATGCAACCAAATAGAGGCCATTGGAGGGCTGTGGTATGGAATTTGCCCCAAAATTGCTTTCCCTCAATATCTCATGGGTTCATTTTCTAGAACTCTTTTTCCCCACTGGCCCCTTTCTTGTGGCCTGCCCACAATTTATCCCTTGACCTTGATAACAAAAAGCAAGCAATTTTGCAGGGTCAGCCCTCGCTCTGCAAACTCCTCCTCTCGGCTCTGTCTAGGGAGTGGTGCTGTTTAGTATCATCCCAGGATGTTATTAATGTGTTGTTTAGTTCTCCCTCCCTATCATTAATAAATATGTTAAACAAAACCAGCTCTAGCATCGATCCCTGTGGCACTTTCTGGACACCTCCATCCCCACGCAGTCTCCTGTAGTTTATCATGACTCTGTATTTACACACCTTAAGCCAATTTTCTGTCAGTTGTCTCAGCTTGCATCTGCTCCAATTGGAATTCATTTGCCAGGTACGATTTTGCAAGGCACTATATCAAATACTTTATTAAATGTGGCCTCTAGATACTTGCATTTTTCTTCTCTTAATACAGATGAACCCATCTGAAGAGATAACACACAGGCTGGAAAACACATTTAAAGGAAGATAGGGCCACATTTTGTATACAGACAGTGGTTATCAGCACAGGTGTTTAAGTTCAGGGGTGTTGGAGAATGCTGATTAAAACTACCCATGCTTCTTGCAGCTGGTTGTTTGATTCTGGTCACATTTTCCCTGATGTTAATGTTTTTTGATTTGTTTTGTCCAAAATGCAGCTGCTATTTTTAAGAACTTGCCACATCACACATCTGATGGGAGAGATTTCCAAAGCACTCGGTGACACTCAGCACAGGTGTATTTCCTGGGAAACTGCAATTTGCCAAGAAGTTCTGTTTTGAGGTGACTGATATCTTGCAGATTTGGACCAAATCTAGGAAAGAAGGGAATGGGAGAGGACGTCTGTCTGTGTTACGTCCTGACTGTTTTCAATGTGAAACAGTTGATTTCCAGGTTGGAGCACCTATGTGGGCAGCGGGAGAAAGCCAAGTGTTGGACTTGCGATATGGGTGGGCTTCACAGCCATTGCTGTTTCTCCACACTTGGTCTTGGAGCAAGGAGCTCTGGTTCCTCCCCCTGGAGTAAGTTTCAGCTGCGAGGGCTGTTTTCCCCCACACACACCAACCCTATGCTGCTGCGGGAGGCTGGCAACTCTTGCAGGTTGCTGACCTGGGAGACGGTCTCCTAATCCAAGTGACCTCCCCCAGCCCTGCAGAGAGCTGCCCTTGAGGGGATATGGGTGGCAGAGGGACTAATAACATAACAAACCTTGATGTGCTGGAGACAAGGTCTGCAGTCAATAAGCATCAGGGTGGGTCAGAGAGGGATCACATTCCCATTGCCCTACTTCATCTTTTCCTCCTTCTTCTAGAAAGGTTTTTCATTACAAAACGTACAAGTCAGGCAGAACGGCCCATCTCCCCTCGTTTGTGTGCGTGTGTGTGTGTTCACACAAACATTTTTCACCTCTGTCAGAAGGCAAAGCCAGCTTGTGAAGAAGCCATTAATCTGAGCCCATGCCTCATGCTCCTTTTGTGCTGCACAGGACTCTGGAGGATATGTTGCAATGAGCCATTCTGCTGTGCTAATGCCTCCTAATCTTCCCCTCTACCCTGATAGTCTCCAGCAAACTCTCGCTGAGCTCTGGGGCTATACGTCTTCATGGCTGCTCACCAGGGGCATCATTAGGAAAGGGCTCTTAAATGGCTTGACATTCATGGCTTCCCACAGGAATGGAGCTGCTGACAGGTCTCTCCATTTGGAATATGAAATCTATTTGTTCAGATGCATAATGACCGATTTGTCTTCTCAGAGGAGCTGCTGCTGAGTCCTGGGACAGCTAGTCACGGTGCTACAAACCAGCAGCTGTGTGCTGAAACCACAGTGGGGCCAGCCCTAAGTGACACTGATTAGAGGAAGGGGTAAAAAAATGGCCCTGGAGAGCAAAGTAAAAGAAAATCTGCACAGTGCACTGCTAGTGGCACAGTGCTCTAACATCTTAGGCTTTGGCATGGAAGGCTAGGGGAGAGGCACTTCTGACCCCCCAACTTCATCCCATTCAAAGCTCTGAGCAGCAGTAGCGCAATGAATGACACTCTGGGGGCAAGGAAAGTGCAGGGAGACCTGTTGGGAAAGCAGAGAATGCATATGGGACCCCAGAAGGAACTGAGGAGGAAGAGAAGGTGATACTTGAGGTGATGTAGTCAAGAGTAAAAGAAGGACATGGAAAGTGCAGATGTAAGAAAAGCTTTCCCTGAAACAGGGCGCAATTTTCTGAGTACTGGAGAAGTAACCTGGAAACAGGGCTTATTCTCCAAGTGTCCTGAAGGCAGCATCCTGGCTGCCTTGTAGCACCTGTGATGGGAGCTGCTGGTGGGTTGCAGGCTGTGTTTCCTGAAGGATAGGAGCAGAAGGTGCCTAAGGCAGTGAAAGCTTCCTCACAGGCTTCACCAAAAGGCCCAGCTATGTCTTAGGACCCCCATCCCCTGGCACTCTCCTGCCTCAGCCAAATTGAGGCAACGAGCTCTCCCACCAAGATGTGGGATGTTCACTCCAAGGAGAAACCCTCCATTTCAGTGTTTGGTTGTTTTTCCCCAAAAGGGATGAAACAGTTGCTGTTTTGAAATTTTCCATGGAGTGATAATTAAACAAACAATTAAATCAGAAACAACAGAAAATTTGGACGGAAGAAGAATGTTTTGATGCTGTGAGAAGGTCAGTCAGAGCTGGACTTGTGAGGTGTAGGAAAATGCAGGCTGGGGGGATATAGGAAGCTGATGTAAAACTACTTTCAAGCCTTAGCTCCCCTCCAAACCCTTGGCTTGGCATCAGCAGGTCAGAAGAGAAAAGGGCATCTCAGGACAGCAGCATACCTGCTACTTCAACACCAAAGCATCTGTACTTGGTCTGACTCCCACTTTCCACCACGGATGAATTAATTTCCAAAGAAAACAGCTGAATATGCCTGGGCTTGTCCCACACTGATGAGAGCCCTTCCCAGGAACAGGGAGCCCTGACTGCCACAAGTACCCCCCAGCCCTGCTGCCTGCTAAATCAGGAGGACATTAATTGAATCAGAGGAACAGGGGGAAAGAGCCACTTCTTTGCTCTTTGTGCTTCATCAATAGACCAGTTGGCTACGCTGTCAAGGGCTCTTTCAGGGAGTCCTTGGCAGCACTGGTTACAGGATTCCTTACCTCCATAATTGCAAACAATGACAAGGAGATACCTAATGATCTCAGGGCTACCTTTCATACCGAGATTTCTGTTTTCATTGAGTTAACAGTGTACGATGAATTTCTGGGTGTGCAAATCAGCGCAGATGCCAGCTGGGGACCAGAGTGGGGGAGACCTGCAGGGAATGCTGGGTTCCTTGAGGTTCCCGGTAGACAAGCCCATGTTTAACACTTAGTTCAGTCGCTGAACTGAGAGAAAAGTTCTGGTAGGCACCTGCAAGGTGGCTTTCCTGTAGCTCCCTGAGGCCCAACTGGGTGTTCAGCCAGGGTGGGTATGGAGACGAAGGTGCTAAACATACCTCCAAGGCTGTGTTCGGAGCTGTGTGGTCTGATTCAAAATTAAATCAAACCGGAATACGTCACCAACAATACTGTCTCCTTGATCCCAAAAACTGAGCCTGTTCCACTGAGCTACCACCTGGGCTTCTGCCGCCTTCTTTATCATGCCGGGCAGGTTAAGGGGATGATAATGCCGATACTTCATATATGACACCCGTGCTGCCACATTCCCGTGGAAACAGACCAGAAGCGTGCAACAAAATGCTGTAGGGCAGAGGCAGCTCCAGCAGTCAGGCAGAAGAGAAGGCAGCAGAGGTCAGCCAGGGCACCCGAAATGCCTGTATTGATTGCAAAGAGCTCTTGGGTGGAAGGTCTGTCACAATGCAGAGATGCAGACAGCATGCAGCCCAAACACTTGCTTTTGGCTACAGGGAAGGGAACAGGATCTCTGCTTCGGCCAGAGCTGAACTCCAGCTCATGGCCACATCCATTCCAAGTTGAGCCATGATGACTGTAATGTAGCTTATCTTGGTCTGTGTGGGCAGAGGTGTGCAGGAAATCCCTTTGTGATGTATTAATCCTGGGCTGAAAGCACACACACCAACATTCAGAAAGGCCCACTGATCCATGGCAAGCTGCTACCTTGCAATCAGCCATCTGCAAGTCTGAGCCCCACATGGATTGTGGTTTAGGATTCAGCTGAGGCCCAGATAACTGGGAGAGGCATGGAAGTGGCTTTCTCCAAATAACAAGGAGAAGCACTACCCCTGGTACAGCAGCAGACACATCAAGGCTCTTAGGACTGGAGCAGTCCTTGTCCATGTGGATAGATGAGGTGCCTTGTGAGTGACAAATACAGTTCTCAGACACTGTTCTCCAGGGTCTGGTGCCTTAAATCCCTGCAGAGGGGTCTGGACAAACTGGAGAGTAGGGTAATCATCAACCACATGAAGTTTAGCAAGGGCGAGTGCCAGATTTTGCACCTGGGACACAGAAACCCTGGATACACGTACAGACTGGGGAGCGAGAGGCTGGAGAGCAGCCCTGTGGAAAGGGACCTGGGGTTCTCATTGATGGCAGTTGGACATGAGCCAACAGTGTCCTGACAGCCAAGAGGGTCAACTGTGTCCTGGGGTGCATCAAGCTCAGCATTGCCAGCCGGGTGGGGGAAGGGATTGTCCCACTCTGCCCCTCACTGGTGGGGCCCCACTTCCAGTACTGTGAGCAGTTTTGGGCACCACAGGATAAAAAAGATAGGAGGCTACTGGAGAGTGTCCAGGGGAGAGACACAAAGTGGGTGATGGGTTTAGAGGGGGGAAGCCGAATGAGGAGTGGCTGAAGTCACTTCATCTCTTCAGCCTGGAGGAGACTGAAGGGAAACCTCATAGCCATCTATAGCTTCCTCACAAGGGGAGGAGGAGGAGCAGACGCTGATCTCTTCTCTCTTGTGACCAATGATAGGACCCAAGGGAATGGCAGGAAGATGTGACAGGGGAGGTTTAGGTTGGATATTAGGAAGAGGTTCTTCACCCAGAGGGTGATGAAGCACTGGAACAGCTCAGGGGAACAACCCAGGGAATCAGTCATGGTGCCAAGCCTAGCAACATTCATCAAGCTTTTGTTGTGAATGTTGGGGTTGGCCTATGCACAGACAGGAGTTGGACTCAAGGATCATTCTGGGTCCCTTCCAACTCAGGACATTCTATGATTCTATGATCAGCTACCTGTGTGTGTAAATTCATGTTTTTTCCAACAGAGAAACTGCCTCCTCTACCAGCAGCTCACAGAAATAGCTGAAGTGACCCAATGCTCTCCACCTGCCCAAAATAAACAAACTTGTCCAAAACACAGTCTTCCTTAGTAGGCTTTTCCCTGTTGCAAGAGGGTGAGAAACCAAACAGCATGTTGGGCAGATGTTAGCTAATGAAGTGGAAGGTGCCCAGGGTGCAGCATCCAGCTGCATCAGATCTGTGCAAGTGCCATGATCGCCTGGTGCATGCATTTAGTGGGAAGGCTGTGAAATGCAACTTCATGTAATTTCAAAAGCAAATGATCCTGCTATGCCTTACACGCAACGGCTCCAAGCCTCATTGTAAAGAGGAATTTATTTCCTCCTTAGCTGTCCCTTGCAGGGTGCTAAAATGCCACAATCTCAGGCTGGCTGGTGTTAAAAATTTATTCTGGGGCAGTTTACCTGAGGAGGGAGGTTCAGGAGTTGTGTTGTTTGTATTTCTTTTTCTTCCTGCAGCTCTGCTTCACAGCAGCGCAACCACTGTGTCTTTCTGTCAGCTTTTGTGTCAGAGGTGAGCACAGCTGCCCATGGGGCTTGTCTTCTTTCGAGGCATCACTGCAGGAGGTGGTCTGGCTTTGCTGCAGGGGTTCTGCTGCCTTCCCACCTCTGTCCCAACCTGATGGGCAGCTTCAGACCCAGCTAGCATTCCTACCCCAAACTGTATTGCCTCTCTCAAAGGTAAGCATTTTGAGACAGATGCCGTTTTTTTGTACTAAGAGCTTGGGCAATTTGCACTGAGCCCTTCTGTAGCTGTGGAAAGAGAAATGAGAATAAATACATGTCTGTGGCTGTGCCACTCAGAGCCCTTGTTAACAGGGCTCAGACCAGCCCGGGGTGTTGCCCTGTGACTGGATCTGCACAACAACGTCCCTTCTGGAATAGTGTCGCATTTGAGCAAACACAGAGAGCACTGAGCTGCTCTAGAGATTCTCTGTGCCACTGCCACCAGACTGACAAGGACAGGCCACACCTGTCTGGTTTTGCTGCTCATATCAGAGTCTTGAGGATGTCCCCTAGGTGGGAGGGGGTTTATCTCTTCACCTTCACTGTGGAGCAGATGCAAAGAGTTGTGATATGCCAACAGCAGAGCATAGCCAAAAACCTGATGGGATATGCTATGTCCCTGTGTGCTGAGGGTCTGCATAGTCCCCTAACTCTGCACTACAGGGATTGGTTGCAGCTACGGAGGAGAGTTACTTTAGGGGCTGAAATAGATATGAAGGCCACCTGGAAAAAACTCAGATTTCTCCACAAACAGATAAGGAAATGGAATACCCCAATGACCTCACTGACCCTCAGCTATAAAGTCTTCACAGCCCTGTTTTGTCCCTCGGGTCCATACACAGCAGCTGCCAGGGTATTACAGAGACTCTGCCACCACTGGAAGCTTTATTGGACATACCATTTTATCTCTTGCTCCTTGTCACCATCCATCTGGACAGTCCCAGGTGCTTAGGATGATCAGCAACCCAGGGCCACCTTGCAGTGTTTGGTCCTGCGCTTGCAGGGGTGCAGTGTGGCTGGCAGACCTGGCTCCACGTTGTGCGTTTGACCCAGCAACATTTACTGCTCAAGCAGCAGAGCTGAGCTGCCAAATAAACCTCTGGCTCCTTTAATGCTGATTTCTAACAACAAAAAAGTGTTGTAAACTTTACGCAAACTGCCAGGTGACAGCTGCAGAGTGGAGGGACATATTTGCTATATATTTTATTTCCCCTCTTTGATTTGGGATTTTGTTTCTCCTGTGGTGCAAGGGGAATCTGCATGGAGACTGCCTCTTTTTTCCCTTTGCTGCCTTTGGCAGCTTCTGTTGCCTTTCTCCACCTGAGCTCCCTGCCGGGGTAGTTTGTCACCAGGAAGACAGTCACAGTACTAGAGTCTGATGGAGGACCAGTGTGACTGAAGTGAGCTGAGTGCCTGCTGCCTGCTGAACACCACGTCCAGATCTACTCCCTTTCAGGGACAGGGGAGTAAAACAGGTTTTCCTGCAGGCTATAAAAGCAGAAGTGTCCCGTGAGTTTTACAGGGTGGTGGCAAAGGCAATCTCTTGTCCCTGGAGAGAGGTGGGTTCATTGCTCTGGTTTGCAGCCCTGCAGTGCTAGCAGACAGGCAGAGGGAGCAGTGAGGCACTGCCTAGGAAAGTGAGCCCTGCAACTGCTTTTGTCCCATCACAGCTGAGCTCTGCATACATGACCTGCAACCAAGCAGCGCCAATGTGACTCCCTAGCTACACAGGGGCCAAACACCCTTTTATCTATGTTCATTTTGTTGTCCAACATAATGAACTTTAAAAGTATATCAGAACTAATCATCCTCATCCAGATGCTTCTCAAGCACTCTCCCAGCTGCTGAATGATGAATGCGTGTAATGCATGGACATGCAAGGGAATCATCAGGTGCAGTCAACTGTGGTTTAAGGCATCACTCCAGTAAGCCCATGGAACAGGAAGGCTTGGGTGCCTACAGCTACCTGGACCAAAAAGAAACCTCTGGCATGAAGTTTACAGGCAGTCCAGATGTTAATATCTCCATGCAGAGTGAACTTCACAAGCTCTGGGGCAACAGTTAAGTGAAGGTGGCTGGTTTTCACCTCAGGAAAGAAATATCAGAGCACAACTTGCCCTTTTGCTTCCGCTGAGGGTGATGGGACATCACTCACACTGAGCCAGGAGCAGACTTAAGGAAGCTCTTGTGCGATTTTTGTGTTGGTTTTGGTGCTTCCCTCACTGTGCTCTTTGATGTCTCACCTGCTTTTGTTCTCCAGGATCCATGTGCTGTTGGGGCTCCTTTTGTTCCCTCAGTGTTTGTTCTCCTCCTCCCTCTCTGGACTTACCATGCCAAATGGATTTTGACTGCCTTTACCCAGACATCAAGCGCTGCTCTCTCTCATTAGATGTAGTATTTGTTGTACTAGGACTCGAATGACCCCAGCACAGAGAACTACAGAAGAATCACTTTAACTGCTATGCAGAAGACAAATATTTGCTGGTGTAGAACACTTTGGATGATGTTACAGGGAAGATTTTTGCACATATCAGATGTGCAGTAAAGCTGACATGCCTTTTCACTGAGTTGCAAGTACCTTGACACCTCCTCTGTCAGAAAAGCTGGAAAAAAACAATTTTAGTTTGCAGGGAACGTATGTTTGTTAAATGTCTGTGCTTTTTTGTCTTTATTTTTTTGCTTTTGTTTTTTCTTCTGCTGAACTGGAGTGAAACTATGATTCTTAATTTTATTTTTAATGTATTATAGGTTGTGTGAAATTAAATGGAATGAGCAGTACTCAAGACTGGCTGAGAGCCAGTGACAATTTCTTGGTGCAGGAGAGCTGAAATCAGTCTCAGCCAGGCTGATTCCCCCTTGTCCACCCGGAGTACTCTGACTTCTGTGTTGTTGACTACTTTATGTCTCACTGATGTTCATTAAAACTCTAATCAAGGACTCGTTGAATTTTCCCATCAAGATTTAATCAAGACCAGTGCATTGCCATTGCATGTTTTTGTTTCAAAACTTTTTTCCCCCAAAACGATGGACAATGTCTTTCACAGGTAAAAAGAAAATTAATGACCGTTCCAAGCTGGGAAATAGAAGTGGAAGAGGCATTTTAAGTGGGTTTTCCCTTCTTCCAAATCTTGGCAGGAAATAGTAATCTGAGAAAGTAAGTTAGTATTCTTTTGCAACTGGGGAGACTTATCTGAGCAAGCAGGGCTCTGAGATTTGAGTAAAGGATCAAGGTCCTTTTCTAAAAAATCTCATCCTGTAAAACAGCATTTCTGTGTTTAATTACACAGAGAGGGGAAACTGGGATCATGGATGCTTTCCAGGTTCCAGTTAGCCACCTAACAGGGGACCAGGTTTTTCAAAGGGATGGCAATAGGTTGTGTGTATGTTGAGAGATGAGCAGACATTTTTTCCCACAAAATCTGGCCTAGACTGTGGATGCTGAAGGCAGGGAGAGCTGTCTTCTGCAGCTGAGATCAGGTGGGATAGGTAGGTCTTGCAGATGGCTTCTTCTAAGGCTGCTATCCTCTTCAGCATGCTTGTTTTTAAAGGCTAATGAGACATGCTGATTCCACAGTTCGGAATTTCTTCTGTAATAATAATTATCATACTTTGCCCTTCTTTGTTGCTTCTAGTCTGAGACCTCTGCGCCTTTATCCAGCAATAGATCTTATCTTGCTAACCCTTCAGCAGGCAGACAGATGGTCTTCATTTCACAGACAGGGTAAACAAGACTGAGTGAAAACAGTGGGCATTTCTTCCCTTTCCAGTTCTCTTCCCCAGGTCCTTCCCATGACAGATTTCGGCTCTTTGTGGATAAGTGTTGTTCCTTCCCACTTTCTCATGGTGAGAGACGCGTGCCAGTTTCATTCCTTCAGGGAAATGCAGCTTTCTGATTTTCACAGCACGCTTTCAGCCATCCAGCCACGAGGCTGAGACTGGGAAATGAGACTGGCCGTGCTGCATGTGAGGTTTCAGGGTGCCTCTTGCCAGGGCAGCAGCATGCTGCTCTGCCCCACAAACTCACTTGCAGCCCCACTGGGAGGCACAAGCAAACACCAGCAAGAATGATCTAGCAAAGGAAAGGGGAGAAACACTCTGCTCCACACCAAGATAACCTGCCAGAATAAAGAAACAAATAAATGGATGAGACACGATGTCTGAGAGTGTTGAGCATTGAAAGAGCTTTACTGCACCATGTCAGGGCATGTCACAGATAGAGCAAGTGAGGAACAATTCAGCAGCCACAAGTCCCATGTTTGGAAATGACCTGTGCCAGGGGAACTGAGCCCTCCTGGTACAGGATGAGGCAGAGTAACTGCTCCTCTGGGCTCCCTTCTCTCCCTCCAGCCAGGCAAGAAAGGGATACCTCTTGCTGTACTCTTCGCTAGCACAACCCCTCTCATCCCATGTCTCACACAGATGTCTAAGTGTGAATAGCATCCCAGGGTCCTCAGAGGACCACAATGTGCCACACAGTCACCCAGTTTTCTCCATGCAGGAGCAAGAATGTGAAGATCAGGCTAATGGGCAAGTATTTACCTTTCCAGGTACAACAGACTTCATGCTACCTCCCAAAAGCATTGGCTTAATGGTTTCATCCCTGGCATCTTCCCATTCCCAAAGCTTGCTGGGCAATGGGTTTAAATAGGTTTTAGAATTTGCTGGTTGGCATCCCTAGTAACTGGGTTGACATATCTAATAACATACTGCAGGAAAAATTAGAGTTTCAGAATACAATAAAGGTCTAAAAAGAAATATTCTGAAATAAAATCTTTTAAAAAGATAACCCTAAAATACAGATACACCCAGGCCCCCTCTTAGAATCAACTGTGTTTAATTTGCTGCACAACAAGAGGTTTCGTGAGGTCTTTGCCAGGACCCTGCTGTTACTAGCATTACTGGATTAGTGCTCTCAGGGCTCCAAACCTTGCTCCATACATCACACAGTGCCTAACCTAAGAGTACCGAGAGCCGAAGAGAAAATGCAGCTTGATTTCCCATTTATCATTTCTGATACCTCCCTTAAAGGTACAATCTGCCCTTTCCCACCAAACAGACAAAGCTGTGATCATAATGGGTAGTTTCTTTCCCAATCCAGCTACTTAGGAGCTCATAAAGACACTGTGAAGTATCTGAAAATTCTCCTTTCAAGATACATTAGGGTCATTCTTTTTTATGAGAAGGAGTAGGGAGGAGAGGAGAGAATGATCCTGAGGGGAAAAAAATAAATAATCTTCAAAGAGAACAATTAACAATCAATTGCAGAGCTGTGGTAGAGCAGAGGTAGACACATATTTCTGGTTTTTATTTCTGATTAATGAGGGAGAGTCCTGGCATCCTCTCTCCTCAGCTCTGAGAAACAGGTCTCCTGATTATGTCACAACCAATCCACAATTGTTCTCTCTGAAGATTATTTATCTCTTTATTCGCGATTGCCTGTTCTGAGACCTTAATAAATAGGATCCAGCCAGCAGCAGCGCTTGCTAATTTCCCCCTGGAGAGGATTTGGGTTTTTTGTGGCTCTTAGGGCATCCATTTCCTTGGCCTCTGTTGCTTTTTGAAGATTTGTGTTTAAAACATCATTTTCCAACACTGTAGTACCACGATTACCAGCAATTATGTATTTGCACTGAACGAAATCAGCAGAAGGGCTCAACATTGATATCAGCTACTCTGTACTAGGGGCTGTACAGAGATGACCTTGGCAAATCAAGTTTGTTGAGTCCCATTATTATATGCTACGGAGACCACCTTGCTCTTCTCTCCAGCTTTGAGCAAAGAGTTAGATGGGACAGGATTGCCAGCAGCTTGGAAAAGCCCTAGGCTGAGCCAGCTGGAGCCCAGACAAAGCTGCAGGATTAATGTAAAGCAGTGGATTTGGGGAAAGTAAAGGAAGACTGATAAAGAAAAGATGCTCAAAGCCAAACCCACGGAACAGCTAAATGTTTGCTTCAAGGAGACTGGGTCATGCTGCAAGGAAGGTTGAGCAGAGAACAGAGCCACTTCATCCAATATAGTTTGCAGCCCCACATTTCGAAGGAGGATGGCTCTAGTGTTCTGGGGATTGCTGTGCCTGCAACATCCTTGCAAGCTATCCCAGGATGTCAGGCAAACTGAAGGCCAGCTCTGCAAGATATTTCTCTTGCCACCACACTGCAGGGCACTTTCGCTGCTTAATTCAGACTACTGTTGTATGGATATGCAGTGAGGCAGCCCTTCCCTACCAGACCTATTCTCTTACAGGGAGAGAAGGAGGAAAACAGATGGTGTCCATTTTTGTGGGCAACACAGAGGTGTCATCACATATTAGTTTGTTGCTCTGCAAGTATAGATTAAAGATTTTGTGCATTGTTCTTTTCCTGTTCTCAAAGCAATCCTCCGTATGTGCATGAGTGCCTCTGTGTGAGTGTCTGATACTGGCTACATGCACACAAGGGTCTATCTTGCATTAATGCAGTCAGATAAGGAGGTTTCCTTAGGGAATCATTCCCCACTGTTTTTATTTTAATATGACAAACACTGCGTGCTTGAGTGGTAAATGAGATGATGTTATTTCTCTGACTTCCTTTATATTCTTTTTGTAATGTTCCCTCCTATTTCAAGTTGTTGCTACACACTCTCTCTATTTCCTTTACTCTCTGACTCCCATCCTTCAGATGTTTAGGCTAAGCCTTTCCGTGGGGTCTGATGGGATCAGCTTCATAAACCTTCCTGCTCTTAGGTTTCCTAAGAGAAAGGCCATGGGAAGGAGAGTTACCAAAGGCCATGCTATCCCCAGAGCCATATAATATAGCCTGCTTTGTGATCTGGCTATTTCCTCTTGGTTGGAGTGATGAAAGCTACACCTCTAAAAACCTGCATAAATAGTTTAGCTGAAAAAGAAAAAAAAAATCATGATGAGACTGGAGAGCCTACTGCAACACCAGCTCTGCTGGAAACAGCGAGCACAGAGGCGGTCTCTCTAAAGGTCATCCCAAGCAAGAGAAAGCTGCAACTGAATTCAAAATACATCCACTCCTTATTGGCAGCAGCACATGCATCTGCAGATAGGCTCTAAATTTCACTCTTACTAATGCTGTTCCCTTTTTCTGCATCAGGATCAGTGTCCAGCTTGCAGAGGGATAGGAGCTCTCCCTGGTTTTGGGTTGCCACAGGCAGGTGTGTCTAGATGGAAATAAAGTTATACTCTCTCAGACCTATGCAGCTGGACTTGGTAGCAGGATCTCAACAGGCCTCACCCTCTGCAACACCAACAGTGCCATTAATCAGGTGAGGAAGCTGATGGGCACCTCTCCTTCTAGAAACTCAGCACTCACTCTTGGCCTGCTCGGGTGAGGAGATGTCCTTCCCTCAGCTTAGTTTAAAATACTGCATCGGTGGCAAAGCCATGCAGACCTTTTCAGTATGGGTGTGTTCCTGGGGCCGTGAGGAATATGTGGCTGCAATTCCCCTTGCCAGCATTAGGAGGATAGGTTTGAGTACAGGGTATTCGAAGGAAAAAGCATTCATCTCTGCCTTGAAACGTGATGTGTTACTAGTGAGGCTGCAGCCTGTGAATGGCAAACCTCTTAATTTAGAATTAAGTTGACATTTCATTCTAAACCTGTACCATGTTATCATTAAGGAAAAGTGCTCCTCATGCAGCCCTGGCCAGTGCTTGGAAAACTGACAAGAGCGAAAGGCAGTTCTCACTAGTCATGAGCTGCAAGGTGGATGTAAAAAGCCAAGCTGTTAACTGCAAGAGCCATCTGAGCTTCTGAATGCACACCACAGATGCAGCCTGCTTTCAAACGCATGAGAAACCAGGCAGTGGTATTGCTGATGATTACCACAGAGTGAAGCCACAGGCCAGGTTTGGCCCTGTGCAGTCACACTCCTTTGTCCAGAGATGCATCCTTGGCTCTGGACAACTGCAACCACACTTCCATCCTGCTCCTGAACCTTTCTGCCAGATTCAGCTGGCTGTTGACGACCTCAAGGTGGGAATCAGTAGGTGCTTCAGACAGGTTTTATACTATCTATATCTATATAACTATATATCTATATATCTATATATCTATATCTATATCTATCTGTGTACCTACATTTGCTAAGGTCTACCCCAGAAAACCCATGCCAATCTTGGTGTTGCAGAGAATAAGTTGTCTTGTTAGAGTTGAGACTGAAAACATAAGCCTGGGACATCATGCCACATCTGCCAGCTTTCTCCTCCTTGGCTTTAAATGACCTCATGCCAGCCTTTCTCAGCCATAGGCCCACTGGGCTGGAGAGATAATGGCAATGACAACTTTTGTCAGTGTCCCCTACTCTAGGCACCAGTGATGGAATTCCACCTCATGAGTGTTGAAACCTGATCTGTCATGACAAGTTACCCTTTTTATTCATTGAGAAAAATAAATTTCTGACGTTCCATGTCCAACATCACCCTACATCAGGGCACTCAGGCTCAAGAAAGACTTGCCCTCCACACCTAGGAAAGGGAGGCAGGGCTTTAAAGGTTGGCTCTGGCTTTCATAGAATCATAGAACCATAGAATGGTTTGGGTTGGAAGGGACTTTAAAGATCAACCTGTTCCAGTCCCCTCTGCTGTGGGCTGGGACACTTCCCACCAGACCAAGCCTGACCCCATCCAACCTGGCCTTGAACAGTGTCCCACTCTAGGGCAGTGAGAACTGCCCCAGCATTGCTCACCTCTGGCCGCTCCAACAGACACTTGTATGGTCACCCAAGTGGCACAAATATTAAAACCTCTCATCATTTTTATATCAAATGACAATAGTAAGCAGGAGGACATCAGCCCCCTGGAGAGAACAGTTCTCCCAAATCCACAGCTGCCCCAAGGCTCCCATGAGTGGCTAATCCAGTCAAATGTGTTTGTCTGAGGGGATCTTTGAGGATGAGCCTGGCTCAGGAGCGAAATGCTGTTTTATACTGACTCCCTCCCTCTGCACATCTCCGTCAGATGGGGTTATCTGCCCAGAGAAAGCAGAGGGTTGAAGAACGGGTCTCTCCACAGCAGGCGACATTCATTACATGGAGCAAGCGCCTGGAAACACCAGGGCTGTGCAGCCTTGCTCACTAATGGGGAGGTCTGGTCTTGCAAAAATGTGTTATTTTTGTAACATCTTTTCCTGCAACTACATCGAGTATAACAGGAGAGATTATCTTGACAGCTCTCTTACCTTACTCTCTCATTACAGCTCATCTAGCAAGGATGGGGGGGGATAGTGAAGCAATTTTAGGAGGCTGCGCTTTTTTATGGTTATGTCTTATGATGTGTTAATTTGCCAAATCAAATATATGTCTCAGCACTTCCACCTTTACCTCCCGCATGCCTGCAAAATAAATAGTCGTATTAATCATACTTTGCTATTCTCGCTGGGGATTAGAAAGCAATTTGCAAAGATTGGTTAGGCCAGTCTTGCTGTCTCACTGTGAGGGTGTGCTGCGGGCACTGTGCAGCTGGGGAAGCTAAGGCATGAGGAAAGCGGAGCAGCTTGCTCAGGGGAGGGCAAGAAGGGTATGATTTAGTTCAATTACTCCAGCTCCAATGGTTTTAAATTGTATCTTGTGAATGCTCACTGGCTGGCATACCCCAGTGTTGGGTAGTGGAGGGAGAATGGACAAGGAGTACCAAAGAAGTGATGGGAAACCTACCCCCTTGTAAATCAAAATAAGAGCAGAAAACAAGGTAATTGTTCAGCTGCAAGTAGCTGAGGCTGACGCCAAGTGACAGCTGGGTATTGAGGAAAAGACTTGCTTCCCCCTTTCCTTTTCTCCCACTCACCTGCTAAGATAATCTTTCCTTCCGTTGCAGCCCTGACTGCATCTATGCTCACTTTTCCTTTCTTAATCTTTGATGACTTCATTTACACCAGTTCCCTGTCTGCAGACACCTGCCATCAGCTCTGAGCCTCATTCCACTGGAGCAGGCTGTGACCCATGAGGTCGAGCATGGTGGAATATGTTATTAATAAAAATAATGCCATCCAGCAACAGTGCAAGCCAGGAAAAAATAACTTACTGTCTACTGTTCCTGTTAGTGGAAACGTTCCTGCAGATCTGCAATGAGAGGAACCGCCATATCCATGCTGATCTGAGGTGGTCGTGTTCCTGACCAGACTTCCCAGGAAGAAATCAACATTGCTCACATTTTTGGGAGCCTGTGAGCTGCAGAACTCACTGAGGTGTGAGCACTGTAACATGGTAGGCAATGTCTAAGCCTTTAAAACACAGAAAACACAAGCTGGAAAAAGTATCTCTCTAGGTGGCCCACTTTAGCACCAGCATATTGTTGCACATCCAAGCTGCAGAGAGAAAACATGCATGTGTAAAAAATCCCAACACTCCTGCAAGTGAGGGGACATGCTCAGTGCCAGCAGGAGCCTAGGAGAGATTTGGATGGTGTCACATGCTTCACTGCCTCTCATGTGAAGGACCATGTCCACCCATGAACTCCAGCCCTCTGCAAACCCACAGGTGCACCCTTCCCTGGAGGCAACTTGCTGGGTTGCCTGGTGGAGGAAGAACTGCACCAGGCTGCAACTGGGAAGGGACAGTTTTGCAGGGCACCTCACCCCTACTCCAGGAATCTCCCAGGTACCACTGACTAAATCAGAAATCAGTCCCCTCAGTGGTTTTTGTACATGAAATGCCAAAGCTGTTCAGCCAGGGAGGAGGTCTGTGTGAGATGTGACTAAGTAGGAAAAGAGGTGGGAATGAAATGAGCAACCCTTGTGTTTTGCATGGGAGACCTAAATTTTTTGCTCTGAGGTTAAGAGGCATAAACGTTATAAAACATGGAGCTGAACCACTCAGTTGCAGTCAAAATGTCACCACACTGCCTTCTCATTCAGGCATCCAGGGGTGCTGGTTGTTCTCCAGACTCCTGGCTCTGGCCATGGTAACATATCATTGCAGCCTTCGCAGAGGTGTCTGCAGATTTACACTGAGGAGCGCTGACCTGCTGCTCCCTTGAGACATGGTTTTAGGTTTCTGCAATGAAGACAGGTTTATGGATCACCACCAGCAAAACCTGCCAAAATCCCCCCTACTTTACACTTCAGAGGAGACCTAGCATGAGGAGCATGGTGTTCCTCCTGACTTCTAATGACTGGGCCAAGAACTGAAACTACACAATATGGGGTCAATGTGCTTTATTAGTCTTTTGAGGTGCAACCCCTCTCAGGGATGGCAGCTCTGTGGTGGGTCATGTTTGTTCTGCACATCCTATCATGTCCTCCACAGTGGATGACACCTTCTCTTGCCCTCTGGCCAAAATGTTGGCAGGCCACTCTGTTCCCGGCACCTTTCCAGCACCCCTTGCCTGCACACGCTGGCAACCTTGTCTCAGTCTTGTAAAGCTATTCCCTGTGTAAAGGACAATATATAACTGCAATAACCTGACAAGTCACTTACCCTTACAGCATGGCTCAGTTCCCAGCTTCTTTGCTATTAAGTCCTTAGTCTCAAATAATTTTCATTATGGTCGTAAGATGAGACCGCATAGGATCAGAGTCTCCCACAATTTCCAGTGGTTTGAGCAAAAAGAAGTGGCTAAGGCAGTCAAGGACTCCTTTGTGTGCTTCACATTCAGTGAAGAAGAGAAACCAGCCACCTGTGCCACAAGGGGTAGGAAATGCTGGATATGCCTGACTCCCTGCCTGCGCTTGAAATGCAGTCACTCTCCACCTTTGTGGTGCAGCAGTTCTAGAAGGGAGGGCAGCACCCTGGAGCGCCCTATCCCCTGGATGGCCAGGGAAGCATAGCAGGTTTTGTGTAAATGTACTCCCTTGGAGGCTGTGGTAGGCTGAGATCAGCTACATGTTGGTGTGTCTCATGCAGAGGCTGCCATCTGAATGACTCGTGGGGAGAAGCATGGCTGAGGGTGGAAGGTGTCACAGGAATTAAAATTGCTCTCTCCAGATTATTTGTGAGCCATATGAGGCATCCATCAGCAAATCTCTCCATATAGTACAGTTCCCCAACTGCTCTGCATTTTCTGCTGTAATAGGTACACATCTTGTTGAAATAGAAAGCACAGCCTATAGTGTCCTTGAGGACCCAAAACATCTGCACAGGACTGACAATTACAATAGAAGATCCAGCCCCTTGCACCCTTATGAAGGCCAGGTAGGATCTCCTGGACATCTCTCCAGGTGCTGGAAACCTCCACCACATATGTAAATTGCTCCCTCAAGGTCACAGTGTGGAAAAGCAGCTGAAGTTTTCTTTTTTTAGACAAAATGGGTATTTTCTTAAGGAATTATATCTTAGATACTGTTTTCAGGAAATACACCAGGAAAGAAAAGATGCCTTTCCTTTTGGGAACCTTTTCTTAATGTTCCAAACTGACATGTACACTGATAGCAAAAACATCCTGAACATCCCTACATTTTTATTTTTTGCACACAAGAAAATTTGCATATGTTAGCATATGTATTTGATATATAATGTATATATCCTCTGAAAAGTAATTAGTATTTTTTGAACCAGCTGCAATGATCACATGTTCCTGGGCTTCGTGCTGGCATAATTGGATGAAGCTCTGTTGTATGTACTATACTGTTGATTTGAAGAACTGATCCAACGTTCCCATCTGGCCATAAGATTTCAGAATTTCTAGCAGCCCTCTAACACAGTTCCACTGCTGCCAAAAGGTCATTACAATGCAGGAGGCCGTGAGGAATGAGCCTGAATGTTAAAGTTCACATCTAAAAAGCCATCAGGATTTCTCCTTACTCCTGAAATCAGAAGACAGGGCAGAGAAAGGAGTTTCGAAGGCCCCAGTCTCTGACAGACACCTGAAGAGTGGTGGCTATTAAATAATCTTGTTGTCTTGTTTTCAGTTAACACATCATGAAGATAAACCTGGAAAGCTGTTCCTGACAGCAAAAATTGTTTATTCTAAAGACACTGTGAAGGCTTTCTGAGAATAAAGAACAAGACTCACACAACTTGTAAAAGAAGCTGTAGTACAGCAGGAAAACTGTTGAAAGGAGAGCTCTGCATATCACTGGAGATAAGAACTAGCTGCCTAAAACTGACTGCCAACATGCTCCCCTGTGTTCAGGTGAAAAGACTCCTCATTCTCCACCCTGGTTGGATTTTGTCACAGGGCAAGTAGCAAGAGGCAAAGTGGAAGAATTGCTTACATATTTTCCAATGCAGCAACTGAAATGTTTTTTTTTTTTATCAGCAGATTTAAAACATTTTAGAGCTTGTGAGGAGCTTGAGTAAAGAGGATTTTAGGAGGTAAGAATGCATAAGATTTACTTTCAAGTCCCTACTTCACCAGGAGTTTTGTTGATGCCACTGAGCAAAGCACTGTGGGTTTGAGGAGGGTTAGTTTCTCATCTCTAAAAGCAGGTCAGCTGCACTTGCACACCTTGCAGGGGCATCTCAGGGATAAGAATTCACATGTGCTGAGATGCTATAGCAATCAGACGTACACTTGAGTTAGATGGTTTCCACATTGCCCAGAGGTAGTAATTTGCCAATTGGAAACTCACTGCATCTAGAGGTTTTATTTAAAAGCAAAGTCAGCAACAACAGCAAATGACAGACAACCCAGTGAGTCTGGAGGTGAGGTATGCCATGCTGTGAGGAGTTCTAACAGCAGGCTTTGAAACATATTTGATGAAACAAGTCTTGGTAGTCATGCTGGTGGATGGAGAGCAGTGTTGAAAGCCAAGGTGACGTTGTTGTTTGCTGCTTGTGTTGTGTTTGTTGGAAAACAGGCTCCAGCCATGAAACAGCACAAGCACCTGAGATCTTCAGCCTGCATGGAATGAGCAATGTTATTTCTCAACACGTTTGAGCTAACTGCAAAATCTGAAGGATCATGAACAGCAGCAGAAAACATGCCTGACAACCAAAGCCTAGGGAAAAAGCACTGCATGCCCAAGAGACCCTTGAGCATGCAAAATAAAATGCTGGTTACCTTCCAGTCAAGCATCATCAAGATAATTTGGCTAGTTTCATAGACAGTGCATAACCCAAAATGCTAAATATTGAGAAATTTGATTTAGAAAGGTTGAGTAGGAAGAAGAAAATCAGGAACATTTTGTTTCATTGGCCCTAGTTGTGGATAAAATACAAGCTCAGCCCTGAATTTCACACTGTTGCAAACTTTGAAGCTATTGTTCTGTGCCTTCCAGTCCAAAGATCCTGGGCTTTGTGGATACCCTCTAGTCAATGCAAGCAATTCATCTTCGCAAAGGTGTTCCCAGTTTGCTGGCAGGGCAGGCTGGCACCTGGCGTGGGTACAGCATGCACAGCAGCATGGCATGCAAAATGCCAGCTCAGCAATGGCAGCTCTCGGTCCTTGCTGTAGCTGCCAACGTTGCCGTGACCAGCAGGCAAACCATAGCCAGGAACACAACATGGCCAGGAGGCATATGATGGCCAGGAGACACACTGTGGGCAGGAAACAGCAGACAGCAGACAGCTTCATGCACACCATATAACAGTACCTGAAGACAAGTCTTTTAGGCTTTTATTATTTTCTCGCTCCACAATCTTCTTCCTCACGAGCCAAAAGACTCCTGTTCAGACTCTGAGCATTAACATGGAGTTCTGGGCAGAAGGGTCATACTCCTAGCTGTATCAAAGCCCCTTGCACAATAAACTACCAAAATAGATGGATGTCTCTTGGCATCCAGCAAAAACAAGAGTTACAGCTCTCCTTTGTCCCCACAGTAGATGCTCTGAATTGTCTGAGAGTTTTATGAGACCAGCATCTGACCACTCTTCCAACCACTTGTACGTGTTGGTGATAGAACTGTCCTCACCTTGATGTTTCTTGTGTCTGCGGTGGCACAAAGGACCCAACATATGTGCAGTCCCTCACATCTGCTTTTCTTACAACCTTATGAAGCACGCAGGATGGTAACAACATTTTTTACAATTGGAATTTTTTTACTCTTTCAGGTGTTTGACTCCCTCTATCCCCTCCCACATCCGGTGACACAATGAGGAAACACTCGTTTCTGGAACTAAGTTAAGATCTTAACCTCCCAGTTTGAGCATTAGATTTTGGGGCATTGCTTTAATTTGCCTTTTCTCAGCTTTAGCAGGGACTGACCACTGCTGGCTTTCCTTCTGATGTATGTTGTGGCTGTAGGCTTGTTCTCCCATAAGAGCACTCTGTTAGCTCAAGTCCATACCTGCAGAGCCCATGTGAAGCACAAACAGGCTTCTACGGCTCATCAGTTTTGCTCTTTATCTCATTACAGTTCTCCAGCTGCTCCATCTCCCAGTTTGATCGAATCTTTTTAGAGCTTCTCACAATCACTTGTATTTCTTTGCTTCTTTCATTGTTTTCTTTCATTCTTCCATTAATAAATAAAACCTTAAATAGTTTGATGCCTTCTGGACAGATTTCACGTCCTGGTCTGTTCTCTTGCATCTCCAAACCATTAATAAATATTTTCAATCATATCCTTTCCAAAGCAAGTCTGTTGAGTCTCTCCTGTTTAACCTCCCCCTGCTTGAAGGACCATTCATTCACTCCAACTCTTTGTATCCCGTTGCTCGAGCAGTTTTTGACCCACAACAGGATGCTGCCCCTTACCCTGCAGATGTTTATTTTCCTTAAGAGTCTCCTGTGAGGGACTCCATCAAAAAGCCTTTAGAAAAACCCAAGTAAATTATGTCCAGAAGTGCACTTCATCCCATTTGCTGTATTAACTCTTTCACAGGTTTTGGCAGGCTCAGAAATCAGAGTTTTACAGGTTTTTTGCATTCATGATCTTCCCTGTGTGCTGTCTGTTCAGAAATGACCAGACTTTTGCTCCAAGGACCTCATCCAGCCAGCACTGGATCCTTCAGAATTCTACCAGACCAAAGAACCCCAGAATAAGGTGCCATCTTAACACAGAGCGGAATTTTTAAGAAGGGCAGAACTGTGGAGCCCAGATTAAAGTTCCCACTTTCATTAGTCCAATCTCTCCTATGGAAAATGTACCGAGAAGAAAAAAAAAGTACTTCTTTGCATATTTTCAGGTTTTTATTACATATTTATATCTTTAATTTGCTGATTTTAATTTCCTTAGGACTTTGTTATGTTCACGTTTTTGTTACAGGATCTTTTATGCAATTGTAATACATTTTAAAATAGAAAAATTACCTTTCTCAAATTAAAAAAAATTTCAACATAAGAATTTTGAAAACAAGTGTAAATGAAATTCAAGAACAGGCAAAAATATATTATCATTTTACAAATCAGTTGATCTTCACATTTGCCTGTATGGGATGAGCTGCACTTAGACTGAAGCAAAACATGATTTCTTAGTATATGAGACATTGGCAATATCTTCGTTTGAACATCATCTTTAAGTTTGGTCTTCATCTTTAGAAGATGTTAAAAACTGAATGAGTGAACAAAAAAGTTGTAAAAGTGACAGGAGGCCTAGAAAATAAACCCTCGGAAATGGGTGTGAAGGAAAGCATTCTATTTAGCCTACCAGAGTGAAAGGTAAAAAGCAATTTGACCTGTAGGTATCTGCACAGGAAGATGGTATTTGATATTACAGTGCTCTTTAATTGAGCAGACAAAGCAAAATGAGGTCCAATGGCTAGAAGCCGAAGCTGGAAAAATTAAAGGTGGAAATAAGGTGCAGCTTTTTTTTTTTTTAATAGGCAAAGCAATTAACCACTGGAGCAATTTGCAAGAATGGAAAAGATTATCCATCACTTGAGGTCTTGAAGTCAAGGCTGGACAGCTTTCTGAAGTGCACATCCTTTGTCAGTGCCCAGTCGCGAATGCCATGTGGGACTGCTGTAATTCCACAAATCAGATCCTGCAGGAGGTCAAAAGCAATTGCCATAATTGTACTGTCTGATTTAAATTCTCTGCATTTCGATGGCCTTTTCTTCACCATGCTTTTAAGACATGACTACTAAAAGCTGCACAGCAGAAACGTCTTTTGATGTTGAAAATATATCTATAGAAGAAAAATTGCCATGATATCCTTTTCCTTTGCCCCCTATAGATGGCCTTTGGGAATGCAGAGACAGCGTTGAACCCCATGGCACCTTGTCTTTCTGCCTGTGTCTCAGTTGCACACAATTGGATAGTCTGCTTGAGGCTGATTGCTCCCCGCCCATCACCTCCCGGAGCTGAGCAGCATATTCCTACTACCATTGTCTCTCAGTTCTGGCATCTCCCCCACCCAAGCTATTCCCAAACCATAGGATCTTTCCCCTGCCGGGGCTTATGTTTGTGAATTCCCTTCATGATCCTGGCTTATGCTGCTATGTTTGCCACAATATCAGCAATCCATATCAGCAATGCATGGCTGATTGTGCTCTAAGACCACTGCCTGAAGCTGTTTTCATCATTCTCATGCCTTTTCTCTAAATTTCTGCCACATCCTATTGTCTCATGCCTTGCATTAAGGAAAACAAATTTCCATGTGAATCCAAAACTGAGCAGCCCAAAGGTCCTATTAATCCTGCTGCCCATCTCTGGTAGCGGCCAAGAGCCAAGGCAACGGGAGAGAACCAGAACCGGGCATGCTTTTCTGCCTCTGTTTCCAGGAAACTCTCCTTGTTGTGTGTTTATAGAGCACCTTGCAGAGCTGACCTGCAATGCAGGCTCCTCGGGGGCACAGTAAGAGGAATCGTTACTATCAATTATTGCAATTATTGCAATTATAATAATTATTATTCTGTCACTTAAATTTCAGCAATTAATTTTTCCAGAGTCTAGTTTAAGCCATTTTCTTTCTGCCAGATGCTGATCACAGCAAGAGCAAGGTGCAGCATCTGCTGCTGGTCAGAATCTGCTTTAACTCATAAGACACCACGGAGGCAGGCGCCTGATAAAGCACAAACCTGTATCTCCTTGATGGGTTCTGCTGGTGCGTAGTGTGATCTTTACACAACAAATCAGGCACAGCATTAGTCTGGGGACATTGCAGGCTAGAATAAGACTACAGTAAACTGGGACAGAATGATTCAAAGCCAAGATGTCCGGGATGCGAGTTTAACTGATTCATCGGATTAACATGAAGAATGGCATACACATTATTCAGCTTTAGGCAGCTAAGGGCTATGTCTCTGGCTACAGTAGCTGTCCAACAGCCTTCCAAGAGAGCCAGACTCTGCTGAGGAGCAGTACATGTCATCCTCGTAGAAACGTCTCCGATCGGTGCATGACCTTACCCTCTGGAGATGCCTCTTTTTCTCCACCAATATTAGAGAAATCTGTAGGGTTCATTTAGACTAGATCTAACTAAAGTGGGAGGAGATGAATCGTGTCCTTCGTGTTCTCAGTTGTAGTTTTGGTGATAAGAAACCTTGACGTGTGAGAGGGACCCATCAATCTAGAGGTTTGGGAAAGACCAATTCAAGATAAATGCAGGAAGGGTAAAGCCAGTAACGGTTTTCTTACATCTCCCAGTATCAAGTGACTCTAATAATAGAGTGCTGTGGCATAAATGTATGCACAGTAGCCAGGTCATCTTCCTGAGTGACAGCCCTGAGACCTAAAATGAGTGTCAGTTGGACAGGCCCATTGAGAAGTATTTAGCCATTTCCATTTGCATCAGCTCAGAGCTGGCTTACATGATATTCAGGAAGTTAAATTAATCTCACTCAATGAGATGCTCTTTCCTTGGGCATCACTGTTGCTCCCATAAATAAATGCTCTTTTCCTGCAAGCTCTATTGAGGAATTTCATATCCAGGCCAGCAAACCTTAAAATGAAGGCAGGAAACCATATCTCAGAAGACAGTCACTCTTGAAATGACTGAAGGCTCATAATAGATATTCAGTTCACTGAGGGCTGTCTTCACTCTGCTGTAAGGGAGGGAGTGAATGGTATCTTCAAATCTTTCAGTGACAAGACAGCAAGCAACTAGGAACTAGGAGATTGCTACTATTTTCTTCCTTAGTATTGTGTCCAATTCTAGATTTCTGTTTTCAAAAAAGAGTTTAATTACCTAGAAGAGGATGAGAAAATCATTGTTGTAATGGCTTCATTTTGGGGAAGATTGTCTTCTAGTGAGAAATTCACTTATGTTATTTGTCCAAGGGAACGTTAACAGGCAATTTGGTCACGGCCTACGGGTCTCAGCATTGAAAAAATGGTCTAGGATAATAAATAGTATTTCTTCTGTTAGAAAAAGGCATATAAAAATCCAGTGGTAGGAAGCAGGAATGTAGTCATCCTGGGAAAAGAGTGATACCTGGAGCTCGGAGGAGCTTCATGGGGTGTCCCTTACTCATCTTGAAGTCAAGACTGGGCGTGTGCTCTGGTACACACAAATATTATGTGACTGATGCAGAAATTAATGGGGTGGGTCTTTGCTCTCCTCACTGCTGTTTGTTATGTTGGATTCTCTAATTGCATTCCCAGAGCTACAAATTCTTGCATTACCTCCATGAGACTGGATAAAAAAACCTTTTTCACACATCTTTGAAGAACAAGACAGTGTAGCAAATAATGTGCCATTTGGGCAATAGGGACAATATCTCTTCTTTAAAAGACAATACTTTACCTGTGTGTTTGCCTGGGTGTTTCTTGGTGATCTATAGGAAGGCATCTGGAGAAAAAAAAGGAAAATAAATTGGCTAGAAACCGGTAATGAAACATCTTCCTTTCAAATTCAGAAAAAAGAGAAAGAAAAAGAGACAGCTTCTTCAGGATACAGTAGTAAAGGCCATGTTCAAGGCCACGCAAACTAGGGGAAGATTTCTATTATTTCAGTAACTTTATTAGTGAGCTCTCTTTAGTGAAGTTGTTGCATTGTTGCCTAGCTGGAAAAAAAGGAAAATAAGCACAAATTTTCCTGTAAAATCCCTTGGTTGAGGGCAGCTCTGCAGGGGGCTGCAGGCTGAAACCAGGGTTGTGAATGGGATTCCTAGGATGGTCCCAGGGTGAGGCTGGACCTTGGAAGAAGGTTTTGGAACAGCAAGACTACAGGGCTGGGAATAGAGATAGCCTTGTTACATGAAGGCAATTCACCCAAGGTAACTGATCGAAGAAGAGATGTAGAAGTGGGACAAATACATTGTGTAAACACTTTCATGAGGATTAAATACTTCTTTTTTAATCTATCGAAGGATGGTACCAGACAGAATCAGCAGCTAGAATTCAATTCAGGCAGGCAAAATTCAATTCAGAAGGAACGTACGCGTTTCTCACTGTGAGACTGATTAACCGCTGGAACAAACAATGAAAGAAGCAGTGATTTCTTTTCCAGCCCTGCTCACATACTGGTCTGGCTGAGATAACTTAAATAGCTACATATGGATACAAATCGGAGTGGGACTGGGCTACAGGATGTGAGAGAACATCTCCTGGTCATGGCAACTAGGTGAAAATCTGCCCTGCATGTTACTACTGGCCAGAGCGGGTGATCCCATGCTCTCTTTCTGTTTTAAACACAGACTGGACTTTTTAACTAGGAACATGCAGTGAGGCACTTCAGCAGGTTCTGCTTAGTTACAATTGCATAATGAAGTCCTTTAAGGAGTAAATGTTTCTATTTAGTTCAATAATAGGGCTTCATTAAAAGCCTTTATAGACCAAAAGGGGAAGAGTAACCCAATCAAAGTTTCCTTGTGAAGAGAAAATAGCAACGTAGGAAAATCAGAATTTACTCCATGCCAGGAATATATGAGCCCATTCCCTGCAATGAACTGGGATGCAGTTTCTTCCTTACTTATAAGGATATTTAGTATTAAGTTGCATAATAAAAATGTACAGCTAGAGACGTAAACTCAGGGAGGAGTTGACATTCCCAGAGATCAGTCCTGGTTGCTGATTGAACACTACAGCATGGTGGTGCAAAGGGACAACAGCCATCCCTGCCCATGCACTAAGGAGCCCACTGTGCACGTTTGCAGCCTCAGCAGAACCAGTCACAAGCCTGGATGCTCCCAGAGCTGAACCTGAGGTGGATTTTCCCTTGCTGCAGCTGCTTCAGAAGGAAACCTGCAGAAAGCTACTAAAAAAACCCCTCCCTCTTCATGCCTAATCCAAGAGGTGGAGAGGCCATGCAAATGATCCTAAGTCCACCAGTGCTTCTCTGTTGGAAAGCAAAGGGTCATGGGCAGATTCATGGGACAAATATAGCACCAGGACCTGGCCCTGCCGCAACCCAGGAGAAGACTCATGTTCCTCTGTGTTTGGTCTTGACCCTCTTTCTTTACTGGCTGCATCTGCTAATGAACAAAGATGGCTGGTAAAGCCTGTAAAGGGATCCTTGCAGACACAGTGGTCTCTGTAGCTTACCTTCTCCTGGCTGTAGGAGATATGCAATTCCAACTCTCTCCAAGACAGCATATCCCTATCTCATGTCAGCCAATACTGTGGCCTGACAGTCCCAGGAAAGGAGACTTTTCTCTTACAGAGGAAAACAGATAAAAAATAAAAACAATTAAATGTTTTGATCACAGTAATTCATGAGGCAAAATTTGCCATGGGAAAGGACCTCCTAGGCTGCTGCAGTCACTCATCCACAGGAACCAAAGCCTGTAATCCCATTAAGAAACTTATCTTTTCTGATGGACAAAAAAGCTTTCTCCCATCCAGCATCTATTCTGATGGAAATCTTTATACCAGAACTCTTTCTGTCTCACAAAAGGCCAGGGTGCAATCTAAGCCTTTGATGTTGTGTTTGGAGAATAATGAAATGCATTAATTTGAATAGAATTATTGAAATGTCATATCTGTTTCTACTATTAATAGAAAAAAGTCTTAAAACAATGAGCAGCAGAGATGTGGTGTATTACAGTGAACAGGAACAAAGACAGAGTGTTTTGTTTTGTTTTTTTGTGTTATGGGAATGGCCTGAGGTCTATAATATGCCAGGCTCTGTACAGAGCACATATTATGAACCTTGCAGGATGCTATAAGAGAAGATCTTGGGATCTGGGCTCTGTCTGCAGATCTCTTATGACTCAGGAGCTGCAGGGCATTAAATGAAGTTGGCAGAGAACAGCATCAAAACAAGTCAAGGATGGCAGGTCTTCATTTAGCTGGGAAATTCCTTGCCAGAGGATGCTGTAGCTGCTAAAAGTTTACCTGGTGCCCCGGGGGAGGTTGAATGAGTTCATGAAAGGTGTATCCACTGAGGATCAAGCCTGTAAGTCTCTAATATTTGTAGCCTAGCAAGAGTGCATCATACCTGCTTTCCATGCTATTATACCTTCCCTATGCATCCGCATTTATAAGGATGCTGAGATATCTGGCATTTGATCAGACTTAATAAAGCTCTTCTGATAGTCTTGATTTCTTCTGATCCCTGTATGTAAAAATGCATTTGTATTTTCATATCTGTGCAGCATTGCATAATAAGCTGAAAATCATAGAAAAGTGTGGATTTTAGAGTACAAAAAAAAATCAAACAATCCTTCCCAAAGGTCTGAATTTCTAATGAATTGTTTCTTTGCCTTTTGTGTTTGTTTCCCAGGAACAGGCTGGCTAAGTGGCTCTGCATTTCCTGCCCATATGCTGGTATAACCAGGCATCAGAGCTGGAGAGATGATATAAAGCAGCATGGGCTCACCTATGCTGGCTCCCCAAGGAACTATCAAAGGGAAACCTTTGGAGCAAGTCTGTCTACATGGGGTGAAATTAGATACTTCCTCTAGGATCCAGGAGAACAAGAAAGCCTCTAGGGAGAGACAGCAAAAACATGTTCTTGCCACAGGGTGCAACACTGAGCCCAAGAGAAGAGGACAAGAAGTACCCTCAAGAAGTAACTTCCTAGTGGTAGGTGTTACAAATCCCACCTGTGTCCTCGGTAGCTGTTTCCATGAGGAAAGGACCACAGAGAGGGATGTGAATTTATTCCTTGCCTATTCAGGGGTTTTCTGCAGCTTCCTGGCTGGGGTGAACTTTTCCTCTGTATCCGCTAACTTCAGCTGTTGAGCTGGTTCAGTGGGCTTAGGGGGACTCTAAGACTAGAGTAGCTTTGGTAAGGGGCTGAGAGCATCAATGGAAGCATGGAGCTTGGGAACCACCTGAGGAAGGACTCTGGGCTACCCTTCCCCGGTGTTTCCTTCTGTCGTCCAACATGCAGGGTGCAAGAAGACCTCTTAGCACAAGAGGCTCTTGCACAGCTTTGTCTGCTTCCCAAGGCAGCAATACCCAGGCTAGCAATGTCCTCCCTCTTTCCACTCCTCTGTAGCCCTGGCTTGCAGTGTACATTGTTGGAGATTGAAAAAATTGCATATGTATAGGTCTTGCAGGCCTTTGGCTGAAAGTAATCAAGAGTGGAAATGACCCAGGGTACAACAAGAAAGAAGAGAAAGCAGCAATGGGTTTGCAAAGCAGAGGAAAAAGCAACGGGAAGGTACTTGAAATTAAAGCTGTGAGATGGGGGAGACCAGAAGCAGCATTGAAATTTCTTTGCTGCTCTGATTTTAATTACGTGGCAAAGTCTTCTGTGGCATTCCCATTCCTCTCATTCATCATGCTGTAGTTTCTTTCCTGTTCATCATCTCAGTCGAAGACTGTGCAAAGTTCTACCTTCCCTAGCTTGGGTGAACAAGACTGAAGATTTGCATCTAGGTTACAGTGGGAATGGGCAGCTTGGCAGACAGTGCTGTTGTATGTTGCTGCCGTTACGTGTCTGTACCGCAACAAGGAGTGTGCTCTGTATCAGTGCCACTGAGCTTTCTGCAAGAGCTGTCTGGGCTGGGCAGACATCCCACTGGTGGTGCTCTGTGAGATAACGCAGCTGCTCCACTCCCTGTGGGACCAGAAATCAGCAGACTGGTGGCCACTGCGTAACATTTACTGCTCGGGGAGATGCTGTTGTAGCAGAACAAATTTCTTCTCCACTCTGGAGCACTAACACAGTCCAGAACTCTTGCTTGAAAACCCTCAACTGATACCATTGCTGCATCACTACTACTTTTCCATGCTGCTGCAGAGTGGTGCTAGCTAGATTGTCTAGCAATGTAAGCAACTTAGGGTATATCTGTATGTATTCAAAAGCATAAAACAAGCTCCAGTGCAGGCTGCTTGCAGGTCACCTGGGAAGCTGAAAGCAGGAGACTTGCCCAAGCTTGCCACGGCACAAAGCTGGTTAGGCTTGTGGTACGTATCCTGAAAGGCCATGGCCTCCAGCTTTAGAACAAGCACTGAAAGCGTGATCTTTTGGCCCCACTGTGTACAAGGGATGTTTCACTCCCGAGGCATCCTGCAGCCGAACCTGTCCCTGATATGAATTTCCTTTAGTGGTGCATTCCATAGAATTGTAGAATGAACAGAGTTGGAAGGGACTCAAAACAGTCATCGAGTCCAACTCCTAACCTTGCATAGGACAAACCCAACATTCACATTGTGTGTCTGAGGGCATTGTCCAAATGCTTCTGGAATATTTTCAGCCTTTTCCTGTGCTCCACCACCCTCTGGGTGAAGAATCTTTTCCTAACATCCAACATAAACCTCCCCTGGCACAACTTCCTTCCCTTGAGTCCTATCATTGGTAACCAGAAAGAAGAGATCAGCACTTGCTCCTCCTCCTCCCCTTGTGAGGAAGCAGCAAATGGCTATGAGGGCCCCCTTCAGTCGACTCTCCTCCAGGCTGAACAGACCAAGTGACTTCAGCTGCCCTTCACATGATTTCTCCTCTAGGCCCTTCACCAGCTTTGTGACCTCCTCTGGACACTCTCCAGTAGTCTGATGTCCTTTTTATACTGTGGCACCCAAAACTGAAAACAACATTTGAGGTGGGGCCCCATCAGTGCCATGCTTGATGCACCCCAGGACACAGTTGGTCCTCTTGGCTGTCAGGGCACTGCTGGCTCATGTTCAACTGCCATCGACCAGAACCCCCAGGTCCCTTTCCTCAGGGCTGCTCTCTGGCCTCTCGCTCCCCAGTCTGTATGGAAGACCAGGGTTGCAGTGTCCCAGATGCAAAACCTGGCACTTCACGTGGTTGGCAATTTCCCAGCTTTCCAATTTGTCCAGATCCCTCTGCGGGGCCTCTTTGCCCTCAGGAGTGTCAACAGCTTCCCCTTGTCTCATGTCATTGGCAAACTTGGTTAGTAAAGGTTTGAGTCCTGCATCCAGATAATTCAATTTGGCCCTCAGCTGCTGCACTACCACCTCTGTCTTGCAATGCTGCCTCTGAAGCAGGGCTCTGCAATGCTTTTTGGGGGTGCTGCAAGGCTGCGTTAGGTGACATAAAACAGATTTGGAAGGTCACTGTACCTGAAGAACTTGCAAATTGTACATGATTCCCAGCATCCTCACCTGACTCGTTGGTTGCTGCATTTTCATGCGCACGTTCTGAAGCCTGGTCTCTCATGAACACCAGCAGAGAGGACTGAAAACCAGTGAAATGGCAAAGGCCAGTGAAGGATGCATTTAAAGGATTATCTCTTTACTTGCAATCAGAGGGAGATGCAATGAGGAGGGATTTCTCCAGCTTTTCTCCTTTCCTCTTTTTACTCTTCCCCGAACAACATTTTTGCTGAGGAAACATCAAGACCTGAGCAGATGGGAGGAAAAAGGACACTTTTCCAAGCAAAGCCTGGGACAGAATCAGAAACAGGCAAAGGTCTGTGCTATTACCCAGGTATAGGTTAATTAGAGGCTGGCAAGTCTGCTGGGTGCTAATGACTGCTGCATTGGCCTGGACACATCCCTGTGTTGGCACTGGTGCAGCCCTACTGCAGCCCCTGCTCCACCTCTCCTTGACATAGCTCACCACCTCGCTCCTTTCTGCCTTTTGGTAAATTTGTCCTGCATATTTGGAAATGAAGAGATAAAGCTCCCAAAACAAAGAGGCTTTGAGCAGGTGTTGGATCTATTGATTCGCCTGCTTGCCTTTCAGTTGGCAGGCTTCAAGTTGCACCTTCAAGTTCAGCCATGAAATCAGAGGGGCTATAAATAAAACAAGCAGGCTGAGATTTTTTACAAGAATCCACTTGCTAGCAGCTTTAAGAAAACAAAGTACCAAGTAGTACCTAAAGTCCCCAGGGATGTACACCAAGTGAGTCAGACTGCAGTCCACAAACACTTCTTTTATCAGCCATGCAGGTGAACGTGTCTCTCACCATCTCCTCTGCCTGCAGTAGCTTTCTCCTCTGCTCCATTTCCTCAGCCGTGTGCACAACTGGTTCAGAGGCCAGATGATAAACTGAAGCTTATCTGGCTTAAATATAGGTTCATATGCATATTTCTTTATTTCCATAATTACACCTATACAGGCAGATTGCTTTCTGTCAGTTCCTGACTGGGGTTGTCATGTGGCTTCAGAAAAAAAGGGATGCTTTCCCATCATTTCCACCATTTGCTGTTAAGAAAAACTATGATCTGTCCAGCCTGCCTTTAAATCACTTAAGCACTGACTCCTCTAACACCTTCCTGTTGAGAGGGTTTGATAGCCAAAACTAGCTCTCTCTGAGAGCACTCTTCCTTAATCTTCAGCATAAATTTGCTCTTCCCTCTGCTTTGTGCAAAGGAGTTGTGGTACAACGGGTGTTCTATTTGCAGTGCCTCTTTGAGGAAAATGCTCTTGAAGTTAAATACGGCTGTTGCTGTGCAAAAGTGGCTCATTGCAGGGGCAGAGGCTGAAGTGGGGGAACCCAGGCTGGGCTTCCCGTGACACCAGGGAGCTGCTGAGCTGCAGGGAGCTGGTGTTACACAGCAGCGGAGCAACGTGACATCCTCAAGGATTCTTGTGAAAAAAGGGGAGACAAATGAGTGCAAAAAGACAAAGCTCAGTGGTATGATGGCAAGACTGGAAAGTGATGTTAGTGGGAAGGACTGGAGTTTCATGCTAGAGTCTGAAGCTGATTGGGGAACACCAAGAGGTGTTGAAGGTCAACTAATTTGAGGTCGCTTCTCCATTGCCAAAAGTTTAACTAAGAGATAGATGTGAGTGAACATTTTGGCAGAGATCCTGGGGTGCTGTGTTCTTGTTCCTGCTGCTCGATGCTCCTTTGTGTGCATTTTGTCTAGCTTGGCTGCCAGAGCAGGTTGCTTTTACTCACCGAGGCACTGCATGACAGTTGAGCTGCGGTAACTCAGGGTGGTGCAGCTGGAGGAAGCAGCTGAGCCAGAAGGAGTTGTTCGGTGGCAAGTGAGGAGATTAAAAACCTCAGCCAAGAGCAAAACAGCTTCTTTCTTCTAACTGCTGGCACTGACAGTCCATACTGTGAAAGCTGCCCCGTGGCAGAAGCACTTGTGCTAAAATTGCCTGTACTGCTCAGTGTGAGCCAAGAGGGGGTTAGTACACTGTGAACAGTGCATGCTAGTTTTTGGCTTTAAACTTATACGTGGGACTCCAACTCCCACCAGCAAAATAGGAGTTTGCAGCTGAATTTCCTTCTTCCCAGTCTTTGCAAGCTCAGTGCTGTGTATGTGATACATACACAACCATGGGTCCTGCATTTTGGTGGAGCACTGCTCTCGTACTTGCATTGGGCTGGAGGGCATTGGAATGCGGATTCAAGCTGCAGCGGAGTGAATCTTCCTTTGGCTAAGATGTGAACACCACCACCACACCATGGAGACTTTCTGCCAACAGGAATATTAACAGGTTTTTTTCCTGCAGTATCCCAGAGACTTCTCACTCTTCACCTTCCCTCTCTCCTGTCAAATGGGTTGAAATTCTCCAAAATGAATATAGCAACTCTCCATGCCCAGAGACAGTGCTCAAGCAGAAGCCTGTCGCTGAGGAAACTGGACATGGAGGCTGAGATATGCCTCCGCCCAGGGAGATGGTGTCCCCTGGGGGTGTGAAAGGTGGCAGGGAAGATACAAGGACAATTCAGCAAGGCAGGTTTTAAAATGTAATTTCAGATCCTGTGCAGGCAAGAGACTGAAAAGACTGAATTATTTGCTAGTTTGTAATACTTAATTTTTCATCTTCTCTGAAGTATTTGCATAATCTTTTTTTTTGAGTGGCTTTGTTATGTTTTATGGTTTTTGCTTGGAAATTAATTTTAAAATGAAACCTTTCTTGTCTGTGCTACCTTGGCAGCCGCTGTTTAAGTACCAGCAAAACTTTCTGTGTTTACTGCCATCAGAAAACAACAGCTCCTGGGAGCCTCACAATTCAATTGCAACCAAAATCTTGGAAGTGGGAGCAGCTGGAGACAGGGAGGTCACCACTCTGGCTGGAGTAAACCATCTCCATGGAGCAAAACTTGTTTGTACCCAGTCCCAGCTCCCAGCAGAGTAGTCGGTGTGTGTACACAGACCATCTCATGCCTGAAGGGTCATCATGGGTTACTTTGGCTTTAAAGCCCATAGCTTTGGGTTCAGGCAGGAGATGGTGCCTGGTGTTGTGCAGGTGGAGGTATGCTAGATAGAGCCAAATCTTGCTGGTCTTTGGCTCTTTCACCGTTTCTTCTGATCAGGAAGTACTAAAGCCCAGGAACTGTGAGTGAAGGATCTACCAGAGTGTTTCAACCAGTTATTGAGATCCCTTACTAAGCCCCTTCAGCACATCATCAAGCTGAGAAAGACAAGCAACACTGAAAGAAATGAAGACATTTCATTTAGAAATTTTGCTGAAACTCAACATTCAGCATTCTTTGCAAGAAAATGTGATTAAACATCTCCTCTTCAGCTTGGAAACTCTTGCCAAGTTTAAACTGAAAGTTCATTACCCCCTCTCCCCACACGCATTTTCGAATGAATAAACTATTTATCTCCCCCCAGTGCAAAAAAATCAGATTTGTCTCTCACTGTTACACCAGACCACAGCACTCATATTTGGGTACAGAGCCAGACTTGGTCTGAGCCTCTCGATTTCCCTGCATGTCCATAGATGCGCTGGAAATCTCCAGATGATGGGCTTTCAACCACCTCCTGGGGAAGGGAGAGGCCACTCCCAAAGGAAAAACTGTGTTCAATCATAAAAAAAAACAACACCCCAACCTAAAAAATCTGGGGGGAAAAGATAAGTAATCTTTTAGGTCACCGGTTGCCTTGAAGCACTGGGGAAGCAATCCTTGAAGCTAGCACAGAGCTATCCAAGCACTTCAAGTCCTGATCTCCCCAGCTCTCCTCCTGACAGGGAAAATTTATTCTGCATTGATAGAAGTGTGCTCCAGGGTGGGAACTAATATTAATTATATGACAAACACATCCTTGGATAGTGATTTGCTTGTGGCCTTAACATCAAACAGCTCAAGGTCCTATAAAAGAGGAGCAGAGTCCATTCCTGCTCCCTGTTGCATATTGAATGAATGTAGGCTCGAAATTTGACTGCTGTGACCTTCAGGGAAGGTCTAAGTGTGTTTCCAGCTCCTGCAGACCCACACAGGTGACTGGCTTTGTGGACGCAGCTGGCACAGACCTGGCAGCCTGTCCTGATGGAACTGTTCAAAGAGTTTGGAGAACATCTTGCAAAATACTCATGGGGGGGTGGGGGGAGGGAAGCAACAGCAAGCGGTGTCACAACCTACAGGCTGCTTCCTTAAACCAGGATTATATTTACAGCTTTATCATCTGCGAAGAGCAGCTGGTGCCTCATCCCGCTGCACACTCGGCAGTGTGACTCTCTAACTTGCAGGCTGATTTATGGAGCGTGTCTTGCTTTTCTCAGTAAAAATCATAAACACCACAAAAAAATAAAAAGAAAAGTGACTGAGTCTCTTCAGTTTGGACTCTGCCATCATAACTGACAGGCAAAAGGGCAGATGGGAAAATACCTGCTGAGAATGAAGGAAGATCTACTAAACAGAGATCTATCTCAATTTCCCATGGAGTTATCAGTGCTTTAGTGATCGAGTATGAAAATAACATACTTTCAGAGCCAGATGCCAGCAGAGGACTGGCCCAGATGTACAGAATCTCATGAAGAAACAAATCTGAGGTGTTTGGAGTGGCCCAGCCAAGCGATATCTGATCCCAGAGCTGTCTCTTATTTTGCTTATCCATTTCATTACCCGTGGCTGCCTTTCACTGCCAGAAGACAAGGAAACAGCACCGTGAAATCCTCTGGCTCAAGGGGATCGGCTTGGAGATATTTGGGAAATCTTATGATTTTTCCCCCCATCCAAAAATAAATAAATTCTGATTTCTCAAAACAAAAACTTGCCTTGGGAAATGGCTCTGATTGATGAATTTCCCAACTCTAAAAGTAATTGTTCCCAATAACTTTCGGAATTATAAAACTACGGGTCTCTGACTTCTTTCAGTGTTCACTTAGAAATGCAACCCCAGGGTAACAGAAACGTTTGAGGCAAGAGCAGAGCAGTCGGCAATGACAGGAGTGAAATACTTCAATTGTGCCAAACCAGTCTTGAAAGATTATTATTCCTGTGCTAGCCCAATCTGGAATAGACATTTTGTTTGTTTTCTTTTTTCTTCTTTTCTTTTTCTTCTTTTTTTTTTTACTTTTTTCTTTTTTTTTTGTCTTAAAATTGTTCACAGCATGGGACAATAGCTTTGGGCCAGGCTCCTGTTCTCTTGAATCCCATCAGCTATGTAGGGACTGCATGGACACACTACTTGTAGGAAACCATTGGGCTAAAAGATTGAGATGAAAAGAGTGGTTTCCCTATAGAGGAGTTCTCTATGCCCTAATGATGTGAAACTTGGGAAACCACTGATTGAAACAGGAGAGAGGGAAAAAACCCACTTGCCTTAAAATAAGCATGTCTTCTGAGTGGTCCAGCACCAGGTTGAACCTTAGTGACTTGAAGATACGTATAATCCATTTATGTGGAGTGTGTGAGGGGAATTAGTTTCAAATTTTCCTCATCCAGAAATGAGAGGTCAGTGGCTTGTCATACCCCTATTTTCCTAAAGCTTTATTGTTTTCCTTGTTGATGTTGAAAAGCCCAAGTTATATGGAAATCTCATTTACTGGTGCTCTTGAGAGAGGGTCTACCAAGGACGGAAACAATTAAAGGGAGGCTGCAGAATAAAAAGGTGAGAAACGAGGGGAAGATGTTGCCTGATGGTGTGAGCGCTCTGGAAACCCCAGTATCAGGTGATGGAGTAGAAAGGGAAGGTTAAAACGTGGAGAGCAGAAAGAGAAAATTCTGAAGTTGAAAGAGAACAGCAGCTGCCGATACCTTGTGACTTTGATGGAGAAAGGATATACACAGCTGCCAAGTTTTACTTCCACCTTCATGTGTAACAATTAATTTGAATTATTTAATGACCAGATTTGCATATTTTCAAATAATTTGCAGTTTCTCTTTCCATTTCTTCTCATACTGTTGCTGGAAGCTGCTGCTAATCTTGGAGCTCTTTTTGTGGAAGCTTTTGTAAGATGTGCTTGTGAGAGACTGTTGCTCCTTCCAGGAACACACCAGGATGGGGAAAAGCCCGGGAAGGTGGTGCCATTTCTCTTAGAACCCACACCAAAGTCCTAGTTCCCAAGGAAAACACAATCTTTTGCAAACTCCATGTTCCTTTCCACCCAGGGTGGAAGGAAGCTGAAGGTGAGTTTGCAATGACGTGAGGACCAGAGGAGTTAAGTGTGGGGAGAGGCCAGGAGACTGTATCCTCTGCAGAACGACAGGCAGAGAAAAAATGTAGTGTATTAACAAAGGCTGGTGATGGTTCTCTATAAATATTTCTCGGGAGTAAGTACCAAGGAGGGAGGAGAACTATTTCAGCCAAAGGATAGTGCTGGCATGAGAACAAATGGATATAAACTGGCCACGAATAAACTGGGCTGGAAATTAGTTGAGGTTTTCGAACCATTAGAGTGATCGGGTTTGGAGCAGCCACCCAGTAGGAGACACAGAGGCAGAAATCCAAACAGCTTTTAAGAGAGAGCAGACTCCAGCTCCAGAAGGGCGTTGTGATGTGTTGCTGCAACAGCAGGGATTGGGTTTGGCAAGCCTCGAAGTCCCTGTCAGCCTCCTCTTCTTATGTTTCAAACATTTGGGAGGTTTGACTTATTTTTTTGTGGATAAATATGGCTTTGTGAGCAAAAGCAAATAAACTGCTGCTGGAAAAAATTATTTCCAAGATATTTTAAGACAAAAAAAAGTTGAAAACAGGAGTTGAAAAGCAGAGTTGAAAAGCCAGTTCTCACTTCCCCGTCAGTGCTGTGGCAGCCTAAACTGTCCTGTCCGGATGAGGAAAGCTGTGAAATGAGGGCATATTGAAATGTCACCAACCTGTAGGCTCAAAAGGAGCATGGAGATGGGAACCTTGCAGGCAGTGCCTGCTGTGTTGCAGAGGATTTGCCAAGTCTCAGGCACGAAAAATGTTCCACCATGGGTAAGAAAAGGACTGCATTGACTTTCTGTAACCAACTCCTCTTCACTGATGTCTTGACAGCCCTCTTACCAGAGGCTTTGGTTCTCCTCCCAAACCAGCAACCAATCTCCTGCCTTGCCCAAGACCATGTTTGCTGTTTGCCACCAGGATGCAGCCCTGAGGACAAGCTGACTTCTGCCCAGGGATGTGGAGATATCCCTTCACAGGTCAGACCAACAGCAAAGTCTAAGGAAGACAACAAGAAGAAGACAACTATTCCAGACATCCCAAACCAATACTGGCATCCTTGTAGCTAAACCCAATAATAAATATGCCTGCTCACCTTTTATATAATTTGTTCTTGAACCCATGTAAAAGTTTTGCATCAACAATATCATGCATTCTAGGGAGGAATAACCCCATGCAACAATATACGCTGTGGGACACTTTTGGAAAGCAGCTTTGCAGAAAAGGCCTGGGGGGTTCCTGTGGACACCAAACTGACCATGATCCAGCAACGTGCCCTTGCAGCAAAGAAGCAAATAGTATCGTGGGCTACATTAGGCAAAGTGTTGCCATCAGGTCGAGGTAGGTGATTTTTTTTCCTCTACTCATCACTGGGGAGGCCACACCTGGAGTTCTGTGCCTGGTACAAGAGGGGCATGGACAGACTGAAGAGAGTACAATGAAAGACCACAAAAGTGACTAAGGGATTAGAGCATCTCTCCTATGAGGAAAGGTTGGGAGAGAGCTAGGACTGGTCAGCCTGGAGAAGGCTCAGAGGGGATCTCATCAATGTGTATAAATACATGAAGGGAGGGTGTAAAGAGGATGAAGGCAGGCTGTTTCGAGTGGTGCCCAATGACAGGACCAGGGGCAACGGGCACAGACTGAACACAGGAGGTTGCCTTGGAACATGACAAAACACCTTTTTCTGTAAGGGTGACTGAACACTGTAACAGGTTGCCCAGGGAGGCTGTGGAGTTTCCCTCTTTGGAGATATTCAGAAGCTGCCTAGACACAGTCCTGGGCAATCGGCTGTAGGTGGTCCTGCTTGTACAGGTTTAGGTGGACAAGATGACCTCCAGAGGTCTCTGCCAGCCTTAGCCAGCCTATGGTCCTGTGTAAGGAGTTCCACAGACAAATGATGTGTTGTTTAGAATTTTCTACTTTATTTCCAATCTGAAACTTACACTTTTCATTTGATGCCTCCTAATTCACCCATAGTAAGGAACAGAAAATCACAGTCTCATGTCCATGCCTTCCTTCCCACTCACGTCCTTGCAGAGCTTTCCCACATTTTGGTTATGAGTTTGCCAGATTTTAGTATCAGTTTATTTGGTAGCTTTTCACACAGCTGCAGTTCTAATGTTTTGCTTGTTGTTTTTACTGTTCACCAAATCTTTCCCCAAACTACTTACACTGGGGGAGCACCATGGTACCAGTAACTCCCAGCCCACAAACATCATAAGAAACTTATGATGAATTTATAGACTCTAGAAAGAAGATCAGTCTGAGGTCATGGAGACCAGGGAATTGTAGCATTGACTGGCAAGTGGATGGCTTTGAGATGCTGAATCTACTTGCCTCCAACAGGAGGATCACCCTCATGGGGGGACTCCAGATGATCCTCCTAAACTAGTCGTCAAGTTCCTTACCCATAAGAGATGGTCAAATTCCTCAAATTGCCTGTCCCTGTGGAGCCAGAGAAGCACCTGTTCAAATTCAGCTCTAATAGACTCCAAGCATGATGTAACTAGGGTTCAACAGTCACATCTTATGGTGAGAGGGCTGAACACCGTTGCCAATGTATTCCATGGCTCTCCTACGCATGTCCTACTTTCCTTCAGTTGGTGAAAGTCTCTTTGTACAGACCCATCAGTTCCTGGCATGTGAATGGAGAAACAGCAATTGCCAGGAACTGAAGCACTGCAATTTAGTTCCTGGTTGCTGGGCAGCAATTTAAGCCACTGTAATTTCAGGGGACCCATAGAGGAGTCCTTCTCTAATTGAGCCTTTTCACTCCTCTTGCTCAGGGATGCTTATACAGCGGACAATGAGTGACTACAGGAAACATCGATATGAGAAGTCTCTGGGAAGAGACAAGACAGAGTCCCAGCTGCCCACAAATTGATGGCAAATTTCAGTTCAGCAACAGCATTTCATAAAATCAACCTTCTGTATCTCACCACCCACCTCCACCACCCTGAGACCACTTTTGCTTTGAGTCTGTGGGATCAGAGGTGAGCAGGACATGTGCCATGCTGATTGCCTTTCCTCATTAATGCCAGCCTGGTTTCCTTGTACTCCCATCACAACTCTGACACCTGATACACCCTCTGCTTGCCCCAGCCTTCACCCATCATGCTGCAGATGCTTCTGAAAATGTTAATTAAGAGCAGTCACCCGTCAGTCCCTGTCCGGGACCAGTTCAACCCAGTTTGAGGGTGAGTGTCTTTGCAGCATTCATCAAGCTTCATTCTCTGGCGCTTGGTGACAATTTCCTCTTCCTCTGGGGACACAAAAGAAGGAGAGATGATGTTGCTGTAAAGAGATGCTAATCGGGGGATGTGGATCTCCTGGAGAAATCACAGAGCCCTTTGTTGCAGGATGCTGGGTCTGGGTGTCCTCGGTTCTTTGTTTTTCCTCTGATTTTGATATGATGCCTTGTGGGCAGGAAGGGAGGGTAGAATTTATAAAGATATTGAAGGGCAAGGGAAGGACAGTGCATAATATTGCATCGCAGAGATTGCTACAGGCTGTTTTGAACTGTATCTGTCTTTTTATTGCATGTGTGTGCACTGCCAAATTGACAGGGATCTGTTCTCAACCCACAACAGTGGGGTGATTACTTTTGTTGCTATTATGATTTCTGGTTTCCTTCTGGCTTGCAAAGAGCTACAAATGGATCGGAAGGGCCCCTGAATGTCTGGAAGGTTCTGGCTGTACATCTACATTTCCTCTTCTGGAGTTTGAGATTTGCTTGGGTAGTCTCTGGAGGAATATGTAAAGCGACTCATAGAAGGAAGATGCTTCTGGATTGATGGTGACTGATAGCTTAAGGTGAGTGCATTTCTTGCAACACAGCTAGCAGAAAACTCACCTCCTAATGGCAAAAGCCAAGGGCTGGTCTCCTCTTCCAATGCAGCATGCAGAGCTTGAGGGCAGCCTTTTGCATTCTGCAGCAACATATGTCCAAAATCTGCTTCTCTGCCCCCAAATATAGCCTGAGAAATAGGTTACTTTCTGCTTGGCAGGACAACAACCATCTGCACTGTGTGTCACTGATGGAAACCAAGTACTGTGTCTGTTGTCCCTTTGTGGGCTGTTTTTCACATTCACCTACAGTGACGTGCACTCTTCAGGTCCTTTCCTGTCCCCACAGGTGAAGTTGCACATGCCTGGACTTGTCTTGCTACTTGGCCCCATGCCTGAGGGATACGTCTTACCTCTCAGCCAGCCCAGCATGTCCTCACAGTGCCAGCCTTCTGAAAAACCTATTCATTGTGGTGGCAAGGGTGTGCACCACAGTCCAATGTTGCCCCCAGCACACTCCCTGGACGGAAAGCTGCAATGCCCGTGGAGGTCTTCAAAGAGTTAACTTCCCTCCAGAGATGTTCAGCAGCTCTCTGAGCTCAGTGACTTGAAACAGGGGCCTTGCAATACTGCAACACAGTCTTTGGAGCAAACCATATGCTTCTGTAGGAGAATAACAGCATCATTAAAATCCTGAACCAAGAACTCAAAGGAGCATTTGAAGAGTACATAGCAGCAGGTCCTGAATCCTAACAATCAGTTTCACTTCCCCTCAAATTCTTTGCATGATCTGAATGTGAAAGCAAAAAGTATAATCAATCACAGCAACCCATCTCCTTCCTCAAGTGACTCTCTTGGCATATGTCTACCTGAGGACCAAGCTGTAGTCAGTAACAGCAGGGAAATACAGGGGTACAAACAGGTGAAACAACAGAAAGAGTAAGGGAGAGAGAGACAGACAGACCCCAGTCACTGCTTAAACTTTGCTTATTTACAGCAACAGCATACATATGAAGATCTATAGCACTTACACCCAAATAAATTCTCCCCTGGAGACAGGTGGCAGATTTCCCCCTCCATTATTTACAGCCACTTCTCAGTGAAAACTGCAAGCTGTAAAATGCCCATACTATGTTGGAAAGATTTATAGTCCTCCTGTATTACACACACTGCCTTGCCCTGCTGTGCTGCCTTTGGGGAGACATGGCAAATGGACTCCAAGGCGTTTGACAAAGATGAAGACTCATTTATTACTTGATGCTTTGGAGAGAAGTATTTGTACACAGCAGCCTACATGGGTGGCAAAGGTTAATCCTTTCTTCTCCTGTCGATTCAGCTTTTTATTAGCGAGAGAAAAGCAATGTGTTTGGGAGGAGAGAAACAAGGGATGAGAGCCACTGAACAGCAACAGCGACCTCCATCACCTTGTGCCCTTGACCAGTGCCAGAGGAGACAGAGAACTTCACTCTGCCACTGACCCATCAACCAACTGAGCTTGATCTCAGCCTGTTCTTGTACAGAGCTTGGTCCCACAGGAGGAGGACTGATGTCTCCACTTCCCTGCAGGAAATGGGCTTTCCTGAATCCTGCTGTTGGAGGAGATTTTTGGTTTGCGGGCCAAAAACATCCATGACACCTACAATCCAGAAATTGCATTGTGACGTGCCTGGTTCCCTCTGGCACAGTGGGGCATAGGAGCATAAGGGCTTTCAGAAAACTGAGCTTCAGAGCGTCTTAGCCTCGACTGGAGCCCCACAAACACATTTCTTTGCTTTCTCTGCTGGCAGTGCCAACAGCACTGTTCCCTGATCTTTGAAGGTGACCCCTGTGAGTGAGGTTGAGGCAAAGAACCAGCATGGTGCCAGCAGACACTGCCTTCTCTAGATACAGACAAAGATCTTCAATCTCCGGAGCTGTCAATAGAGTGCTTTTCAGAACCACTAAATTCTTGCAAAAACCTGAACATGAAAACATAAAAATGAAAACACGGTGTAAAAAACACAATAAAACTATAATACCAAATATATCACTTAACTAAAACCGCTGACCTAGCGGCTTTGATGTTAATGCATTGTCTGTAACAGCGCAGCATTCCAGCTGAATACTAACTGGCTGCACAGCCTAAGCTGCAGAGATTTCTGATTTTACTACCCTGATTTCTGAAGTCAGTCTTCCTCTCCTGGGGTTTATTAGGTCTCCTCCCCTGCCACGATCAACTAAGAGCTGTTTTCACTTTCTCCCCAGTGTTAATTAAAGCTGGAGTGGAATAACCCCCAGAAGACTCCCCAGAGGAGGAGGAGGAAGAGGAAAACTGAGCCCAGCATGACGGCAGAGTTCGATCAGTGTAGACCTGTGTTAACAAGAACCCTATGGATGTGAGAGGGATGAACAGTCGGTGGGGAAGGCAGGAACAGATGGTACCCAGCTATACACAGCATGACTCCCACGGTCTTGCAGGATACGTAGAAGCTCATGCTCCCTGCACAAGCTGCCTCATGCCTAATGACAGCTCCAGTCACAGCCTCTACAGGGCTACTTCTATGCACAGCAGGGAGATATCCCAGAGGGAATATGTCCTACTCTAGCTCTGGGATGCTGCTATCATGGAGCTAGCCAGAAGTCATTGACTTCTTTTTGACAGCAAGACTTAGGTGTATTCCTGTGCATACACAACGTAAGAGTGACAGCTCTGTGCTGTTATTCAATGTCCAGCTGCAGGAAATTCAATGCTAGGCAGAGGGAAAGTCTAACATGAAGTAAGACAGAAGGAGAGTCTCCAGTTGGGGACAGTTTTGAACTACGGTGCCTGGATGCACAACCTTTGTCCCACACTGAAAGATGTCCAAGTTACTCCAGAAGATTCGGGTCACTTTGTTGATGGAGAGACCAGTGTGGTCCAGCACAGAATTTCAGTCTCATCTACTGTGGTCACCTCTGTCAGCCAAAAATCAAGGGAAAGGGGTAGAGATACCCTCTCTACTGGTTAGTCAAGACCCTGCAGTTGAGGGGCAGGAACTGGGGCAGGACACAAACTGAAGAGCTTGACCCTGGAGGCTTTCACCACAGACAATCTGAAGATGCTGTTTCAACCACATTTAAAGATGTCTAGTCCCAGAGGGTAATGTCTCTGAGCGGCCTTGACCCAGCTCGTGTTGCTTGCTGAGACAGCAATTGCCAAACAGATAGCTGAGGTCAACTTCCAGCCAGGGTCCTGAGTACACATCATGGGCAGCTCCAGTCAGGTTCTGTCCTTGGATTTCAACAGGTGGAGTCATCTGGAGCAAAGTGATCCAGATTTTCCATTCCTGCAAGGTTATAGTGGCCACTCTCTCTTCAAAGGATAGCATTCCATCTGTGCATGGCTGTTTCATGCTGCAGAAGGCAGGCGATTCCTCTTCTGTCCCTAGTTTAGCCAGAATTTACTTCCATACCCAGCTTCTTCCAAAATACATTTTTATTCTCTAAAATAAATCCTAAGACAAGTATCAAGCAAAGTTGTCACTATGCTCTGTGGCTGGGCTACAGTTCCCTGGAGTTTCTCCCTTGGCCTCCTCCCTACTGCTGGAAGGAGGACATGCCCTTCACTCCTCCAGCCTTGGCACAGACAGTAGTGCTAGGCTGAGGCCCATGGTGAGCAGGTCGAGATGTGCTTGGTGTCTTTAATCACAAGCCAGAGGACAAGAGCAAGGCTGCAGCTGGAACATTTGAAGGCAGCAGTGTGGCCTCTTACCGGCTCTGAGTTCAGTAGCCCAGCACGGCTGACCAGTGGGGAGAGGAAAACAAAAAAAGTCTCTCTTCTGAGTTGGCAGAGAAAGTTTCCCAATTGACCTACCAGAATGAGCCCCTCCTGCTAAGGAGAAGCTGAAGCAGGTGAGGAGGAACCTGAACATTACATACGATCTTGATAGCTTGACCTTTTTTTTAGACAACTTATGCATCTTTTCAAGCTGCTATTTGCTCTTTTTTTAACCTAGCTCTTGGTCTTAAGTAACCCAACCTACAGCTATCTTCTCTCTCACATCACAATGTGCTTGAAAAGCTGTGCAAAACCCTTTCTTTCCTTCAGAGACCCCAAAGTGTTTGGTGATGCTGCTGTTTGACAGCGATGCATGTGATGGGGAGGTCAGGAGGAGGAGAACTGTTTCCCAGTAACAAGTGATGAGTGGGGAAATTCCCCCAGTAAGCGGATTTACCTACTCACTGGTGTCAGGGAGCAGGAGAGAGACCCCAGCAATCTCCAGTCAAGAGTGTGATGCTTGCCTCTCTCCCCTGCTCCTGGATCCAGCAGCATTTCCTGCAATAGCCCCTGGATTTGTAATCCCACTCCACAGCCCATGTGCCTCCTGCACCTATGGAGGATTGAGAGGACCATATTCCCTCTGCTCTCTCAAACCCCCTACTCCCATCAGAAGTCTCTGGAGGAGCATGATGCTCTGTGGAGGGCTCCAACTTCCCTTGCTGTACGTTGTCTGCAGTATCTTGCACTGGAAGTGCTCCCTAGTTTTAATTAAGACTTTGAGCACCCAAGTCAGGCAGAAAGAACAAAAAATGCTAAGAACAGCTAATTTCTTAAACTGCTCTCTGGCACCTTTTGAAACTTACCTCATGTAGCAAATTAAAAATGCTAATATATGGCCAATAAAAGAAAACCAAATCCCTTTATTCTCTGTAATTTCAGTGAGCTGAGTGGCTCTGTGCATCAATTAGTGGTGGGAAATGAGATTTTTCTCCATTGGGGAGGAACCTGGGTGGAGGCACAAATCCACAGGCTGGCTTCTGCAACGGTTCACTCCCCAGAACGTCTTGAGCAAAGGTATGTGAGGCCATGCTGAGCTGCCCCACTAAGTTTTATAACACTTACAGACTTATTACTCCTGGTTACCTTTTGTCTCAAGGCAGACGGTAAGTCTGGACACTCAGATTAAGATGGAGACTTGGAGCAAGCACTGTCCCTTCTTATTCAGAGGGCTTGATCTTATCTGGGTACTGCTTTAACAACAGTAATTGATAAAAAAATCAGAACAGACACTCCACACTTTACTGCCTTAAGTTGTTTTTGCAAGGATATTGCTAGCAGTGGGCTATAGTGTTCTTCAGCTTGTGCTAATCTGGGATCATAGCAGCTTTAGGAGTTTATAGAGCAAGTGAGCTTTGAAGGCCTTGCAGATCCTAGGGATAAAAGATGGGAAACCTGCTTTCTCCTACATTCGCTCTCTGTCACTACATGCTTGCAAATGAAAAATATACACCGTTTCTTGCTAAAGTCAGAGAGTTGAATACCAGGCTCCTGCTGGCCAAACAAGCACTGTGTTAGTCAAGTGCAGAGAGCTTTGGAGGAAGGACAGATATTGATGAATACTGAAATACTGATTTTCTCCAAAGCAGTGCAGTCATACAGATAGAAATGAAAGTTGACACCTGCTGAAGACCCCGTCACATTTGTTCCTGCACAGAATAAGAGTGAATCAGAGGAAAGATGGACCTTGGGTTTCACACTCTCAGGAGACTGCCCAGACATCAGAATGGCTGTGAAAAATGTGAAAAAGTCTGCAGTATATTGGGTCTTCCAGGCTACACCTCAGTAGTGTGTGATTGCTTCCGGAGCAAGGAGCAGGACTATGCTATTTCTACTCAACCGCATGAGCTTATTCCCTTTTTGCACTGATGTTTACATCCTTTTCATTCTTGTCTCCTAGTAATCTTTTTCCAGAAATACCTAGCAGTGATCTATGTCTTGGAGGTCTTGGCCCAAGACAAGTATTCAGTTAAATATACAGTCCCAGTGTATTGATTTTACAGGTCAGCTGGAACACCTCGGAGGTAAAAAGTCCAGGGATCCCGAAGGAGGTCATGGACAGCCTCACAGTCACACAATTTGGCCCATATCCAGTGACTCTACACTTAAAAGCTTTCATCCAACGAAAAGCAGCCTTGGAGCACCAGGAAGGTCTGAATAATAACTCCTGAGCATGGTTAATGAAGCTGCTGGGTTTGATGTATTTCAGCAACGCTGTGTGTTCCTTCTCCTTCTACCCTCTCATTGCTCCAGAGCAGCAGATGGGAAAGAATGAGAAAATTGCAGGTGGAAGCTTCTACTTTCCCTCTAAAATTACCTTAACTTTCAAGTCCTTTGAAGGCTAAGTGAGTTTGTCACTTGGCAGACTTGGCCTAATGAACAGCGATACCCTCACACAGGGCAGGGTAGGCTGCTTGGAGAGAGCAGGGGGAGAGGATGATGGATTCCCAAGGGTTCATGCCCTGCTATTTCCATTATCACAGCAGGAGCAGAGGAAGTGAGAGAATAAGACAACACTGGAGATCTTGGAGGAGAAGAGTTCTTGAGCTGCAGGTGGGTTTTAAGCTCAGCTGTCAACCACCAGGTGCTTCATGGGATTTCAGGGCTGATCTGGTCCTAGAGACTCTCTGTGGTAGTGCAGAGCAAGAGAAAATCCACAAGGCTGGCAAGTCAGGCTGCTCCTTCAGTGGGGCAACACTAACGCAAGGGCCCCAGCTGTGTCCTAGTTGGGTGCAGGCAGCTTTGCAGGCATTAGTCCCCAGGGTACAGAGAAGGAAAAGATGAAGCCGTTCAGTTTGTAATGTTGACTATTTCTTCTCCTCATGTCCAAAACACAGGACCAATCTCTCTACACTTGAAATCACCCACATTCAGTGCAGTGCACCAAACACAACCCAAGGGCAGGCCTCCAAGGGAACAGAGCTAGCTTCCACTGCTGGGGCACTGCCACAAAGGATTTTCCCACTATTTTTTTGCAGTTCTGTAGCAAAGATGCTTCAAGCTCACCACTAGCTCCTTTACATTCGCAGGTAGATAAGGAAGAAGGACGAGCAGGTCTATCGCTCCAGCTGGGCCCTGTAGAACATACAGAAAAAACCCCACAAGCTTGCAGGGCCTTGATATCTGCTTGGTGATGGCATCTGTCAGCACTGAGGAGCGGAGCCATGTGCACTAAATTAATTTTTTTCAGTGGATGGTTGGAAATCTTGTGAAAGCACTGTCATGATGGTTGGTTTTGAGGATTCACCTTCTCTCATGGTGGAACACAGTGCTCGGTCCAGGCTTTGAGAGTTTCATGGTGGTGGTTGTTGTCGAGATATTTGCCCTGTTTCAGGTCATGTGCAGCCAGAAACTGTCGCAGAAGAGGCTGATTTTGATTTCTAGAGTTTCAGCTTTTCTTCTGTCACTAATTTCCAACTGTAAACAACAGTGTAAGCGTCAAAGCCACAAAAGACATTTTGCCCAGCTAGGCAATCTGGCTAGAACAAGCTTCTATGGTGCTTATCATGCTTTCCCTTTCCTCTACTGGGGGTCACTGCCTGAATAGCTTTGAGAAGGCCGAGTCTCTCCCTGATTCTCCAGTGAGAGGTAGTTGCACTGTGAATAAACGCTAGGTGGGAGATCAGCAGCTTTGGTTGAGAGCCCAAGGACCAGGGGCCAGGGAGGAGAGGTCCATGCTACCCTAAGCAGTGTCCATGGCAAGCTAGAACTAAGACATCCAGGGCTATAAGCTCTTTATCTTACACAAATATTACATTCAATTAAATACAAAGGAGAGGAAAATGAGATTTATGTTTTCCAGGTTCTGCTGGCCTAGGACAGAAACTTAATTAGAAAGACTGAAATGTCATCATCTCCTGGAGAAGGGTGAGCACCTTTTTCTAATCCCCGAGTATCTTTTTTTGGATGCACTCATTAGCCAAATAAATGTGATCTGGTATTTCTTAAGCAGCAGTGTCTATTGTAAAGAGTGAGGAAATAACCCTATGGAAAAGAAAAAACAATCCTCTGCTCATCCTCTAGTCCATTTAGGGGAAATGGACTAGTCCAATTAGGGGAAATAATTGACCTATCCTAGCCTTACCTAGATTGTGCAGGTTTTAAAGGGAATCCTGGACATGGATGTGCTTTTGCAACCATGAAAAGCCCTGGAGAGAGTTGGAGGCATAGCACCACTGAGCCATGCAGCAGCTCCCGGCTCTGACAGCAGCTGCAAACAGGACAGGAAGCATATGGAAGAACACAGGTCAGTGCCTCTTGGTGTCTGCCTCCACTACACAAAGCATGAGCTGAGCAGAGCAGCAGTGACAAGAAATGATCTTGTACTAGTAGACACTGACATCTCCAAGGGGCCTGTGAATTTTGCAGGTGGTTATTTAATTCATCAGGTGATGAGCAGTCTGACTTGGACCTCTTCCTAATGCAGAAAGTGGTACACATGCTTGTAGGACATCAGGGCTATGGTTCCTAAATGGGTCCTGGTGTCTACATTCACAGCAGAGGACCTGCAGTTGGAAGTACACTGGGAAGTGTACTGGTCAGTGTTTCTTCCTCAGGGGTACAAAAAACCTTAAAACTTCTTGCATTTGCCATGGGATAAAAGGCAAGGTTGGATTGTTACCACAGAGCAGCCAGTTCATGGCAACGTGGTTTTGCAGTGTTACATGTTTTCCATTCCAGCTCTGCTCTATTCTTTGCAGCATGTTTCACAGCATGAGGAGAGTGTAGGCAGGGTAGAAAATTGGGAGGATATGGGATGTGAGATGAAAAGCAGAGATAGAGTGGAAAGCAGGGGCTAGGGGAGGCTGAAGGATGGAAACTACCCTGGAACTGGAAGTTTGGTTCAGGGAAATGTGTGGATATTGCAGAAAGAGAGATAGAGATGGAGGGAGAGAGACTGGATGGGTCTGTAGGATGTGGTAGTTTGCATTGTCTAAAGCCTGCTTCTGTGAGGAACAATTAGGCAGTGTTGATTGGAAATAGAGAAGATGAAATTTCAGAACTTTTCCAGAACTGCTTGATTCTGCCCTGGAGGGAGGACAAAAGGAAGAGACTAGATTTCTCCACAAGACAACTTGGTGATCCCAGATCACGCAGATCTGACATAAATTCCCAGGCACGCAGGCAGCTTGAAGAAGGCTATGATATCGAATCTTCATGAAGAGATCTGCGTTCAAAAAGAGAAGAGCCCCGTCTCCTGGCAGGGGACACTACTACATGGGACCACTCTCCTGGTCAGCTGAGGTGCAAGAAATCACACCTTACCATAGGAGACAGGATGTCAGGATCCCTTGAGCACCACGGCCTAACAAGGCAGGGCCTGTGAGCTGCTTGTTTCCACTCGCAGTCTGGTTCTGGGGTTTTGCAGGGCTGAACCTTTATTGTGCTCTTGGGACAGGCAATAAGAAGCTGCCATTAGCAGCCTACAGTTTGCAGCCTCTTATAACCCCAGGGCTATCAAAAAGACACCCAATGTATCTCAGGGCAGTGAGGGAAGGCTATGCCAAGGTTGATTGGGGAATATCTTCCACATGATGGCTTCTGAAGGAATTACTGGATCAATGGAGGCAGACTCAGTCTGAGCAAGCTTCGCTTGATGCCTGTCCGGGTCCGTCTTGGACATGCCCTTAAGGGTGACTGATCCCAATCCGTCTTGCCACCAAGCCAACTCCCAAACCCTGGCATTGAGTCAGTTTGTTCAGAAGGCTGGGCACAGGCCTATGCCAACGCAAGAGCATAGTCTAGACATGGCCATGAGATGTGAAGCCTGGTCCAGAGAGGTGTCAAGCTGAACAGTACATCCAGCCTGCTTCAGAGGAATGCTGGAGGTTATCTCTAGTGCTGTGACCTAATCAGGATGGGTCCCAAGCCTTGTGCCCAACAGCAGTGGTCTCCCTGCCCCAGCATACCCCACAGAACACATTTTCTGAACCCCATTAAATCATGAGTTTCTCAGTTTCCCCTCAATTACCAAGATCAATGACCCCTTAGCTCCACTTTCCTCCATACATTTCCTGCTTCTTCCAAATGTGGAGCAGTTAATTGCAGTTCACTGCTCATCCTAATGTTTCCTCTCTTGCTCACTTTCTCTCTCTCTCGTAATTTACTGGCATTTCCTAAGCACGTTTAGGCTATGTTGGCAGCTGGATTCTGTGATAAGGTTTTTTGACATCTAGTGATTGTTGGTCGATAGCACTTCTATCCTATAACGAAGAGAAGAGGGGGACAGGGAGGGGAACAGCAGAGAAGGAGCCGTCTTCAACAGTTAGGAGATGAGATCATTATCTCTTGGAAATATGGGAAAGGCACAAGTGAAAGCAGAGAAGGGAGGCTGCCATCACAGCTGAGAACAACCTAATAATTGCCTTTCACGGGGGAAGGCATTGCCTGGTACAAACACCTACGCCCCAGGGCGCTCTTTGCTTTCCTGGCTCCAACCATGGGACATCTCAAGGTGCAAGTCTGATCACATTGCATGGTATGCGCTCAGGGAGGGTGAAATGCAGGTCTCACTTTCCCTCCAGCTAGCAGTTTCACTTGCTATGCTTGGGCTATCAAGACCCAGCTGTGCCAGACATGAGATGGTAGGACTTCAGAGCCCTTCGCTGTGTGATGTGGACTTGCTCTTTGGAGTTTGTCTTGTCTCAGCTCTCTATGCAGTGCTCTGTTTCACAGGATGGACATGTTGAATGCAGCTAGATGCAAACGTTGTCTCTGATGAATAGGCCAAGGTGTTTAGCACAAATGCTCTTATGTGGGCTGAAGACCAGGGGTAGAGAGTTCAGTTCTGGCTTTGACATAGGCACTTTGTGTGGACTTGGCATGAGGACTCTCTTGGTCCTTCTTTTCTCTTTCAGGCTGCGAAGTGCTGATCCCCCATAGTCAGAAAGTTCCTCTGGCCTATTCCCTCCCTTCTTGACACAATGGATCTCTCTTCGGAGCTGCCAGGCTGATACTTCCCAGCAAATATCAAAGCTAGAAGTGCTTTCATGACCTTGTGCTTGTGCTATGAGTCTCATGCCTTCCTGGGCACTGATCCATCCCTTCAGCACCATACAATATGTAGACTGAAATTGCAGCAGTAGCCTGGACTAGACAGGGTGATGCCAATTCATTGGGAAGTGCCCAGTGTTTGTTGCTCACGTAGAGTGACAGGAGATGAGATAACATGTTGTTCCTGACTTCTTGCCCAGTTGGATCTTCAACTGGAATAATTCAGCCAAGACCTACAGCACGTGGAGATTCACCAGGCAGCTGGGTATCTGTCAGTCACTGGCTAATGGCATTGTCTTCTGTGTCACAAAATCAGCGATGGAGTTGGCAAACAGAGAACTGCTCACTGCTAAGGAAGTCCCAGAGCAGCAGATTCCCAGCAGCAGGAAATATGCTGGGGCAGCACTCCTACGTACTTGTCTTGCTCTGTTTGTTTGAGGTGGACACTACTGGCTGCTGTCAGGATCTTCTTCTGGTGAGCCTAAGTACGGCTGTCCTTATCATCAGCCCTGTGACAGTGCCTCTACCTCTCCTGGCAACAGAGACTTTTGAAAGTGGTAGCACATCTTGTTAAAGAGTAAAGCTGAAATGTAGATGGGATGAAGATGTCTTACACTGCCTGTCACTTGCTTCGGCACTGGAGCACTAATAGTGCTTATCTCTGCTTCTTCACATGACTTGTCCCCAGCCCACTCTGAGTTTCTACCAAATACAATAAGGACAGGCAGAGAAGGTCAGAATCAGACTCCTCCTCCCAGATCTGCCCCCTGCCACTTCCCACTAATGAAAACTCTGGAGAGAAGCGTAAGAGACAGGGTGCATATGGCCATTCCCTCTCCACACCCTCAACTCTCAGGGGGCTATTTTTGCCCTTAATAGGTTTTGATGGGATTTGTTTTTCCCCCGCTGATATTGTTTGGTTGCCATCTACAAGATCTGCTGGCAACAAGCTTCAGAATTTAAACACATATTGTGGAAAAAATTGTACCCTTTTGTATTAATTTTAAGACCATTGCCTGGTGAATTCTCCGGGTGCTTCTTTGCCCTTGCATTGTAAGCAACAGCAAAGAGAAATACTTCATTTTCTACCTTTTTTAAACCTGTCAGTTTTTTCCTGACATCTCCATTCAGCTTTTTTTCTGACCTACAGATTCCTAACCGATTTAGCCACTATGTGTCCAGAGCTGTTCTGTGCCTCTGATCAGTCCTGTCACCTTTCCCTGTGCTGTTTCCAGCTCTGTGTCTTGTTTGAGACAGAGGTTGAGGCCACATGCCGATCCTGAGACGTGGCTTCACCACGGTCCGTGCCATCGCACAGCCACCTTCTCCATTCCTCTCCTAATAAGGCACAACTTTCCATTTCCTTCTTTGACTGCTAATGAATAGGAGTCTAAGGCTTTTGTAAACTTGTCCCCACCAAATTCACTTTCAGGAGGATAATGGCTTGCTCTCTGTTGGATACAGCTGTGTGCATCTCTCATTTTTACCCCCAGGAGCATCACTTTGCATTTGCACAACTCAAACAGAGCCAGCACAGCTACAGGCTGCTCATTGCAAACTTCATAACTGAGTCAAGTCACAGTGTGGAAGCAATAACCTGAATCAGCCACAGGGTTTCTGCACCCCAAATTAGACAGGGCAAGGTGGGACAGGGCTTGCTTTAGGCTGGTAAAATATTAATGTCTCTGCTGGTTCCTGAGTTGTTTTTTTAAGGATGTCTCTCAGTCTTCACTCCCCAACCCTGATGCTGTCTCTCCTGGAAGACAAAAAATCTCTGCTTCCTCAGCACATATTTTCTTCCTCCTGCTCCTTCCTCCACACACCTTTTCTTCCTCTTCCTCCTCCCACTACTTTTGATTGGTCTCTCATTTACTGGGTCAAGGAAAGAGGAATATCGCATATGTTCTTACGAATCACCCCAGATGAAATTAATGGGATTTCAAGCTGAGAAGACTCAGAAGAGGACGTTTTATCTGAGTGAGAAACATAATCTTGTGCCTCAGACTAATAAAGAATTACCTGTTTAGAAACAGGAACAAAGAACAGAAGCTGCCAGTTGCTCTGTTCGGTTGTTATTATCATCCAACTTTTAATGTTCCTTAGTTACCAGATTCTGCAGCTTAAAAAAGGATTGCAAGATTTAAAAAATAGGAAGCATTTTCCCTTTGTTATTTTAAAGTTACATTGCACAGCTTTTCTCTGCAATTAGGAAGGCAAAGACTCAACTCTAGAAACTAAAAAAAGATAAGATGAAATTTTCCTGGAAATAACCCATTTCCACCAGGAGGGAGGGCTTAAGAAAAAAGAACACGATCAAATAAACTCATTAAATAGCAGGAATTATGCATTGTCTTTCCATCTGTACAGCTATGAGGATAACAAGGAGAGGAAGTAACGCCTGGGAAAGAATGTTTCTGGAGTTGATGTGGGGAGGATGGTCCAGCAATGGGACATAAGATTTTTGTGCCCTCCTCAGATGAGAAAAGGCACTCAACAGCATTTCTTCACCGTCCTCCCAGCAGAGGGAACTATCGATCCTTGCTGGAGACAGGTCACTTCGAAGCTGTGAGGTTTTGTAGCTCTTCAGGGCACACGTAGTGGGGGTAGCTGCAGCTTGCACTGAGAGCCACAGGTGTGCTGAGGTGGCAGGAGATGTTTGCAAGCTCATAGGCCTGGTTCAAATTAAGAGTCCATGTAGCAAAGGCCAAACTCTGTCTGATTTTGGATGGGGTGGTGGTAGCTCCTGCTGGCTGTGTCAGTCATGTCCTGTACCAAGATGGTTCTCCTCTCTAAACACAAATCCCTGTAGGAAAGCCAAGGGGAAACGGTTGCTCTATCTCTCCCCTAGCACAACCCTTGCCTGTGCAAACTCTGCCTGAAATTGCCATGTGACACCAAAGCCCATGTTAATTGTGCTTTCCTATCACTATGCAAGGGATACCTAAAGTGCTGGACTGCTGCACCCATAATACAATCTTACTTTTATTTAAGAAGTGTCACAAAAATGCCAAATGCAAAAAAAAAACCCAAATCTATAAGAGAAAAGTGGTATCTAAAGCAGCAAAGTTAAAAAAACCCCTACCAGACTCGCTTTGCTCGAGTACCTTATTTCTACCCCTTCCCACATATGCATTATGGTGCTCTCTTCAACAGCACTCAAATTTGCTATTTTTAATAGGTCCCCATACCTCATTTAATCCAGGAGGTAGATGCATAAAGAGAACAAATTAATGTTACCCAGATAACCATGAATTTCCTTTTTCTATTTTTTGCCTGCTTGACCCTGCAGCCTGAGGAATGTACTTTCAGAGCAGTTTTTATGTGATGCTGCTGTAGCTGTACACACAGTCAGACACACACACACACGCTGTGGCTACGCTTCCAATGCAGGCCGTGTGCCGGGAGTCTGCGGGGAGCTGAGTGACTCCCAAAGAGCAGATTATACCTCTCTTTGCAGGCACGTGAAAACGTTCAGTGCGCTTCAAGCACAAGCAAATGGCTAATGAGAGGAGGAAGCTGGTGTTTTATTGTGTAGTATAATAGAATAGCAGAACAAAACACAATAAAAGGCAGACAGCCATATCCCCGCAACATAAACCTGGCTGGGCTTTGGAGCACTTGGGGTCTATTACACGAAACTCCGTGGCCTTGGGAAGGCAAAGGATTTCAGCTCCATTTACTGACATTAAGCAGAGCTGCTGCTAACATAGGTTCACCCAGTTACAGCCACCTGGCAGGCTCCCTTGCGAGTTTGCTCTCCCTGAGATACCCCTGCAGATATGTCAGGATATCCACCCAGGAGAGCTGGATGCTCCTGAAGGTGCCACATCGCTCATGACCAGTCCTTCCCATTCCCTGTTGTTTTATTAACATGTCTCTCATGCTGTCCCCCTTTCTGCACATCACATCCTCACTTATAGCCCAGCCCTGGCAGTTCAAGGCTCCCCAGATGGTTGGTACAGCCCAGGTCTATGTGGTCTCCTGGTACCATGGCTGACAGCTCTGTTAGGTTTGACTTCTTGCTAGCCTGGTGCAGAAGATAGATGAGTTTTGTTAACCAGCAAATGGCTCTAGGGAGGGACTAAGGGCTAACACACATGCCCAGAGCCAAGAAACTATATTGTCTTCTGTCGTCTGCTTTGATGTCTTGTAATGCATGTCATACCTTAGAGAGGTATATTCAGAACTCTGCAACTAGATCTGAATCATTTTGCATTCACTAGGTGTATATCTTTCCTGAACTGCAGGACCTATGGGCTCTTTCACACTGTGTTATTTAGCATCTCCATTAGCAAAATCTTTTTCTTTTTCCTCTTTCCAGCCTTACATGAGTCTTTCCCTTCATTTGATGCTGTGCTCTGGGCTACACTCAGTTGCTGATGGACCTTGACATCTCCATCAAAGATGCAGGACAAGACGAGTCCCCAGATACACACAAACTGTCAGAGCAGAAGTGTCCTGTCCTGGGGAATTTGATGGGTTTTTTACCACACGTGCCTGCCCTTGGCTCCACAGGCAGCGCAGAGTGCTCTGCTCAAATGCACTTCTCATCCCCAGGTGATCATATGGTGATTCCTTCCCCCTCCAACCATCCCTTCTGTGGCAGAAGCGCTCCAGCATAGGCAGCTTCTCCTCATCCAAAAACCAGCCTCTGCTCATCTTTGGCAGTATCCTCTAAAGGTTTTACACATTCACCTTGCTGAAAGATATGGGACAGAGCCACACCCCATGCCTCCATCCAGTACCATAAACGCATCAGAATATTTGTTCTCTGATCTTTCCTGATAATTCCTGCCTCTCATTTTGGAGTTTTCATCACCACAGGTCACCAAGCCAATGTTTAACAGAGACGTCTGTGGCTCTGCAATTTCGTTCCTGTGCAGCAATGCCTTGATCAGAGCAAAGGAAGTGCTTTGAAAACTTAAGGAAGCCTTTTTAATAGTCTTCCAGCAGGCTCATGGGGCAGCAAGAGGGACTCCTGGATAATGCCTGCTGTATAATATAAATAACTACATGCTGCAGAGTCTACCCTCTCTTTGTGCCATCTCTCCATTCCCCACAGCCAGCTTTCACGTGGGGAGAAGTGCTCACTGTAAACTCATCACCTCTCCAGGCTGCTATCATGAATCTTCCCAGCAGAACAGTTTGAAATCAGTTGATGCTGGTTTTGTATTTTTTTCCTTTGCTGGGAGCTATGAGTCCTCCATGTGGGTCAGCACACGTGTGGGTGTGCAAGGAGGAAGCAAAACAGGAATTGTGATGCTCACTGTAGGAAGCTGGCTTTCCAGCAATGATTCTTGGAGCAAAGAGTCCCACTGGGAAGAAGGGCTATGCAAGGAATAAAAACTGATGCCCTGAAAGGCAGATATGGTACGTGAAACCCAAGGAGGAGGGTGTAAATCCCCCTCAGCTGCTGTCCCCAGCCATCTTTGTGTCAGCATCTCACCACGTGTTCTCCAGAACTTGCCTCTCCACTATTTCTGCCCTGCTGTACTTCACAAAGTTGTGTTAGAGAAGCACAAGTCCACATATGACAACTAAAGGGCAGAAATCAAGAGGATTGAAAAAATGATGCCACCAAAAAGCTCATAGCATGGATGGAAGTGCATGGGATAGCGTAAGCTGGACTGTGGGAAGAGCCATACAACCAGGTCAGCTCAGGTGTTTCTTCGCTGAAGGGCTGCCCAAGAGAGTTGTAGTGAAAGGAAGCAGGAAACCTTGGAGATGAGAGTGAGGGCAGTTTGGAGGTGCCTAATGAGGCAATGGCAACTAATAGGTTAAGAAAGCAGAGATAAAGTCCTGCTTAAATATAACCACTGTGAACCACTGTTCAGCATTGTTAGACCACGTCCCCAGCAGGTCATTCTGGTCCTGGACACAAATAGCCATCTGTGAGTTTTGAAGTGGAAAATATTACTAATTAAAATTGAAAAAAGAAAAGCAAAACATCTGTACTCAGCAGCATCTGTCATTCTTGCTTCTTCAGGGCATCGTGCTTGGAAACTTTAAATTGAGAGGGTATTTTTAGTATGAAAAAAATTAAAAGCATAATTTTAATCATTTTTTTTAAAAGCTCTTTTTTTTTTCCCATTGCTGTCTGTGTAACCTCAGAGAAGCTCTACAAGTGCACGCCAAGGAGCCAAGTGTAAGGAGGGAGTGATTGTGCAGGAGGGCAGGAGAGTCAATCCCATTCTTTCACATGAAGCCAGTGGGAGACAATGGTAAAAATTTGGTGAGAAGACAGGGAAGATGGAGAAGAAAGCAACTGACACCAGAGGAGGGGCAGACATGCAGATGCAGTGTGACATCCACAAGTGGGCACAGCCCCTGTGGCCCCAGCTCAGCCCTACGATGCTCCCCTTTGGCATCTTGCACCATCCAGCAGTGACCCCATCTCAGAAGCACCATGCATCGCCTCCAGGCTTCAGAGCTGTGGAAAAAAGGAAAGCAAAACTCTTGCTTAAGTATCATTCATTCCCCAAATATGCATTTGTCCTTGCCTTCCTCTCCCCTGCCCTACAGCCTTCACTGGCAGAGGCCCCACCGCAACCAGCACTTGGTTTGGGATGCAGGGTCACCTGCCCCAGAGACAGTCCCAGAACCGTTTCGCAGATCAGTTTGATTCCTGTATCATCCGGGTTGGTCTAGGTGGGAAATGCTAAGGCTTTTCTAAGGGGCAGAAGAATTGTTATTCAGTATTTCTCATTAATATTTTCCCAATTTTTTTTTTTAGGAGAAGGTAAAACTACCTTAAGGCTTGCATTGCTGCCTGCTCTACCTTTGAGAACTGTGCTGTTTTTAATTGAGAACATGAAAGATTATGAATTAAGCAGAAATCATTATCTAGAGAGCTGGACCTGCAGTAAATATAGAAAGTCTAAGGAGAAAAGGCTGGCAGGGAGGTTTGGACTGCTCTGTAACACCATGGAGCCCTGCAGGAAGCTGGCCAAGGAAGCATCATCCAGGCTGTTCTGTACCCCAGGGGTAGCTTGCTTCCAGGGTGTTTATCCATATTGGTGTCACTGGCCTTCAAGAGTAGGTTCATAATTTCTTGGCTACTACCAAGATGAAGGGCAGTCATCCATCCTCTCCACTCAAGGAGAACTAGGCAGATCCAGATGATAAATGCCAGGATTTATGCAAGGGCCAGGAATGGCATCAGCTTCCCTTTTCCTGAAGGCCTTTCTTTATTAGGTAGGCTGTTGTTCTAGGTTGTTCTAGGAACAACCTTTGAGGTACAATTTGTTTTCATACACATTTAGGTGTCTACATGTGCTCTGAAGTGCAAGAGCCACTGTGGAGACCCTGGAGAGATGTCCTCTTCCTGGCAGCAGATGCCTCCATCAAGCACAGTGACCTGATTGGGTGTCTCCTCCCGTGTTGCCCTCCCTGAAGCAACATGCCTTTGCTCTATGTCCTGCCCATCCCGTGTGCCATAGCTGACTTTGCAACTAATGGGCAGAGGGTGGGAGAGCCACTGTTCTCTCCAAAAGACAAACAGAAAAGAGACCTGTGCCACCAAGGCTATGGGGTGCTTTGCCATCCCTGCCCTGCTGCAAGGTGCAATTTCCCTCCGTAATTCAGCAGGGAAATGAAGATGATAATTCAAGGCATAGGTGATGGAGGGGTTGGGGGAGAACAAAGGGCAATCTGTGACTCCAAAAGTCTTTGTGCTCCTCAGGCAGATGGCACTTGACAGAAGCTGCTGTCATGCTGCTCATGCTTGAAGCCTAGCTTGATTTTTCTGAGGGAGGGCAACACATGGACAAGTTGTAAGCACTCCCAGCCCCAAAGTCTTCCCAATACCAATCCAGAGCTCTGCCCAGAGCCTGGGGATGCAGGAACCACACTGCATTCGGGGCAGCAACTCCTGGTTTGTTATTGTGGGAGCACATTGAGCAAAGGCAAGGCATACATACACAGGGACACTTGGCAAGTGCTTGGAGGGAAAGGGCATGAGTTGTTTAGTCCGTATTTCCCAACAACTCACATGGAGGGTAGCTGCAGTTCAGAGGGTCTGGGGATTTTGATTACTTTCCCGAGGGTTTTCAGCTCTGCTTGGCCAAGGAGCCAGAGTGTGACAGGCATGCATGGGCACCCGTGTGTGCATGAGGAGAGCCCCTGCGCACATGAAGCCGGGAAGCCGTAGGAGGGACAGAACTGTAGCCCCGCATTGCCTCAGCTGCAGCCTATTAGCTGACCATGCTCTCTGCTCCTAAATCATTTCCTGAAGGGCTTTTTTCAAACCAAAAAGAAAAAATTCCCTCTCAAGACGGGGGTAAAAAAAATGGTGAAAAGTTCAAATCCAGCCTGGTGTTCCGGAGCTGTTTTTGTGCCCTGCTCCGTCTATCGGGAGCCTTGCCTGGGTATGCGAAAGGTAACGCCAAAGGCCAGCAAACCCTCCCCTCCACGGGGCTGGGAGTCCAGGGACCCAGACTGAAGCTTTTGTCTTTTTTTTTTCCTGCTTGTGACTTTTTAGCAGTCCTTAGGGGACATTCCAAGTATGTGGCCAGGCATGGAGATAGTTTAAAACACATTAAGTTCACGGACAAGGTGTCATTAGGGCTTCTTTGGAGGGGGAGAGAGGGAGGAATTATTTGAAGTTCATTTGCCCAGAGGGAGTGCTGTCTGAAGAGGAATGGTTTCAGGGCACGGTGGGTCTGTTTCAGGGTTTTTGCTCTTCCTGAGACTTCAAGAAGCTGTTTCTTTTGAAGATGTTGGTTGTTACAGTGCAGGACGGGACAGGGAACAGAAAGGACCAAGAGCATTTTGCCTGTTCTGCCTTTAAAGTCACTCTCCCCAGGCTGTCTAGGAGAACTGGAGCCCCAGAGTCCTGATCCATGGGAAATACCGACCTCTTTGTTGTTGTTGTTCCAAACAGGAATGAAAAATGTAAATTTATGGTCAAGCAAACATTCCTCAGGGCTGTTCTGGAAATGTGAAGTGACACTTTCTCAGAATTTTTATTATATTAGAACTCAGCATGCAAATTGGGTGTGTGATATATATGACACAACATATTGCAAGGGAGTGTAATAGAACATAAAGTATATGTATAAACTTCAAATTGAACAGTTTCCTCTAAACATGTTACCAAAATGATACCTTTCTGGCAAAAGATTTGGATCCTACTGAAACAGCTTATTTTCTTTTTGTTTTGGAAAACTTGCCTGTGCAAATAAATCTGAGCTGTCTGCAGGCATCATCCCAAGCCTGCCTTCCCTCAGGGCCATCTTTCCATTAGGGACATCTCCTCTGGAAAGCAAGGGCTCCTTTCACTGCTCCCTGCTTGGGTGTTGGAAGAGCTTCCTGGTGGCAAAGGCAAGGGCTGAATTTTTACCTGGTTTGCTGGGCTCTGTGTTCACCTTTATACCTGTCACACACTTTCTGGAGGAGGCAGGAGAAACATGGCCTGACTTGGAAAAGTTTCTCTTTTTTTCTTGTAATATGTCCACAATGAACCCCATAATAAAGTTGGTTTGGAGGATTTTTTCCTTCTTTCCTTTTGGTGATGTTGTGCATTTGAGGAATAACACAAGGGAGCTTTTTCTAAGCCCTCCCAAGCTGAAAGACTACTTCAATACAAGTACAAAAGCACATCCTTGGTGCTAAGGAAGATGAGGAAGATTAGGAAAGCAGGCAAGCCCAGGCTGGCAGTCACGGGTAGTACAGGAAAGACTGGTGGAAGCCTGCTGGCAAGAACTAATTCAGCTTGCTACATGGCCTAATCACTGCTCAGCAATCTGGGGGTCCAGTCAGTCCCCCAACCAGTCAGCTCTTGCTCTACCCCAAGAGACTGGGACATGAAGCAGCAGCTCAGCAAGATTTGCCTGGGGATCTTTCTTCCATGATCCCTTCTGGATTTCATCACTATGAGGAAAAAAAAAAAAACCAAACATAAAAATTGCCCTGTTTCCTTCAAGATGGGATATGGGCTTGTTTGGCCTGTGAGCCACAGAGATTGATGAATCTGCCTGCAAAGATTTCATTTATGTGCCTCCTGGGCTGGAGCGATATAACCCAGCCACTGCTCAGCATGCCTTGCCAGGGCTGGAGTGGGATCATGTGTCAGGGGAACAAGGATGTGGCTTGGAAGGGCTTTAATGGTCTGTCCCTGGAGGATGGAGGTGGGCTGTCACTGGGCTGTTTGGTGCACCCAGCTAGAGTTCAGCAGTTCTTGTTCATGTCCTTGCCACGAAGTCAACTGTGTGGTCTGAGGCACATCCCATACCCATGCCTGCCTTGCTTCTCTACATCTGAGAGATGGGAGAGGAAAATGTAAGTCCACACATTGCCTCTGGAGAGCTACTGTTGCTAGAGCACCATTGGAAAGTGATTACTCCCCAGCTTTGCTCAGGAAAGGCTCTGGATTAAGGATGTCCATGGAGGCTTATGTCTATTCCTATCATTTTGGATCAGCCTTGAGTGAGAAGAAAAACCCATATAAGCAGGTTGTGCTTGCTCCTGTCTCTGGGCAGAGCCATCCAGTGGAGGGCACAAGTGCCCAAGGCAGAGGTAACAGGGTACCCTTGGGCTCACAGTATCACCCACACCCAATGTGGTGCCACTCTTAACGTGGGCTGGTGGCACTGCTCTGACTTACCCCAGCAAGGGTCAGCCCTGTCCAGGGCTGCAGATATCCCTGATGTTTGTAAAAAGTCGACAAGTGACAGGGAAGGGCAGTCTGCTCTGGAGCTAATCAATAGTGAAGGAGAGCAGACCTGGAGTGACTTCCGAGGTTTCCACATGTAAGTCCTTTCCCCAGCAATACAGGAAAGGAGAAAGCAGCTTTCAAGGGGTAGCTAACTTCATCTTCACATTGCACATGAGACTGGCTGTAACTGCTGTGAATTTGCCCCGGGTTAAGGAGGTACATAAACCTGAGCATCCCAGCCTGGTACTACACTTCTCTCTGCATCTTGCTGAAACTTGGGGGATGTGAAGCTATGGGGAAAGGTTTTGGTGCAGACTGCAGTGTGGAGCTGAAGCCCAACTGCTGCAGGGTAGTGGCAAATCTCAAAAAGTATTCCAATGTGGGAAGGAGCCCTGCAGCTTCCCAGAAACCTCGTTCTCCTGTCTATCATCCCACTGGTGACACAAACAGTGTATTGAGGCAGGGCAACAAGTCTTTTTAAATTCACAAAGGAACTGAGGAAACCAGAGTTACCTATGTATGTATTTGCAGGATCATTTCAGGAGGTATATTTTTTAATCACATTTCCTCTGGTGAAGACTGGAGAAGCAATTTTGCCCTTATCCTGCTTTTTTTTTTGCTTCACTAGAGAAGCCAACAGATTGCTAGATTAAATCTGGGGTAGGTTAAAGCTGGAATCGAGTGGGGCAGGACCTGAGCCCCAGCTCTGTGGGAAGCAGAGGTGTTAGTGCCACTTCAGGAGGGCACTGATTTAAATATGAAAACCAACAAATTAAAAAATATCTTTGTAAGAGTAAAGAAGAAGGCAGGAGGAGTGTAGGGTTTGGGATCAAACTGGCTGTGATCAAAGCCTCACGTAGAAAGCCGTTAACGGTGCAGTGATGCTTTGATGATGTGTTACTGGTACAGCAGCAGGCAGAGTCCCTTTGGCGCAGGCATCACCCTCAGCTCTGCAACACCTGCAGTACAGCAGCATTGTTCTTGGTGGGGCAAACCACACGATGGAAGCGACTATTCAACTCCTAGGCTGGTGTCTAAGGTGTGAAAGTGAGCACTGAGCCTCTCCATCATATCTCCCTCCCAATGTACCAGGGCAGACCTAGCAGCTATGAAGGTGCCCCACAAGGCTGCAGAAAACCCCCTCCAGTCCAGACTGCTGTAGCCAGACTCACTGAGACAGAGGCAATCAGGACAAGGGGAATGATGTTAATTAATGTCATCCATTTCTAAAGCAGGATGGTTAAAATTGTTCCCCCATCTCCACACAGGGCAGTCCAGAGAGAACTCCTGCTCTGAAGGGCTTACAGTGAAACCATGGGGTGAGATGCTGGGGGCAGAGGCAAAGAACCAACAGTTACCCAGGCAGCAACTTTAAATAATGAGACAAGGAAATTACCGGCACACATAGAAAGAAGGCAGAGGTGGTTTCATTGTTGTGACAATTCAAGCATCTAGGCAAAGTCAGAATTTAAGGGAAATTTAACAGCATCTCTCAGACTAACTAACACAGTCAGAAAAAAACCAACTGTTTTTGGAGCATGCCAAACTTTTTCCAGGTCTCAAATACAAGGAGCGAACTTCAAAGGGAAATGCAAATGGAGAAGCATGGCTGACAGTTTAATTAGACTTGTTAATCAGCTAGACTGTCGGAGTGAAGAAGCAGCTGATACCTGCAGCATAGGGGAGCTTGGCCCCTGCCCCACAGAGCTAATGATGCAGAAGCACAGGCAGCTCAACAGATTGCATGAGACAGATTTAAAAAATAGAACAAAATCAGGCAAATCCACCTGCCCTGTAGAGGCAACAGAGAACCCTGGGGACAGAGTCTGCCTGGTTTGATTGCTGCCTCTCTCATCCCCACTGGGTGCCAGAGACATGGCTTGTGTGGGGGAAAAGGCTGCACCCTGAGGAGCTGCAGAGCTAAACTGGACTGGGATGAACACCCTGCTGGGTGGCCACACTGAGCTTCATATACACATCGGAGGTGACCAGAAATGGGAGTTTTCCTTTCTACTGAAATCTCTGCCCTTTCTCTAGCAGAGGCACCACGAGAGACCTCACTGAGCTGTAGATTTGGGGGAAATGTGCTGCAGGAAGCCAAGAAACCATCCAAACAGGATGTTCACTGAGGGCCCATTTGTGGCTGCTGCTTAGGGGCTGAAGAGGGATTTGTGCCAGGTACTACTAAATTGCAAAGAGGCATATCTGCCCTATGGTGGGAGGAAAAGAACAGGCAGGTGTAAATCCCACAAACAACTGCTCCTGAGGGAGAACTATGTTCAAAACCTCCAGCCTTGAAAAGCCTAACAGTGATATTTTTTGTCACTACAGAAGAAAACTTTCAGCTTTCCCAGCCTGAAGCACTCTGCCTTAGCTTCCTTGAAATCATCTCAATGATCTGAGATGGTTTAGCATCTCCTTCAAACTAGACATGGCTTTGAGGATGTTTCCTATCAGGAACCCAGCGCCTGTTGTTCTCACTGACTCCTTCTCCTGGCTATGGGGCTGCATCTTTCAGTGTCTCCTTGGATCACTGGGAAGCTTGTCTGGAGCAGTCTGTGCTGCATTGTGGAGAATGAGGCTTTTGTGGAGAAACTCTGCCATAGGAGAAGCTAATTGATCAGCTCTTGGAAATGCAATCCCTTGTGGGACAAAGCTGCTAGATTTACAATTCCTCATCCCTTTTGCACAACAAGTAAAGTTGAGATAACATCTTGCCAACCTTGAGATGCAAATCTCTGGCATTTCTGGAGGTAGCAGAGGGCAGAGCTTCACACTGGGACCATGGTAGCAGCAGCAGTGCGTGACTGGCAGGAACTGATTTGAATAATTGGGTGTCACATCTCTATTTTTCTTTCAGTTAAGCTACATGTGCAATTAATTAAAATAATAACCTAAACAGTCTCCTGCTGGGGTTGTGTTTGCTGCTCTGCTTCAGTCTGCTATCAGCAGTGTTGAAAGAGTTTTATCGAGAGCTGCTTCTTGCTGAAAGGAGCTCGAGCAGAGGAAGTGTCTCCCAGTAAGATGTTTAATGCTGGTAGTGTCTGCACTTTTCCCACCCATGGTTTCTGGATGGTGGATGGACAATAAATAGGGCTTTAATGTGTCACTTCCCACATCCTCTGTACACCCTGCACTTTGCCTGCATGGAGCATTGCCTCATCCATGTCATGGGAGATGTGGTTCCTGTCCTGTATAAAAGGCATCCTGATGGTGCTGCAAGAGGACTTGGGGGATAGGGGCAGTGCTTTGAAATTAGGAGCCCCTAAGTGTAACCATAGGATAGCCCTGCATATATCTGATGATGGAAACAACGTACAGAAACACAAGAGCTTTTCTTCTGAGAAGTCCCCCAGGTCCACCCCATAGACTGTCAGTGCACTCAAGACTCCAGGCACTGAAGTTTTACTGGAAGTGTCATTTCCTCCCCCTTAAATTAACTTCTTTCACCATCTCATCATATGAGAGGTTGTCTCCAGAGCCCATCTGCACCATTTTGCTGCCTGTTTCCAGCTGCATTTCCTTCCTCACCATTGCTCTGCAGTCCAAGGCTGGCAGATGCACTCAACAGCCTTTGCAAGCAGAGAAAGCTCCAGTCCATGAGGAAACCGTCAGAAGATCTTCATTCCTTCGCAGTCATTCTTGTTCATTCCTTCACTTGTGAAGGCCAGAATTACGGTGTGTTCTGTGCTGACCACATCCCTTGCAAGATTGTGGTGCAGCTTGTGCTGACTGCTCCCACACTGCAGATCTCTGTGGAAGAAATGAAATCACTTGGGCAACTGCACTCCCACTTTTCACACTCCTCCCCAAACCCCTTTATCTGTACACACATGCTGCTACAGAGGCAGCAGGACCATACTTTAAAAAATCAGGATGCTTGAATCCAAAGTCTTTTCCTGTTGCCATGTTCATTGCAGATACAAGAAATATTGTTCCCCTGCAACTGAGTGCATTCACATCTTATTTTGTTTCTTTTTCCAGCTCTTTTTCTTGCCTGGCTGACTCTCTGTCAGCAGAGACTAATCTATCTCTGGCAGTCCCTTCCCTCCCTGCTTTAGTTTTAAGGATCATTGGGATACAGTGCATTGACCATGGTTGTGAGCATGCCACCAAACAGCCCCTCACCCCACAACTCCTACCTGCTTCTGGCAGAGTTGACATAGGGTCAGGGGGCAAGCTGGCAGACAGAGCTGCCTGTCCTGACATGACCTCTTCCATCTGGGTTTGCTTGGAAAAAGCTGAAACAGCCTGAGTTAGATGGGCAACAGAAGAAAATGTTAGAGATTAAAGGGAATGGCTGGCAGGAAAAAGATTATAAAATTGTCCAGAAGAAATTGGATTGGGATTTAGCTGAATGGGAAAGCAACCAAAATGCAAAGTTTTTTCTTTTTTCCTCAAACCAATTGACCAAAGCAGAGCTCCCAACTCTTTAAACAGCATTCATAAACTTTAAGGCTAGAGAGGACCATTTGGTCTGACTTCTTGCTCAGTGCAAACCCGATCCATCCTGTCAGACTAAGGACTCCTGAATCAAGTATAGGACCTTTGTGCCTCCTTTAAGAAAACAGCCTCTATTGATACAGAAATGTCAAGGCAACAGTGAGTCTCCCATGCTCTCCTGTGGTCCATAGGTGGAGGTTAAGTTGACTTACTGAGTCTTCAAATAAAAGGATGCCTCATGCTTGTCCCAGAGATAGTGAGGAGCTGCCTCTGGGCTCAGGGCTCCTTCAGCCTGAAGGATGTACTAAGAGGAAAAGCCAAAACACTGAATGGAAGAGAAGGGGAAGAAATCCAAGAGTTTGATCTTCTCTGATTGGCAAAACACTCTCACTGCTCTCCTGTCAGCCCATTACCTGAAAATAAGAGTTGATGTCCTTTGTTTCCATCCCTATTTAAATTACCACTGTGTGGATAGCCATTAGTACACAGCACACCTTGCCCAGAGCCCTTACCTCCACAGAGACTTCTACAAACAGCTGTGGTTTACAGGAGAGGTCACTGCAATTATTTATCACTTATTACCACAATGATTGACACGGTAAGAGCTCTTATATCCCATGTGTCAGTGTTACAGCCCGTTCATTGCATGGGCTTGAAATGATGCAGATGAGGGGAAAGGGGGAGGAGCAGGAGGAGGCACCTTTTCTCTGGCCCCAACAAGATCCAGATGCTTAGGAGGCACTGAGAGGCAGAGAAAGGCAAAGTCCCAGCTTGGGGGTTGTTCCCTGGCCAGCTAAGTGGTGGCAGGAGGCAGTGGAAAGAAACCAGCCTGTGGAATACACGCATGGGACATTGCTGACTTGGGCACAGCCAGAGCCAAGCAGGACCACTGGTGGGGACAAGATGGGATTCAGCACACCAAAACCTGGGCAGTCCTGGCCCATGGGAAAATTTGGTTGTTTCTCTGCTCCCCGATCTCTCATCTTGTCTCTGCCTGCCTTATCTGGTTGGTTGCATCACTGGGGGAACACTAGCCTTACCAACTGGCTGGTGAGTGTCTCCACAGAGGTCCGAGAGTCATTTCACATTGGGAGCCGAGTGCTATCCTAGGTACACCCCTGCTACAGCTTTCAGTGAAAACCTCAGACAACAGGTGTCACGCTTCTAACCCAAGTACACACTCCCAGAATAAAAGCAGGTGGTAATAACCTTTGATGGACCAAGAGCCACTTGGAGGGGTGGAAACTGATGCTTCTCAACATTTCTCCTCCTCTACGTCACTGCTGCTTTCCCAAGAATGCCTGCAGACTCCAGGGCTGACTGCTTGATACTTTGCAGGCTCAAGAGAAGGACAAGGCCTTGCTTCTTCACATCACTGGCACAGGTTGCCCAGAGAAGTCGTGGATGCCCCATCCCTGGAGGTGCTCAGGACCAGGTTGGATGAGGCTTTGAGCAACCTGGACTAGTAGAAGGGGTCCTTGCCCATGGCAGGGGGACTGGAACTGGATGATCTTTAAATATCCCTTCCAACTCAAACTGTTCTACGATTCTATGAAGAAAAGGCAGAGGACAGGGCAAGGATGTAAGGACAGCACACAGCCACACTAACAGCTTCTCAGGGACCTTTACAATTACACCATGATGCAATGTCCAGTATTACTCTTGCCATTCTGTCCAGACACCAGATTTAGCAAGTGCCTCTGTCATCCCATACTTCAGGGAAATCTTGTCTCATTTAGAGCCCCCACATGCAAAGTATCTTTTGTATTAAGGCAGGGAAAAGTCTGAGAAAACTTGCTTGTTCTTTTCTTCTGCAAGCTCAGCCCCTCGGTGCTCAGCTCAGCCCGTGTCAGTCTGGGGGAAGTAGCCGAGGCTGAGTGTTGCCCTCCCGAAATATTCCCACATCCACGCCCTCGCAGCCGCTCCGCAAGTGCAGAGCATCCGCAAGTGGTCCCGGAGCGGACCCTGCCGGGAGATGGCACTGCAAGCAAGGAGAATCATCCCGCGGCGCACCGAGGGTGGCAGGAGCTGCCGAAGCAAAAGAGTCTTTTTAATTGTATTTTTATCTCCTTCCCCTGGGACCTTGCTGGAAAAAAACTCCTCCTGTCACCTGTGATGGCTGCGTCCTCTCTGCTTAGTAGCGTTTATTTCATATCAAGTGAAACTTGCTGCTAACAGGGCAGTGAATGCAGGAGGGATGATTGGAAATAGCTGGCACATCTCTTACCATTCATCAGAGAAAAGAGGAATGGAGAGGGAAAAGTCTGTGCCTTTCCCTAGGGAATGAAGACAGTCCTCTCCATGCAGGGGGACTGCAGCCTCAGAGGCCACCTTGAACCCTTCAAAACATCAATATTTCACATGCAGCCTCTTCTAGCTCAAAAACCTCACAAAACTTCCATGGGAGCCTTTTTTTTTCAGTCCAAACAAAGAACCTGGGCAAAGATACTAATTTCTCCCCTCTGGATGGGAAGATTTGCTAAATTGGCTGTCAGGGAATTGGAATCTACAGCTCTTGAAGTTTTGCTAACTCGAAGTTTCGCATCGACGTATCAAGGGAGACGCGAATTTTCTTGTTTCTCATGAGACCCTGAATTTCCACCGGGACAAAACTGAGAAATTTCAGCAGCCTTTTGTGATGCCGGCCCAGATTCCCAAGAAAATTTCGTGGGCTTTTCTGCACCTTGCCAGATTTTTCAACACCTTTCAGGAAGTCACAGCTGAACGGTTTTGGTCAGGATAGTTTTGAGTTTCAGGGAGAATACTTGGACCATTAGGTCCCCTCAGCAGATAGTTGTTGAATGCTCCCAGGACCGGTGTTTCTGCTTCCCAGTGGTGTATTGTCCCAGGCAGCAAGATGTTCCCAAAACAGGTGATATGACCCAAACCCAGTGAGAAGACATGTGTGTGGGTTCAGATAAAAGACTCCAAGCCGAGGCTTTGAAACTATTTTTTGGGGGGGTGGGGTGGGGTGGAAAGAGATGTTTTTCAATAGGAAAATCCCAAACCTAAACTTTAGTTTTGAGAACAGGAATGCGTTGGTGTCCTTCCTGTTCCGAGGAGATGACATGAAGCAATTATGTAATTTGTCTTAATGTCCCATTATGGCACTTTTGCAAAGAAAGTTTTGAATGGGAACCAAAGGAATCTATACTAAAAAAAAAAGGAGAAGTGTTAAAGGGTCACAACTGAAATATTTCAACATGGGGATAACGTGCAGGTGTGTTTAAACCCCTCTATTTTTGCCAGGTTGTGGGAGAGAAAAGCAAACATTGGTTCATTTTTGGTGTTGGCAGTGGTGAGGCTGAAAGAAGGGATGTCTGGAGCATCATTAATGAAGGAGAGGAGATGGAAGAAGAGGGAAATGACAGATGAAGTATTTTGCCAGAGAGGGGCTGCTTCTCTTTTTCTAGATGAGGGCTGTATTCTGCATAGATGTGCCCATACTGTCTTTGTTAGTGATTGCGGGGACATTCATCCTCATGGTATAGTTGTGCCCCAGAAAGAGGCACCGAGGAACTATGGGATGAGGATGGGGCTTAGCACAAGGTATTTTCCCTTGCTTGCTTGAGCTTCTGGGCTTACAGGAGTTTACTCTCAAGGCTAAGGAGGAAAACCCCAGCAAATTATTACGAGAAATACATCTTTGAAAGGATATATATACTCATTGAGAGTCAAATAGTGGGGAGAACAAGAATGGAGACAGTGGTGGCATCTCTTTCCAGGCATCGTATTTGGGAAGGTGATTTCCCACTGTGGCTCTCCCTGCAAAAGCAGCAAACAGGAGCTCATAGGGGCTGCTGGCAGAGATAGGAAGCTCTCCCTCCTCTCCTTCCCCTGCTCCCTGCACCCGGCACTGATGTTTCCCAGGTGTTTCTGACTTGCAGAGTTTGAAACTGAGTCACCTTTGATTTTTCCTGACATTTCCCAGAATTTTCTAAAGTGCAATATTACATTTACCCCAAATGTGGGTTTCTGAGGGAATTGTGCTTTTCAGCTAAAGGCTAAAGGAGAGAAAGTGAAAAAAAATTAATCTCCCCCTCAAAAAAACCCTATTGAAAATCACGGGGGCAGGGGTTTGCAAATTCCTCACCAAAAGACATTCAAAAAGCAGCTCTTTCACTTTTTTCTTTTAAACCTGACCTTTTCAGGCTAAAAACTTCAAACCGCTCTAATCCCTGGCTTCTGCTTTCTGTGTGAGGAAGATGATTTGTGATAGAAGCCAGTCCCACAACCAGAGCAAGAAGCCACGCTGCAGCAGATGCTGGTCTGCCTTGAGGTGTTAATCCACAGGGAGATCGGGAGGGATGAACAATTCCTGCCAGGATGGGCCACAGGTGGGGATGGGCTCACACATGGTTGGTGACCAGTAGGAGTTTGTGGCAGGGGTTTACAGTGTAGGCAAGAGCCACAAGCATCAGGACATCCTTTCTTTCTCAATGGCAATGAGAGCACCTCTGCCACACATTAAGGACTGCGGTCCCTATAGCAGGTTGGGTGGAATCCTGTAAGAAGAGGGATTGGAGGCAGGATGGCTGGATCCCTTCCTGAAAATGTGCACTAGCTCATGTGTGCCTCATGCCAGCCACATCCCTCTGGTCATCTCCATGACCCCCAACCCTGACAGTGGAACAGCATTGGCGCACCCTTGTAAGATGTCCTGATCCATGAGGAAAAAACACTCTATCTGGCAAATACACAAGATTATGGTGCTGGCTTCCCAGTTCCTGGAGTATTGCAACACTCCTCCTGCAATTTCGGATGTTCTTGACACAGTGATGCAAAACATGATCGCTCTAAGGTGTCGGTTCTTGCATGAGATTACATAGGGCCGTGCTTGTGGCACCAAGGGAAAAAAATGCTGAGGGAAACCTTTTCCAGACCCCTCTCCTGTTGTTCTTCACTCAGAAAGACATATGCGAAAATGTATTTTAAATATGGCTTTCATTCCATGCTGAGCCTCTTCCGAGCGAGGAGCTGGCAGCAGTGGGCCATGTGCTGAGTGGGTGATGGGATGGACGTTATTTATAACAGGTGTCAGGCGGTACTTTGTCATCGAAATCCTACCCGGCAGTAGCAGCAAGGGGTCTCGCCATATGCCAATCTCTGTTTTCCAGGAGTGGTTTGATAACAGTGTGCACCAAACATGACATCCTCATTGCACCTGAAAACTTTACTCACGTATTTTCACTGACTGGTGGGACCTCATTAACCCTGCACCCCTCTGCGTCCCAAATCATGCTAATCACTCATGTCTGAGCCACTTGATGCCAATGATCAGCTTTGCATCCAAAGACAGGATTTTCTCCCATGTAAACCTTTGCACACACATATGGCCACATCACACCTTGTCAAGGCTCTGGGAGGTCCCCATGTCCTCCCCTTGCTCGCACTTTGCTGTGTGCACACACACAGACACTCACCACGAACAACCTTCCCAGGCAAATGGGTAACAGGGTGGAAAGCTACAGCCAAGTCCTGTACTTATTATCTCCATCTTTGTCTTTCGCACGCACCTCCTGCCGTTCCCCACTATCTGCACAGGAAGAAGTTTGGCAAATATAATAAAGACAAGGTGAAGTTTTACATAAAATAATCTCTCCTGCCATGAATCTTGAGGAATTTTAATCAGTCCAGGAGTACCAGAGGAATTCCTTTGCCTGCAATCTTTTCATGATCTTGCTTTTCCCTCTTGTTCCTTGTGGGGAGCATTTGCCGAGAAGATGATTAAATCGGGCTGGTAAAAAGCTCATTGGCTCCACAGCTCCCATCTTTTCCTGCTTCTATGCAAGATCATCTGTACTTTTTTCTGGCCTGCAGCATGCCAGGTCAGCCGCTTTCTTTGCCTACCCTGTACGCGTCCTCACCATTGTTGTAGGGGCTTTCCCCCTCTGGAGAATCTCTTTTGTGCAAAGGCAAGAGACAAGGCTCCTAGTTCAGCCTGCTGTGTTGTTGTTTGCCTGAAGTCCAGCAGGAATTCAAGGAATGGTTCCCCATGTCTCCTATTCACCTTGCTCCTGCCAGTGGCAAGGGGTTGGCAGGGGGTGGGGGAGGGTGGGGGTATTTCGGGGAAGCAGGGTATTTCTGCTTGGGAGAGCAGATCCAGGGGCTGATGTGAACTCAGGGATTTTGGAGGACAGAAACTCATGTGTGTTGCCTGCCAGTAGTTGAGTGTAGGAATTTGGGCATTTTGCTTTGAACAAATGATTCACCAGTAATCATTCAATCAGGTCTCCTGATGGTTGAATAATCTGTGAGTAATTTATTCAGATGTTTACTACAAAGTATCAAATAAATGGTTTGGAAAGACATTAGCTCAGACTTCTGCCTTATACATACACTCAGCTCTGGGGTACAATGAGGCAAATGCTGTCCTCTGAGTTGTGGCCCCAGGTTTCCAAGGGATCTGTGTTTCTTTACAACTGGCCAGGTCTGGCGAAAAATTGTCCATCGCTCAGCTTCACTGTATCCTTCACCATGCAGCTGTGAAGCATCCACTCTGCTGCTTGGGCTACCATCACTGCTGGAGGCAGGTGGGTGACACCAGGCATTGCGTAGTGATGTTTTTGGAGATATGTCTCCTAGTTGAACTTCAACGTACAGGCTTGTGATGAGCCCTCACTTTCTCTGAGTCGCTTCTACTGGGGTACAGTAGATGGGAAAAGCATGGCGATGGACTGATGCTGGCTCATAAGCTACCCGAAAATCATTTCTCTGGGTCCAGTGCTCTTCTTGGATCCATTGTTTTGGCATCTTTCTGTTCCTGTTGCCATAAAGCTACCTGACACATTTTCTCATGGCACCTGGGTGAACCTGCTTTCACTACAGTTTTTCCTCCTTCTTTTTCAGACCTTATTCTGGCCGAAAGCAGTGCTGGAAGGGATGAAGAGGGGGAAAATGGGGTTGGGATTTTCTTTCCTCATCTTCCGTCTCATGACTCTTTCAATCTGGTCCAGAGCATCTGCACTGGAGGGTCATTCTCCAGCTCTGCTGCAACCTGCTGAACAGACTTGAACAAATGCCCTCTCTGCTCTTAGTTTTCCCTCCTGTTTTTTCAGGACCTGCTATTATCTATCACAAATTCCCCACAGCCTTGACATGTTGGTTATTCTTCACGGATAAAACCAGCAACAATAAACAGATAATTTATTGAGGACCTTCAGCTGAGACAAAACATCATTATTTCCATCCAATTAATAGTGGGTTTTAGTACCATCAATGAAAAACTAGATGAAATCTGTCTTTCACTCTGCCCCCTTCTTCAGCCTGTGTGACATTATCTGTGTGAGGCCAGGACTGTGGGGAGAGGCGGTATCTTTAATTTGATCAACATATATCTAGTTGGAACAAAAAAGATTACCTTCTCTGTTTTCTTTTTTTTCTTTAACAGGAAGATCAGGAAGAAAGTTTTCTTCTTGTTATTAATACTGTTGTTTTCCACAGCCCAGGAGAAGTCCTGGGATGCCAGGGAAAGTGGGAACATGACAATGGGAGTATTTCTCCTAAGTCCTCTGTGCAGAGTTTTCTTGCATGTGTTGTTTCCTGAGTCACGGGGATTTGTGCTGGGAACACTCGGATATCTGGAAGCTGTAACAGCCCTTACTGCCGACCCAAGTGCTGATGTCCAGGGAGAAGCCCTGCCGCAGCCCCTGGGGTGGGGACCAGGGCAGAGGACTCCCATTGTGAGTTATAGGGCTCCTCAGGGCTCCCCCAAAACCCCTTCCAGCACAGGTCTGTGCCCCTTGCCAGCATGCAGCCCCTGCCAGCCAGCAGGCTGTTTCTCTATGGGCATTTGTCTCTTTCAGGGTGAGGAAACAGAGGTGTTTATCTGCATGCTGGGAGCTAAGCTGGGGCTATGCCTGGGAAAGGCTATTTCCCTCAGATCCCCTGCCGCATTGCACCCCCAGCAGGTGCCACCATGGTGCCAACCAGCCTTTCCCCAAATCCCCCAGGTGTTTTCAATTGCCTGCGGGGGTGGCAGGAGTTGGGACGGGGACGGGGACTAGGGGGGGAGCCCTAGGCTGTCGCCTTCTTCTCGGCCTCCTACCCACCCTGCCCTTCCTTGCCCTGAGGCTGCTCGGCTGTCCTTGCTCACCCTCCCCTTTGGCTCCCACTCCTTTGGCCTCGCTGCTGCTTTAATTTTAGCAATTCCTTGGAAAGAGTCATTTTCCATAACTCAGCTTGCAGCAAAGCCCTCTTCTTGCCAGCTCTGCCTTCTCACATGTGTTGCTGGCATGCCCCATCAGCACACGCCTGCACCTGCCCAGCCAGCCCTGCCTGTCCCAGCCTTTTGCACACTAAAACCTCACACCCAGCTCCCGTCCCCTCTTGGCATGTTTCATCCTGGCACTCCCGAATTCCACCATGCCATGGCTGGAGTGGATGGCCTGGCCTGGCAAACCGGACCCAGTGGCTCCTGCCTCATCAGGAGTCATGGTGCACAGCACATCTGTCCCCCTCACCCTGCAGACCCCCTTCATTTGTGACAGCTCACAGGTTTTATCTATGTTGGGAAATGGGATGACACCACATGCTGAAGGGGAATCCACTGCCATGGGGTACAAAAGATGGGCAGGGTGGGCTTACTCGGCACACACTGACAGTTTGTATCCAAGTGGAAAAGGTGGGTGCACATGTGGGTGGGCTGCCTTGCTCATGCACCAGTCGTGCAACAGGCTGTGGAAAGAGAGTGTTGTGTGAGATGGACGTTCAGTTGTGCAGAGTGTGTGCGTGTGTGAGAGGGGTGAGTCCAATGCTTCCATTTCAGTCTGTATTTACGCATGGTGCTTTTGTTGTGCATTCCAAGAGGATGCTTGTGCAAGGGGTGCAGCACTCACAAGTGAGGTTTGTGCATGGAGGTATGCATGGAAGTGTTAGTGTACAGCCTTCATTTGAACCTGCAATTCTTGTTGGAGAGAGAGTGTGTGGAGGGGTCGTTGTGCAAGGAAGTGCATGCATGTGTCCATGTGTGGGAGGCACGCGTGAATGCGCGTGGGCATCTGGGGGGCTGTGACTGTGCTGCCTTTGCTTGGTCTGCATTCTGGTGGGGTGTGGAGTCCCACAGATGCAGGGACTGTGCTGTGGCTCTGTGCAGAGTGCTTTAATCAGTGTGCGTTTTTGTGGGGGGAGGAGGGATGTACATGTGTGCACTCTGTGCACTCTCTCCACCTCAGCATCTGCAGGGATGTGGAGAGGGGGAGGCTGCGTGTCCATAGGGGTGTGTGTGTGTCAGGACAACGTGGCCACACATGGGTGTGGGGGTGTGTATACGTGTGTGTATATATATATATATATATGCATGTATGCATTGTCCACCTCTGCCTCAGCATCTGCAGGGATGTGGGAAGGGGGAGGCTTAATGTTCACAGGGGGGTGCATGTCAGGGCGTGATGGCCACGCATGGGGTGTTGTGTGCACTTTTGTGGTGCCCCCCTCCACCTCAGTGTCAGTGGAAAGGTGGAAAGGGGAGGCTGCTTGTCCAAAGGGGGGGTGTGCCATGGTGGCCATGCGTGGGTATGGATGTGCGTGTATGTGCCTGTGCATGTGTGTAGTGCCCCCCTCTGCCTCAGCATCAGGGGGGAAGTGGAGAGAGGGAGACTGCATGTCCGCAGGGATATGCAGTGGCCATACACAGGCTTGTGAATATGTGCAATGCCCCCCTTCACCTCAGCATCTGTAGGGACACGGGGAAGGGGAGTCTGTGTGTTCACGGGTGTGTATGTCCCAGGGCGTGGTGGCCATACATGGATGTGTTTATGTGTGCACGTGTGTGTGCAGTGCCCCCTCCAGCTCAGCATCAGCAGGAAGGTGGAAAGGGGAAGGCTGTGTGTTCACAGGGGTGTGTGTGCACCAGGGCATGGCGGCCACATATGGAGGTGTGCATATGCATGGTACATGTGTGCAGTGCCCCCTCCACCTCAGCATCTGTAGGCTTTTGTGGGGAGAGAGGCTGTGCATCCACAGGGATATCTGTGGCAGGGCGCTGTGGCCATGCATGGGGGTGTGCTCATGTATATATATGTGTGTGTGTGTGCATGTGTGTGTGCATGTGTATGGTGCCTCCTTCCACCTCAGCATCCACAGGGATGTGAGGAGGGGGAGGCTGTGTATCCACAGGGATGTGCATGTGCCGGGCTGCAGTGGCCATACATGGGGTGTTGTGTGCACTTGTGTGGTACCCCCCTCTGCCTCAGCACCACCAGGGAAGCGGGGAAGGGAAGGCTGTGTGTTCGCAGGGATGTGAGCGCCAGGGCGCAGTGGCCACGCATGGATACGTGTGTCTGTGTGTGTGTGTGTGTGTGTGGTGACCCCCTCTGCCTCAACATCTGCAGGGGCATGGGTAAGGGAAGGCCATGTGTCTGCAGGGAGGTGTGCGTGTGCCAGGGCACAGCGATCACACGTGGATATGTGTATATTTGTGTGTGGGGTATCCACCTCTGCCTCAGCATCTGCCGGGATGTGGGGAGCAGGAAGCTGTGTCCACAGGGATGTGTATGTGCCAGGGTGTGGTGGCCACGTGTGGGGGTGCATTTATATGTGTGTGTTTATGCATGGGTGTGCATGCATTTGCGTGATGCCTCCCTTGGCATCAGCATCTGCAAGGATGTGGGGAGGGGGAGGCTGTGCATTCACAGGGTGTGCGTGTCAAGGTGCAGTGGCCACACGTGTGTGTGTGTGCCTCTGTGTGTGTGTGTACGCATTTGTGCGGTACCCCCTCTCCCTCAGCATCTGCAGGGATGTGGGGAGGGGGAAGCTACATGTCTACAGAGATGTGTGTGTGCCAGGGTGTGATGGTCACGTTGGTATGTGTATAAGTGTGTGCATGGGGGTGTGTGTGGAGCATCCACCTCTGCCTCAGCAACAGCAGGGACGTGGGGAGGGGGAGGCTGTGTCTGCAGGGATGTGTGTGTGCCTGGACATGGTATCCACACATTGGGAGGAAGTGTGTATATGGGGTGGGGAGGTGTGTGTGCATGTATGTGGTGCCTCCATCCACCTCAGTATCTGCTAGGATATGAGGAGGGGGAGGCTGTGCATCCACAGGGATGTGCATGTGCCAGGGTGCAGCGCCACGCGTGGGGTGTTGTGTGCACTTGTGTGGTGCCCCCCTCTGCCTCAGCATCACCAGAGAAGTGTGGGAGGGAAGGCTGCTTGTCCACAGGGATGTGTGTGGCAAGGCGCTGTGGTCACATATGGATATGTGTATATGTGTGTGCGGAGCGGGGGTGTGTGTGTGTGTGTGTTTGTGTGTGTGGTGCTCCCCTCTGCCTCAGCATCTGCAGGGGTGTGGAGAGGGGGAGGCTGTGTGTCCCCAGGGGTGTGCGTGTGCCAGAGTGTGGTGGCCATGCGTGGGTATGCGTGTCTCTGCGTGTGTGCATGTGTGTGTGTGTGCGGTGCCCCCTTCCACCTTAGCATCGGCAAGGGACGTGGGGAGGGGGGGAGTGTGCATCCACAGGGATGTGCGTGTGCCAGGGCGCGGCGGCCACGCGTGGGTGTGTGTGTGTGTCTGTGCGTGTGTGTGTGTGCGCGCGGGCACGCGGCGGGGCCGGGATGCGCGCCCCCGGCGCTGTGCCGGGGGGTGCGGGCTGAGCTCATCGCTGGCTCCCCGGCGCTCCTTACCAGTGGCTTCTGCGGTCACATGGGTTATGTGCTGGAGTTTAAAAGAGCTTATAGCCCCCGAGCCGGTGCAGAAGCAGCCGGTGGTTGCATGGGGTAGCGCCGGGAGCGGCGGCGAGGAGGGCGCCGTGAGTACCGAGGGGCGGTGCGGGGTGTCCCCCGCCCGCGGGGCGGAGGAGGGGGTCACAGGAGGCGACACCCCGTGTCCAGCGCCGAATCGCCTTTCTGGGAGGTGAAGGGGGGTTGGGGGGTGGGAGCGCTTACCCCCCCCCCATCTTCCCCCGTCTCCTTACCCGCTCCCCCCACGTCGTCTCCCCCCTCCGCGCACCTTTCCCCATCGCCCACCCGTGTCCGCCCAGCCACCAGGAAACAATTTTGGGCAACTTACTTTTCTGCCTCTCCGTGCGCCTGTGTCCGCCCTGCGTCCCCGGCGGGGGCAGGAATGAAGGGCACGGCTTTGGGATATCCCCGTAAACCCACCCCCTCAGGGCACCATGGCGGGACCCCTCCGCCCAGGTCCCCAGCGTCCCGGGCATCGCGGGCGCTGCGAGCGGCATCAGGTTGAAGGTTAGGAAGGGATGATCCCTCCTCGCCTGCTGCATTCATCGCATGAGGAGGGCTGGAGCCGATGTTGCGGGGTGGCTCTTTGTAAAGCGGAGCCCGTAGGTTTCCTGGGCGGGAGAGTAGGCTTTTTTCTTCATTTCTCCAAAGGCCATTCTCTCTGCTGTGGCAGCGCTGATTTTTTTAATTATTATTACTATTCTTATTATTTTTGAAGGGGGGGGATGATTTTATAAGAAAAGCGTCTGCATGGCGCTTCTGTGGAACTGCTCTCTCCCAAGCGTGAGTACGAGGGCTGCTTTCCAGAATTGCATAATACGCACCGATCCCTTTGCTGCACAAACTCTCTGACATTTCCAGTTCTTGGTGACTTCCCCCACTGTAATCTTGAAACGGGACCGGGACTCCAATCAGCCCGTGAGCTAATTTGTGCTGCCTTTGCTGGGGACAGAACCTGGTGTGCATGTTTCAGCTTCCCTGGCTCCTCTGGCAGTTGTTTCTTAATCTGTTAAACTTTTTTTTGGTATAAAGATGGGCACTTCTCTTTCCCTCTCTCCCGAAGCCCCTTTTTTTCCCACCCCGTGCTTACCAACACATGCGTAGGGTCTGTACAGAGCACAGGTTGCAGAAAAAGGTCTGCCTGCAAAGCTATTTGATTTCTTTTTCACATCTCTCTGTGTTTTAATTTTTGGGCTAGTCCAGGAGTTCCCTTCCTCAGACTGCTTTTTGCTCGAGAACTTGCTGACTTCTGCTAGGGTTTTGCTAGTTTAACTCTGGCTGTGCCCACTCTCAATGCACATTGTTTTTAACCACTATGGGGGACAGGACCTGCACACGCCACTGCCGGTCTTGTCAGCTGTGTGTACATGCAGCTAGGCAGGGATACTGGCTGCTTCCTGCGAAACGTGCAAATACGTGGGAGCAGCCATTCTTGCTCCCTGCTCCCTGCCCTGTCTCTCCATGAGGGGTTAAGAGCGTTACTGTGATGGCTGGAGATGTGCAAGGGATGCTCATGTCCAGTCGGGCATCTCACTGGGACCAGGTCCTGGAACTGAAGCTTGCTGGGGAGGGGAGAGTTCTCTGTGATGGGATGTGCTTTGTAAATGAGAGCCCCATGCCTGGCAGACTTATTTGAAACAGTCTTTTACGACAAGTTCATCAGAGTCTGTTATCAGAGCAGGCCAAGCCATGATCCGACGATTGTGTTATCTTCTGTCTGATTTACCCCAAGAGGACCCAGTCCTGCCAAGGTGTTGTGTCCCAGTCTCCATCTCCATGGAAGGTGCTCAGCATCTCCTGGACTTGGGAAGGAAAGAGACCTGGTACCTCTTGAAGCTGCAACGCTTATGATGCACATGCATGTACAAGTAACTGTGCAGCTGAGGCTCAGCTCTCAGAGACGTAGCTGACTCTCTGAAACCAGCAGCAAGAGTTTAGTGGGTGTAAGCCCCAGCTCCCAGCCACTCTCCATTAATTCCCTGGCAAGCCGGAGGAATGCATCCTGCTCCAGCTCAGGCTGGGACTGGGTGTACGTCTGGGGAGCCTGTCTCTCAGCTCTGTCGTTTATTATTGCTGCCGCTGCCATTACGCCTGACAAATGGCAGTTGCTGAGTAATGTGCTGTTTGTGTGTAAATATCTGAGTGCTCACAGCTGAGCTCACTCCTGCGACTTTGCAGGAAGCTGCCTCAGCACCTTTCCCCAGTGAAGACCTGGGAGAGAAAAGGCATCCTTCTACAGGGACCTTCCCAATGCTCCCAGTGGTTTTAGTCTCATTCTCTGCTCCTTCCCTTCAAGCGTGAAGCCTCTGTCCTCTCAGGTTGATGTGGAGGCCCTGCTGCTTTCCTGAGCGTGAGTCAGGGGTGGGAAAAGGTTTTATGTGTGTGTGTGTGTGTGTGTGTGTGTGTGTCCATGTGTGTGTGTGTGTGCACGCACCTTCTTAGGCACCAAGGCATGGTTGCTCCCAAGAGTCCTTGTTCTGAGTAGAAGGAGTTTTGGGGACTTCGTGTGTTTTGATAGAGATAGTCATGCACAACTAAGAAATTAGTTTTATTTTGGGTTCTTGGGGTTTTTTGTTATCTACCTGCTTGTCCCTGAGTTCCCCTTAATTTCATCCCATTACTGCTGAAGATGTGAAATTATTCCTTCCCATACCATTTTCATCCCATTTGCAGATTAGTGTCCAACTGTTTCTGTCTGTACTTGGTCAGCCCAGCTAGACTGATCGCAGCTCTTTTAATCTCCTCTTGTAAATCAATCCCTTCTGCCTCCTGATCATTTTTGTCGCTCGTTTTCTGAAATCTCTCCAATTTGTCCATTTTGTGTTGGTGACGTATGCCTGGCCCTAAACATGATGTATACCAGGCCTGGCAGCGTGAGGGAAGGACACCTCCTCCCCTCCCACCCCGCTGGGGCTTGTGATGCTTTGTCAGCACTGAACTGAGTTACTTCCCCATTATTCTAAGCTATAGTCCCTGCTCGGTGTTGCAGAAGAAAGCAGCATACCCAGGTCAGTGCCCTGGGGAGAATTCCTCCAAATTTTGGCGATGAATTGCCAAGGCTGGCTTGCATGCTGGGTGGGGACGGTGCTTTAGGTGCTGTCTGTCAGGTGCCTCTCCCCACAAAAGCTGAGCAAGGAGGGATGAGCAAAATAAGAGAGGGCAATTTGCATCGGGGCTGATGGGCAAATGGGGAAACTGAGTCACATGCAAGGGTTCAATACACATTTCCTTTGCTCCAGTCCAGCACGCATCTCGTGTTAGGTGCTCCGTGTGCGGGGTCCAGTCCCAGTTGCACCCATTATTATCAGGCATTTTCCCAGGAGATACGGCATCTTGCACTTGGTCGGAGCAGGCTGGCAGGCAGGGATACTAGCTTCTGGGCTGATTTTGTGCATTGTTAATAGCCAGAGCTCTGTGCCACAGATGCTCTCTTGGGGAAGAAACGGGGACTCTATGCATAGACAGTGGTTTCTTGCATTCATGCACTTGTAAGTTTTGTTATCCCAAACCCTGAGCTCCTAGAGCCAAGCATTCCCATTAGCTGGAAGGGCCATGCCCTTCCAGGGACCATCTATTTTTAGGAGGACTTGTATTCTGGACAGTGTCCACCGCAGATGCTCTCTGCCTCCTCCTCTTGGCCCCTTGCCAGGGGCACCGCTCGGGATATCTGCCGGTGGGCAGATCTTGCTGAGGCTCTGCGGCAGCGCGATGGAGGTGGCACTGTGCTGGGCACAGGGACACTTGGGTGGCTGTCGCTGCCCTGGGGGTGCTCAAGAGGGCCAGTGAGGTCACGCTGCCCTTTACCTAAACTGTCAGGAATGGCACTTAACTGTGCTGTAGGACACTGTGCCGGTTTTACTGCGGGATAAGTAAGAGAACTGCTGGGTCCAGGTGGTACCCGGTGCCCGGTGCCGGTCCGTTCGCCAGGATGACACTAGGGGGCACGAGATCTGCTGGAATCCCTTTGTCGGGGATGGGGACGGAGGATACAAAGCCTCTCTTGACCCTTCAAGCCCGTACATCATTCCCCTGCACACATATTTTAGGGATACGAGTGTTAAACCCCAAGGGCTACCCCAGGTTATTCGTCCTGCAGTGAGGGCAGGATGCAGCTCTGCTGGATCCATGTATCGATGTATGTGGGAGCAACAGCAGCATGGATGGAAGCACGCAGCCGGAAACATCTCTGAAGCAAGGAGGAGATGAACACAGCCAGAGTGTCTGGGAGTCTCCAGGGAATTTGGGAAACCCAGGAAAACACCTACCATAGTTTTAATGCCTCTCTGGAGGCATTGTCCAGAGCAAGGATTAAGTTAAATTCAGGGTTGGCTTTCAAGATGAAGCATGTTACAGTTTCATTTTCTGCTGGATGTTAAGTTCACGCGTGATGTCTCCTCAGGGTCATATATTCCCAAAGCAGCTGAAACTTTAGAGTGTCTGTTTTAATGAATGGTTCTGATCGATCTGAAGCATGGGCGGGTGGTGGTGGTGTGTGCATACATATAATATATTTATGCCCATGTATATATCTGGGTAGGATGCGAAGAATGTTTTTTTGAAGGTATGTTTGTGCATTTCTGCATACATTCAGCTGTAATATTGTCTTTTGTCCTTAAACCTATTATTCCAGCTGTGAATGTGTGTATGTATATTAAAACGCTGTATACTGGAGTCTCTCTCTCTTGTTATAACAAACCTTGTGAAAAGCAAATAAAGAGACATTGTTCTCATAGCAGGCTTGGAAGGACTCAATATTTATCTTCTATGAATTCTGATAGTTTTTGTTCAGCATGTTTATGATTACGATGGTGGGGGTTTTATGCCTATCTACTTAATATTTTGTGCTAGTGGGAAACTGAAAACATTCAGATTGTTTCAGTTTATTCATTACTTAATGAAAACAGAAATCAAGCTTCTAGATTGAAGTGTTGATGCTTGATAACATTCTGCCATATTAATTTCTAAATGGTTAGGTTTTTTAATGACTTCTGTCGCCAGATAGCAGGCTCCTTTGCTGGAGAACTGCTTCTCTCACAAGCCCTGAGGCAATATTTTTACTAGGACACTGACGCATCGCAAACGCTCCTGTTCTCCTAGTAAAGGCTTTGCTGACTGTTGTTGAAAGTAGCACTAGGACAGATAGAAATGAGAGATCAGAGGAGGACGATGGTGCTGCGTCAGTGGATTTGTTTTGTGGCTTTGATGGAGGTTTTGTGTCCAGCCGCGCGGGTGTGTGCCTGTGTGGATGTAAGGGCACTTCTCCAGCTGGTTTCTGAGCCAGGGCTGAGGACCAGGGGTTTATTTATTTTGAAATGCCTTGTGAAGTGGAAGGAGGTCCTGGAAGAAGTGCCGAATCTACTTTTAAGTCAATTAAGGTTTGTATCCGAAGGCATAACATGGTTTGAAGAGGAGAAGGTGATTTGTCTGAATGTGTTACCTAATTAGAGGGTGTAGTCAAGGCTCTAATTAGCCGTGACACCCTAAAGATGTCATCGAAGCCCTCTTGAGGCACCGCTGATCCGGCGGCTGTGAGCTATCTGGGCAGCGTGGCTGTGCACAGCTGGGACTGCTGCCCTCTGTCTGGGAGGCAGCCTGGATGCTGGTGCTGGAAGAAGCTGTTTTCCTTCAGGTGACTTGTCATGCCCTCCGGGGCTGCTGCCAGCATCAAGTGATGTACATAAAGTCACAGAATGAAAGGAAAGCTGTGGCAGATGGAAGGATTAATACTGGTGCCCATTATGTGGGAAATGTCTCTCTTTTCCCTGAGGGGATCTCTTTAGGCTGCTCCCAGCTCAGGGGAGGAAGGCTGAAAGAGTTTGTAATAAATTATGCTGTACTGTAGTCGTGGCTGCATTTGCAGCAGCTGATGGAGGGATCATGACATCTCTCTTAGCATTGCGTTGCAGAGGGGACATGGGATCAACTGAAGTCTGGCTTGCCCAGACCTGGTTGCATTTAAATACTATGCAACACACCTTGTGAGGGGGGGGACTGGTGCGGGAAGCAGGAAGAGAAATGCTAGGTGAAAGGGAGAGGCTGCTGCGGAGGCTCTTCCCCAATGCTGTAAGTGACTCACAGCCTGGACCTCTACTGGCTCAAACCTGAGTTGTGGGTGGTGGGTCCCACTTCGAGAGGACGGTTTAGGGGCTGCTCTGGAGCTGCTTTCACTCCTGCTTTTTATCCAGTGATTCAATTGGTATTTACTGAGTCAGTGCACACTGCCCATTAGAAGAAGGGCAGTTCAGTTGCCCATTCCCACATGCAATGCTAAGAGCCAGGTGGAGCTGGGGAGCTGGCTGGTAGTTGTCATTCCTATTATCAGTGAGTGAAAGCATCCTTTCTTCCATCAGGGCTGAGATTCTCACCACTGTCAGAACCCTCTGAACTGCCAGAAGGGTTTGAATCTGTCCCTTTAGCCCTGAAGTGCCCCCTGAGGGTGATGCTCACCTCTGGGAATAGTACTGAATGTCTCAGACCTCCTTGGGAGGAAGGAGATACTGTTATTCCTGTTTCAATGGGAAGAGAAGGAGACCTCTTTGGAAGGAAGGAGAGACTGTTATTCTTGTTTCAGTGGGAAATCAAGGAGATCCTTGGGGCAAGGCAGGGTCAGCCCTGTGTTTTGTCAGTGCTGTGAGCAGCTTTGGTCTGCAGAAGGACTGGTGGACAGCTTTGCTTTTCTAGGTAGCATCACAGCCCCCCTAAAACAAACACATAAGCCAGCACAACCTAGCAATTACCAAGGGATGTGCCTGTTTTTAATTATGTGGGTGTTAAGCCTGCGAGTGCATTTTGTTCATAAAGTTGCAGGCTGATAATTTTCCTACTTCTAGTTGTCTCTGATGCTTTTCCCAGTTTCTGGATCATGGGTGAGAATAAGTTGGAGACTGGACATAGTAACCTGTAGGACCTTGCCATGGATACACAAGGCTGACCCACTTGGCTATTGCCATGGCTTTGCAGTGCTGGGAGGGACCACTTTGCATTTTGGGGTGCCGTGGTGCTATGTTATAGCTGATGGATGAGGCGATAGAGAAGGTAGCTGCTTTTTCACTGCTGCAGAAATCGCTTCTTTCAGGGTGACCACCAAGGTGTTTTATTGCTACGTGATTTGTAAATGCCCAGCAGCATAGCTATGGATGAGCCAGGCTGATCCCCGCTCAGATCCCATGCAGTCACAGCAGCTATTGCATGCTGCTTGGGATCATCTGTGAGAGGTGTAGAGTTCCCTTTGCGCAAGCTCTGCAAGCTGAGCGACGAGAAAGGAGGGCTCTGCTGCTGCTGCCAGCGTGTTTGGGGAAGGCAGGCTGTGCTGGGTTCCTTGGGGCCAGGCAAGAGCATTCGCTTGTGAAATTAAGCAATATTACATACAATAAAACAAGCTCGTGTCTGCTTGGAATATAGGTACATAGTCCTTTTGTCCATTGTCCTAAAAAATGCTAGTGATAACAAGGACTTATCTTCACCTGTGGTTAGAACGTGGTTCTCAGATACAAAGGGCAGGCAGTCTATGCCAGCTTTTGCCAAGGTGTGATTTACCCTCCTCTGTGCATCTGAACTGAAGGCTTGAAAAATAAATACTTAAAAAAGGAGAGAATAAAAAGCTGCTGCTGCTCTGAGATTCAATCCAAAAAAGCTCTGTCCAGTCCCCCAGGCTTCTCACTTAGAAAAGAGCTCTGGAAATAACAGCGTTACGGCAAACATGCACCCACAAATAACTGTGGGTTTTGGGGGAGGGATAGTTTTATTCTGGAGGCACCTGGACAAAGTGCATTTTGGATTTTTTTGCTCCCAAAAGGGTGGGTTATTTTTGCTCCCTGAATATAAGGTCCTTCAAAGCTGCCTGGAATTGTTCAGCTTTGAAATCCTCACCTAGCCTGTTCTCTTTCCCCAGCACACTAAATGCCTGTAGCGGTGGAAGCCTGTTTGATTGGGAGGCTGGCTGGGGCGGGGGGTGGTGGGAGAAGTCACACTTGAACAGCGGCCGCTGTTTTTCACAGCTCTCCCACTCCATGGTTCAGAGCAGTTTCCTCTCACCCCATATCCCGGACATGTGCGGGGCGGCCGATTCCCCACACGTGTTGCACAGACACGTTTCCGTGCTGGCTCTTTGTGCCTGCCCACCTATTTGCAGCTGGGGGAGCTGAAGCTGCTGTTTCTTGTGATTCATAAAAAAGTCTCTCTCTGGATGGAGTTGTCTGTGCTTTTATTGACCTGGTTCCGGGAACGAAAGAGGCTTTTCCGTCTCCTGGATGCGTGATTTCTGCAAGGGCTCTGGAGCAGGGGCTGGCCCTTGTTGCTGCTGTGTTTCCAGTTCTCCTAATGTGATTGGTTTGACAGGTCCATTGGGTATGTTGGCAAGTCTAGTTTTTCTTTTGTGCATGAAAGTACTGTCACAGGGCACGGAGCTGAAATCTATGCAGCAGGAAGCATATTGGCTGACTGTATTTTTGACCACACCACAGATGTGCTGCGTTACCTGGCAGAAAGTCCTTGCTCTTTTAATAGGACATTCTGTGCATCCCTACTCCCAGAAAATTTTTGAGCTTCCTCTCAGGTGGCTGCAGTTGAAGTCTTTTATCTGGAGAATTTGCAGTTTGGGCTCTGTGAAACCCAAGTGTGTCAGGACAACCTGGGTGTGCACACAGGGGCTCCCAATGAAGGCATCCATCTTCTTGAAGTCCAATAAACTGCCATCAGCCATTTCCCGTCTGTGCACACTGCTTGCTGGGTTCTGTGTGGTGCATGTTGCCATCTCCCAGCAAGGCTGAGACTCACAGTGTTCTTCTTTAGAGGGATGAGGACTAGGAGGTGAATCATTGATGACCTGTATCCCAACTCTGCACAGTGCTTTTTGCTGTATAGGTACATCTGCTGTACCCCAGCCCTCATTGCTTTGGATCAGCAACTTCAGGTTCACCCTAGCTTGCTCCTCTGTGAAGTTTAGGATGAAGAGTAACTTCTCCAACAGCCACAGTGGGTCACTGACTTCAAGGACATGCAGTATTTGTACTTCCTAGTTTTGGCACATTTTACTGCTGTCAGGCTATTTTTTCCAAGTAAGGCTGTGATATATACAGGTGGAGAGCTACCTGTGCACTGATGGGTTTTCTGTCTCCCCAGTGCTGGCAAAGAGAGGAAGAAAATGATATAACTTGACCAGGTCAGAGGTGTCAATGCAGAGGAAGTGGGTTGATGATTTTGACTTTCCATCTTACATCAAGGAACTGGTATGGTCTGACCTGTGTTTGGATATAGGATCCAAACAAGACATTTGTCTTGTTGCACGTTTGCATTCAGGCTTGGAGGGTTCCCCAATGCTGCTTTCTATAGTACCTTACCGGGGTCAGCCTTTAACCTTGCAACGACCTGAGGCTGCAGGGAGCATCAATGCCTGCAAAGAGGTGAAACTGAAAACTGGAGAGGCTTTAGGATTTCCTTGAGGTCTCAGAAGCAGAGCTGGTGTCATAAAACCAGATTTCTTGAGTTGCTGACAGCTCATGCCAGCTGCAGGACACGTTAGTAAATACTCTGCATAAACCAAAGCAGGGTATCGAGCTCTCTGCGTATGGCTGTGTGCTTATCTGTCTGTCTGTCTCTAGTTCTTCTAGGCAGCTGAACCCCCAAGATGACATTTATAGGTTTTACATTTGTTCTCTCTTGCCAGTTCCTGATCAAATTTGCTCAGTTGTCAAGCCAAATATGCTTTTCTCCTAAGTGCTAGCCCTGCAACAGCTCACCATTCTCCATCCCTGCTTTAGAGGAGTCCAGCTAAGTTCCTTCTGCCTCTGATGTCCGTGGCAGTAACACATGGGGGCTGAAGCAACAGCTCAGCTCGTGGATGTGTGAAGAGAAACAGATTTCAGCTTCATTTTTCACTCTTGCTCAGGCCATGCTGGAATCTGCTAGGAGTGGGTGTTGAAAAGCAGCAGATGGAGGTAGGGCGTGCTGGGATGGACAGGGCAGCAGTAAGGACTTGCATGCGATTCCTTCACCCTCCTCAAGCTTGCATCTGACCTAGGTCTTAGTGGAAAGGGTGCATGCAATGAGCTGGTGGGTTCTCATCAGAGTCCCAGCAGGCTGAGTGTCTGCCTTGAGACAACCAAGACAGTGACACTAATCACTGTCTCACTTGCTGGATTTCAGCAAGGGTGGTGAGCACTTGTCCATGCAAGGTGAGCAAATTGCTGCCTTGTCCCCAGAGGCTGTGACTTTAATGCTTTGCCATGCTATGCTGGCAGGGAGTGACATCAGAAGATGCCTCTACTGCTGCTGTCTGTCTTGGGGACAAGAACAGATGGAGGTTTCCAGCTGGAAGTCAGCTTGGAGAGCTGAGAAACCTCCCCAGAACATGCATTTGCAAGCTTTTGTGTGTCATAGTCACTCCCGAGCAGTCACAGCCTTCCACCACCATGTGAGCTGGGAGGAGAGGCTGCTGGGCTTGATGCCTGTTTCTCTGCACGACAAGGGGATGGTGTCACTTCTGCTCTGGAACAGCTGATGCAGAGAACCAGAGGTGGTTGGAGGCGCTGGAGCTAGAGACATCACTTGGCCCCAGACCCAGCAGCCAGTTCCAGCTTTGGTCATTGAAGCATTTCTGAGGGCTTTGTGCAGATGGTTTTAAATTGACCCCTTCCTCTTGTGCGGGCCTCTTCTTTGATCAGGCCTGATGATAAAGTCAGTCTTGAGACAGATGTATTTTATTTCATTCGGCCAGGCTCTCATCTCACACTTTATGCCCATCAAACACTGCACAGCCTGAGCTCTGCCTGAAAAACATTTTCCAGGAGGGATGGCAGTTAAGAGGATACCACATAACTCATTAGGTTGATGCCAGTTTAACCCAGCTGGTGGTTCTCTTACAGCCCAGGCACTCACTAGTGGAGAACATCAAGCTTGACAGTAGAGACACAAACTGACCTGCATCTTTGCTGTTAAGGGCAGAATCAGCACGTATGGAGGAGCAAGGCTGTGACACAAATGATTGCAGTGCTGGCTCAGATGCCTCAGCAACAGACATCTTTCTAAAGTTGAAAGGATGGGAGAAAAACGAAGGACCTCTCCTTTTACTGAGTTCTGGCTAGTTAACCCTTTTAGCCATACCATGCTCAGATGGTGAGACTGGGCTCTCTTTAGCTCAGCATCATGTCTCTGAAGACACTCTTGGGCACAGCCATGTCCACAGAGTAGCAGAGTAGCACCTCCTGCCTTCGTGCAGAGGTGAGATCTGTCTTAGGAAGAGCCTCTTTGCCTTGGTAGTGCTCGATTTGAAAGCCCTGCCTGCTCATTGTCCCCCTGCAATTGTTGCTGTGGACATTAATTTTTCCCAGATTTCTGCTTCCCTTTGAATATCTCTGCTATGGATCATTTTCCCTGCATGTGTTAGCTGGTATTTTCCCAAAGCTGAATCTTGTGCTATTTCCTGCCTGTCTTTCTGTGATTTCTTTTGCTCCCTCTTCCGCTCTGCCTAAACCCACCTTGGTCTTTGTTTCTCACTTTGGAGGACGCTGTTTGGCCCCGTTGTTCTAGAAGTTTATAAGAGGGCTGTTTAAAAGATGAGAAAACGCCTTCCTTTGTCATGCTTAGCGCTTCCCCAGCTGGAGAAACTGCAGTCCCTGGATAGCTGGGGTGGGAGGATAAATCAGGTGTTTTGGGGGTGGGTAGAGCTTTGTAGGAAGGGAAGGGCTGCAGGGCAGGGGCAAGCTGCTGGGCCTGGCAGGACTTTGCAAGGGCTGTGGAGTGAAGCTCCTAGCTGCAAAGGTGGCCACAGGTAAGCTGAGTAAGAGCAGTGTCTTTTCTGTGGTGTTGTAGCTGGGGTTTCATGTTGAGGGAGGAGGGCATATACAAAACTAGTTATCTTGTCCTTTAACAGCGTTTTTCCACAGTTCTCTGTAGCTTCCCAGGTGGAAACTTATTTTAGGCTTGAAGTTGCTCCTATGCAACCTGTTCCTCTAGCCCTACGTGGTGCTCAAGCTAGGTCTGTATGGGGACTGTGCGATAACTTTTTTTTTATGATCCTTGTTTAGGTCTTTTCTCCTTATTTGCTAGTTGTAGCTTTTATTTCTTTCAGCTGCTGCTTCTGCTGTTTGTCTCCCCTCAAGGATAGGGGAATAACAGTAAGTAGGACAGCGTTACTGTAGACCCCCTAACCCCCCTGTGTGCCCTGAGCTGGGGATGGAGCATCCTTGGTGTCAAGTCCTCTTGTTTTGCCCCATTTCTTGTGCAGCTGGCTGTGCTGTGGCATCTCTGAAGGGAGCTGGCAGCTGTGCTTGCAGGAGGAGGCTGAAACACAGAGGTTTTACAAGAAGATGGGAGTGGAAGCGGTGGCTTTTCCCGTCTAGAGTAATGAGCCCCTTTGTGCACACCTTTTTATAGACCATGCCTTCCTTGTATCCTTCATCAAAGTACGAGAACAATGCTACTTTTCCCAAAGCCTAGTGCTGTGGCACCACCAGCTCGTGCTACATGCTCAGGAGACAGACAGCAGCTTAAAGAGTAAATATATTTGCTGCTGCAGTTCTTGGCTTCTGCAAAAATAAATCTTAGGGAGGTAACGTTTTGCCATGCAGTTCTCAGGACTGGCTCTGCTGTGGTTTCCCACTGAGAGAGCATTTGGCATAGCCAAACATGAGTGGAACAAGCCTGTAGCTGTATAGAAAGTGATAAGATAAGGCAGGGTTATGATTTGACTGTTGATCCCAAAGCTTTGTGCATTATTTAGTGTGTGTAGCAGGTCAGTAGCCTTCTGATAATTTTCATTAGATTAGTCAGGTAGGATAATCACCTGCTCAGGAAAAAAAAACAACTTGACATTGTTCAATAGTTGGAGTTTAGCTGAAAATAAATAGTCTTGTAATTATAAGGACATTGCCAGGGTCAAGAGGCTCAAAGATTCACTTTCTGTTTTCCTCTGATATGTTTACAGACACCCTGCAATTCTTTGTGAGGTTTTTTTTTTTTGTCTCTTCTAAATCCAAACTGAGAGCTTCAGGGTTCTTAAAGGAAATTCAACACTTCCACAGCAGTGGACGTGAGTGGTGTTGCAATAGCCAAGTGGTTCTTGTGCCCTGTTGCAGCTGAGTGACCCCATGCTAATGAGCAAGGCACTTGCTAGCGAGCTGGAGTACATGCAGCTAGCCCAAGCAGACCTAACTAGGAGATGCTTTTCTCTCCTCATCTGTGCTAATTGTGGGATGGATCCAGCCTAGAAGACCACGCTGTGCATTGCTCCCTGCTAACATAGCAGAGGGTATCTCTCCTTGGGGGTGGTCAGCCCAGCACCAGTGCCACTGGTGTCGGCTGTTGAAATGAGATTGTGCATTAGCTCCTAGGGGTGACTTTGCTGTAGTTAGCTGCTGCTTTCAGAGAGAGCCCACAAAGGAAAAAGTGAGAGTGAAGCTGATTCTATAGTCTGTACCAATGGATTCTGCAGTAGGGACTCTGCTAAGGAAGCAAATAGGATAATAAAGCTGGGGTTGGTGCTACTGTCTTGCTAAAATGCCTGCTCTCTTCCACCCTAGAGGTGGGTGATGCTTGCTGTTTATCTTCAAGCAAAATTAAAGCCTGAAGGGATCTTTGTAACCTTCTAGTCTGGTTGGCCACGGGACCAATACTTGTTGAGTGAGATCTGGGCTTTGCAGGTGCTCAGATTTGGTTCAGAGCTGGTAGTGTCCAAAGTGATGGAAAGCTTGCTGTGTCCATATTGGGTGCTGTGGTTCCTCGTTGCTGTGTTGTGACAGCAGGTTGCCTTGCTTTGAACCAAGCAGTTGTGTGCAATATACAGAGGAAGCTCTTAGCTTGCTGTCCTGAGCCTGGCCATGAGCCAGGAGAACTGCTGGCTGTGCAGGGAGACTTCAAACCCAGTAACCTATATGGCAGAAGAGGCAGTCTTTGCATGCTAGTGCCAGCTGTGCGTGTCTCTGCCATGGAAAAAGCAAGCTGCCGACGTTGGCAGACGAGCTAGAGCATTGAGCCCTGGCTGCTCTTGGGTTTTGTTTTTTTTTCCCCAGCCTAATGGTCCGTAAGTGGGGATTCGCATCTGTGGAGCTGGTAGGGCTCACGCTTAGCCCATCTTCTCCAGGAATTTGCTGTGTTGCCTGTCACAGTCTTTGACGGATGCCCCAGGGAAAGCGAGGGCATGGCTTGGCCTGATGTGCCGAGTGACTGATGGTGTGGTCTGATGACTGACGCCACGTGTCTGCAGCAGGCGTGCGGATGCTCCCTTGCTCTTCCTCCATGGGAGATGGGAGGAGAGGGGGCTGCCTTGACAGCTTGTTTTGAAAGCAAAATTACTCCAGGGCTGGATTATGTATTTTTTTCTCCCTTTTCCCCTCTGCATCATTTTCCCCACCACCACCTTTTTCTTTTTTGCTTGACAGAAAAAGCATAACTTGTCTTTGTTTAATTGGTGCTTTGTGCCTGTCTCCTGCCAGAACTCAGCGAAGAAGGGGCTGGCTGGATCAAAACGCTTGAAGCTGGGAAGCTGTTATATGTCTGGCCTGCCTTTTTAAAACAAAAAAAAAATCAACTTTTATTTCTTCCCCCTCCTCCTAGTTGTAAGCCTGTTCCTTGTGCACCGTAAAAGCAAAGTGGTGGATGATGTTGTAAGCCCTCCTTAAAAGACACCCCATTGGAGGACCGCAGCTGACATGGGGAGCCTGCAACTGAGTGCCAGCAAGACAGAGTACTCTGTGCTTGACCTTCTGCTGAGTGTGAGGTTTGGAGCATCTAATTGACATGTTCACGTAAGGCTTCAGACCGTTTCATGATTTTACAAGTAAGACCTGCTGATGCCTGAAACACAAAACAAATGTGTTGTGGATCAAGCAGGGAAGTGTTCTGCACTCCTCAGGCAGCACCATGGCATGCTGGCAGCAGGTGAGCAGATCTGGCTGCTCTGCGTGTTCAGTGGTGCTTGCTATGTAAACAGAGCAAAAGTAGGGTTACAGCAATGCCCCTGGCTCTCCAAGACGAGGGTCCCTTCAACCACCCTGTCTTAGTTTCCATTTCTGAATGTCTGTGATGATGAGTCCAGGTAACATCTCGTCACAGTGGGGTAGCATACAGAGGATGCAGTCCATGCCCTTGTCTTATCTTCAAGCTCCAGCTCTGGTAGAAAACAGCACAGGGTTGCTTGTGCTATATAAGCTGCTGGAGCCTTTGCAAGCTGGCTGGCCCTGCTCTTTTCAGAGCAAAAGCAGACAGATACTTCGCTGCCACATGTAGCTCATGCCTGGCAGAGCGCTCCTTCCTCCAAAGGTTTGCAGCTCCTCTTCTGGACTTTCGAAGGGGCTGGGTGGGCATCTCCTGCTTCTGCTTGTTGCAGAGCTGTTGGGTCAAGAGCCCTTCCTGGGAGACAGGACATGGACTCAAGCTTGGTCAGGGCAGGTTTAGGCTTGATCTTAGGAAAACGTTCTTCACTGAAAGGGTGATTGGCCATTGGAATGCGCTGCCCAGGGAGGTGGTGGAGTCGCCGACCCTGGAGGTGTTTAAAGGGAGACTGGATGAGGCACTGAGTGCCATGGTTTAGATGGTGGGTTGGTGTTAGTGTTGGGTTATAGGTTGGACTTGATGATCTCAGAGGTCCTTTCCAACCTTGTGATACTGTGATGGATTAAGTGCCATGAGGTCTCCTCCAGCTGTATCTGTGCCTGGGCAAGGGGACAGCAGGAAGGTCAATTGCTTGGATATTTTTTTGTCTCTAGTGTGTAGTTTGCAGATTCTTCTGCCCTTCCCCAGCCAGAGGCAGGGGGAAGCAGCAGTTTATGGCTTGTTTTGGCTTGCAGGCATAGCCTAGTCCTGCCTGGCCGTGCTTCTAGATCTCTGCCTTCCAAAAGTACAGGTAGCTTTGGTGGAGACCAACTCAGGTGCGTGTGGGGCAGAGGAAATGAAGGTGATTGCAAGTGGCTTCACAGCAGTTGCTTAGTTACCTCTGAGGCACCAGCGGAAACTTGCTGCTGGTGCGATGCTTCTGGAGGTGTTTCTGTGGCAGCTTCTCAAGATGATGAGAGAAAAGTGTAAAGTGGCTTGTCTATGGATATTAAGCTGTCCCATGGGCACCTTGGAGCCTTGCTATAGGTAGTGAACAGTGTTTTCCTTTAGGGGAAAGAGAATCCTGGAAAGGGGCTGGGAGGAGGATGCAAAAAGGGGAGTATTTGCAGGTGGAGGCTGGTAGAACTTGAGCAAGGCCCATTTGCCCAAGGAAAAGCATCTGCAGTGATGGGAATATGAGAAAGTGGGAGGCTGGACTAGCTGGGTGTAGCTGGAGGGGTGGAGTGGTGCTACGGCTGATGTCATTGGGCCAGGGAGGTGCTGCGGTGAGCATGTAGTGGTATAGTTGCTCTGGAGGCATCTGGAGAGAGAACTGGGAAACAGGCTTGTGGTGGGTTGAATTTGAAGTTTCAGTCAGATCTCCATGAGGAGATACTGAGTGATAAGCTACAGCTTACTTTGCACAGCCACCAAAGGGCTGTGAGTGGGGTCTCCTTAATGTTCAGTAGGTGCTTGCCTACAGAGAAGAGTGGAAAGGGATGGAGCTGAGTCCTGGCTGGAGTGATGGAGGTCCAGATTCACTTTACCATCTGTGGTGAATGGTGCTGCTACAATCATCTTACCCCACTCCTGAAACAGGCAAGGAGGTGAAATGCCTCTGTGAGACTAAAGCCCTGATGGGATGTGCATATTGTGAGAGAGGGGGATGTTTAGATTGTACATGGGGCTGGATGCCCAAAGGAAGAGGTATTTAACAGAAATAGAGTCTTGGGGCTTATTCCTTATTACATTTTCTATAGGACCTTTGGACCCTCTTATGGAAGGGAAGAAAAACCAAATATCAACTCCAACACAATAAAATTGCAATTTGCTGAATCATCCTTTCCAAGGCTGTCTGCACTCTGCATGTAGGATTTTTCTTCACTTTTTTGAGACTATTCTAGGCATCCTCCCTCGGGGGTGATCTCTCTTGCCCATCCACAGCCCTTACTCTTGAAGCCACCCAGAGCCTTTCCCAGCTGCTTCTCTGCTCTGGACTGAGCAAGGCATTGATGCTCTGGAGCTGTCTTGCTTCTGAATTTGCAGAATTTATTCAGCAAATCAGTATTTCAGATCCTCCCCTGGGTTGGCTGTATTGATCTGCAAGAGTGAGAGAAGCTGGCAGCCACTTTGTGGGCCTCTTCTCTCCTATTTTTAGCTACAGGTCTGCAGTCATAGGGCTTCCACCCCACCACGTTGACAGCTGTGGTTGCCCTCTTCAGGGGTGTCTGGAGCAGAACAGGGCAGGTGCTTTAACCGGGTAGTTTAAGGGGTAATGTGATGAGTCTTTCCTACTTTTCCTTCTGACCCTCATTCTACCTGTGCTTTAGTTACTGTGTTCTTGCCAGTGGAAAATAACTGGTATATACCTATTCTTAAGTTCCTGAGGAGTCTTAACCTTATTTCTAGTTTGGAAATACCATACTCCATAGGGCAGAAATTGAGGACTGCGGTAATTCCAGCGTTGCACTGTAGCCTCTGGGGAGCAGCTGACTGCTTCCTCAGGATATACGCTTTGTTTCTGTCTCCTTGTTCTTGCTGCCAGATGTGTGATGGACAGTGGCTCTTCTGGGAATGAGGGCTATGGGGAGAGAGGAGAGTGGGGAGGAGTGTTGCCCGCCAGCAGAGGAGGTTTAGTTGGCAGCTTTGTGCATTGAATGTTGCCCTGGGGACCAGCTTTCTGCTCCTTCAGCCTGATGATAGCTCTGCCTGCTGCAAGCTCTTGATGTTTGTGCCTTTCCAAGTGAAGAAGGTGTAGGGGGCAAAGGAGAGGATGGCCCCCTCCTGCATCCCTCTTCCCCCATCAGTGAGATTCAAAGTTGGGGTGGGAGTTCCTCTTGCAGAGGTGAGTGGGGAGCCCTAATTGTCCCTCTTCCCAAGACTCCTGTGTGTGTTAACGACCTGTAATGGGATGGGTTGTGTTAGCCTATTAAGCCCCGATGGGGTTCCTTGTCGACTTAAAAGTGTGAGGAATTTCACTCAACCATGCTAAAACATTTCCACCCCTTTAATAGCTTCATGCATTGATTTAACCCTATGACAGCTGGGGCTGTTTGCTGGGAAAAGCCATCTGGCTCTCCCCAGCCTCCTGTCCAGCTACTTTGGCCAATGTTTGCATTTCTGGGGGATCTTATTAGAAGGAACGCTGCTCTGAGTCTTGCCTTTGCAGTCCTCCTGATGGCTGGCTTGACAGAGCTGGTGTGGGAAGCAATTTTCCTTCCATCAGGCTGAGCCGTGGTCTTGCTTTGCTGCTTTTAATGAGAGTAATTTTGCCCTGGCTTGTATCAGCTGCAGCCCACCTGTGCTGCCAATTACACTGGCGGATTTGGTGTGACCTGTGGAGCTGGGATCACGGTGACCGAGGTTTAAGTGTTTCTGAACTGCAAGGTGTGAAAAATCTCACCAGTGTTGAAACAGAGAGGAGTGGGGGAGCAGCTTTCTGGGTTATGAAAGGCTTAAGGACATGCCAGTATCAGGTGCTGTTGATCTCTGGGGAATTTAGAGAATCAAGGGTTTGCTAATTGCAGGCGTATTGCCAGCATGTTGGGAAAGAAATTCTCCTTAATCACAGGCTGCGTACCCTAGTATTTTATTTGTTGTTATTGAATTAGTTAAACGTGCATTGTAACATCTCTGTGCCTGGGTAAGCTGGAAGGGCTGCGCGTGCAGACTTGAAGTGTGTGCCTGTATGCAAACACAACAACAGGGCTCTGTGGGAGCCAGGGTGGTGGTTCTGCTACATAAACACGATGCATCTGCCACACATCTCCTATTTCTGGCAGTGCTGTGATGCAGCGTGTGTGTGCCTTGCTCACACTGACTGAGGCACTGTCCAAGAGGAGCTTTCTGCAGTGTCCAAATAGCCGTGACTTCCTTCTGGCTGGTGGCTGATGCTGAAATTAATTCCTGTCTCCGTATACTAACTGTTGTTGTTATTGTTGTGATTTCAGGCCTTGCAAGGCAGGTTTGAAGGAAGATATTGGCTGAACTGTTGTTACCCGTATTCTTTGGGGCCGCCTGGCAAATGCAGTGGCAGGGATGTGGAAATCGAGATAGCTTGCTGATTGCAACACTAGGGAACCCTGTCTCAGGGTTTGGTGCCTGTGCTGATGTTTCTGCAGCCCCAGTGTGCAAATATACTGATAACTGAGGCACACATTGAAAATTTTTGCTGATTTGAAATGCTCTGCTAGGGCTCAGCTTCTGAGAGCTGGGAGAAGACACAGAACTTTGGAGCTGGGTGGGCACTGCAGTGACTTGGAGGATGTTGTGGTCCTGCTTTGATGCCGAGCAGGAGGTGCAGCCCATGTGGATTGTGCTCTATGGCAGCATGACTGCATGCAAGGTGTCTTACAGCAATGACAACTTATACCAGCTCTTATTTTGCTGAGGTTTCTAGTGCAGGGAGCAGCTTGTGTTGTTGCTAGCAAGTGGTGCCTTAAAAGGCTGTACATGAAGGTACTTGGTGAATTTAGGGCAGAAACTGTGCTTACCCTGTGTGTGGGTCAGCTGTCTCCTTGGTGTGTCATTCAAAGATGCTGTGTTCTGTAATTAATACCTCTGCAGTTAGGTGTAAGGAAGAGAGATCCAAATCCTCAGGATGGAGCTAACAAGGAGGTGGTTATAGGCTCCATCTTCAAAGTAGCAGGGTGTGGGAAATTGATGTGCTTTGAAGAAATATGAAGATGCTGTTGATAAAATCATAGCGTTATAGAATCTTCCAGTTGGAAGAGACCTTTGAGATCGAATTCAACCATACCCATCTTCTGCTAAACCATGTCCTTCAAAAGCTCCTCTACCTGTTTTTTAAACACCTCCAGGGACGGTGACTCAGTCACCTCCCTGGGCAGCTGTGCCAGTGCTTGACCACCCTTTCGGTAAAGAAATTCTTCCTAAGATCTAGTCTGATATTGAAGACTTGCTTCTATTTCAAAGGCTTAGACTTTCTCTGGACAGCCTGGCATAGCCTGGCCTGGGTCTGTCCTTTCTTGGCAAAGATTTTCTTATAAATGGAAATGCTGGCCTGGGTGACCTTCTGTGTCTGGCTGTTGGAGGAAATGAGTTGAGCCAAAACAAGCATTTCCAGAGCTGAGCTCTCAGGCTTGGGGTCTGTTGATCTCCCTGATGAGATGCTGGGGTTGGCAGCTGGGCAGAGGTCCTTCTTGAGTGCTTGTGCTTGCTCCCCACCCAGGCCCATCAGACCACTTCTGATACGAGCTTGCTTCTGACTCCTAAGGTCAAATGGCTTGCAGCAGAGTGACAAAGGAGCCCTTGATCTGAAAGCGAGATTATTCTTGTGCCTCGCCCCAGGAGGGGTCTTGTGGGCTGGGATGCTTGCTGGCTGAAAGGAATGCTTAAAATGTTCTTTCTTTGCTCCTGTCAAAAGCCCTTGCAAATGTGAATCAAAATATCTGCCCCAGTGCTTTCCTGCTGCATACTTCAGGTTGGCTTATTCCCTGAGAATGGCTTGATCAGTACAGCCAAATGTCCTGGAGTCTTGTCTCTGAGAGCGGTCAGTAGTGGACATGCAAGAAAGGCATAAAAACAGGGTGACCATGCACTCTGTAGCTGCAGCCTTTGGCTCAAATGTCTTCAGCCAGAAGTAAGGATAATTCCCCCCACCCTGGCCCCTGCAGTGAAGTTGTCCAGCTCTGTAGATTCAAGAAAGCATGCAGTATCTTCTAGCTAGTATTCCCACCACTCAGCTACACCCTTTGTGAAGTGCTGGTCCTTTCTGAGTTAGGGACCTACTGCCCATTGGATTTTTCTGTCTCCTGCTGTTGGGGCTTCAGTGCTGTCAAGGGCTGAGTGGGAGACTCATGCGTCACACTGCACTGGTGCAAAACCTGTGCTTGCCTACCTGCAGCTGCAGGGTATGCTCCAGCAAGGCTCTGCTCTATGAGGAGACTTGCATGATCCTGTGCACCCCAGCCTCATGATGCATCCCTTCTCTGCCTGGCCATGCCTCATCAAGTGTCTCCAGGCACATTGTTCATCCTGTGTCACAGATGTCAGGTCGCACACTGATGTGTGACAGCTGAAGTATCAGCTTGTTTCTGCGTGGAAGCAGTGGCTGTAGCTGGATATAAGTGGCTCCTGGGGTCCCACATTTCAAGCTGCTGTGCTGCAGCCATGGGGCACATCCCAGCAGCATCTCATCGAGACTTCCCCAGCTCTTTCTGGAGCTTTGGTCAATTTCGTTTCGACACTAAAGTGACTGAGGACTCTCATATCGGGCAAGTAAAATGTCACTATCTCAGACTGAAACATACTTAACAGATTCTTATATACAACTTTAATTTAAATAGGAAAAGCTGCAAGCCAGCAGCGCATGTACTGCTGAACCTTTGTCAGTGCCCTTTTGATCAGGAGAAAAAGGGACTGTGATAACTTTTGCATTGCAAGAAGTTGTGCTGGCACTGGGGGGAGGCTGTGACCATTAGTTTGATCATCTGTTCTTAATCCATTGATGATGGTATGTTGTTTACACTCATAATGTGTATAGTGACACGTTAAGCTAGAGGACCTGTCCTACCCTTAGCTACTTGAAAGCTCTCCTGATGGTGACTATCATTCCTGTCACATAAGCTGTAAATTGAAGGCATCTTGCACGTCCCTGGGAGGCAATGAGTCTACTTAATGCATGTCAAAGGGCTTGCCAGTTAGACTAGCAGCGTGGCCCATATTGTGTCTGTAGGCTATATTGCAAGCTTCCTGCACTGCTCCTGCTGCAACTGTGGCTTTTTACTCTCTACTTACCCTTGCTATGCTTTGCAGTTCTCTTGGTCCAAGCAGCGATGTGGAAGGGTGTTTGCAGAATAGGGAGGAACTGCCTTGTGCAATGAAACACCAGGAGGGAAAGGTGCTGGTAATGATCAGGCAGATGGGAGCATTTTGATCTTTCTCCACAGTTGCTCTAGGCCTGTACCACTGAGCTGCAGGCAGAAAGCTTTCTTGCTCCCTGTGTAGATTATGGCAGGCTTACTTGGTGCTTTTGAGTTAGAATATGCTCTGAGTCTAGCCTGCATATAGGTGGTGGGTTGCAGCCTCGGTAGCAGTGTGCCTTTGTGACTGGCTAAACCAAAAGCTGAGGAGCTGCAACTCTTTCCTTAGGGAAAAAGCAAGTACCTGCTGGCTCGTGCTCCTCTGGGTGGGGCCAGGTCTGAGCAGCCATACTTCAGCAAGTGGGAAGCCTGTTCCCTGCATGCTATTAAGTCTCACACGTTGCTATTACAGCTGGCTCTGAAGTGCTTGGGGGATTTCTTTGCTTTCTCTGTGTAAGTGTAATGCAAAATCTAATCTACTTAAGATGCAGGTCTGCATCTACTCCCTCCACTCTGCAGCTCTGGGTCATGGATGGTTGCTTAAAAATCACAGCTTTCTGTTTGCATTGAACCAAAGGAGGCTGCCTGTCCTGCAGCCTCTGTCCCAGTGATGCTGCACAGGTAGGTGAGGAGAGAAGAAAATTTATTTTTTTATGCTCTTGTTCCTTGTACTCTCGCTTTGAAATGCTCTTAGCATAGTGAGTGGATGGTCAGGAGGCTGGCAAGAATGGGAGAATGAGAGCAAATTGTCAGTGGATGCTGGTCCAGAGTACCCAAGAAGCTTATGCAGGGATGCCTAGGCATTCCTGCTGGTGGAGGATGAAGTATATGGGCTATAGGCAGCTGGCCTAAATACTTTTTCTTGAGGGACAGGGGCCTGGCGAAAGGGCACTTTTGCTTTCCCTTCTGTACTTCCCCAACAGGGCATTCAATAAAAAGCTGTTAGGTTTTTCCAGCATCTTCCAGTTCCTGGGGGACAGGCATAGCTAAGGCCACCCAGTACTACCTGCAAGTCCACCTGGCTGGCCCTAATGCCTCCCTTGAGAGCTAAGCATAGGAAAGAAGAGGCACGGGCAGCAAAGGAGCTGACCGGTGTGCTTTGCTCTTCTCCTAAACAAATCATGAAGCTGATCACCAATCCTGGCAAGCTCTCTGTGCCCAGAAGCAGGAGTATTGTGGTAATGCAGGGAGCAGAGGGAAGTCAGAAAGGGGTCCGAGAGATCAGGGCTCAAATCCATCCATGGTTAGTGTCACCCAGGGCTCTCCCAGGTGATGGCAGGAGGATGTTGCTGTTGTGTGGGCAGCGGGGATTACTGTGATCCTTTTAACAGGACACTTCCAGAGACACTTAAGAATCAGGTCTCTGGCCCCAGATAGGTGCTCAGTGCCCTGTTGTGTCTAGGCTGGGCTGAGGTTACCTTGTGGCAGAGCACAAAGTAGGTTTATTTGAAATGCTGTGGAGGGAAGGAAGGAAGGAAGGAAGGAAATCTCCCCTCCTGTTTGTTTCCAAATCCTCTTCTAATCAGATGGATTAGGCTGATTGTCAGCATGGCAGCATGGTGACTGTCCAGATGGTAACTTCTACTTTTTTGTCTCAAGCTGTGGAATGTCCCAGCAAAAAGTATATTTGTGGGAAATGAATTTAAAAAAAACAACCTACCTTTTCGCCCCCACCTCCCCCCCACCCCAGCCCAAGCTGGTTGTTGCTTATTTGACCTTTGGCTGTACAAGAGCTTAGGCTAGCAGAACTCCAGGTGGAAAAAGCATAAAAGCATAAGGACACCTTTTTCTGCTGTTAAGGCTAGAGTGCATGTACGTTACCTGTGTCCCTGCTGCTCGGGGGAAGCAATGGGAGTTTTAAGGCTGTCATGCTTGTAAGTCTTCTTTCTTTCCTAATCTTGCCATGACCATGAGGATCTGAACCTTCAGGACAGCATTCCTTGACTTTCAAGGGCTGCCTCACCTCTTTTGACAAACATCCATAGGCAGTTTCATGAAGTGTAGCAACATTTCTCTGCTTGCAAACTTGTCATCTGGAATAGCTGCTTGTGTGCACAAGTGCCACTGTGTTTGAGTGCGAGGTTTTGCCTTTGTAGCTGCACTTAGGCTGCTCTGTGACGCCTTCAATTTCTGTGGTTGAGAAGTGCTGATCTAAGGAGCTCTACGCTACAGCATGGGAGTAGGAAGGGAGAGCAGCACCTGGAAGACATCCCCTAGTATCATGGATTGCATTTCTCTCTTCTTGTGTCAGTCAGTAATGCCAGACTGAGCTCATCTTGCTTGGGAGAAGTGTATCCCTACCTTGCTAGCTTTGGGCCCTTCTAATATGCTTCCACAGCTGTTTATTTATATGCTTTCTTCAGAACTGCCACCATCTTGGAGCACAAACCTCTTCAGGGTTGTATGCTCTTGTGTTATCGTTTGGAAATACATGAGGGAAAAGTTTTTTTTCTGGAGGATGATAATGGTGTTGTGTTTGAAACATCAAGCTGCCTCTTCTGGGGTGCCCTTCACTCAGTGTGTGTGTGTGTGAAGCTGAAGCTTTTCTTTGGGGAAAGCATCTCTTGGTTGGTCACATCTAGTGGTACCTACGGCCATTTACCTTCTGTGATAGTTATTCATCCTGGGAGATGACTCTTTCCTTGATTCAGGCATCTTCATACTAAGGATATTTCTGCAGAGAGAAGGGAAAGGGCTTTCTTCTGCACTCTATCTCTCAGTGTGGAAGCATCGCAAAGCCTGATGCCCTGGATGTGCTTATACTGAGGTTGCACGCAATGGTATAAAGGGTCTGTGGTTGCCCTCGGCCACTTCTGGAAGCATCCAGCTTCAGACTGGTATCCTGCTTGCCCTCTGAGCTGTGCTGCTGACCAGCAAGCTCCAAAGCTGGGAGTGTGGTGCAGGAGCTTCTCTTGGCACTTGCTTCCATGCTCTTGGCTGGAAGCCTTGTGGTCTCTGCCATCTCTTCTTAGTGGGGACAGCCATGCTGAGGCTTTGATTTTGCCAGCTGCTGGCAATAGCTCATTTTAATTTCCGTAATGGACCTGGTTCCTGCAGAGATGGTCCACAGCGATAAATCACAAGGCTTCAAGAAGAGGGGTGGGGGCACTAGGTGAAGGAAGAGCCTATCTAGTTCCTATCCAGTTTCTTCCTCTGTCTCTTGTCTTTGCCAAGGCAGACCTGCTTCCTGCAGTCCTGGATGCTCTCCAGTATCTTACACTTTACCAGGCTGGAGGTGGTATAAATCACACTTGGAAGATGCTGAACCACAGAGTTTGCTGACCCTGATGAGAGTGGGGAGGGAAGAGGAGGAGCAAGAAGGGCTGAATAGAGGAGGGAACCAAGGCTTGAGTGTGGGAGAGATGATTTCTGAGTTAAGGGTGGATATTAAGCAAGCAGGAACCAGGCTCGGCGTGCAGTAAGGCTGTTGGTAAGGAAAATGGTGTATTGCCTGTAGCACATCGCTGCTGCTTCCCGTTGCTCTTTTGCCACCTGTCCCAAATGCTCAGCATTTGGCACAGGGCCCGTAGGAGCTGGCTTGGAAGTGGATGATGGTTCCAGATTTGTGCATCCCACTATCTGGCAGAAGAAACACAGCACTGTTAGTGGTAGTCCCACATGCAGCTACCCTGTATCTAGTTTGATCAGAACTCTTGATGCATCTCTAATTGAGGCTAAAAAAGTGTTGTCTGGTTTTAGGAAATGGGCTGTGTGCAGCATCTCTTCTGGATCTTCTCTTCATGGCTCTTCTGGAGAAAGGGAATACGCTGCCAAAACAAATTGTTTTCCTGTAAATATTCCTGCTTAGGTATTTTTTTCCTGCATGTCTACTAATGCCTCCTGCTCTACCCACCTTTGATCACTGTTAAGCACAGGGCCTTTTTTCAGTGAGCTGGTGAAATGTCTTTTTGGAGATTCCTTTAAGTGAGGGTGAGTTGTGAGGTACCAGAGGTGGGTCAGTGAGTGATCTGGGGACCACATATCTATCCAGTTATCTCTAATTGAGGCTCCAGCCAACCATGGCAGCAGAGTAGAAATAGCCAAGCTTATCAGCAGAGAAGAGCTCTGTTATGCTCATGCAATGGTTAAAAAACCAAACCCAGACTTAAAAAAATGACCGAAAAGGAAGTAAAACATCTTCCCTTTTCCAAGTCATCTTTTTCTCAGTCTGAGCAGCAAGATACTGCTGCCAGGATGAAGAGGTAACCTGGAGGGTTACCAGCTCACGCAGGTCAATGGGTAGATGGGAGTTGAGCACTGCCTCTGGTGCTCAAGCACTGCGCAGTTAAATTCACTTTCCCACGTAAGCTCTAGGAGGGAACTTAGGCTGTGTAGGTGACTCTGGGTTTTTGATGTTCTGGCCTGAGAACAAGCCCATGTGTCTCTGTGGCCACAGGTCCTTCAAGAGCTATTAAGTTGTTTGGTGTGGTTTGTAGCATCTTTAGCAACTCTTCTGCCCCTTGTCCCTCTGCTGCATTCTTTCCTGTTTGCTTGGAGCTCGTGGAGACCAGAGTGAGCCTCACAGTTTGTAATGACCATGGATAATACAGATCAGAAGCGCTCTGGGAAATTATGTTTTTCTTCAATTATCTGTGCTTGTTACTTGTAGCCAGGGGAGGAGGTGCCCATGAAGGTGAAGGGTGGGTAGAGTTCATGCAAAACCAAAGCAATATTTTTTTTGGCTCGTGCTTCAAGTCTGATTTTTCAAGTCCAAGTACAGGGGTACAATCACCTCCCTGGTCCTGCTGGCCACACTGGTTTTGATACAGGCCAAGATGCCATTGGCCTTCTTGGCCACCTGGGCCACCACTGGCTCATATTCAGCCGGTTATCAAACAACACCCCCAGATCCTTCTCCTCCAGGCAGCTCTCCAGCCACTTTTCCCCAAGCCTGTAACGCTGCCTGGGGTTGTTGTGTCCCAAGTGCAGGACTCGGCACTTGGCCTTGTTGAACCTCATCCCGTTGGTCTCAGCCCATCGATCCAGCCTGTCCAGATCCCTCTGCAGAGCCTCCCTTCCTTCAAGCAGATCAACACTGCCACCCAGCTTGGTATCAGCTGCAAACTTGCTAAGGGTGCACTCGATCCCTTCGTCCAGGTCATTAATAAAGATATTGAACAGGACTGGACCCAGCACTGTTGCCTTTCTCTTTCTGGGCCTGTTTGGTGTTTTTCCCCCACATGCTGTGCCTGTGTCTGCTGTAACTCTTTCCAGGCAGGGCCTCTTGCTGTCTTGTGTGGTGTGAGAGCTGCCATCTCAGCTGGAGGCTCTGGTCGTGCTGCAGAGATGATGGTGTAAATGGGTGGTGGGAACAAGGTGGCTTGGCACTGCCCCCACTGATGTGCTGAGCCTCGGAGGCAGCTGTTGAAGAGAGAGCATTGCAGATAGGCAGAGGCCTGAGAACCAAAGAATTTATATTGGTCCTAGCTGCCTCTGGGAGAAGGTTAATGGGAAGGTTGTGATGAAGCAGTAGAGGACTTAGGGGTAGGAAATCCCTGAGGCAGGATTCTTGCTGGGAGGTTGTGGACAGCTATGTCTCCCCAAGATAATTTGCCCAGTTGCATTAAGTCAGTGATTCAGTACCTGGGCAAACTGAAGTCAGAAGTGGAGTTAGAAGTGACAGGTTTGGGGAGGTGTGAGGCGATCCTGGGGGATTTCATCAGGGAAAGAACCAGGAAAGGAAAACATTCGGGAGGCAGAATGCAGAGTGAGAGTTATAAAATGGAGAACAGAACTGTGCTCATATGTGGATTTCTGGGGAAACTGGGAAGAATGGTCAAGCTATTGAAAACTTGTAATGTCTGCAGAGATGCTGCTGTATGGCAGAGGAGTGTGGAATGCAACAGGATGAATCTTATAAGTTATGATGTGGAGGTATCTATCTGAGCTGTATGATCTCAGCCCTTCCAGCTGGAAATGGAATGAGGGAGAGGGGCTTTTTCACAGTACTGTCAGGGAGAAGTAAATACAAGAGAGACAATAGGTCTATTAAGTGGAATTGTTTACTCACCAATTTATTCTCCCTTAAATGACTGAGATCTTCACCAGCTCTTTATACCTGTCTTTAGCAAGATTAAAAAAAGCCCAAAGAGGTGTGGGGGAGTGGGAACAAAAGATGACTGTACAGAAATAGCTATTAAGGACAGCTTGAGGGTACTTTGCAAGCGTCTCAAAAGCTTGGCTAACCTCAGTAAATACTCTTCAGGGCATTTGGGGAATTTCTGATTGAATGCAAGTAACTTTGCTTTAAAAAAGAAGGAAACCTGTGCCAGGGGTGTTGGCCAGTGCAGGGTTGATACCAGTCTGAGGGACAAGATAGGCTCCCAGTTAGTTGTTCCTGTCCATGCAGGAAGCAGTGTGATGTCTGCTTTCACCGCTTGCAGCTTTCCTCTCCAGGATGCAGCTCTGCAATGAGACTACAGCCCCAGTCTGGCACTAGCTGATCTGTGCCGTTTATTACTCAGCACAAGCAGGCAGCCCAGGCAGCCTTGCTTTAAAGGTGAAGTAAGCACTGTAATTGGAGAGAGGAGTGTAGAGCAAGTTTTGGTGTTGCAGCAGGATTTTAGAACAGTATTTGATACGAAGCTTCCCTGGTGAAAATGGTTTCAATATGGAAGCAGGAATGAAAGGACAGTGAGACTTCAAAGTGCTGGAGGAGCGCATGGGATCTCTTAAGTTTGCTGGATCTGTCCTGTTTGAACCTCCTTCTGATCCAGCAAGGATAGCTGAACTGCATTTTAAAAACCACATAATCTGCCTTCCTTTTTCCCAAAGGACGATTGGTCTAACAGTCTTTAGTGAGAGTGGGCTGTCTCCTTTGGTAAGTCTTGCATGTGAAATGAAGAAATAAAGGAAGGTGCAGAGGGACATCTTGGAGCAGGCTGTCAGTAGATGCTGTGTGGCTTGGTTTCTGGTTCATCTTTGTGGCTGCTGTTTGGGGAGGGGACTGGGGCATCTCCACCACTCATCTGAGCTCCTTGGTTACACCTGGAGCATTAAGGGTGGGGTGGCTTGCAGTTAGAGCTGAGACTTGGGCATAAGACTTCCAGCCCAGACTAGCTTGTTTGCCCTCTTACAGGGACCCACAAGCTGAACTGTCTCCCTTGCCTTGGCTGTGCAGGATTTGAGCCCATAGCCCTTTCTGATCCTGCCTTTTGCCTACCACATGTCCGATGCAAGAGCAGTTTTTTCTTCTCCCATCTCAGGAATGGCACTTAGCAGGAACCTGAGCAAGGGGCAGATACGACCTCTTCCCCCTTGGCAGCCCTTGAGGCAGGGTCGGTGCTGCCAACAGAAATCTTCTCCATGCACTGGTACTTTTGCAGGGGGTGATTAAATCCTCTCCTGATTGTCTCTTGGCTCAGTTGAGCCAATTGAGCACTTGAGCCTGTGGCTACACAGCAGGCTCTCCAGTTCCCAACTCATTCTCCTAATTCTTCTTGGAAGCTGTTCCACTTCCACAACCTCTTTTTATTTTTTTTTTGTGAACGCAGACATCAGCACTGAAAGCAGCAGCCAGGAATAGTCTCACTGCACTCTAGCAAGAGCTGATACTAAGCTCATGCTGTTCAGGATGCTCCCTAGTGTATGCAGGGTATTTTTTTCCCCCTTAATTATATCACTGCCCTTGAACAGCCTGACTTATGTTTAGGAGCCACAGAGGGGATTTGGAACTGCATTTTAGGATAGATGAGGCTCATTTAGACCAACAAGTGGGTTGCGGTGTTTGGGTATGCTGGTACACATAGTGCTGAAACTGGGAGAGGAGCTTTAGTGAAGGGGACATGGCAAGGGGTGCCAGTTGCCCTTGTGACATTGGTATTGCAGCTGATGCAGCGGAGCAGAGTTTTGCTTCTGCCATGGCCTCGTGTCTGAGGGTAGGGATGAAATAGTGATGATTACTTGGGAGGATCGGCTTTCCGCTGAGCAAGTAGGTGGAAAGTCAGGCAACAAAATTAGCTGAATACACAAACAGTCTGGCTGGAAGAGGTTCTCTCCCCAGGGAGAGATTAAGGCATGTGGTGTCTTACGTAGCAGTGATGGCCTGTGTGCTCTCACTGTGCCTTGGCGCTCTGGGCTGACAGTTGTTGAGCTGTTGGCTTTGTGCTCTGTCCTCATCGCTCCCAGCTCTTTTCCGGTGACCAGCTGGGGATGAATATCTTGTGACACATGCTCAGTCCTTCTTGTTGCTCTTTTCCCACATGCGGTTGGGTGCTCTGCCCAAAGTCCTTCCTCCCTGGGACATTTGAGCTCAGCTTTGCATCTTGCTTGGATCCATATGTGACTCCCAGGTTGTGAGTGGTGTTGGGTGACAGACAGGACTCTCTGCAAGCCCTCTGCCAGGGGTTTGTGCCTGCCAAAATTGTAACAGCGGGGGCTGTACCTGTGAGCATCATATGAAGTTTCAGAAATAGCTTTGGTTGCATTCAAACAACATCCCTGAGCTTCTAGGTGCTAATGTCAGTGCATCAGGTCCTGAGCACGGAGCAAGAGGCATCTTTCTCAGCCTCTTCTCAGCCTCTTTTCTGACACATGGGATTGCAGAGGGGAGGAGAAGGGTACAACGGAACATAGCAATAAAAAACTGCAGATCTCCAGTTGTTTGGCTCTTGGAAATGTAGAAATCAGCAGGATGCTGTTGGTCCTGGCAGTAGGCTGGTGTACAGTGATTTTGCTTGGCTCAGTATAGCCATGGTCTCTGTGGGAGGCTGTAGCTGACCAGACCCCTGCAGGCAGTAGCTCAGCTTCCCGTGCAGATCTGGTAACATCCTACCCAAGTTCTCTGAAATGAAAAAAAAATAATCATTTGTTGCATGAGTTTTTTTGCTAGTGGGTTTTATCTGCTGTTCAGGGTCAAAAGACCTTATCAGGTAGCAACTCTTTTAAAACAAACTTGATGCAGGAACTGAAAGCTTTCAGCAAAGCATCAAGATTATCTAATTTCTGAAAAGGATGAGAGCTTTCCCCTCAAACCTGCCTAGCAGGATGTAAGTAAACATTTGTTAAGGTCTGGATGTGAAGTCTTCTGGTGGGTCAGAATGCGCAGTATGTGGCAAGACAATAAGACTTGAAGGTGTCTCTAGTGGTATTGCAAATAATCTCTTTAATTGTGCTTTTAATTTCTGTCCACTAATGAGTGGGGTGGCGTAGCAAAAGTCTTGAATTCAGCTTGGGAAACTTGGAAAAGAGAATGAAACTCAAGAAGCTGCCAAAAAACCAGCAAGGATGTGAAAATAGTGTAAGGAAACTATAACATGAGAGGATGAGAAATGAAAACTTCAGTCTACTGCAGGGAGGTGTAATTCAGCCCTAAAGCATAAGAACTTTGGACATTTCCTTTGCTGAAAGCATCAAACTTCAAGTGTTTTGCAAATGTAGTTCCGGGGCCAGGCTTCCTTGTGCAGAGCTTGGTGTGCCCCATGCTGGGTTCCCATCAACTGCCTCGCTCCAGATGTGCAGTTGTCCTGCTCAGACAGAACTGGGGCTGGGAGTAGAGCTCTCTGGTCTACTTCTTCAGTGTGCATCCTTGGGAACCTTACTCTTCCTGCTCTGGGGCTGCTGGTGGCTACTGCAGGGCAGAACTTAATATTGTGAATCTTCCAAGTGCCATGCAGACAGCAGCTTGACCTGGGTCTCCTGCTCTTTTTTTTTTTTGAATAAAAGGATCACTCTGACTCTCGTGATACTTCTTAGGCAGCATTTAGCACAGGGCCAGTGACATTGGTGTCTTGTAGCTCCTTGGCCAGGGATGGATGTCACCAGAAAAGCAATAAGGTTTAAAGAGTGTGGGAGGAACAGGTCTGGGTTTTCTATTGTCCTGTCCCAAACTCAGCCTGGAAAACCCGTAAGAGGTGCTTTGAGGTGGAAATCATATGCTTCAGAGGACTGGGACCTTAGTGGCATGTGGCTTTGGCACAGAAAGCAAAAAAAAACCCGGGCTATGCAAGTGGGAGACTTTTGCCCTGCCTTCTGCAGATCCACTGAGTAAGGCAGGGCTTTGCAACCAGGAACCTTAAACTAACAATTTTGTCTCTGGATCCTCGTGTCCTGTGTTGGACAATGCAGATGTTGAGTTGCATCTGTTCTCTCTCTTGTTCACTCAGAGATTCTCTGCATCCTTGGCTTGTAAATTAGTAGCCTAAACTTCTCCACAGCAAACTGTTAGGTAAATAAATATCCTCTTTTAGAAACCTTTTTTCCAGTTAAATTGACCCCCTTGGTACTTTCATGCATTTCAAGAAGTCAGAACAGTTGACAATTGAAAACAAGCACTGTTTAGCTCCTGCTGTGAAGGGAAATAGTCAGGCACCAGAAAGACTGTCATTTTAGCCATGCTCTTACAAAAGAGGGTGTTACAGTAAACTTGCTTATTTCACTGAAGGAGAATTCAGCAGGCTTGACGGAAACCGGATGAGACAGGCACGGTAAATGGATTTTGCTGGCCGAATTGAAAGCAAAGAAACATGCATGTGCGGTGGCTGGTCAAGAATTGACTGTATCTTGCAGAAACCAGGAATGAATTAGGGACAGAGAATTAGCGAGCCCTGAAACAACATCTGTCTAGCTGCATTCAAGGTCCTATTCACCTGTGGTATGCCTCCAATGCCAATGGGAATGGAGTGGCTCCATTTAACTGCCTTGCTGCCTTTTAGCTCCATATGCCTGCTGGAAGGGTTAGGGCTGCCTGCCTGAGGTCTGCTGACATGGTACTGTTGGGGTTCAGCAGGCTGCAAGGCTGGGTTATGTCTAAGGCAAGCTGAGGGACCTTCCTGTGGATGCAGCATCCTGGGGGCAGCATCCCCTGTGCTTGGCACCAGCTGCTGAAGGTGGTTGGGAGCTGGTGGGGATCATTGGGGCAGAGCAAGGGAAAGGATGGATGTCTCCTTGTGCTTAATGCCCAGGTGAAGAGTGGCACCCAGCCCTGCTTGAGGGATTTTCTCCAGTATTCTGCTGCCTTTTAGGGGGTGAATTTAACTCCCCAGTGAGCAATGCGTGGGAATCGCAGTGTTTTATCCCCCCACCTGACATAAACTGTTTGCTCCCTGTTGTTGCTGCAACACTGACAGGGGCCCTCCTGATGAAGTGGGACCTATCCTGCCTTGCTGAAAGCTCTGTGGAGGGCTGGGGATATGGAGTACTGGAAAGGTGTACAGCACCTTATCTTTGACCTCTTAAGCTCACTGTCATAACACAAGAGCAAGTCTTTCTTCTCTCTAAGCAAAGCTACTTATTGCATCATTATAGCTGCCAAAAAGGACTGATGCTGCCTTCCTTTCTTGGCTGGGACAACACAGAGAGGACTCTGAGCTTCAGCCCTTGGAGGGTGACCCGGTAGGAGCCCAGCAAGGTCGTGGACAGCACAGCTGAATGCACCATGCTCCCCTGAACCCAGTGCAGGAGCCTCAGAGCTGCTGAGGGCTCTGGTTAGTGTGTGAGGACAGTTACAGCAAAACAGCTTTTTTGGTGTTATCCTAAGGTAAACTAGCTTGGCAGGGAAAATTCCAAATGCCAGAATGAAATATCCTCCTTAATCATATGCCAGCATGTTTCTCTAGCAGAGATGGTTCTTTCCTAACCGGAAGTGGGTCTAATGCACAACAGAGGGCTTTTGTTTAGCAAGTTTGGCCCAAGGTGTTATAAAGGTGAGACTGGTTCTTACACATTGACTGTCCTGCCTCCCCCAGTGAGGCAGAAACATGCTCATTAATAAAAAAAATGCTCTGCCTTTTTGTAGTGCCACTATTTACTTTTATTCACTTATCTAAAGAGATGTTATACTCTCAGTTTAAATCAGGAACAGTTGCCAGTGCTGTGTCCTTTTTCAGGCTGCTGAGCATCAGTTAGAGATGAAGAGCAGAGGGGCTTGAACAGGGGCCTTTGGTAACTGGGTAAAAACTAAAGGAAGAGACAGGGCCTTTCAACATTTGGGAGGCTGCTTGGATACAGGCGGCCTGAGAAGTTCTTAAGACGTGCCTGTTTAACATTAGAGCATCCTACATCCTACATGGTAACCCATACAGCATTTTGATGTGTGGGCTAATAATCCCGAAATGGCTCTTGAACAGTTGGTTTGCATTTTCCATGCATTTGAAGTCAAAACACCTGGAGTCCCTCTGGATCACTGATATTCTTTATGAGGTGCAAACTGGAGATGTACTTGGACTCAAAGCCTTGATTACCTGGGTCTTGCTTTGCTGTGTAAGAATTGGCTGGACCTCTCTTTTTCTGTAGACAGAATTGGCTGCCTCTTTTGTGTTGGTTAGTGACACAGACTGGCTCAGCATCACGGTTGGTGTTAAGGTGAAATGAAAGTCCCATGCTTCAGGATGAGGATGAGGGGGAATCAGTCTTGGACTCGTCTTAGTAACAAGGGTAAACTCTGTATTGATTCTTCCACCAAAAATTAAATCCTTCAGCTTGTGGGTGTTATCAGCAGCACCTCAATTTTGCAAGGGGGGGTCAGTGACCCTTCTGTTTCCAATATAGCTGGGTACTGCGTGGTTCTGTGTGGTTCCACTACTGTTTTCTTCTGGCAGAGGGCACCTTGCCTGTCCCTGAAGGGAAACGGAGCTTGCTTACCTGAGGCTCCCAGGGGATGTGGAGGTAGACAATGCCCTGGGGAGCGGGAGAGCTATCACTTCCCAGCTGCTGTCAAGTTGGCACAGGTTTGCTATGGAGCTACAGCTACTGTGTGCTGGGTAGTAGCTCTGTCTCAGTGGAAGGTTTGTTTTCTCTCTGCAGACTCCTTTGCTGGCTCTGGGTTAAAGCCTTTGGCTTGATGAGGTCTGGAGAAGCTGAACTCCTTGTAAAACACTGTCTGTGAAGGGCATGTCTTAGCATTGGATTGAGGCTGCTCGTTGCAGGGTAGCGGCAGGATTTTTACCTGGTGGCAGCGTGCCTGGGCTCAGCAGCCTGGCAGGAGGCTGCCTGGACCCAGAGCAGTGTTTACCCAACTGCTCTGGTGGCTTTTGCAGCATCTGCTGAGTGCCATTCTGCTGCCAGTGCCAGAGGCTGCTGCATGGGCTGGCAGTGTTACCGGTGTGGTGGTGTCTGACTATCAGGTCGTGTCCTCTGAGTATCCGACTCCTGGTCTCTCCTCCTGCACGAGAAGGACAGGTAGGGACCTGCCTTCCCCAGTCACCGTGTTTTCAGTGTGAACTCTCTCTGTGCTCATCCCCAGCTGAAGAAATGGCCTAATTTTTATGTTAATGTCTTCCAAGCGCTTCCCTCTCCCCCTCTTGCAGGTTTGGGGCCCCATTGCCCAACAGTTCCTGATTTACCAGCTCTTCACCACCTCTCCAGCCCTTTGCTTAGATTCCCCACCCCAGCCTGGCAGTGCAGTGAGGAGAAGCATCCACCTGCAAGCAGGTATCAGACAGCAACAGGACTGACAGAGACATCTTCGTGCATCCTCGCCTGTATCAATGCCACCTTCCCTGCCAGCCAGACGCTGCCCAAGCGTCCTATCTCCAGTGGGTGAGCAGAGGCAGTGGCACCATGGGGAGCCATCGACAGCCTTTTAGCAGGAGGCCGAGACTGCTTCTCGAAGCCGCGAGGACAATGAAGGCGCTGAGGCAACCAGAGCACCACCGGGGGCAGAGGGGGACAGGCAGGCAAGGGGAAACCATGCAAATGGAGACTTTGATGTGGCTGCAAGGAGCAGGGCTGGAGCATTGTTCCTATCACATCACATCAGTTTCACATTCCTCATGCAGGAGTGATCAACGCTTTCAGTGCCAGACAAAAGAGTGAGGAGATGAACAAAAGCGAGAGGGGGGGCTTCACCTACTGCAGAATAGAGGCAGAGGATGAATTGCTCTCTTGGCAAGCCACAGAGATGGGCTGGCGGTTGCTGTGCTTTAAAGCACCAGCTTAAAATTTTTCTCTTTTATTTAAGGCAGAAAAAAAAAGGTAGTAGAAAGGGTTTCCTGTGTGCAGAGGGGGGAATAAATAAAATAGTGTGACAAGTGTCTGTGGTCTTCTTACATTCCCTTGCCTGGTCTCCCCAAGTGATGATACTCAGCAGAGATGCATTGTATCCGTTTGAGGTGAGAGGCTGGCAAACGTGAGTTTGACCCGCACTGCAAGGTGCAAGTACTTTTAAGAGAGCCTTCTCCTGAAATTAATGATGTTAGTGGGTTTGGAAGGAGGCTGGCCTCATAGAGCTGAGGACCGGTCTCTGCAGACCCATGGAGGGTAGTGATGTCAGCCCTGATACAGTGGGAGAAGCTGTGCTGGATAGAGCAGTGGGTTGTGCCCAGCTCTCCTAAGCCTGAGGTGTGCCGTGGAGGAGATGAAGCACTTCATCTTTTCTGCAGTCTGTTCTGGCGATCCTGCCTTTTGCTGCAGGGGAGATTTGATGTCCCTTCACTGGGCTGGGTTTTTGTGGAGCTGGAGAGCAGAGATGGCAGAACATAGCACAGGGTACACGTGTGTGTGTGTGCACTTCCATGTTGCCGTCTCAGCCTTCGCTGCAGCCTCAATAACTGAGCCCAGGATCATTAAGTGAGGGCTTCACTCACCCGCTTTCCCACCACTGATCCCTTCTGGCTTTTGCCTGTCACTAACCCCTATCCTCTGTCTGAGCTTGGAAGTCCTCCTTCTGCCTTGTCCTCCGCTCCCCACTTCCTCTGGTGTACACTGTGATCCACTTACTTTGGGCAAAAATACATTAAACCAACTCTTCTCCCTCTCCCTCCCCATCTTGCTATCTTTAATTTCACTTTTGCTAGTATGAAGTAGAACTGTATGCCTCAAGAATGCTGCAGCCTCTCTCATCCTTCCCCAGAAACTTTTTTTTCCTGTGGAAACAAATCTTGAGCATCATCCCCACCTCACAGACATCCCCTGCTCTCCCAGCCCCATGCATGGCTCTGCCCCCCCTCCCCCCCCCCCCGTGCCCCCCCAGCCCTGACTCACGGCCCCCTCCCTCCATCCCCGGGCCTCTCTGCCTGAAAGGCTGTCAATCAGGCTGAATTGTCTGGTGGTTTTGTGATGTGGAAAGACTCCCACCAAGGAGTCAAGGGCCAGGCTGAGACCTTTAAACTCGATCCCATTTGCATCTTAAATCAAACAGAAATCCAAGTCCTGGGATGGAGGGGGATGTTTAAGGGGATGCAAAGGCTCAAAAGCCTCTGCTGCCCTCTCCCTGAGTTTTCCTGGACCCCCTTCCCCACCTGCACTGTGTGGAGGGGGGTTGATGTATTGATGGCCCTGGAATTTGTGGGTTGTTTCCCTCTGTAACTGTCCCAACAGGCTGAGGGTTGGCAGCAGTGCTTCCTTTAGTGCTGGTCCTTTGAAGAAACTGCCCTTCCTGGGTTACATGACAGGGAGAGTGCTCTGCAGAGTCAGAGGGATGTGCTGGGAAATGGAGGCTCTGCCCTGGAGAAGGGGAAGTTTCTGGGATCTGCTATTGAAAGCATGTGCGGCTTGGGAGATGAGTAGAGCTGTGCTTTCAAAATCTCTGGTCTTGTAAGATTGTAGTGGTTACTGGTACATGGGAGGATGTGGATGCAGAGGGTGGATCTTTTGCTGAATGTTGTTCTGCAGATGGTTGAAAGCAATGTTTCATCCTCCTTCCAAGACAATACAAGTGAGCTTGACCTTTTTGGACTGTTGTCACTGCCCCAGTCCTTGTTCCTGATGTGCCTGTGTTTTGGTGGCTTGCATCACACAGTGCCTAGTGCTACAGATTATCTACTGGTGCTCTCAGAAGGGGTGCAAAACTACAAGGCAGCATGTGAAATGTCCTGAATTCCACATCTACCGGTGTTGCCAGAACAGGGCATCAGGGTAGATGAGAAGGCTTAAAACCTTTATCTTGTCCCTATCGTGCATAAAGATGAGCTCAGTCTTCTGTCTGCAGATCGATGATCATCTTAAATGGCAGGCTGATATTTCTTTTATTTTCCTCTAGAAGAGGGTTTGACAGCAGCAGAGCTAACGCTGCCTGGTTGCTGCTGGGGTTGAGCCCCATCTCATCTCATGGGGGCTGCTGAGGTCGCTTAACCTAGTACTGCTGGAGAGATGAGGGAGAGCAAGGGTGGGTGGGGAACCAGCTTTTGCAGCTCAACTCTTGGCTTTATCTGCCTGCCTGTGAGCAAAGATTTTCCTCTTCTTTTTTTTCTTCCAGTTTCTTTGTGAAGTCTATGTAGGTGAGAGATTTCATCTTCCCGAGGGAAAGTTGCAAAACTCTTTTTCCTGTTACTGAGTTGTGTTTTCAGGAGAAGCCTGGAGCTGCCTTAAGACATGTACAGGCTCAGAAATGTGGTTGTTGTGTTTGTTTTTGTGTTCTGGGCAAAGTCAGGGCTGCTACCAGTGCTAAGTAAATACAGAGATACCCTAATGAGTGACTGCAGTAGCCAGGGCCATGTTTGCTGCCTCCGTGAAGCCGGATGGATCTATCTGGGGACTTGAACAGCAGCCTTCTTTCAACTAGCAAAGGCAGAGCCACTGGCCTTTGGATTACCAGCTCTCCTGTGCTTTTAACAGAGTGCCAGTGTTTGACAAAACCATTAAGTTAAATTAAGCCCTACGCATTTCAAATGGATTCTGAGACTTCTGGCTCAGTCCCTATTAGCAGAGCTGTCTCTTCTCCCTCTTGTCTTTCTCTTTTTCTTTTTCCTTTTGCCTCCTCCCTCTTCCTCCTCCATTTAATTCCCTCTTTGTAGCTGGTTTTACTGCTAATGTATAAAGGCAACATGCTGGGACTCAAGGAGAGGCTTGGCATTGAGAATGGCACTGCTGTGAGCCCCAGGCATGCCTGGTCCCACGGTAGTGGGCAGGGAGGTTGCTTGGAAGGTGTTTGCTTAGGGTAAACTCTGTGTCCCACAGAGCCAGAGCATGGGTTGGCCAGGGATGTTCTGGTCCCTGCAGAGCCCACGGCTGTTCTGATCTTTCCTGTTGCCAGTGTTATTTAAGGCACAGGCTGCTGCTTAGCTGGGCCATTTCCAGAGAGCAGAGAAGGCTGCTCTTGGCTCCTTGGGGCTCACAGTGCTAGGGCAGGGGACAGCAAGAGCATCGGTGGGAGCAGAGCAGCAGCAGCACAGTCTGTCCAAGTCACCTTGACTTGCCTCGGGCAAAAGTGAAGGGCTTTAAAGAGGAACAGGGTGATGACCTTATAAATGGATTCATGACCCAACTGCTTCCCTGTGGCCTCACTGCTTTGTGTCCCCAGTACAGCTCTTTATGCCTATGGGGAATCTCTGGGGCTGGGGGGTGGTTGCTGGGGTCCCATTTGCACAGTTGCATCTCAACTGCATGTCACTGATGTGAGAAATGCTGTCAGCTTCCTCCTGCCCATCTAATACAGCATTTCTGGGGGCAAGAGAACCCCTGTGAGACCTCACTGTGGCTGCTGGTGTGGCTGCCCTGAAGCATGTTTTGGGGGTGGGCAGTGGAGTTGGAAGAGAGTGAGCAGAAAGCAGAGGCTAAGTGTGGGCAATTTAGCCCACTTGTGCCACTGGGGTGTGGAAGGATCCATGTCCTCTGCTGAGGAACTGAAGGCAGCTGCATCCCTGCTACTGTACTGGAGTGTGAGTCGAGGCAGGAAAGAGGGAGAGTGGTGGCATGGGGAGGGCTTAAATGCCAGGGAAAGTATAAGAGTGAAACTTTTCCAAGTAGTAAATGTGCTGATGGGGATCTGATGGAGCTCATAGACTAGTGAGAAGACACAGCAATTAGACAGTGTACCAAAGCAGGAAATGTCATGTTGGCATCTGAGGCTCGCAGCACTCTGCTGCTTTTTAGCCACAGTCCATGGAAATGTGTTGTGCCAACTGCTGTCCTGGAAGACAACATTCCACGTAGCAGCTCTTGTTGCTCTGCCTGCAAGCTTTGAAACATTAATTGCAGATGATGTGTGGACTGCAATCTTTGGCAAACCTGGGCTGCACTGCTGGAGCAGCCTTCCTGCTGAGCAGGTCACTGCTCCTTGCACTGAAATGCCCTGAAGCGCCTCTGCTCCTGTGCACCTCTTGCCCCTTGGTCTTTGCTGCCTCAGCCCCGTGTTTATCAGGTCACTCTGACATGTGGCCTCTTGACGCATGCAGTTCCCCTCTTGCTCTCCCTGTCTCAGCTTTCCTGGAGAGGAGCCAGAAGCTGCTGGAGCTGAGATTTCAGCAGAGGAACATGATTGGTTTTGGGTGTGCAAAGCTAGAGTATTAAACCATGGGAAGTGCCTCTGGGTGAAGTCCTGGAGGAAAGTCAGCACAGTTGAGCCTGCTCCTGTTGGCACCCAACATATGGTTCCTGTTGCTATATCTTCCTGCTGAGTGTAGCCCCCCTTCCCCCCTGCCCCCCGTCAGTGTCTTATTTCTCTGGGTGCTCTCTTGTTATTTCAGTGTTCATTAGTGCTGTTATGGTCAATTGCATCAGCTCATTTCCAGGGACCAAGAGCAATCCTGCAGCATCATTTGCATCCCCACTGCCTAGCTGTTGCCCAGGCAATGCCAGGTGCCTTGACATCATTACCCAGCTGACTGGTATCCTCTCTGCCCCATTAACCTTGCTGTAATTGACTTCGAGTTGAAGGAAGGGAGGAGGAGAGAAGGGGAGGAGGGGCAGAGATGGACTGACTGTGATGACCCACACAACAACTATGTTGAAACAGCAACTATTTTCATCGCTGTAGAGCAAGGCTCTTTGTTTTCTGAAGGAAAAACCGACAGTCAGTTGTGGCTGTGGCTAGATTTGGGAAGGTTTTCTTGCCCTGTAGGTAGCTGTGCAGTCTGTCTTGGTTTACAGTATTTGTCCACCACTCTCTCATGGAAATGTGATGTCAAAACTCATTGGTGATTGTCAGCAGCGAAACTCTTACAGTTTATGGGGGAGAAGAATGGTGTCAGAGATGCCGAGAGTAGTGGTGAGGAGAAACAGGAGATGGACTCTTTTTTTTGGAAGCATCCAGGAGCAGTGCAGCAGACAACAGCCCGGTTTGGAGCATCTGCTTACCTGTCAGTCACTGAGGAGTATCCTGTCCCACAAGTGTGGTCAAACACAAAGGAATAAGAAATGGGAAAGGTCCAGCCTTTGAGATGCTCAGTCCTGCAGCAGTCCGTGTGTGACCTGAGCTGGCTGGTCCTCCTCTACCAGCATGGCATTAGGTTGAGGTCTGGGCCAGCCTGTGTTATTCTACAGCCCTGATCCTAAATCCATTCTCAAAATTTTCTTTCTTCTTGGTTAAATTATTTTTTTTTCAAACTTAATTGTTGGAATAGCATAAAACTTCTGGAGTTTTTCCTATTTAAAAGTAGAATTGGATTTTGTCATGTTTTCTTTTTGCCCCCTTTTGAGCCTAAGTCACCCAAGTCAATACTTCTCTACAAAATCTCTGTCATTGAATTGTCATCTTCCAATGAGCATCACTGCACACTTTTCTGTCAACTAGAGTCAATTTTATTTATTCATCTTCAGCTTGCACAGCACCATGATCGCCAGGTCTTCTTGGGTTTGCTCGTGACTTGTGCTGGATATAATTTGTTAGGCTTAATTGAGCAGCCTGAGGAGAAAGGCAAAGAGAGAGTGCATGGATGGAGACCTCGGCATCAGTTGCTTGAGAGACTAATCACACAGAACTGATCCTTCTCTAGCAGAGCCCCTGCATGAGGGAGGTCTATCCAGCATGAGCAAGTGCTGTGCTTACCTGTGCAATAGAGAAACTTCCCCTGTGCTTCAAAGTTAAGGCAAAGGCATGCAATACTTGCAGCTTTACTGTCCTTTATTAAGGAATTATTATTCATTATTTATTAATATCACAATTTAATTACTTGTTACTTATTAAGAGACGAGGTAATTGTGCACTGTGTTTTTGACCTTTCTGAAAGGCAGAGCTGAGAAAGTTGTTGCAGGAAGGGTTTTGTCAGCTCCAGGATCTCAGCTGGCCTGATTTTAGCTCTCTGGCACGGACTGTTTCTTGCATTGCTTCATCTGCTTGTCCTCTTTGAGGTGCAGGAGTCAGCAAAGGGATAAGCAAAATGGCTGCTTTTTGCTGTATAAACCTTTAAATGATGCTGGGTTGTATTGAGAGGCAAACTGTTTCATCTCTCCAAGCAAGAAGATCTTTATTTGGGGAAGCTCTGGAGCAGTGACTCCTAATTGCTGTAGTATGGGAAGTCTGGTGGAGGCAATTGCTGGTGCTTGTGAGTGCTGACTTTGCATTTGCGCTTGGATCTAACCTGCTAGGAGAGGGTGTTTGAACCTTTGGTTGTCATAGGTTGGAGGCAGGTCAGGGCTGGAAAAAGTGAAAAATTATGGATCCATAGGACTGATATGTGCAGCTTGAGCTGGAAGCAGTGTGGCTCTGTCCCTAGCAGCTTTCCTGGGGACCTCAGGCCTGTTATATCACAGCTGCAATCAGTGAGCTATGGTGTGAGTGGCACAGCTCTGCCTCTGTTTCCCCTAGAGCTACCAGAGCTTAGAATCAATTAGCAGCTGAATTTTTAATTAATGACTTGTTCTCTTTTTTTAAATGGCTCATGGAGGGGGCTAACACAAGAGGCTCATGCAGCCTGCAATGCGCTGCCGTAAACTGCTGAGGATCATCCTGAGATTTGGAGGGGTGCGTTTGGACATGGAGGTTGTTGGAGAGCAGGAAGACAACCCTGGGAGGGGGGTGTGGTATGGGCTGTCCTGGAGATGAGCCTAGGGGCTCGGAAACCTCTGCCTTTGCATCCGTGCTGGTTGATCATGTATGGCAAATTTTGCTTTGCTCTGAAGCATTGTGACGCAAGGATCCATGCTGGGAGAGTTTGGACTTGGCTTGAGTGTGCCCTGTTGAGGGGGAGTGCAGAGCAGTCTGGGTGCTCCACTGCCCTCTCTTGCTTGCAGTCCTCCTGTGACAGCCAGCCAGCAGTGCTGGAAGTTCTCCGTGTGTCTGGCGGGCGCTCTAAGGGGCTGGCAGGGCTGTCACTTCCCTCTATGTATGGGAGTTGCTCCAGCAGCACATGTTGCTTGGCAGGATCGTTGCATGTGTCCCGGAGCTGCAGGCCAGCTCGGGATCTTCCTGTCTTGGCAGAGACATATGCCATCTTCCTTGCAGCTCTTGGTGGGTTTCCCTTCCCTTTCCATACGTCTTATTACTTCCCCAAGCACACCAACTCAAGGCAGTATGAGGGGCTCCGTCCTGCTGAGTGCCTTTTGCACAGGGAGCAAAGGTCCCTGTAGTGAAGAAATTGGGGCTACCCCACTGACAGAGGCAGCCACAGAGATGTGACCTGCCCAGGGCCACCCATCGAGGGTGACCTTGGGCTTCCTTATACCCTAGGGATATCTACTAGCAATGCTGCACTCAAAGTAGCCTTCCTCATACCATCCTGCGAAGAAGAGCATGATTTAATGATGATGATGCCTCTTTTTCCTACTCCCTATTCTGCTCCATCCTTCTCTGGCATGGCCATTCCACGTGAGTGGTCCAGAGGCTCCTGTCCTGTGTGTTGCTCCCATCACCTGCATGGTCTGTATCTCTTGGTTCTCTCAGCACATCTACTGGTCAGTGTAGGACACAGAAGAGCTGTGGTTCTTCAGCAGTTTTGCTAAACAACTGGTTGCTGCTTCAATTTCTGAGAACTGCAAAGAAGTAACCATGAAACGCACAGGAAGAAAAATGCTTCTGTGTTTCACCTTGCAAAGGAGATTGCACAGAAAACACAAAGTGGGTATGTGCAGCCATGGGAACCATCAGAGAAGCATGGCAGTGTGCCAGTGCTGGGAGATGCTGTGCATGTCCCAGGTTGACTAGAACACTGGTATCTGAGAGATAGCCAGTCTTGTGTTGCTTCAGCCTTGTCTTCACTGTGTGAGTGGTGTAGCTAAGTCTGAGGGTTTTTTATTGTTTTTCTGTTTCAAGATTTTTCAATGCTCGGCTGTTCGAGTGAAGCTTTCCCTCAGAGTGTGAGGTTCTCTCTGTGCAGAGAGAGATTTGCATCTGAGATGCTTGGCATTCATTTGCCGTCCAGCGGGTCTCATGTCTGGAAAGGTCTGCAGTCAGGGCAAAAGCTGAGTTAATTTGCACTGGAAGGCAGGCACGCTTTGTTTTGCATGTTGTTTTTTTCTCACAGAAATCCCATTTGAGGTATTTGTTCTCTTCTGTTATTGAAGCCATGTTAGGGGGCATGGCAGCCTTCCTGCAAGGCTGGGAAAAGAGAGAGCTAGCCTGAAAGGTGCAAATTAAACCTGTGCTCTGATATGAACAGCTATTGCACTGTGTAACATAAGCCTCACTCCAGAGTTTTGTTGCTCTTTGCCTGCAACTGAGGAAGAAATGCTTACCAAAACAGTCCACTGAGAAGCAAAGGAGGCTCTAGCGTTCAGTTTTCAGCTAGATTGGATGATATGCTTCTAAAATGTAGGGGAAAAGAGCCAGAGGGTCTTTGAATTGATTAGACAGGGTATTTTGGTACAGCCTGCCTAGGAAGATAGATTTTTGGGAAGAGCACCTGGGTCTAAGGGGCCCTGGCATTATGGAGAATAAGGGATGAATGTGGAGAGACTGGCTGTAGCACTGCACAGGCTGGAGGTGTTTTAGTCTGGGAATTGAATATGCCAGAGCTTTGTTCTTCCTTATCTGGGTGCCAGACTTAGGACCTGTGCGTTATCCCATGGGTTATCCCACTTTGCTTCCTTCTGGAGTAGCCTCAGAGCCCCATGTGAGCTCCCAGCAGTGTGTGGTGTTACTGCTTCTGGCCTCATGCATCCCAGGGAGCTGTTACCACCGGCAGCCCTGTCTCCATGGGTGCAGCAGAAGGGCTCCTGATGCACTGGGGCAGAGGTACCCCAAAAGCCTATGTAGAGAAGGCAGCTCCAGCTGCAAACCCGCAAGAGATAAAAACTAGGAGAGACTCTAAACCCTGCTGACTATTGAGAAGCTGTTAGTGTCTTGACACTCCTCTGTGCTTTGGACATGGTGTTTGCACAGTCCCCACTCATCCCGGCCTGGGGCTACACCTTTTTCATGCCCATGGCTTTGACAGGTAGAAAGTGATTGCTGAGGACTGCCATGCCCTTGAGCTTTCCTCTGCCCCCCCTTGTTCCCCATCCAGTCCCAGAGGGAGCTGGAAGAGGCACGCCAGGGCTGTGCTGCCTGCACATGGGTCTGGTGCTGATAGAGACACGGCTATGGGCTGCACAGGGTTAAGCAGACATTGACAGAAAACAGGAAGAGAGGACAAAAGCAAGTCTGCTGTAATTATGTAGCATTTATTATTAATATGCTGGAATTGCTGGAAGCAGCCTCTGTAATGTGAATACTGATACAGAGGTTCAGAAGACAATTTAGCTCTCATCTGTCTGTTTATTAGCTCCCTCAGCACTGGCAGGCAACGAACTAAAGCCTCATTTGCTACTGCCTTGTTGCAACCCCTCCCTCTCCTCCCAAACTCCTTGCTGTTTCCATAAAGAAACCTGTTATTTGTTCGTCTTCCCGCTGGGCGCCGCAGCAATGCACAACGTGGTCCTGTATAGCCAAATGGACTTTAATCCTTGACCCGAGCCTGCCTGTTTGCAAGGCGGGGCCCAAAGCACAATGCTGGGCTGTGCAGAGCTGTTGCTTTTTGAAGAGCAGCACGACCATGGCTGGTGCTACCTTGGCATGTTCCAGCTTCTGGCATGCAGAGGTGCTCATCCTCAGGGCAGTGTCTTCAGCAAGACCACATTGCGTGGGCTGGCACAGCTTGGGATCCTGGGTTTGTAACAAGGCCATGATGAGGGAAAAAGGTAGGGGATCTACATGTTGATTTAGGATTCTGAGTAGGAAATAATTAAAGGTGGCTGGGGTAGAGAGAGCAAGAAGTTAAACCAGCTGTTGGGAGATCCAACAGGTCTCCTATTTCTTCCATGGCTTAGTAGGATCTGTCATTCTAGCTTCTGTCCAAGTTTCCGAGCTTCAACTTGTGATTTTTCTGCATATCCTAAGCATATAGGACATCCATTCCCTTATGTATTATAGAGTAGTTTAAAGAGGATTAAGACAATAGCTAATCTAAATGATGAATGATGTAGATTGCTCAGCCTCTGAGCCATCGGGGGTTTTCTTGCACACAGATTAGTCAGCTCAGTAGCTAAATATTGGGGCAAACAGTATAAATCCATGCAGATAAGCCTTTCTGGCTTGAATAGGATAGAAGGATTTTGAAATGGGCTTTGACACCACTCTGCATCTCGTCATGGTGTCTGCGGCCGTGTCGCTGACACGATGGATGGGGAAGGAGGCCTGGTAGCTGCTGATGCACAGCCCGGGTGGCTGAGGAAATAAAGCATCCTACACTTCTCGATCGATGCCATTATCAGATATGGATGGTGGCAGGAGAGGGAGGGGATCAATGCCGCTTGCCTCCCTACCACCAGAGCTGGCTGTTTGCTTGTTGAGCTGGGGCAGGGGTCCCAATGCAGCCTTGGAGCAGGATAACATAGGCTGGTGAGGTTTTACTTGCATGAACAGGCTGGTGTGGCTGGTACCTGCCCTCTGTCCCAGCAGCAGTGTTGGTATGGGGCTGGCAACCCCCCAGGAGCGTGACCTGTAGGAGAGAGCTTGTACTGATGTGAGTCTGACAGCAGGTTTTTCTTAAGCTATGAAGCAGAAGGATTTGAATCTTTTATTTATATGTCTGGTTGAATCTGTCAGAGTTGTGTCAAATATTTTTGACAAGCAAAAATGCCATTTGCTTCAGCTTAATGAAAAATGATTTTTTTGTTTCCCCAGGAACTAAAGGAATTGTAGTTTCAATTGCAAACCCAAAAAGCTCCTTAGGAATAAAAAAGCACAAAACAAACCAAAAAAATTATGTCTGATAGTTGTGAGAGTTGGCTGTTAGAAGACTCTCGGTTGGTGTTTTGGGCCTCTGTAAAATGAGGGTCTGGAGAGTGTTCAATCATATGGTATCTCCTTTTATGAAGCTTTCTGGGCATATTATTCTAATGATGTTTAATGGCACTGATTTCTTCATCTTAACTGAGTATGTCTTTTCACAGTCCCACATAATTTTAATTTGTTTCTCTTTTGAGAAGTATGAGAGCAGGGACTGATTTGACTCAGTGCAGATGAAGAGCCATCCTGATGGTCTCATCCCTCCCAATGGGAATGCTGTGCTCCCAGCATCTGGCTGTCCAAGGCTGAAGGTTTTGGTGAAGCAAAGCTTGCACCAGGACCAGGATTTGTCGGAGGACCAGTTTTTGAATTTTCCCTGCTACTCTTGAAAAAATTTGATTTCTGCCTTTTTGCAAGGAGCTGTGGAAACATGGTTTGGTCGACACTGTCTAGTCTGATGTCCTGTGGCTAAGTCCTATCTCCTTTACTCTCCTTCCCAGGCTGAAAGGTTTTGGTATGCTTGGTGTGCTCTAATGCAGAAGCTGTTTTGTCCCCCTGTATCTCTTGTGGTTTCACTACTCCTTTTTTGAGGTGTGAGGACCAGAGCTGTGTGTGGTGTCCAAGGGACAGTTGCATAGTAGACTTGTACAGTGTCAACATGGTCTGGTTTGGGGCAGAGGGGTGCTGGACCCTGTACAATGACTCATCTACTTTAAAGGACACAGGTACAAGCTGTGCTCAAAAATGCAGGATCTGCATCTGTATTTTATCTTGTCTTCTTATTCTGTTAGATCTGGGTTAAAATCCATCCTGAGTCATGGTTGGCTGTGGAAAAGGTCTAGACGCCATGGTTGGTACTGCACGCTGAACTCCTCAGCTGGCTGGGTAGCATGGAGGTGAGACATAGGATGCTGCAGGAATGGAAGAAGAGGTCTTTTCCAACCCCTGCCCACCTCTACTTCTGAGATTCAGGCAAGACCAGCTTTGACTGACGCCCCCTCTTTGGGACCAGGCGCTTGCTTGGGTACCAGTTGGGGGAAGGGTAGAGCAGTGAGACAAACCTACATAAACACTCACTGCTCATCCTGCAGCTGAAAGGTTTGTCTTGTGCATCACGAGTCAGGATCAGGCTGTGCCACAGCCTAGTCCCCTGCTTTGTGTTGCATCCCCTGGGAGCTGTCAGGAGGCTGCCTGAGCTGTGTGGTAACATGGGTCTCAGGGTGCAAGCAAGGTCAGACGTCTACTCAGAAATGAGATTGGCGATGATGACACTGGTGCTGACAAATGGGTTGTCATTAAATCTCTGACTCACGGCAATGGAGAGGGCAGCGATGGAAGAAACCCATGAGGTCACTCACAGCCTCTCTCCCCAGGGAGCTACACGCAGCTTCCATCATGACCCTTTCTGGATGGGGTGGGCACCCGTTCCCCAGGGATGGTCTGTCTCTTCCTACGATTCTGACCTGAGTGTGTTTGTGTGCAGGTGAAGGTGCATAGCATAGCTCCAGTCAAGCTCCTCAGCTTCTGGGAACTGGCTTCGTGGTGCAGATGGCACAAACTCTGCAGCCTGTCTTGGGGACTGGATCCAGGCATGTGGCATAGCTCTGGCTCAGCAGTGGTGCATGCAGGATGAAGACTGAAAAAAGCTTGTGTTATCAGTGTTGCAATACCGTTGTGGTACACGAGGTGCTGCACTTCTAGGAGATGCTGCAGAGAGCTGGGGGGAGACAAGACCTGGGATGCTCAAACCCTGCTGTGCTCCCCTCTGCCTCCAGGTGCCAGAGCATTGCCTGGGACCAGCTCTGCTGGGTGCTTGACCCTCTTGCAGAGCAGCCTTCACCTCTTCTTTTGCTTTTTTTTTGAGTCCCTTTATATGCCTTTTATGAAAAGGAGGTCTTTCATTGGTTGGAAGAGACTCTTTGGAGGTTACAGCCACAATAGCCAGGACCTTCTGTGGTACTGGATGTTAGTGGAGGTGTTGCACTCACTGCTCAGCCAGGCTAGTGAGTTGCACAGGGCTGAGCTGCATTTCACAGTATCACAGTATCACGGTATCACAGTATCACAAGGTTAGAAAAGACCTCTGAGATCATGACCCAACACTAGCACCCACTTGTCATTTAAACCATGGCACTAAGCGCCTCATCCAATCTGTTTTGGGGCTGCTGTTGATGCAAAGAGTACAAGGTTTGGATATATGTGGGGAACAGGTGACTTTTTCCTCTGAATTATTGGAGTTTTTAAAATCTCTTTCAGGAGAAGAGGAGAGACAGTTGTTCCACCTCTGACTTCCTCCAGATGTTTGAGCCTCTTGGCTAGTGCATGGAGTCGATGAGTGGCACCAGAATGGCACGTGGGATGGGGTTTCTTTGCCTGGAAGGTGGAGGAGAAGGGTGCATTGGTGAGGATGAGGAGGTGCTGGTTTTGAAAGCCTGAGGGCTGCTGCCAGCTCAGGCCGCTGAAGCTGTGGCTCAGCCTGAGCTGTGCCTCCGGGATCCTCCCTGTCCGCCTTTGCTGAACTACAATTTCATTTTTCACTTTTCTTTCATCCCCTCTTAGCTGGAAGAAGTCCTAAATAAAGTTGCTGTCACTTTTATTTATGGGCACAGGGGAAGAGATGGACAAAAAGCCTGTGTGCTCCTGACAGCTCCAAAGCAGCTGGCTGTTTTTCTTCGCTTCCATTGGTGAAGCAATTGATCCACGTACAGGCAAGCACCCTCCTCAGGCATGTGGGGCTCCTATGCTCTCATGCTTGGGGGCTTTGGAAGGATAGGTGGAGGAGGCTTTGCATCCTGGCTCCTGACCGTGGGGCTGTTGCAGAGCCAGACTTGTCTGGGAACACCTGTCCTAAAATGGTGGACCCCTGAAAATACAGATGCATGAACTCGCCTGCCTTAAAAATCCATCACAGGCTTCTTGTCTCCATCTTGATTGGTTCCAGTGAGGTCAACTTTTTTAATAACTTCTGGACTTCGGCAGGGAAAACTATTTCCTTCAGGAAATAATATAATTAAGGTTGCCTGACACTTCTGATTATAAGCCCCTGTCTTCAGTTGCTTGAAACTACGCCAGCCTTTAACCATTTGGACTGAAACTTTGCATGTCTCTGCCTCCGGCTGCATTTTTTTGGAAAATTTTTAGCAAAGAGAGTTTTAAGCTGCTCTCAGAACACAGTTTGGAGGAGAAAAAGGCATTAGTTTATCCACAGCTTAAAATAAAACCAAGAAAAATTATTTCAGTGGTTGTGCTGAAGAAACTGTAGTATCATTGCACTGTGAGACCAGGTCTGATAGTTATGGGGAAGGTTTTCAGCCAGGTGTCAGGGATCTGCTTGTTGCCGACACCACGAAAATCCACCTTCCCAACACCAAGTTGTGAGTCTCTGAAAAATGCTGCTGTGTGGGTGTATTATATATAGTGTGTGTGTGGAGGTAGCGGCTGCTCTGCTCCCACAGCAGGAACTGCGCTGCTTTGAGCACATGTGAGTGCAAAACAAACGCCCAGACTCTTGCAAGGGATGCCTTGCTGCTGGGGAACTGTGGGCCCCTTCTGTTGGTACAAGTAAAACTCATTGATCCCTGATTGATGTAGCCCTGACTTATGCTGGGGAGAAAGATTTTTGTCACATGTTGTGTTTGGCTTGGTTTTTTTCGTTTTGACTTGGTTTTTTGCTGGTTTGATTTTGGGTTTGTTTTTTGTTTTGTAAGTAGTGGTTCAGTTATCCCTCAACCCTGCGTGTGTGGGACATGCAACATGGAATGGGTGCTGGGCTTCCTTCAGGGTTTTGCAGGGACCTGTTTAAACAGTGCTTTTGCATTGCAACTATTTCAAGTTCTTCCTAAACTAGCTTGTTGCTGCCAAAATTGCCAGAACAAGAGTATTTCTGGGGAGCAGCCAACCCAGGCCCTATAAAGCAGGTGTCACATTGACAAAGTGTTCTTCTGACTGTGTCACTGCTGGGACCTCAAGTCCTGGTGATGTGGGGTGAGCTCAGAGCCTGGTGCAGGGCCTCCTGTAGGGACCTGCCCCAGGACTTGTCCCTGCTTTGTAGCTGGCACTGTTGGCTCCTCACATGAGCCTGCCTGAGCTGTGGTCAAGGCTGTCCCCTGGTTTTGGGGCAGTCCAGCTCACAGATCTTCCTGTTGTCTCAATGGTAGCTCATGCCCTGTGCCAGATCCTTCAGTTGGTGACCAGCTTTGGGCATGCTGAGCTTCTCCAAAACCCAATTTGACCTCAGTTTGGGGTTCTTAAAATGCAAATCCATGATTCAAGTTCTGTGAGGAAAGCTGGGCTGATGCACCTGTGTCAAGACTGACTCATTCCATCAGGACAGGCCACAGAGGTGGTAGGGGGTGTCTGTCCTTTCCATGTGGACAGATTCGGCGGACATCTGTCAGCAAGGACATCGGAATTTTGCACTTTTTATCTAGCATAGAGCACCATCCCTGCAAGAACCATGTCCTTACAACCTGAGCAGAAGATGCTGTAAAAGCCTCCCTGAGGGTACATCATGCTAAACCCATTCCTCTTGTCATATCTCTGCCAAGCTAGAGTGACAGCCCAGGCAGCTCCCTGGCAGGTACTGACAAATGAGCCTCACTGCTTGCTGTAGCCTGGTCTCTACTGTTCCGCTTCATCTGTAGGTGGAAAAAAACCCAAATCAAACAAAAAAAACCCAGCCCAAACTAACTAAGAAGCTGTATTGGCATTGCACAGCAAGGGGAGGCTTGGTGGGGAGGAGCCCTCTCCTTGCCAGTCGCTTGTCAGCTCAGGGGTGCCTGGCAGAGCACGTTTTGAGTGATGGGGCGTTGCGGGTGTTGGACTTGGGGCAGCTGGAGTTAAATTTCTCAGTGGCTGACACCTGACAAGCATGATAAATTGCGGCACACCATGCGCTGCTGGCATGACAAACGGTCTGCTTCCCTCCTTTTAAGCTCTAGGAAAACTTTTTAATTATTTCCCAGTGCTTTGCAAATGAGGATTTCTGCATCAGGCACCCAGCGGAGTATGGGGGGGGGGGGGGTATTTATTTATTTGGTTTTGTAGGCGGGGTGAGTGGGGGTTGTGGTTTGGGTTTCTGTAGCATCCTCTTGCTGACTAACCAAGACTTTGGATGGGGTCCCAAGGAGGGTTCTGGCAAAGCTTGTCGACTCAGGGTCAGGTGCTAATTAAAGCACATGGTTGTTCCAGGCTTGGAGTCACTGTTGCTCTTGGGAAAGCATCTCTGTAGGAGTGACTCCTAGACTTCCCTTTTGCCAGTGGAGTTTGGCTCCTATTTTTCATTTTTAATAATGCAGAACCGTAAGACTTATTTTCTCCTCAAAACATTTAAAAAGGAGGGGGAGAATAACACAAGCTCAGCCACAAGAGCTAGATAATGAGCGTGGATCTTGACTAATAATTTGCTTGTCTAACACAAAAAGCATATTTGCTGCTCTAACTGAAGGCACCACTGGTTACAGTAATGCATCAGACTCCATCTCACTAGGCAGCATGTCAAACGTAGCACAGAAAGTCTCTCTCCCATTTCCAGTCCTCGGTGTCTGTGCTGCAAAGCCCTATGTGCATGCTTTCCTCTTCACACTCCTGGGTTCAGTTGGATTGGCCTCTCCCTGCATGGTTTAGCACGTGTGTGAGGCTTTGCAGGATTAGGGCTTAGGCAGTGCAAGACCTCGTGGGCAAATGCCTTGGTGTTGAGCTGACATTTTAGTGCTGCTGTGCTGTTTTTGCTGGGGAGCATTGCTGTCTGTCTTTAAAGATGATCAGAGATGCCTCAAGCTACAGTACTTGTTTTTCTTCCTTTTCCCTTTTATGTCTTTAAATCAAAATAATTAAGCAAATGTGTACTTTGGGGCTGGACTGATGCTCATGTGGGAGGGTTTTCATTTAAACTAGCTTTATGTTTACACCAGTTACCCCCAGCTGTGAGTGCTGGGAAACATATGCCCCCTTTCCCTTGGTTGTTTTCGAAACCCAAAGTGGTGGCAGAGCTCCACCTGGACCTGACAGGTTGTCTCCTCTGTTTTGTTGAAGAAAATCCCAGATCTGAGCAGCGAGGGTTGGTCAAGCAGCCAGAAGAATCCCCCAGAAGTTGATGAGAAATTGGGGACACCCCAAGGACTCTGGACTGGTGGAGAGGTAAGAGGTGGGTTAAAACACTTACTCACCTGCTTTGTCCTCAGTTGTTGTGCTCTGGGTTACCTGGCTGTGGTGGGGCTGCTGGTCAAGTGCCTTTTGACGTTTATTAAAGTGTGGCAAAAAGCTGCTCATGTGTGAGCAGCCCAAAGGCTGCTGTGCAGACAGCAGATGCTGACAGTGGTTACTTAAGTTGTAGAGGGCCATATTTGGATGAGCTACTTGGAAAATGCATGTCATGGACTGCATATGGGACACTTCTCTCTAGGCAGCCCTCCTTCCTTAAAGCCCTTAGGGATGCATGGTCTAACAAAGGTAGCACAGGTCTTCTGGTGGTTGAACTACTCTGGAGCCAGGTAAGTGTCACCCAGCCCTGCTTTGTGGTGGGAGGTGAGATGCCTCATCTCACAGATTAACGTAGTTTCATGCTCTCAGGTCTCCTGGATGCACTTTCTGCTTCCTTCTGGATGCTCTTTCTGCTTTACTGCACTGGAAAGTGCAGCATTATGGATGTGATGAACTTCCCTGGGCTCTGCTCCACTGAAAAGCTCTGCATCACCTTAGGATACAATCACCAGCCATGGTCAAGGAGTTGCCTCACCTCTGAGAACTGTTGAATGTTTGTTTGAGGTGGGGCTGTGGCAATGCAACATTGTTTGAGGAGAGGTTTGGGGTCTTCTCCTTCAAGCCACTGTTGGAACAGAAGGAGCTCCGTGGACAGAGCTGCCCTGTTTATGGATGCCAATCCTTTGGAGCTAGGCTGAGGGCTGGGGAAGCAGCTGCTTGCTGGTGCTAGGCTTGACAAATGAAAATGATGAATTAAAATTTAACAAGTCTCTAAATGCCAGACAAGGACATCTTAAGTGGGAATTGTCACCGTTTGACTAGCATAGCCTCCCACTTAGCTAAAACTGCATGGCTTTAATTTCATTGATCCTGGAAAAGCAATAGCTTACACTAAAGAGGAGAAACTGTTGGTCAGAACAGCATGAAGTGTCATGAATTTTCCCTGCGCAGCTACCCTACCCTCTCCTTGCTGCATCATGCTTCTCAGGGGTGTTTCATAGCCTGTTTCACCCTGGATTGGCAGAGTCCTGTATCCTCTGAGCCACAAGCAAGGGCATAAATGCTGCCTGTGTGCAAGGCCGAACGCAGGCTCTGGAGTTAAAAACTCAAGGTTAATGGACCACAAGGGCAGGCAGCACCTGATGGAGCCACAGTGGGGAACAGGCTGGGATCTGGGTGTGCTGAGATGCTCTACAGCAGCAAAACCCTACTCTCAGCACTGCCTGGTGGTGGCATTCATGGTGTGGAATAAGGAGCCCTTCCCTCCTCATCCTTGGTGTGGACCAGCCCACCCACAGGACTCCTCGCTGCTCTGCAGATAGAGCAGCTCGAGGAGGGTACATCGCTAATAATACCAATTACTGTTACACGCTGGCTACAAGGTACGCTGGCAGTAATGGGATCCAGGGGGATGGAATGAAAGCGATATAATATGGTGAGATGAATTAGCGTTGTAAAATTAGCCATGGGTCTAGTCAGGGATCTGACAAATGTGTCGCAGCTTCGGTACAAGCTCTGAGCGCTGCTGAATTGGATTTAGTGGCCCAGAGCAAAGCAGATGGGAGCAAGGGAAAAAGAGTTTATGAGAGGTCTCCGTACACACATGCTCATGGTTAATGCTGCTTGTTTCTTCCTCAGCTTTGCTGAATGATACATCCCCTGGCACCCACTCATACGCAGCAGTGGAGGAATAAAAGCCCAGCCCCATTGATGTGCTGTTGGAGTATCTCAAGCCTGCAGAGAGATGGAAAGGGGGTTGGAGAAGCAGCAGCAAGCTGGCAGCCTTGCCAGTCTTGATGCGTCAGCTACTGACCCTTGCCCTGCACTTGGGACTTCCTTGCCCAAGTTTGCTATCAAAGGGAGTGTCATTGGGGTTCAGGTGGGATGTGTAGCAGGCGTTTCCACATTTTAGCCTTGTAGGGAGGATAGAAAACCAGTTTCTGTTTCCCTTGTAGCAGTCTGACATGTTTTACCATGCCTGGCTGGGCTCTGGGGTAGAGTGGTGGCTACAGCTGGACACCTGGTAGCACAGGGGGTTTGTCTGTTCACCAGGGGTGTGCAGCCAACATTTTCTAGTCCAGATACATACATTATGCTTCCCCATATGAGGCAAATTGTGGAAGCCAGGAGATGCTTTCTGTGCCTTGTGAAGGCTGGTAAACGGATGTGGCCGGTTCCAGTGGGATCCGCTTCCTGGTGGCTCATTAGGACAGACTCCGATGGAGCAGTCCTGCTCGTGAGTGATGGATGGCTAGTGAGAACTTCTTACAGATTTGCAAATGCAGGCTAATTGCATGTTTAATGGCTGATGCATTACATGGGATCTAGGGAGGGGCAGGCATGATTTAGGTCTGGCTTAAGGCAAGTTGTGTGGCTTAATTAGTGTAATAAAAAAGGGGGACAAAATACTCTGTGGTGGAGCTGAGAGGGGTAGAAGGCTTGCAAGGGAGTCTGTGCAGGGCCTCTCCAAGTTGTGTCATGATGGTACAAGAAGTGTAGTGGGTGCATGGCAGACATGTCTGCAGGAGGAGAGTGCCACATCACCGGCAGTGAGTTTGCAAAGGGCAGGCTGCTGCCCTGTGAGGTTCTGCCGCAACACCAGGTTCAGCAAAAAGTCCCAAGGGATTGTCTCAGCACACAAGTGAATGTGGAGCTAAGTGAAAGTGAAAGTGAGCTAATGTGGATGGATGCCTCAGGAGACCATTTCCAGTTTTTGGGAGGTCAATCTGGTTGCTGCCAACAGTCCCTGTATCCTCTTGCTTGCAGGGTAAGTATGCATGAGATGCCATGGTGACCCTTTTAGGGTATCTCAGATGAAGCCCTAGGGTTAATCTGTCCTGGCAAAGCCAACAGAGTGATGAACTCTAGTAGTGGAGGGAGCCCCTTTCCTTTACTTCAATGCCAAAGAAGTAGTGATATGGGACCACAGCAGGGAGCAGCCAGAAAATGAGCTCGCGGCTGAAGTGCTAGTAGCAGCATAAATAGAAATACAACTTCTCGGGTTCTTGTGCAGCAATGATATATCTTGTTTCTATTGACTTTCTTAAACCTCTAAAATACATTGTAGATTGATCTACAAATCTGCAAAAAGGACCTGTTCTTTTTTTTCAAGTCTAAAGCAATTTTCTGCCTGCTCCTTGTGGTTGGCTCTGAACAGACACATGTTGTCTTGTCCTATTTGAGGCTGGCACACTGCCATGGTGGTAGGAAGTTTAGTAATACTTGAGCTGGATCGATTCAAGCCCATTATCTATGCTGCCTGGGAATCAGCAGCAAAGGGTAAAAAATACTCTCCAAAATGCATCAAAGCCCTGCGATAAGGACACACAGTTGAGCTCTATTTATAGATGGACAGATGTCTTGCCAAAGCGCTGCTGCTGTCACTTTGTTATGCAGTTTTTGAGTGTTTAGCAGTGTTTGCATCTGAAGGAATCTATTCTACCTTCTGGCTTAGGTGTGTACCCTCCATGGAATAGCCTCTGGTGAAACTGCTTCTAGCGGGGCTTAGTCCTTCCTTCAAGTGGGGATTTGCTTTTTCTATGGGAAGAATGAGGTGGCTGAGGGGTCTTGTAGATGCTTGTAGAGTCGACGACCAAGATAAGGTGTGAGCAGTGATCTCTTATCTCATTCTTGCATCTTCATTGACCCACAGGGACCTCAGAGATCTTCAGAGCAGAACTGCCACCAGTGTTCACAACCTAAGCATGGACGTTCTTATCCCATGGGATACCGGGCCCTCAGCTATACCACCCTCCCAACAAAGAGTTTTTTTACCACTGTTCACCTAAACCTCCTCAGCAGCAACCTGTGGCCACTGTCTTCTTTCATCAAATGCTGTCAAGGACATTTGAATTGGCACCAGTCATGCAGACTGTATGTTCGGAACGGTTCCTCAGGCCAAGTTAGCACAGGTCTTGCAGAGCATGTGCGTATACATCTTGAGTGAGCGTGTGGGTTTTGAGGAGATGGTAGAAAGGGTGCAGTGAAATTGGTTACCAACTCCAGATTCAATTCATGGTGTGGAGAAGGAGTGCCTTTACTCATATGGTAGAGTTGCTCATTTTTCCTTCCATACGTTGCTCTGTCACAATAGTCATAAAACTGGGAATGGGGAAAGGGCAAAGTCTTCATTCTGTCTAACTTTAAGTGTTACTGCTAAAGGTGCTGTGCTGGTTTTCGCTCATTTATGACCCTGACTTGTGAGGTGACAATGCAGCAACATTTTTTCACAACAGACTTACAGAGCCATCCAGAGACCTTGGAGGTCTGAAGTCCACCACAGGCTCAGCACTAGGCAGGAGAATGAGCTTGGACGTGGCTGCTGAGGGCTTTATCCAGCTGGCTTCTTACCCCCTCTGCGTATGGAAAGAGCATAGGTTGTTTGTTCCTGTGTTGGTGGGCTCTCACTGAGCATAAGAGTTTCTCCTTGCATCCATCTCATTTCAGCTACCGCCCACTATCACTCATCCTCTTGATGTGTGTTCCTGGGAAGAGCCTGGCTCAGTTTTCCCAAATGCCCCAGCCATCTCAGTGACTTCTGCTGAATTTGCTCCAGTTAATCAACATATGTCTTGTCTTGGGGCTCCCAAAACTGGTAGCAATGTCTTGATGTGGTCTGAGTGCTATGTGAGGTGCTGGCTGTGCTATTGTTCCTGCAGTCCAGTGTGCTGTTTCCCCCACTTTGCTGCCAGTGCAGGCAGCTGCCTCATGTGGGACTTGCTGCCTTCCTGGACCTGTGCTTCCATAGGGTGGGTGTCCCTGTGCCAAAGCCCTGCACCACGCCGTTGCAATGAGCTTGGAGATTTCCCAGTAAGTGCTTTCTTTTCAGGATTTGGTGTGTTGTGGCTGCAGGAGGGAAGAAGTTATTCATGTGCAGGTTTGGGGTCCAAGACGTGACTTTTGTTGTGTGTGGGTTTTTTAACATGTCTTGATCAGGTGCAGGATAGCTGCATGATGGCTTCTGGCTGCATGCCATTCCCAAACCTGGGAGAAAGGAGATTTCTCCTCCCCAGGGCATTCTTAATGTGTTGGTCTGCATGTCTCCTGCAGAGCACTCTGAGCATCCTTTGCTCTCTGCTTGGTTTTAGTCGGTCTCCAAGGTGCTGCTTAGCTTAGCTCATATATTTTTCTGACGAGTGTGCAAGACAGGAAGCAAATACCTTTGTTACAAAACCACATATGGGCTTTCAACGGGTGATGACACTTCTCCAAGCTATCTGTCTAGTGAATGCACTTTCCCTCGCTTGTTTATATTCACAGAAGTGTTACTTATCTGCTCAGGTGGGCCATAGATGTCGAGAAAGATATCAGTGTCAGGATAAGGCTTTAATGCAAGGCTTCTTGCTGTTCTGTGTGATGGTTGGCAGATGAGACCCCAGCGCACCGAGGAAGTGAATTGGGGAGAGGGACTATCAGCTGGGTTTGGCACAGGAACCACAACTCAGAAAAGAAGCATCAGTAGTGTTGTAGGTGACTTTTTACAGCTCACCCAGGATGCTGAGCTGCAGTGTGACTGAGATGGTCACTCAGCAAATGAGGACTCTGATGGAAGCAAACAGTGTTTTCCAATTAAAAAAAATAACCATCAGCAAGAGAGACTGTACTGTTGCTGAAACCATTTCAGATGGTGTCACAGCTGCTGTGAGTCTCACAGCTTCTGGAGAACCACGGTGACTGATGCGCCATAATGCTTCATGCAGTAGAGCTGGAGATAGCAGGGACACAAATATGGGATGTGTTTGCCTGAGGTGGGAGCAGCCCCACTGAGTCCTGGCTCTGAGCCATGGGGGACAGTTGTCAGCCTAGAGGTGGGAATTAGAGCGAGTCCAAAGGAGAGCCACAAAGATGATCAGAAGGCTGGAGCGCCTCCCATATGTAGACAGGCTGAGGGAGTTGGGGTCTTTCAGCCTGGAGAACAGAAGGCTGCCTTCCGGTACTTAACAGGGGCTCCAGGAAAGCTGGAGAGGGGCTCTTTATCAGGGAGTGTAGTGCTAGGATGAAGTGGCATCTTTCCTGTGAGGATGGTGAGGCACTGGCAAAGGTTGCCCAGGGAAGCTGTGGAAGTCCTGTCCCTGGAGGTGTTCAAGGTTGGTTGCATGAGGCTTTGAGCAACCTGATTCAGTGGAAGGGAGTTGGAACTGGATGATCTTTAAGGTCCCTTCCAACCCAAATTATTATACAGTTTTGTGATATGGCTGTGTAAAGCTGGGACTGGCTGCGTCAGATGGAGAGGGGAAAACAGCAGACCTGCCTCCTCGTAGCCCCCTCTTAATGGCCATGTGGAGTGGGTGCTGGTGGGGAGCCACTGAAAGAACTTTTCAGCTGCAATGGAGATCGGCAGGATCCTGTGTGTGGAGGGCCTCAGTTGCACACACCTGGACCCCATCCATGGTCGGGGTGCTCCAAGAGTCCTGTTTGCTCAGCACCAGCAAAGCTGTTCATAGGGGAGGGAGACTGCAGTGCTGATGGCACCCCTTAGCAACATCTATTGTACTATTTTGTCCTTTAGGGTGACTTTTTTTAAGCTATAGATAGCTCTAGTAAGCCTCCACTGAGACCCCATCTCTCCAGGGCAATTTACAGCACTGCCCCTCAGTGCTGGTTACAGCCTCTAACTGGGACGGCTCAGTTACTGCCCTTCAGTAAGATCACATATTGCCAGCTCTTTTTTTTCTCCCTCTTGCCCTAAATTGTTGCACTTTACATCAAAAAGGAGGGGCATGCACATGGGGGCCAGCACAATTTATGGATCAGAGATTTATATGCTGCTGCGATGCTGTATTTTTTCCCCACAGTGACACTTTATTGCCACAAATTACCAAACAGGCAAGGTTACGCAAGTGACAGCAGGCAGAGCTGTAAAGGACAGGAACAAACGGCAGCAGGAAAAATACCCAGAGGAGAGGGGGAAGAGGGGGAGGTCAGGCACCAGGCAGAAATAAAACAAGGTGGGAGGCGGGACAAGCGTTAGAAATCAGCTTGTCTTGCAGCAGAGTGTATGGGTGAAGCCTGGGAATCAGTGTGCCATCTGTGGTGCATGGACATGCCACAGGGTTGGGAGAGCTGCTGATGGTCTGAGTTTGAACACTGGAAATCCTTGATTTTTTTTTTTTTTCCCTTCTCCCCCCTCCTAGGTGCTTCTGTAGGCTGCTTTTTTTGCTGGGGTAATTGCAGGTTTGCAGTTGCTGGAGGTTTTACCCTGTGTGCTGGGTTGTGTAAGCAGAGAGAAGATCCGTAGAAAGTGAGCACCTTCTAAGCACCCTTCATCCTTAGCAATATGCAGGCCGTGGTAGGGATGCTTGGAGAGGTGATGGTGTCCCTGTACTTACCTCTGTACCAGCAATCAGTAAAACCCTGAAGCAACCAGTACTGTGCAAAGCAGGTAGATCCACCTCTCCTGAGGTGGGAAGCAGCAGATGCTTATCTTTGGCTGGCTGAGGTCTTGTCATCCCAACCATGGCACCAACAGTGCTGGAGTCAGGGCCACTTTGGGCAAATCCCAGAAGCACTGGAACTTGTGTGAGAAAATTATTTGCAGTCTTGTTTTCTTCACTTGGTTTTTGGTGCTCTTCTTATATCTTTCATGGACAGTCAGGTCGTCTCCTGGCTTCGTTTGAACATCAGGCTTTGATCTGGAGGCTGAAGGCTAGTGGCATCTATTTCTCTGCCTCCTCGGTAGAGGGAGGGAGATGCTGGGGAGGTGGGCAGCATTCCGAGAGTTAATAAGAGATGTTCTGCCTCGCAAATGGCCTCTATATTTCCTTGCTTTATGGCTGTGGGGGGAGGAAATACCCTAGGCTTGCCCTTTGGGGGGACAAGTTAGTCACTTATGTCCATCTATATTAATATATTCTATATGCATGATGGAGTGTGAGGGATGATCACTGGTCCTTGGGTGGAGGGGCATCTGCTTTGCTGCTGAGCGTCTGCGGCAGCCCTGCTGCGACATGCTTCAGATTTGGTTGAGTGACTCCGTCTGCGCCCACTCACCCAAGTTAGATCAGCTTAACTTCAAACGAATGTAAAAACTGAAAGGCTCGAGATTGGCGGAGGTATTAAGGCTGCCTTTGAGCTGGGGATGCTACTCAAAGCTGCCAGGGAGCTGTCACTCTATTGTTCTTACCACAAAACACTACTCAGGCTGCTGAGAGCCACAGAGGCAGCCAAACTTACATTTAAATGGCAGAAAAGTGCTCAGCCGTGGGAGTTGCTACACCAGCCCCAGGAAGAGCCAGCACCCCGTGTGCCACACACCCTGGCAACAAGGTGGGGGGGGTTTCAGTTAGCCCTTGTGCCACGATGGACCGTTGCACAAGGCAATTTGACTTGTCTGTTCCGATGCTTGTAAAAGATAATTTCCCTTGAATCCCAATGCCATAAGCCAGGTACTTAATCTTGCTTGAAGGGAGCATGTCTAACGCACACAGGGCATCACAAACAATAGTAAGCAATCAATAGGCTAAATCCTGAGGTCTCTTACCCAGGCTTTGCTGGAGTAAAGGTTGACAAAGTGCTGAGTAGTTACTCGAGACTTCAGCCCTGCACTGGGGGCAAGAGAAGTGATTGACTGATCTATTGATGATGCGTTTCACTATGAATCTAGTCTGTCTGTTAGTCACAAATGCTCATTTGAGCATAAATCCTGAGCTGCTGTGAGCAGATAGCTGCTTCTACAGCAGAGCTGGGCAAAAAGATTTCAGATGAATGGCTTATTTGGTGAAAAATAGCTTTGAATCAACGGGAATAGCTTGGTATTTCTGTGTTGTTCTTGGCAAATAGCCTCAGTAGAAGAAAGTGAAAGCCCACTTGTGAAAAAATCAAGTGCTGAGTTTTGTCACTGTGTTTAGATCTCCTTTCAAACTGGTTTTAAGTTTTCTTTCCAAATAAAAGAAACAGCTGAGTTCCAGAAGATCCTTCTGAAACCTTTTTTCCTTACCTTCTGTGCCTGGTTTCTGCACCAAAGCAGCAGAACGTGGCACTTCTTACACCTGGTGCTGGCTTGCCGCGAACCCATATTTCATTTATTTTCAGTTCACTCAGCAACGTGAAGGCTCAGGCACCGGTGGGCATTTGTTTAGTGCTGCTGTGCTGGGGGGTGGGACACGTAGGGCTCCAGAGGTGCAGCTCTTGCACCTCTGGGTTTGTTTCCGCACAGGGGGACTTGGCTTATCCTGCATTGACAGACCCATGGGAGGCTTGGAGAAGACAGCATCCCACAACAGCTCATCCCAGTGTAATGTTAGGCAAAGCATTAACTGTTCCTGCAGTAAAAGAGCATGCAGACCCTTTGAATGTGTCCTATGGAGTAGCTTTCATGCTAAAGCCTCAGCAGCTAGGACGTGGCTGGCTTGCCCCACTTGTTGAATCATCTTAAATTGAATAGCTTCTTATTAATTCAGGAATAAAACCATGCTACTCCATTGCCTGTATAGCTAGTTTTCCCCTACTGTACTGCTGATTCTTCTTTGTTTTAAGCTTGGTTGCTGCATGCTACCTCTGCTGTGACTCCAAGGGCCTGTGCTTGCAGTTGCAGGGCATGGATATGCTCGTGGTAGGTGCCACAGGAAACTGCTCAGACAGATTTGTGCGTGAATATATGCCTCTCTAAGTATTTCCCATTAATTAATGGACACTGGAGTCTGTCGTCTGTAATGAGCGCTCACTGGTGGGTGATAAATTGCTTGTATGACATGATGGCAATGAAAGCTGGGTGAGCCATGGCTGTCGACGCTGGCTTTGGCTGGGGGAGGGGGGGAGACAGGGGACACAAACATTAGTCAATATCGGGTTGGGAAGAGGGATGGTGAAAAGCCCAACAACTGAAAGTGACACCTCTAAGATATCCTGCCTGCTTGTGCTGGAGGAACCCTTGCTGTGGGCTCCAACAAACAGGCAGTGATTCTGCATTGGACCCCATGATTACCTGGCAAACCCCACCCCCACTGCTGCTTTTTTATGTGAAGGGAGGAGGAGAGAAGGGCTTGTGCCATGGTGGCCACCCCTGCTCCATAGGGGTGCTGGCTCCTACTCAGATGAATGCACTCAAAACAACTCCTGCTGACCTAGGCTGGGTTTTTACTGCCTCCTGCATCCCAAAGAAGGCACCAAGTGCTGGGGCCTGAGATAAGTGCTTCAGCAGTGCCATGGCTTCCAGCAAATCCTGCTTAGCAGCAGAGTCCCTTGCAGAGGTGCCACCACTGGACATCCTGGCATGCCTTGCCTGCTGACACCACCATGCAAATAGTGGCCTCGCAGCATTCATGGAAGCAACTGAGTGTCAAACCACCAGCAACTGGTGGTTGAGGTGCTGTTTTGCAGAGCAATATGAGGCTGGATATTATGGATGTACTGGAGCACAGGGTTGGGTGTGATGGATTTGAGTTGCAAGTGTTCATAGCCTCTTCAGTTGCAGTCATGCACAGTAGAGACCCATCCCAGGGAAGCAGCGCTGGCCCCAAAATCTACAGTTTTCAGGGGAGCAGGCATGGAGTGAGACTGATTCTTGCTACATCTCCAGTGGGACTAATCCCTGCTGCATCCCTTTGGAGCGCTCTGTGCAAGGTGCGTCCTGTAGATCCATCTCCATTTTATCTGGCACTCTGAAGCTGAAGTTGAATCGCCAGTTGTGCTCATTGGGACTCCAGTAGTCAAAGCAGGGATCTCTCTTGTAAGGACAGCACAGGTGCTAGGCACCCTGAGGGTTCCCCCTGCCCTGGGACCTGTCACTCTTGCCATGATGCGAGGGGAGCAGTCTGCATTACTGGGGTTCTGAATTATCTGCTTCCCCGAGTGGGGAAAATAATAATAAAAAAGTGCCTTCCACTAGGTCATGAGCCATTACCTCGAGGGGCCCTTCATCAGCTGATGAATTCTACTTAATAAAATAAATACTGAGAGAAAATGTAATTGGATTTCATTTATTACCCAGTTCCGCCTAGCAGCCCCAGATTATACAAAAGCAATTAGAGAAAGCTCTCCATTAATAGCTATCTTCAAGCCGCCCAATGGGCTCATTCCATCAAACCTTCTGGCTCGTGTAATTTCCTTTCTTGGAGCTCGCTCCTGGCTGGGGGAAGATGCAGAGTGTGCGAGCGCCATTGCCGGTGGCCGGTAAACAACAGCAGCCCTGTCTCTAGGACTTGCGCAGGCATCATCTTCCCAAGTGCGTGGCTCTGCCAAAGGGTCTCCTGGTTTGGGGCGAGCAGCCAGAGCACCTGGGCAGTTTGGCTGCAGACTAGGGCTTGATTGTGCCTTCCCTGGGCTGGGAGCATCCTTCCTCCACTTGGCATTGCCACACAGTGAATCTGTCTGTGCTGCTCGGCAGTGAGTATGCAAAGTTCCAGGAGGGTATTGGGGGTAGTGTTGTCCCCCTTGGGATCCAACTGGTTCTCTGGTGCTATCTTTCCCCTAACTCTTGCAGGCTGCATAGCAGCTTCTGTCTTTGCCAGCCTGCAAGGACACAGCAAAGTTCTGTTCCCATGCTTTTTTTTGCTGGGAGCTCAAGGAGGCCCTGGGACAGCTTTCGAAGGTTGGGCAGAGGAGCATGTTTCATAGCATGTCTCTGAAGGTCTTATGGCAACACAGGGAAGTGTGTTTGAGGCCTGTCACAGGGCAAGGACAGTTGCCTGGCACTTGCGCTGTTGCTGAGGGCAGTGTGCAAGTTAAGCTATAGCAAAGGCTCAGCCTGATATCAGTACTTTTAATCCCTCTTTGCAATGGTGGATGAGGAAAGACAATTAGAGTGAACTGGTTTATGGGGGAGAGATACTGATTGATCTTGGTGCATGATCAGTGAAGAGTGGTCCAGCCTTGAGGGTGGGAGTAGAATGGGGTGTGTACTGTGTGTACAGCAGTGAGAGAGTGCAGCCCTCTGCCCTCTCTTCCAGTCTGTGCACTTGCAGGCCTGGAGGGAAGTTGTCCAGCCATGCTGCCTCCTTTTGGGTCAGTCCTTTTTGGGGTGCCTCTAAGGACTATCACAGCAGACCCAGGGCTGGGTGGAGAGAAGGGATTTTGAAGGAGGAGCCCCTTTGCGACTTGGAGTAGAAGGAAAGTTGTTGGGAGCCAGAGAGGCTCCGGGGTCTTGTCTGAGGGTAGCATTGTCTTATCATCCCAGTTATCACTTTGGGAAGAAGCCAGCACCATTTCTCAGCTCAGACTACTGATTCTGTTGCAGTGGATAGTTTGATGGAGCTGGAGTGGCTCAGCAGGGATACACCAGCCCCCCTCGTGTACAGGAACCTGCTCTTGACTCTGACGTCTTTGATCTCCTCTGCTCTGAATGTGCTTTTCCTCACTGCCTCTTGCTGTCACCTTTTCTGGCTCACTTTTCATGCCCTTCCTTTTGTGCCTCTGTTGGCCTCATCCTCCCTGGCACAGAGTGTGAGTAAGGGGAACAGCATGGCTGAGAAGGAACTGATGTTTAGATTCAGACAAGAAACAACATAAGTTGTAATGCAGCCGGAAAGGCACGGGCAGATGGAGAGGGGTGGCAAGAATATGCAGCACTTTATCTTCCTTACAGGGCTCCTGTCTTGCCTCTGTGCTGCTTGCTGGCAAGGCGGGGAGGGCAGCAAGGAGAGATGTTCAGGGAGAGTTTTGTTTACAGGCAGCAGGGCTGATGAGGCAGAGAAAAGCAAAAGAGGGTTTATTAGGGGAAGTGAGTGTTGGAGCATGGGGATGATGGGGGAAGGTGACGTGATGGAAGACACAAAAGGCACAAAGAAGGATGCTCTCCTTGAATCACCTCTGGGCAATGCCTTCCAAATGCAAGCTGTCAGTTCATCCTGGTTAAGGGGGTATTTGAGAGCATGAGAGGAGATGTCATTGGTGCTGATATTACTGCAGAGGCAGGGAATTTGTCTTGACTGGTGAGATGGAAGGTGATATGGAGCCACTTTGCTCAGAGAGGGAAAAAGCAGAGCATGAGATGGTGAAACTGTGGGTCACAGAAGAGGTTGAGCTATGGAAGAAGGTGGAGACCTTTCTAGCATGAAGTGAAGTATGTGGAAAGATCAAACACAGGCTACTGGGCTGGCATGCTCCTCCCCAGATCAGCAGCTTGTCTTTGGCCTTGCAGAGAGCAGGGTCTAGGGGTAATGTTGGCTCAGAGCTGAGATGACAGGACAAGCTCTAAAAAAAGTAAGCCAATCCTCCAAAGAAGAGGGGAGACCTCAAAACTGTTTTTTAGCCAGCCAAATGCACTGACCATGTGAAATCTTTATTCTTCTCATTGTTTATTTTTCACAGGGGGCTTTTATTTATACCCCCTTAACAACCATGCTGTTAAAGCAGCCTTATTAGGATGCTGCCCTTCACCAAGGAACTCTGCTCTCGAAAAAGAGCATTAAAGATTCAACAAATAGCTGAGAATTGGGATTGATCCTAACCTCCCATAAATGGGAGTACCTTCCCCCATTAATCAGCCTTGGTTTTCACTTACAGGATGATGGCCTCAGTGCTACACTTCTTCAGGACTAAAAGCACGTTAAATATTTATCACAGCTGAGTATTCACTTCCCCCTCTATTGCCAACTAAGATCCCCTGCTTAAGCCTGTGTCGGCTTGACAGGTTGTGTAGTGAGGTGGCATGCCATTAGGAAACCTCTTGTGCCAACGTGCTCCACTAATTTGCTGTGCTAAGCACAGAGAGATGGTGGCATCTCTCATTGTGAAGAATGGTCAGCATGCGACTGTATTATAAAGATTTGCACTAGGAAATTAAACATGCTTGGATTTGCTCTCTAGAAAAGTCTGGAGCATCCACGCTCCTCAAGTTTCCCATAATCTCCAAAACAGGATTACTGCATCCAAACTGCTTGTGGGAATAGTCCCTAGTCTGTGCTGAGGTTTTGCCCCATGTCAGGGACTGCATTAGCAGATCATCGTGTGGCTGTTTGTGTTGTAGCACCTGGATATGTTTTCTAGCTTATGGCCATGCGGGTGGCTCCTGTGTTGTCCTCCCGCTCTGAAAGGATGCTGGCATTTCCCTGGAGTGCTGGAAGAGAGCTTTCATAGCATGGTGAGGCTTGAAATGACAGCATGTGGTCCAGTTGGACTAAATATCTGCAGGTATGTCCTTGGTAATTCTGCCAGGTGCACCATAACATTTTGGAGAGTGGCTGTTTTAGGGAGCACCTCTGAAAGCTGCCTTTTCTTTTTGCTGTCTGGTATTATGCCAGGATTTCTCAGAAAATGGCCTAAAAGCTGCTGATAAACATGAGAGGTTGGAAAGGGCATGGGCTAGTCCACACTGGTGCCGTAGGGTGCTGCTGTGAGCAAGCCCTGAGCCCTCCCAAGCCACGACGCTCCTGCCCTGTTCAGCTGCTAAAGAAAAGCTCCGTGAGGAGAGTTTTGCTTTTGCACTGGGTCCAGGGCAGACTGCACTTGATCAACTCCAGCAGCTGAGATTGAGCTGTTGTTTCTGGGTTAATGCTTTTTTTCAAAATATACTTGACTTGTTGGCATTGTCACGATGAATCTCACTGTCTTTGTGCCCCCCTCAGCCCCTAGTTTGAGTTACTGATATGCACAGCTTTGTCATAGCCATTGAAATGTAGAGGCGCACAGTGTGTTTCATTATCCTTGTATCAAACTTATTTTGCTGCTGTCACGCACCAGAAAAGTTAAAACACGTTTGATCAAAGGCATGTAAACACAGCTTCAAAACAAATGCCCTCGAGTCCTGCCAAAAGCACAGAGCTGTCTCAGAGCAAACCCCATCTCATATTCCCCTGCCTGTGCCTCCTGCTCTGTCTCTGGGTGGGCGTGTGATGCTGCCTGATCTCAGAGGGCCTCATGGACTGCTGTGTGTAGTGCAGAAGGCTTGCCCACTTCAGCAGGTTGAAAACTTCAGCAGGTCTTCGCATCAAGTGGGGCAGCTGGGGAGAAGGAGAGGAGAGCAGAGCCTCAGCCATGGGGCAGGAGGGAAGAACTTGCTGCATCTTTGCACGTACAAGGTGGCAAACCCCAATGGTCTGTGCTTTGCAGCATGCTGCAGCTCCGGTGAGTCAAGGGAAGGAAAGCATGATACAAGTTGGCTGAAATAAAGGTGCTTAGTGTGTTTTTTCCAGGTCTCCAGTGTGGCTCAGTCTGGTGTGTTACATTGCAGCTGCCTGCACTCTCAGGGCATTGCTCTGGAGTTGGAGATTGGCTGGAAGTGGAGGCAGCTGGTTGCATCCTTTAAAACCCTCTAATTCAGGAGCTGCTCCTGCTCTGCCTGGTTTCCAGCTGTGAGTGGGCAGGGAAGGGCAAGGTGAGACTCATACCTCTGGCTCAGAGGCTCTGGTGTCACTTGATCTTCATGAGCTTGCTAAAAGATAGAGGATGCTCTGTAATTGCAGACAAGTCAAGTTTTCATCCTATTCCTGCCCCGGGGAGGGCTAAATGTGCATCTTAAATGGGAATGGAAATCTGTGGGCTTTTGCAGCTTCCGAAGGCAGGTGTTTTCAGAAAACACTAGATCCTTTCAAATCTGCCAAAACCCTATTCACAGCTTAGCTATGGGCATGACCAGCGAATAGTTTGGGAATTCATGAGCTTGTGAACTGACCCAGAGTCTGCAAATGAGTTGACCAAGGTCTTTGCCAAATGCTTTTGAATAATGGACATGTCAGAACCAGATGGGGCTGCAAATAGTGGGTTATTAGTGCCCACTGCCGTTCCAAGCAGTACCCTGTGTGTGTGTGAGCACTCTGTGCCCGAGCAGCTGGGTTACTGCAGGTAAGATGATCCAATGGGTCTCCTTCAAAGCACCTAATTGTGCCTATAGGGGAGATAAAAACCCAGTAATCCCCCATGTTGCTGCAGGCCGGATGGTCCTGGGCAGGCTGTGAAATGCCCTGCAGACAGCAGGGACATGGTCAGAGGTTAACAACGGTGTCAGCCTTCATAAATCATCTCTAATGAGACTTGGGAAAATGTTGGGTTGGAGTCTCTGATGCATGGCTGTGCTGGGTTGTCTTTCCTTTACTTTGTTTTTTTTTCCCACTTGTTTCTTAGGGTAATCTGTTTGGAACTTTTTTGAGGCTGAAGGTGCTGGAGACTTTCCCACTGCTCTGAGTGGTGAGGGGCTCTAGGCTCTGCTCAGTCCCTGTTTCTGGTAAGGGCTGACTGATGGGCTGCTGACTGAATAAATTCTTCCCTGTTTTTTGTCCCTAAAGAGGTTCATGAACCACTAGGGTGCCAGAAATTGTAGGGTGGAGGGTATTGCCTGGGTCCTAGTGTGGAGGAGCAGTACACTGTGTACTTGCTGATGCTGGGGTTGGGATGGCCCTGGGTAGAGCCAAATCACAAAGCCTGGCTGAGCCAGCAATGCCTTCGCTCAAGGAGTTCTTCCAGCAATTCTCACCAGCATGGAGACCACAGAATAAGGATGCCATCCAGTCAAAATGCTTTGTCTGGGAGAAGCCCATTTACTAAGCTAGGACCCCAAATAAGAGGTTTGCAAGGCGGGAAGAAGAAGCAGAAAGGAGGTATTGAGGTCCCCACTGAAGGCCACCTGTGGGGCTGGTGGTGGTGGGCTGCTCTAGACCGTGTGTGGTCCCTGCATGAGCTGCCAGCCACCGACTGGGACACTGGGAGGAGTGAAGCAGGGTACAGTGAGTATTCCCTCCAACTTATTATTTATAAAGTACTGTCACAGCTCTGGAAGTGTTGGGACTCTCAGAAAAGCTGTAGGAATGTACTAATTAAAGAACACAATGGGAATGTAAATTGGGAAAGCTCCCTAGGGGGAAGCAGTCCTGAGGGGAGCTAATTTGCCAGTCCCCACTCCTCCCCTGCAAGCTGGCTGAGACACTGGAGCAATTAAGGAGGAATTTGAGTGTTAAATATAATCTGGAATTGTGTTTTAGGATTTTTTTGTAATTGTTTTATTTTTCTCTTGGGTAACTGTGTTTCCAATTGTGTAATTGGGACTTTAACCCTCTGCTCTGCTACAATAAAGGCTGATTATAGGGGGGGTTTTTTGGTGCTTGTTTGGTGCTGAAAACACATTCAGCTGAGTCTTCCAGCACCCAGGTGGCAGTTCTGCCTCCTTGGAAGTGGTAAAGCTAGATGGGGTGGTCCCACAGATGGCACTGTGGCAACTTGGAACCATAGGACAGATCTGGGAGTCTTCTAGAATTTTGCTTTGGGAGTTACTATAGCCTCAGACTGGTGAAATGAAGGAGAAATGGCACCAGGGCAGGACTAACCAGAGCCAATCTGGTAGGAGATGGTCCCTGACTTTAGAATAACACATCTGTTGTCATCTCCTGAAACCCTTCCTAAAAGTATACCTTTTTTGGTTGATCTTTTTGTCTGCCCATTTCTCTTCTGTGTGGTCTGTCTTACTCTTTTGTGCTGTTTCACTTTGTCTTGCCCTGTTCAGGCAATGTGTATTTTGTATCATTTGAACTGTGACCAGTAGGATGGACTTGGAGTAGTGGCTGTGACTTATTTGTCTTTTTGTAAACTATTTTTCATAGTCCAGGGTGAGAAGACAAACAAAGATATTCCATCAGGGTTGTGAGGTGAAATAGAGACATGTTGAGACTATGGTGGTCAGCAAAGGATGGCCATTACCTCATGAGCTGCTTGATGTTGGGTTTGTGGGTCACCTGTGTCCTTGTAGCCAGATTTGCAGTCGAGCAAAATGTTTATGTTCCTGAGTTTTAGGGTTTTTTTGGTTTGCGTTGTCTTGTGCAGACCTTTTAGTGTGCTTTTTGTTGGACGGTGTCCTCAATGCTCGTAGAAGGGCTTTGAGAAGAGAAGCTGATATGATTGAAGCTGGAGTTTCTTATGGGAGCTTGGTAGTTGGATTATTCTAAGATGGTGCTCCCAGTGGTAGGCAGGGACTGATGTGTTGCAGGATCCTCCTACCTCTCTCATTTTTATTTTTCTGATTAACTTGAATATTTATTCTTTTTTTTTTTAAATTGGCATTAGTTGCCTGAGCTTCTCAGCCTATGCTAGGGCCTGTTACAGGTTTACAGGGCTGCCTGAGCTAGGAGAGAGGGAAGTATGATAGATGTGCTCATGTGGTATGAGTACACTCAGAGCAGTAGGACTTCGCGTGGCTGTGGTGGCTGACTTGCTCTGGACAAACTACTGTTTTAACATACAACACCATCCCTGGTCCTAAATGAAAAGACACTCAATGAAGCCTAATCTGTTCCACAGCACAGCATCTCTCTTCCCTGTCAGGGTTAGTGGAGAGGGAGGCCACCATTCTCCCAGCTGGAGCTGGCGGTCTTTGCTGTCACCAAACTAGGCTCAATCCCCAGGGTCAAGCCATGATGGCCTTGTTGCTTTGGTTGCTCAGTGGTGGCCTCTCATCTCTTCATCTTCTCTCCCTATCTGGATCCAATAGCTGCATGCAATAAGAAGTCACACCAAGCCCAGGAGCTTGGGGAGAACCCCATCCCAGCTAGAGCTGGGTGAGCTCCTGCCCTGGCTGGGGAGCAGAGTCACCCAGCAGGGCTCCCACCACAGTCTGCATCTCCCACTGGGGAGAAATGGGCCCTGGATTTTCATTGGTGTAAGGACAGCCCCACCAGGACCCAGAGCTCTCCCAACAGTTTCTCTCTAAGCCTACCTGTATTTATTGTAATTTGTTCTGGGTTATTCTTCCAAAAATAGAAGTTGGTTGAAATAGCACAAAAGCTTGGGAGGAAACAGGCTGAGGGAGCCTGGGGAAACAAAGATTTAGAGATCACACTAGGTCCCCCCAGCTCCTCCTTGCCCTAGTCTCTGAAAAAAAGGCAGAATTAAAACCCCTTTTATCTTTATGTACTGTAGACTCAATCTGTTGCCTGCAGTGGGTAATCTGGAGAGGCAGTGTACAAGAAAAGTAGTATTTTCCCTATATTTGGAGGTGGAGAGGGCAGAGCTGGGAGCATTTTCACCTATCCTAGGCTCCATACCTCCGGAGCTGGGCTGGGAAGCACTATGGAGACAGGAGTATGACCTGGGCATCCCAAATTGCTAACTGGTCCTTTCTCTTTCCCTCCCAGCTCTTGGGGTCATGTCCAGTCTCTGACATGATATTTTCCTCTGCGACCTCCAGCCCGGTCACTCCTGAATCCCCCTGAATCTGGCATAGGATATTTTCCATCTCTCACCATCTGAAGTTAGTTTCCTCTAGATGACAGGAGTCAGGAGTACTTGAGTACGGACGGATCAGGATGTGCTTTTCTGGACTGGGGCCTCGCATGCCCCCTGCCTGCCCAATTGGATTTGGGATCCCTCCTGGGCTGCAGTGACTGGGGGATGCTGTGTTGAAGGATGAGACTTGAGCAGCACAAGTCCTCTCACCTGCAGTCTCTGCCACGACTTTTCTGCTGGCAGAAAAACTATACTCAATTGTGAGGATAAATTAAAACCAAGGAGCAAACACTGTATGCTGGGCTGAGTCAGGCTGACGGTGGTTATCGGTGCTTGGTCCTAACGCTAGCCAGCTTGTTTAATGTGCTGGTCTGTGAGACGGCAGCTTCCCGCTGGGAAACAGCCCTCAGCTTTGCTTGTCCTGTCTTTGGGCAAGGAAAAGGCTTCCTGGAGGCGGGGATCTGCGATCTCGGCTGGGAGCCAAGGTAAGTCACCTTCTCGGCAGGGTTGTTTGCACAGCTGCGGGTGGCCGTGCCCGCTCCAAGAACTCCACATTCTTCCTTGCACCGAATATCCGGGACAGGCATCCCTCCGTGCTCAGCGCACTTTCATTTCCGTCGGTGAGCTTGGGAAGCTTCACCAAGCATCTGAGCACCAGGGCTGACGCTCTGTCCCACCGGTGCTGTTCGTCTGGCTGATGGCAGCATGATGCAACTGACTCCAGGCTGTGCAAGACCACCAGCACTCCATGCCTGCAGCCCCTCATGCTTTCGAGTGCACATGCAGTTGCTCCCCTCCTGCTTTGCACACTCTGGTGTGGTTCACTGGAGGCTGGGCTGATGGAGCAGGAGGCTCTCCACCACCTCCGGGCGCTGACAGCCTCCCTGCTCAGAGCCTCTGCTGTCACCCGGCACATTGTTTGCTTTCTTGCCAGCCCTCCCGCCGACCAGCAAGCTCTTAGCTCCATGTGGATTTTATGATGGTGCCTCCGAGACACTGACAACCTGCTGACATGCGTGGGTTGTGGTTTTTTTATTTGCTCGCCTGCCTCCATCACCCCAAAACCCCATCATCAAGTCCATCTCTCTGCTGGCAGTTGCTGTGAGATTTTCATGTCTTCTCTCTGTTTTTTCCTGCTTTGCACAGAGTTTTAATGCTGCACTCTTTGTCTTGAGACCCTGCAAAGTGGCAAGCCTCATACAGACAGTGCGCTCGGGCAGCTGCCTGTGCTGGCCATGGGTTTTACTACAGGCCGTTTATTTTCCCAAGGAAGTTAGTTTGCAAGATAGCATCTGTTTTTTATGAGGTCTGATCAAATAAGGTGGTATGTGTATGAGCGGTGGGAGGTGGTGTTTTTATGTTTGTACATGTATTTTTAAAGTTTTATAAATAGTAGACTAATGAGTTGCTTGCTTCTTCCAGAACTGCATCTCTTGTGACCATGGTCTTGCTGAAATCACTACTGAATCCAGAAAGCAAGTAGTTTCTCTGAAAGGAGAAAAAATCAGTATAGATACTCATACCTCAAAATGGGTACATCTTAGCAGTACATACTGTTATTTTCAGCATCAACGCAGAATTATTCTTTAGGTATCTCGTTCACAGCACAAGAGGCAGTCAGCCTTGGAGGTTATGGGTGAAAACAGATACTTTTGCAAGTAACTTGCTGACCCATTGAAGTTCTTCAGCAAGTAGTAAGAGAGATAAACATGTTCTAGAGAGTTGGGGCTTAGTTTGCAAATAACTTGCCCGAAATAAAAAAGATCAGGAGTTTGAATTTGTTTTTGTGAAGAGATGGAGAGAGAAGCTACGTATGCGTGTCCAAAGGAGTTCAGGGCTTTCCTTGGTGCACAGTGAGTCCTGTGTTGAAAAAGGACTGGATGGAATTTTTATGTGGAGCTGCTTCTGCTTGTTTTTTGATTCTTTTAAAGCGTCAGCTGAAAGAAGGGAAATGAGAAATGAAAAGCGCCACTCTTAGGTGTTAGCTTTTGGAGGAATTTCTTTAAAAATTGGTGAGAGAAGGAGGAATAGTTGAAAAATATCATAATGGTAGAAAATGGGACTCACCTACAGCCGTTTCATTAATGGGTGATTAGAAAGTGACGTGGTAATTGTGTGTGGGGACCTTGTTACATGTGGCTTACTATCTGGGTAGATGGAAAAGGATCTCTGTTAGCCATCTTGTCTCATTTATGTTTTAATGCTATAATCTCACCTTTTCCTTTTCTTTTCTTCCTCCGTGTGCATCCCTTCCACTATTCCTAGGTTGGCTGCACCAAACTAGGTAGGCATCATCTCATGGGATCAGGCTGTCCCCTCTGTGGGGAGCTCAGTGGCAGAGTCCACTCAGGGGGTCGCACCAGAAAGTTGGCCAATCATGCAGCCCACAGGTATAAAACCATTCCAGTGAGACGTGCCCTTGTGTTGGTTCTTGAAGCTGCTTCTCCTTTCCCTTCACCTTTGCAGAGGCATGTCTACTTGTCTGGATGCAAACACTTAATCCCCTCTCCTGCAGTGACCCCCACAGAGCCCACCCTGCTGAGAGATAACACTGTGCCGCAGCCGCCCCTCGGCACATCCCCGGCTCTGGGATTTGTTTTTCATTTCCTCTTCCTCTCCCCTCTCTCCCCCTCTGAGACGTAAGAGTTTGGCAGCAGATCCTGTCGCCCCGTTTGCTTTCCTGCAGAGAATAATTTCTTTGGGGTGTTGTGTTAGCGGTGATGGAGGTCTGAGCCGAGGCCACTGGATGTCTTCTCGGAGAAGACATGAAAAGCAAATGTGTGCTGTGCGACCTAAACTCCTGCCTCCTCACCACTCTCCTGGGGACCACCACCAGCTTCCCCGGCTTCTTCGTTTTTTTTTGCTGTTCAATGCACTTCACTTTTCTTGATGATTTTTAACCTATTCCTAGAAACTTGTACAGAAAAGGGAGACAAAAATCTCACCATTGTGAGACAGATTTGCAATACAGCTGGTATTTCCACTACCTTAGGGCAAGCCAGCATCAGCTGGAACCAGGATTTTCTTTGCAATAGCAGAAGAGCATTACTTAGATGCAAAACAACCAACAAAACAACCGACTTAGATGCAAAAAAAATCCAAACCACCCCCACCTTCTTGCTGATTTACCCTCTGCACCCAGGCTTTGTTGCTCAGCTAGACCTGCATCCCAGTGCCATTGCACTGTTTTCCAGTTTGGTACCAGCTGTCCTGCAGGCATCTCTGAAATTCTGCCCACGTTATGACAATACAGTCCTGCCTTCATACACTATTTTTTACGAAGGTCGGAGCTGCCAGTCAGGAGCAGCTGATGTTTCGCACAATGAATTTCTTCCTTTTCTGGGAATTGCCAGGAAGCAGTTCATGTAGCGGGAAGGATTTGGAGGACCAGGAGCTCATGCGTGTGTGTACGTGTATGCCTTTATAAGGGAGCTGGGAGAGGTAAAGGCCTTCTGATAGCTCAGTAAAGAACTGAAGAAAATATAGCCTAGAGCTTTGATTGAAAGCCTGGGTAATGCTTTACCAAGAAAACGCTACTTGCTGTTGTTTGCACTGCTGCCTGTTATTTACCCAGTGCCTCCTGCCAGCAAATGTTTACATCACCCATGAGCAGCTTACCCAGAGTTTTCGGCAGCAGGAACCTGCCTTTCATAGTGGTTTCTGGCTGCTAGCGAGGCACCCAGTCCAGCTTTTCACGTATGAACACATCAGGATGAAGGCACTGGGCTTCATAGAGGACAGTTGTTGTGTTGCTGGCTTCTGCTTTACCTTTTTCTGGGGGCACAGCATTCTCCCCAAAACAGCTGCAGAATTTTTCAGGGGCTCAGTGCTGAGGAAAACACTTCCCTCTTTTTGTCTCTTTGCTCTGCCTTTACCTTGACTTGCTCGGCTGTGGTCCTGCTCCCAACAGAGGAGAACTCTGGTGCCACAAATTAGTAGCACCAGGGTGAGGACTGTCTTTCTGCACCCAATCTGCCAAAGGCATGTGCATGACTGAGTTCAAAGCTGCACTACTATGAGCATTTTGTAAGCTGTGCTGCTCCCATGCACATTTCTTACCTTTAGCTGAAGTATTTCTGGAAAAAAGATCCATACTTTTCATGGGAAATTATTGTAAGGTATTTGCTCAGTTCTGGCCATGCATTGTGGAGGAGCAAGTAGTGCCTTGCTGTGACCCAGGAGGCTCTGCTCAATCATCTGCCAGTATAGAAGAATGGAACAGATAAGAGATAACTGCCTTACGTTGCACACTTGCTTTTTCCCAGCCTCCCATTTGGGATGAGGTGAGCATAAGCAGGGATTAGTTTGTTAAGCTGTGACAGTTCATTAAACTCCGTGGACTTTTTCTCTGTGTTTCTTCTCCAGGCACTGGTGATGACTGAGCAGAGGTGTGTGTCTATGTGCAGATACTGTGGGACAGGACAGGCAGTAGAAATTTTTATGATTTTGTTTTCCAAACTCTCTTATCTATTTGCAAAGCCTGCCAAGTGACTGCAAGAACTGTTGCATTTCAGGCACTTCTGTTTTGAAAAGTCTGTGGAAGAAAAGTACATTTTTCTTGGGTATTTTTTGCCTTTAAGAGAGCCTTGTTTTTGTCACAAACTGATGACTGAGGCTTAGACGTGTAAAACTTGATGAAATTAATGGGAGCCATGCCCCAAGTCTTTGGCACAGCTTTTAAGTCCTCTGACATAGAAACAAGGAGTCCAATTTGCAGCTGGCTTTCAAGTCTACTAGAGGAACAACCCAAAGCTTGAAGGTAAAATGAGAGAGATGCGCAAAGGGAAGGGGAAGAGAGTCATGTGCTGTTCCTCATTTAATGCCTCTTTGCATTAACTGCCACACAAAGAGCGGAGTCAGAGCTTGTGGCCACCCTTGGATGAAGAGCATCAGGACATGGAAGGGCTGTACTGGTTGGTGTCACCATCACATCAGTCCCTCTTGGCTTTGAAGCCTGTGTGACCCCTTTGCTAGGATTTTGCAAGAGACCCTGGCTTGCAGGACTCACCTGGGCTCTTGCAAAGGTTTTGGGTGCCCTGTTGGGTAACTGTAGGCAGGAACGTGCTTCCGGTTGTTTTCTTCCCAATGTGAAAAAGTCATAATTGAGGGGAAATTATTTGCATTCAAAGCTGTGCCACCCCACAGTGGATTTGACCCCATGTAGAGCACAGAAGGGGCAGCTGAAGGGAAGATGTGTAAGCAACTCTGTGTAGCTACAGAAAACTCATTTGATCCTCAGTGGTGGGAAAGGAAACAGAGCAATAACCCAGGACAGTTTAATAGAGTTTGGGTGAAATACTGTTGTTTTTGTAAGCTGGTTTCTGTGCAGCGAGGGCTCTTTAGCCCTTTTGTTGTGCTTGGCTCTGCTCTGGATGTTGGCACCAGCTGCTCTGCAGGTGCACGTGTCTTTGGCAGGAAGGAGCGGGGATTTGGGGATTCGCCTTCTTTGCAGAGGGAGAAAGAGGAAAAAAGCAATGAGAGATGATGTTTGTCTTGCAAGTGAAGAAGACACTATGGGAATCAGGAAGGACATAGCCCAGGGTTCAGTCCTGTCTAGGAGAGCTGGCTAGAGGGCAGGATCATCTCCCAGTGACTTCTCTCTTCCTTGGGACAAAGCAGAAATGGATCCTTCAGGCTCTGGCACTGCAGGCCAGCTCCTAGAGCAGAAGTTTACCCTATATCTGAGAGCAGCCAAGACAGGGAGCAATAGCAAGTACTGCCTGCAATGCCCCCAAAATCGTGAAAATTGGGGTGGGAGACCATTTCCATAGCTGAGCCTATAGGAATGCAGAAAGAAGAAATTTGGGGGGATGTTTGCCCTGCACTTTCCTATTGTTTTCACTGCCTCATTTGCTCTGTCCTTTCCATTTTGCTCTGTGGCAGTGGATCTTGGGGATTAACACCCCAAAGGTGCAGAGCTCAAAGCCCTGGTGCCCCTGAGGAGACAGTGATACTGAGTGCTCCCAGCTTTCATTCTCCTTGCTGGCAATGGGGCAGCGTTCCCAGGACAACTGGTCCCTGTAGCTCTCAAATGTGGTTTGGAGGGGGGCGAAGGGATCACTACTCTGAGCATCACACTATTTACCCACCCCTGCTCAGTTTTGGAGCACAGGGACTGGCGGGAATGGACTGAGAGCCCCTGGGGAGCGGCTGCTTGGTCCAGCAGGCAGAGGAGGGGAAAGAAGCTGATGTTTCCCCAAGTAAAACCCTGTGGCAGAGCCAGAAGCAGCAGACCTCCATGTGCTGGCATGGGCCCAAGGCGTCTTTGCTTCCTGCCACCCTTTCAAATTAAGCAAACGATTCATTTTATTTCTTTAATTTTCCAAATGGAAGTGAATTGGCCATGCTGGCAGGTGCCTGATTGACGTTCCAGAGAGGATGGGAGCTGGGAGCTGGGGGAGACTTGCCACTCCATGTCTGCCACTGCCCTCTCAGCAGAATGAGCAGGGAGCTAGTGCTGTTACTTGGGGCACAGGGGCCACTTTGCCCTTCCAGGAATAGGTTTCACACCACAGGTAAAACAATTCTAATGCTGAGCTCCTGTGAGGTCCTTTTGGGGCAGAGAAGTGAGCCGGAGGACCCCCAGTGCCCTCTATTAACTCCTGGCTTTTGAAGTTTTATGAGTGTGGCTTTTCCTCGTGCGTTTATTATGGTTTGCAGAACCTTTCTCATGCATCTGCTCAGTCCCCTGCTTGCCTGCCTCAAGGGGACACTATCAATAAATGATACTGGCTTCACCTGTGAAGAGGACAAAGTCCCCCCTTGCAAGGAGGTTTTGGGGTGGGCTGCTCTCAAAGGAAACCCATGGGTAAAACCACATACCCTGCCCAGCCCCGCCCCACCACTATGCACCCTTGCTTCAGGGTTGAGCATCCATCTGCACCCCTAAATCTTCCTAGCTCTGCTCATGGGTGGATTTCTTTCTGTCCTGCAGCAAAGTAAGAAGATGGTGAGGCGAAGATTATCCCTGCTACATGGCAGTGATTATCAAATCCATGCGCTGCCTCAGTGAAATGAGCGGCAGCCAGTAGCTCACTGCCAGAGTGCGAGGTATGTAATTAAGTCTAGCTCCCCAATCTCTGTTAAATCTCAAAGATCCCTTTGTAATCTCTAGCACTGCAGTCTCTCTTGTGGCTGCTTCCCCTGCTGCTGCTTTTCTTACGGCTGTCTTTCCCCTCAGCTGTCCTCCCCTGTCCCCTGGTGAGCAGCAGTGGGATAGAAATCTTCCCTCTGAGTTGGGCTGGGGTGCTGGAAATGCAAAACCTTGGGATTTTCAGGCACCATTGTCTGTCCTGGAGCTGAAGCCCACTCCACAGTGCTACTGTGCCTTCCCAGGGCTTTTTCACCTTCGCTCCATCCTCTTGGCTTCTCCATCATGTTCCTGAGGAGATCCAGGAGGCACAGCAATCCTGGTTGAGCTTGCAAACCACTGAGCTGCTCTGCTGCCAGGCCCTGTACAGGGAGCACGAGAGCATGGATGTGTCATGGTGGTGATCCCAGTCTGGCTGTTAAAAACAGCAGCTTAATTGGCCTTTTGAAGGGAGAGATAAACCAACTCTCATACTTACCTGCTCTCTGGACAGGAAGCCCCACCCTCCCTCACTTGCAAACTCGGGATATTCCATGGGCTGATGCTGCTGTTCCTCTGCTTTGCAGAGCTGTCACCAGCACCCAACCTGTTTGTGACAGTGGGGAAACTGAGGTACTGTATGCATATGTGGCACATTCAGGATTGCTCAGTCTCTATCCCAGGCCAGAGGGACTTCCACCGAGGAAGGGCTGGGCTAGGGGACAGGGGAGTCTATGTCATCCCTGTGCAAATCCCCTGGGGCGATGGGGGGCTACCAGCCACACTCCCTTTCTGCAGCATTCCTTTCTGTCCTAGCAGCCCAGGGATCAGCTTTGCAACAGCTACAACATTATCTGGAGACAAGCCCAAAAAAATGGGTTTCCCCTCTTCCCAATGCCCTGCCTACGGAGGGCACCATCATCTTGGCTTTTGTGCAAAACCAGCAGCAGTTTGGAAGAGGACAGGCAAAACACGAGCTGTCTGCAAGCTGTGTGGCAGCCAGAGGGATGCAGATAAAAGCTCTGCTGTCTACCACCGAGATAAATTTCATCTCTAGCTAATTTAGGGGTAAAAAGGGAACTCGCCAGCTGGGTTTTGTAATCTTATGAGGTGAGGTGTTCTGGCAGACGCTGGAGCTGGCTCATTTCTACGTGGGCAGAAGGGATGTGACAACTTAACTACGGAGAGTTCTCTGGAGGGGAAGCAGGAATCAATAGATGTTAGGTAAAGTGCTCGTTTTAAGATAAAGTCTGTTTGTTAAATTATAGTAATTTGTTTCCTTGCAGCCTCAAAAGCAGTTAATTGTGAGCAGCCTGGAGGGGTGGCATGCTCTGTGCCAGCTTGAAATCCAAGCACTGGCCATGCTCTTTGGATGCCCGAGGTGGAGGTGCTGACAGTGCTGCCGGCTAGTGGTGCCTCTGCTGCAAGTCAGACGAGAGGGAACCGAGCTCTGGGGGAGGCTGAGGGTTATGGATTCAAGCCCTTAAGCGTGTCCTGTAATCCCTTTTCTGGCCTGGAGGAGCGGCAGCTTCTTCAATTACCAGGGCATGGAGGGCTGCAGGGTATGCGTTTCCCAAAGGCCAACCCCAGGCTGCAGGGAGAGTGGCCAAAAATACTTGGCTTATTTGGGCTCCATGAGGACTCGCCTTACACGGCTGGAGAGTAGTTTGTTAAATGAAAAAGAAACAACCCACCCCAGGACCACAGGATGAGTTTTGCACTCTGGGGTAATGGAGAGGTCTCTGTGGGCTCCCCAGGGTGGGCTCTGCCCAGATGTGCGTGCACAATCCTTCCCGTTCTTGTCCTGACCCTGCTGGAACACAGCTTTCCTAGAGGTGATGCTGTTAAGCCCTTGCTCTGCAGGGCTTTGGGCTGACATGGTCTGAGCTTAGAGGCATGTTGCAAGCAAGATGTTGCAAGGGGATGCTGCTGCTCCTGCACATGTTTGGGGAGGGGATTTCAATCTTGCATGGTTGAACAAATTATTTCCCCAGGCTGATGCATGCCTTCTCTGGCCATTCGTTTGCTCTCCATCTGTGCAATCACATCCTGCTGTCACCCAGTGAGACCTGCCTGATACAGTACATCTGGGAGACTTCCATACACTCCCTCCCTCAGTGGTCGGCTTTGCCCTATCCAGCTCCTCATGGATGTATTCACATGGCTGTTCTTGGCACTGGTACCCAAAACCAGCATGAGGGTGAGGGACAACAGCATTGAGATAAGGAAATTAGGCAGGGAAATTTCTTCATGAAGCAACTGGTGGGATATTCTCCTTGTCTGTCGCTTGCAGTATCTACTGTATTGTGATCAGATGGACGGTGTTTGAAGCATCCTCCAGAGCTCCCAGGAAGAAGAATAGGAGCTGATTTAGTGCTTTGCCAAGGGTCTGTGCTACAGTGGTCCAGTTGAGCAGGAATGAGTGAGTCCTGCATTCTTCTCCATCTCTGAAATGGGGCGCATGCAAAAACCCCTCATGACTAGTCCTTTTGGTGCCCTACCTTTTCAGTGCTGCATGGGGCAAGAGCCTTTTGGCCACAGAGCACAGGCAGGCAGCAGCCACGCAGGGAGACTTTCAGAAGAGATTTCTCCTGTGAGGTGGTGGGTACAAGCGAGGAGGAAGGGCCCACCCATTCCTGCCCCTTGGCCGACAGGGAGTGAGAGTCTCCTGTCTGCAGGCAGCGCAACATGGTTTCCTTTGAAAAGGAAGCTGCACTGTGCTCCTCTGTTTGCCTTCGTCTTCCACTTGCCCGCACAATCATTTGCCGCTGGATGTGGTGCTTGAGGGTTAATCATTAAAGTCTTCCTCTGGCAGTGGATTGGCTTTGGGGGCTGCTGCTGGAGACAGCTTTCCCACTTGCCAGCAGTGATCCTGGTGAGAGGGGCTCAGGCACCATTCCCCAACCTGGGCATCAAGCCCTGTCTCGGGGCAAGCAACTCTGACAAAGCCAAGCATAGAACAAGGTGGGCAGCGGGGGTGTGCCGGTGTCTGGGTGTTTGCAGAGAGGTCCAGCCAGTGCAACGAGGAAAGACCTTTGCGTGTGGGCTAGGTGTGGTGGTGTGCAACAGGCTTTGTGCTTGCACGTGCAAATGGACATGGATGTTCATACGTGCACATGCTTGGAGGGATGGGGAGGGTGCTCACACCTTGCACACCCTGGGGTGTGAAGGTGGCTGACTCTGCTTGCAGCCTCCTTAGGGGATGGAGGCGCACACGTGACAACCTCTGTGCTTTGCACGCCGTCCGCGTTGATCTCATGTGCTGAGATTCTCGCAGGCACCCAAAGGAGTCATCGAGCTGTGCGCTGATCACTGCATGCTGCCAAAATCCTCTGGAATCTGCTCCCCTGCGTCGCCCCTTCCCAGGTCAGCGTCGGGCTTCGAGGCAGCAGGTGCTGAAACCCCTCCCTCCTTGCGACCTGCCTCCCTTGCTTTTCCAGCACATTTTCCGGAGGTCAGTCATCCCCTCCCGGCTGCTGGATTGCTTTCCTGCCCCTTCCCACCTGCTCCATCCACCAAGCAGCTTTTTTGGAGCTGGAGAGCAGCTATGGGGGTGGGTCTGGTGGGGGGGGGGGGTAACATGAGTCTGAAGGAGAAATCAAGCCTATCCTGGCTAGGGCTGAAATCTTAGAAACACCATGCTCCGATCCAGAGGCTCTCGAAGAACCAGGGCCGAACATGGCACTAACTATTTCTGGTCACTGGCAGCTATTCCTGGCCCCGACCCCAAGGTCGGTCCTTTTTCCTTGACTCCTTCCTTGTGTGCTCGTGTGAGCTTGGTGCATTGTGCACGGTTGATGAGCTATAAATAACGGCAGCCATAGGCGGCCTCTGGGAGGGGCACCGAGGGGAAAGCAGCCCCAATTCTGCAAGCAGCAGGGATCCCCTGCCCCAGCCCAGCTGAGGGCAGTGGGGGGCCACCTTCTGCTCGAGGGGAGTGCGATGCTGTAGGAGTCGTTGTTGTGCTATTTCCATGAAGTTTTGAATCCAAGCAGCCAGCAGGGCTTTCAAACTGAACAATTGCTTCGGAATAGGTTTATATTTTTAATAGTCCTTGCAAGCAGCTCAAGCTGGACTTGTTGCCCTGCAGGGCTTGTGGGCTGGAATATCTTATTTTCCTTCCAGAGCTCTGTTTTCCTCTGGGGAGTGTTGAGCAACCCAGTGAATGTGATAGAGGGAGCGTCCAGGTGGAGACAGAGTCTACCTGCAGCTGCATCCTGAAGTTTTCTGAGCACTTTTATCCTCCCTGCTCATCTCACTTTCCTCTTCTGCAGCCTCACTTTCTCTCCACTATCTTTCCCCCTTTCTTGTGCTCTTGCATTCCCTCTCCCTCACTTCTGCTCTGGGCTTTTCATCCCTCCATCTTTTACTCCGTCACTCTCCCTTGCTCCCACCCTCTTCCCTACCTACTTCCACTATTTCTTGCACCCCTCTTACCCCATTCACTTTCTCTCCTCAGTGCTCCCCCTGACCTCTCTCTACAATAGGGCACTGTTTTGCTCTGCAAAATCTAACTGCCTTGTTTTTCTTGTGGTGTGCCAAATGTATCCGCAGCACTGTGGAGATTGACAGAGCTGCCGAACAAAAGGACATTTTCATTTTAGCAGTGTGATGGTGAACGACTGTACTACTGGCCAGAGAGCTCAGCGCTCAGGCAGCTCCAGTGCCTACATCTAGCCACTTGCTGGTGTGAGCATTGGCCCCCCCATCCCTGGCTAGAGAGCAGAGGGGAAAGCTTAGTGGTCTCACAGTTGCTCTGGGTTTATTTGGAAACACCCGTCTTGTTTTCATTTGTTCTCCCCTCCTGCCTCTCCTGCTGCAAACCCAGTGTAATTGGAGCAGGAAATTAAACATTTGAAGCGTTAACGTGATAATCTGTTGGTTTAGGCTTTGGATGGGGCAGGGAGCTGGGAACTTGAGCGTGTGGTTGCTGCCTGGCATGCTGGGAGGGAGAGGGGACACAGTGCTTGCAGGGCTCCCTAGCACATGCCACCCTCTTGCCTCAGCCAAGGAAACCACAGGGAGGGCTCTCCTTCGTCTCACTTCGGCCTCAGGTGATCTTTAGGGTCTTGGTTAGGACGACTGTGTCTTTCCTTTGGTCTTGATAGCCATGCCTTGTAGCACATGCTGGTGGGACCAGGACCAGTGCTGGTGTTTTTCAGTGCTTTGCTGATGCTGATAATGTATGAACCAGCCAGGGACTTGAGCATATCCCATGTCCCCAGGGCCACTATTTGGGAATGTTGAGGCTGGAGAAAAGAAAACTCCCAAAATCTGTAAGCTTTCAGCGATGCAAAAGGCTCTCTGGATGCCTGGAAAGCTGATTTTCATGGCAAGGGTGGATAGACATCCAGACTGACTGCCAGCCAGATAGATTGGGGTCTCCATCTCTAGAGGCACTGAAGAGCAGAGCAGACCCCTGTCAGAGTGGCTGTGCCCTGGTCATGGTGGAGAGTGTGATGCTCTGGGTGGCTGTGGGCACTCTTAGGCAAGGGAGAATGGATGTCCCAGTGCCTTTCCTGAGCTCCTCAGTGGTCTATAAAGATGGCTGGCATGATCTTATTATGTTTTTTTAATTTCTTTTTTATGTCAGGCTTGGATTGCCTAATAGACGCTTGCGTTGTAATTTTTTACTTTAATAGGAATCATTTGTAGAGAGATCTGCTGAGCTCAGCATCCCGGCTGGAGCTTTTGCATTATCGAGAGTTGCTGTCTTCGCAGATGGATGAGTTTCAAGGATTTCTAAATACACAGGCCTATCTGTCTAAACAAAAGTTCAAATGCTGTGCAGTTCACTGGTTCGGAGCAAATGTCAAACAGTCAGGACTGGGCTGTTGCTGCTAAACAAACCTTTGTACGGTTTTCTTTTGCACTTTCCACAAAATCATGCACAGATTTGATGTGATCAGCCTGTTTCTATTTACGGGGTGTAAAAACAACGTGGAGTAGAGCTGTGGGGTTCTTTACTTCGCTTCGGATTATGAGGGTGTTGAGTGTCTGAACAGTGCCATAATTGCTATATCCCCCTTCCCCTTCTAAAAAACCATTCAAGGAGGGGACTCATTATCTTTCCTGAGAAGTATCAATATGCATTGGCCTGAAGTACTGCCATAATTGGTGCTTTTTCCCAAGGATCTTGGATGAAGTGAAAAGATTTCTGATGTGTCCCCTTCTTCCAGAGCAGGACTGGACATTCTCTACAGCACCTCCATGGATAGTTGTCTCCCTTTTTCCTAAAAAATACCCCAAATGGGGTCCCTGTAGCCATTCGCCACAGATGCAGAGCAGGCTCCCACTGTGTCTCACGGGTTTTGACATGCTGCACCCTTTCTGAAATAAAAAAATGAAGCTGTTTGCAAATGGAGATGTGACCAAGAGATGCCTTGGGGTGTTGTTTTACTCCTGAATGACCCCAATGTCTTTCTCCCTTTGTTGCTGCTCTGAGGGCAGGGAAAGGGGACTGCGCTTCCCCCACTGATGTCAGAGATAAAAACATTCCCAGTGTTATTTGTAACCAAACAGTGAGAGGGTATCTTGGCAGGAGCTTATATGCACAGCTCTCCATGTCAGCATGGATGTATTGGAAGGCTTGAAGACTGGATACCCTCTCCAGATACCTTTTGGTGCCATCACGCATTGTCGGGTGCATCCTCCACTACTTTTTGTGTCTTGACCAGGACACCAATGAGCCATCAGAGGAAGACGGTCTTCTCTGGGTATCAATTGCTCACAGGAAGGCTTTGTGGAATGGAGATAGCAGCCTGGCGTGGGAGACAGGAGACCTTTTTCCCTGACACCTGCATATGGTGCGACTTCGGCACGGCCTCTCGCGTCCGGTGTTTTTTGTATGTTTTCTGAGGCGTTTTGTGTTTGCTCCTTGGCCGGTGCTGGAAGGACTGGATTGGAAAGGAAAGGGATTTTCATACTTCATCTTTTTCTCGCCAGGGCCTGAAACGTGAGCGCCTCCGAGGCGTTGCCGAATGAGGTGGTAATGTGTTCATCAGCTGGGAAATCACCAGACCTTGGAAAAGTGGGGAAGGGAGAGATGGAAAGACATGCAACGATTTGTGTTGGTCCTGGCCAACCATGGTTTTAGGATGCAGCTGGTGAATGCGAGGAATGTGATATTGGGGAGCATCCCAATGATGCTGGAGATGGCAGGGGCTGTGCTTGCACCAGCTCAACATCGGCTGCTGTCTCTTTTGGGTGCCATGCCTTAGTTTCTCTACCTTGAGCAGTGGCTGCCCTGAAGAGCCATACAGATACCATGTTCATAGCAATGTGCTGGGAGTGGTGCTCCTCATCAAGGATTGAGGGAGGCACGTGAAGAGTGTGAACCCAAGTCAATAAATACTTAAAATACTACTAAGAGGCACAGGGGAGAGCCTGCCTACTGCAGGGCATGGGTTGGCCCTTGGCTCTGCCCAGCTGGGAGCAACTTTCTGTGGGGAACGGATCGTTTTTTCCTGGCTGGATGCGGGTTTTGTCTATAAGACCTCATGCTGGCAGCGGCGGGGTTTCCTTGGACCTTGGTGCTGTTTCCCTGGCACAGCCCTTCATTCACTCACCACTCACCTGTGCCACCACACACCTATGCATCCTCTCAGAAATCAAAGCGTTTAATTTGTGCTGTTAACTCTCCCTGGTTGTGGCTTTGTGGGATGCTCTGAGGCAACACAGCACAGGAGCTGGCGCTGCAACAGGCACTACATCTTCAAATCTCCTTTTTGGTTTTCCGGACTCTCCTGTCCTTGCCGTATTTGAGGAACATTTGCTGTCCATCTTCTATTACTCGTGTGAGGGGCTGAAGTGTGACATTTTTGTCTCAGAGATTGCTAACCGTTGTTGATTGCACTACAGGAACTGCCAAACCACAAGAAAACACTTTGCAGAAGTGCCATTGAGCCATGTGACAGCCACGTGGCGAGCAAACCCGAAGCATGTTTAATGTGTGTGCATGTAGAGGTGTGTGGACATGTGCCATATGTACCATTGTCATGACTACCTTAACCAAAAAGAAAGGTTCTAAAAGCAACTTCTGGGCAGGCCCAGTGTGATCACCCACCACTGACTCATCGTGAGACTCGGACCCTCAGGATGCCACATATCCATGGTGGTGATTATTCTTGTGATTCTGTCCCAAATGCTTGCTTGACCTCTATCTTTGTTCTACTCTATTCTGTCACTATTGCCATTATCTTTGTGCCTTTGATAGTAAAGGAGACTTTGGATGCACAGCATTTGACCTGATTTGTGTCTTAATCTTGTTCTGGGGGATGATACTGAAACCTTCCTGACATTGGAATGGGACAGTTCCCTGTAGCTCCTTCCTCTTCCTGTTTTTTTTGCCTCCTTTGTAAATTAAAGTCTCGGACTTTTCATTCTCACACTCCGATTTTTCTCTACGTCTCATCGCTTTTATTGCCCATCTCTGAACAGAAGCCCTTTTCCTCTGTCTTTTTTTTACACCGGATATCCAGGATTAATCAAAACATTGCAGGTCAGGACGTACCGTTGATTTATGCCATCACATATTTTATAATCCTGGCTCTTTATATATCATCTAACATTTCATTTGGCATTTTAGCTGTGGCCACAAAGCGAAGGCTTACATCATTTTACTGGCTGTTTTCAGCTAATGTAGATGGTTGCTGTGTGTATGAATAGTTCAGAATTTCCCTTGCAGCATTCGGTGCCTTGCGTTTGTCACTACAGAAGTCTTTCTTACTGCCTAGTACTGCTGCTCGCTTTTAAGGTCTTTGTTATCATATCCCTCATATTCTAGATTAGCCTAAATGATATTGTCATCTGTCGGGTTTTCCTCCTTGTTTTTTACCCCTCTTCAAAGCATTAATAAACAGATTATAGCGCACTAAGCCTCGTCCAAAACACCGAGGCTTGGAGAGCTGGCAATGACACGTTTGGTCTGAGCTGGCTTGTCTGCTTCATATGTTGAGGGTCTGAGATGTGAAGAAAGTAATAGCGAAAGGAGGCAGAGAAAATACTGCTGGCTTTATTAAAAATAAGTGTTTCTGTTTTCTGATGCGTCTATGACTGCCCCATTCACTTTATGAACGGTTAATGCTGGCCTGTGTAACCAAATACACTCGTGGTGTTAATACTTCGACATGCAACCATTGTGCATTTAAATGGCAAGGGCCTTTTTTAGGGAAATACTTAGAACTTTGGTTTCAGGGGAATAACATAGTTTAATATGAAAAAAGTGTAGAGTATTATTGATGTGCAATATGGTAAAATTATGTATGTGGACATATGCTTACAGTTAGATCAATAGATGTTATTAATGTGTAAAGATATCATTTTTATGTTTCTTTTTTCCAAAGGGTTTTGTGGTTAGCTTATATTTTGAGCTTATTGATGAAAGAATAGTATTTATTTTGAAAAGTCAATGATTCAAATCAGGGCAATTTTTTTAATGGGCTGTAACTTTTAAGCAGCATGATAAATTTTCTTTGTCATTTACAGAATTAATTCCCTTTACGTTCGAGATGAATGTGGCAGTCTTCAGGTCAATGACTCTGGTTTTCCCTAAGGTAAATTCTGGAGGTGCAGAGGTGGCCTGTTCATGTTGGAGGCAGCTTGCAGCTAAAATGCCTTTAAAATTTGCGCTGTCTGGGAAAGGAAGCAAGAGAAGAGTGATCACAGCCATGTTCACAGTTTTCCTACGTACTGCCCAAACCAAAATAGATGTAATTTGTAAAGAACATAGGAAACACAGCAGAAGTAGCACGTCTGTGCTCTGGTTTGTTGCCTTACAGCTTCTTGCAAGCAGATGCTGATCTTGTGTCTGCCTCGGTGTCAGCAGACCTGTACTTTTAGAAACTCCCTTCCCTTCCGCTGTCAGGATTTTTTTTTTGCTCAAAGTCCTGCCGTGGTAGTGACTTGTGCTGGGTTTTGAAGCACTGCAAGAGTTGTGTCTTATGTTTTCTTTAACCAACTCATTGTCGGTTGCATTGGACAGCTCATGATCACTGTGCTGAATGAAGGAACAACCAGCTGCTCCCTCTTCGCTTCCCTGGGTGGTTTTTTTTGTTTATCTTCACTGTAGAGAGGTTGGGAAATGCTCTGCAGTTTGCCTGCTCCCAAAAAACTCTGCACGACCTGCTTTGAGACACTGACTCTGAAATGGGAGAACACCCCCCATCTTTGGATGGGTGCCTCAAGGGTGCTGTGCCCCCTCTGCACGCTCTGGTCTTCCTCTTGGCTCAGGCAAGCCGTCCTCTTCATAACCCTGAGCAAGAGTTGCTTGGAGATGGGAGAAGTGCTTGTTTGGGTTTATTTATGTCTTTGTACCCGTGGGACCAAATTTTTGCTTGGATTCTGAATTCAGCTTGTGTTCCCACTCTCCAGATTCCCACTTCACCCCAAATCTGTCAGGAATATTTGTTCCTCTGAAACCTCCCCTTCTCCTTTCAGAGGATGGTGGTAGCTCTCTTCTGCTTTTATTTTTCTCAGTAAATAGGGTGAAAATGGATGGGGTCATTGGTGTCTATACAGGCAGATTTGGCTTCCATTTTCTGTTTACTAGGGCTGCATTAGTTATGAATAATGGCGCGTCAAACTACTCGCTCCAAGCAATTTATTCATGGGATTTGGCCCTGTTTGCTGTCTGAGAGTTGCCTGCCAACAGGACCTGATTTTCAAAATACACTTACAAACATGCAGACATTTGCCCGATCTGTTTGCAAACATATCTGGGCCTCTGGGTGCTGAGCAGATGCTCAGCTCTGGTGTTGGGGCTCCAGAAATCACCTCCTGGGGTTTCAGCCCGTGGAAGTGTAATGTCCTCTTTGAAGCACTTCAAAGAGATAGAAGACAAGAAGTCATGGGAGGTTTTAATAGTCTTACTTCTCTTTTTGCCCTGGAGGCACACATGCAGTCCTGAACCCTTGAGGCAGGATTCCCTCCCCAGCCCAGAAGAGACAGCAAGACTTTCTAGCTCATTTCTCACCGTCTGGCAAATTTTATGTCTAATTTTTTGCTCTGTCATGTCCCCACAGAATAGCCATTGATTTATATAGCGGCTGAGTCCAAAAAAATGCTTTCGCTGGATACCTGTATTTTCTCCAAGAAAGGGTCCTGCTCTCCAAACTTGGATATAAAAGCCAAAATTGAAAAGAAACCCCTACTTGCTGTAATATTGGTGGAGAAGGGAACACAGAAACTCATGTGTGATGGGAGGCAATCACAAGTCGCCCCTTTTTGCCTGCTGCCAGTGCAATGTGCAGAGCACTTTGCTGTTTTCCAGGGTGTTGCTCTTTTGATTGATTGCTTAATCTGCACGCTTGTGTGATGGCGACTGTCATGCAATGGCTCTTTTGTCATGCTGGACTGAAGGATTTTATTCCTGGGAGACAGTTCAGGCTCCAAGATGCTTCCAGAGAATGCCTGGACTGATGTTCCCGTGGGCCATATTTGGAAATCCCAACCGTTTCTGCTTAGCCAAAAGCACCAGTTGATTTTAAGGGACATTTTGTTTGTGTTACAGTGTTCCTTTCTGGCCCCTGATGGTCTATGAAGGGGGGGAAAAAAGACTCCCAGCTCACAAGACATTTGTGCTAATTAAACAGCAGGGGATTTGTTTCTCTTCACTAGAGGTTTGTTTTGCAGGCTTCTGTTGGGCTTTTTGCACATGATTTCCACAAAATTTAACACGGATGGTGGCTCTCGGGCAAATTTAGGCAGATTTTTCCTCTAGAGTTTAATGGTATGCAAACTGAAGATGAGGGGTGTATTCCCACCACCCATTTCCCTTGCCTGAAGTTCCACATCTCCCCCACTGCCTTGTCTAGAAAGGAGGATCCCTGATTTATTCAGGGGTAATTTGCAGCTGGAACTTTTCCTAGGTCCGTTACAGTGCTGCCTCTTTCCCTGGCTATGGAGGGAGTTTGGAGAGCCTTATTCCAGCCAAGACACTGGGAAGGATGTACACCCTCCACTAGGTACCACACCACAACTGGAAGTCGTATTATTTTTTGGTCTTTTCTAGCCTTCCTGAGTAGGGAGAAGCAGATTGGGCAAGGTTGAACTAACTTTCCCCTTCCTGCCCACTTTGCAGTCCTAGTGTGTTCACCCTCCTCACCTGGGAAGGTTGTAAATCTGAAGACCAGTCTCACTTCCCTTCTCCTTGAAGTTTATTTTTGTAGAATCATAGAGCAGTTTGTGTTAGAAAGCAGATTTTAAGGTCAGCTGGTCCAATCCCCTTGCAATGACCAGGAACGTCTTCAACTGGATGAGGTTACTTGGACCCCATCCAACCTGACCTTGAATGTTTCCAGGGATGGTGCATCCACCACCTCTCTGGGCAACCTGTTACAGTTTTTCACCATCCTCCTCCTAAAAAGTATCTTCCTTACAGCTAGTCTAAATATACCCACTTTTAGTGTAAAGCCTTTGCACTTGTCCTATCACAGCCAGCCTTGTTAAAAAATGTCCTGGTCTTTCTTTTACACCCCCTTTCAGTCCTGGAAGGCTGCTATAGGTTCTCCCTGGAGCCTTCTCTTCTCCAGGCTGAATGATCCCAGCTCTCTCAGCCTTGTCTCCTAGGAGAGGGGTTCCATCCCTCTGATTTTGTGGCCCTCCTCTGTATCTGATGCAACAGGTCTATGTTTTTCCTGCGCTGAGGACTCCATAGCTGGACACAGTGCTCCAGGTGGGGTCGTTTTGAGTGACTTAGCCATTAAAAGCCATGAATTCTGGAGCCAATGGCAAAATTAAGAATACCCCCTTCATCCCTGAGAAATGATGTGGTCCCTGGAAAGCCAGCGATGGACTCATCTTTGGCAGATAGCCTCTCCTTAAAGCCTACTGCCAAGAAAGCAGGCTAGGCGTCACAGCAGAAGCCCTGCACAAGCTCTCCCCACGCTGGGGGCTCATCCAACCTCACCCAGGCTCTTCTCCCACTGAAAGCGAGCAGAAGGGCAGCTTCAGTTTCCAGTGACAATCACACAGTATCACACAGTATCACAGTATGACAAGGTTGGAAAGGACCTCTGAGATCAGTGTAAACCAAGAGGTCAGAGGAAGCCCAGCCATGCCCTGCTTTCCCATGCTTCTGTGGTGTTTTTCTGTTAGTCTTCCTAGGTTTGATTTGTGGCTGTAGGGAAATATGACAGCAATTTTGAAAAGAGGATAGTTACAATCCAGGACCCTCTGGGTTGTAATAGATGCCTCTGGTGTCTCTTGAAGCATAGGGACTGTAGGATGGGAGCTCCTGCTTCACCCAGTTTGGAGCAAGAGGCTCAATCCTGCAGCCCTTGACTGGGTGAGCGGCTGCTGCTTCCCCCAACATGGTCTCTGGTTTTGACCACAAATTCTTTTCCTTCATTGAAGAGATTTGCCCAGAAACACCTTCTTTGCAGAGTATCTGCAGTATTTTTTTTTCCTCCTCCTCCTGCAAAAAATCACGCAGTCAAAAAAGTCTCTTCCAGTGCTAATCCTCGGCTATGCAGGACTGCTCTGCCCCGCGGTAGTAACGGAGAGACAGATGTTCAGCAGATAATTAGTGCAGTTGTGCTGCGCCTTCCTGCTTGAAGCCTGGATGCCAGAGTCCTCGAGTAAGTCACTGTGTGTTGCCTGCATTGCTCCAAGACCTCTTTGGAAAGCTAGAGCCGATGGGACTTGCTGCTTCAGGAGAAATTGTTCTCCTCAGAAAATTCTGCTCTTGCTCTGTTTCCCGGAGCAATTTCTGCTCTGTTCTCTGTTTAAGCACTGCTGAGCTTCTCTGAAGCCTTTTTGCTACAGGTTATCCCCTAGAAAGGGCTTTTCTTTCTTTTCTTTTTATTTCTTTCCAGAGATTTTCCAAAGTTAAGCTTTAAGTTTTGGGACAGAACCAGCTCTTTCCTGATTAGGATAGCAGCACTGAGTACAAAGGAAAGTGATGATTTCAGCATACAGCAGAGAAAAGTGTAACAATTTCTGGAGAATTTGTTTCCTTATGATAATTTTTTTGGAAGCAGCAAGAAATGGCATTGGATGATTTTCATAGAATCATAGAATCATAGAATCGCTTGGTTGGAAAAGACCTTAGAGATCATTGAGTCCAAACATCGAGTCCGCTACTAAACCATGTTCCTGAGCATTTCATCTACCTGTCTTTTAGATACCTCCAGGGATAGTGACTCAACCACCTCCCTGGGAAGCTGTTCCAGTGAATCTTGGCTGAAAATCAGGGAAAACTGAGTCCTGGCTCCCATTTGACAAAAGACGAGACAGTGGATTACAGATCCTTTACAAAAAACGGGCCCTGTACAGAACAGGTGGCTCCCTTTCACGTTTTTCCACAGTGATTCTGAGGTCCATCGTCAGCTTAATTGTTTTCTAGTAGCTTGATAGCATGGGTGTGATGGCATCTTTTAAAAACTCAGGTCATTCTCAGGGTGCTGGGGTACAGCTGGGGGTGCTATAGCTGCTTGTGCTCCTATGAGACTCCTTGGCCCTACATCAACATTTAAGGATATCTGTAAGGAGAAGCTGGCAGCTTCAGTGGTCAGAGGTTAGAAGCATTGGTCCCTCCTACAAATACCCTGAAAGGTTTTCGTGGCTTATGCTACCCTGGTTGTCTGGGAGCAGAGACAGACTGTTTCAGTTTCCTAAGGCAGCAGCATCACCCCCTGAGAATGGGGACATGGGGACCTACATCCTACCTGGGGTCAAAGAGGACCTGCCCAAATGGCCCCTGTGGCATTCCCCATCTGCCTGTCTATCCTGGGCTCCATTTGGTTTCAGACTGGGATGGTTTGCAGAGCTCCTGCTTCCAAGTCCCAGCCCCACAGTACCTGCTCCCTAGGAGGGGTAAGGCAGGGCTATGCCTGTGGTGGTTTTTAGGGGTTTGATGAGAACTGGCAGCAATTTGCACCCAGGTGAAAGCCGCCTAGGATGGGGAGACCTGTCTCAGAATGTGCTTCTTTAATTTACTCACCAGAAAATTTAACATCATAATTTAAAAATCCGTTATTTATTCAGAAGCAGAAGCACTGCTTGCTTTCCATGTGCGCGTGGGATGCGGATGACCTGGGATGCAACCGGCCCTGCTTAGCCCCACTGGCTGGAGGAGTTTGCAGGTCAGTGAGTGGGATTGCAACTGGAAAGCCTGAAACAAGAGCCAAATCACTTATCCTTCCTCTGTCCTCCTTTGGGCAGCCTTGTAGCTTACTCAATATTCACTCTGCAGCACGAACTGACTCTGTACTTTATACACAGCACCTAGACCTAGATTAGTCTTTTGGGGTTTTTTCTTTGTTGAAAAGAAAACCTTTCAACAAAAAAAGGGTGACTTTTGATACACATCATTCTTCCTCTCTTGCATATGTTCATTTTTGATTCAAACACACTGTTGAAACCTTTCTTCCCTCGCAGAGCAAAACCCCATGGAAAAGAGCAGACCCTGCTTGTGTGCATTCATTTTTACCAGATCTTGAAATAATTTGTGACTTAAAAGGGGAGGAGAGGGGAGGAAGCCTGTTCCTGATTGAAGCTGCTGAGCATTACTGTGATAGAACCAAAAATAATAAGGTAACAAGCAGCTCTAACCTTAGCTTAATTAACACATTGTTAAGATCAAGTGCACAGAGAGGTAGCAGCTCTGTGCCACTGTGCCTAGTGCTCTGCTCTTACAGCTGAACTGGAAGCTTGGCAACCCAAGAAATGCATTGCAATTTATTCTTATTTAAGTGTTTGTTCTCTAGCCCCGGAGAATAACCTAAGTAATTTCTCCAGGGGAAACCTGTGACACACACACAACAATTTTCAGGTATAAGTGGGAAGAAATGAGCAATGTGGTAAAGGGTGGTGTGTGTGGTGGAGGAAGGTTTGCTCAGAATGCAGGATGCCTGTGTGAGCTGGTCCAGAGCTGTATTCTCCGCTGCTGAGAGCAGTCAGGAAAATGGAAGATGACTGAAAGCTTTTAGTGCCAGAGCTATTTGTTGATGTCCGAGGCAGATCGCTTTCTGATCTCATCTCCCCTTGCACTGAGCTTGGAACCAGAAGGAGAGGTAAATGGGTCAAGATTCCCGGGGGGGCCAGTGAGAAGGGCCAAAAAGCAGGCGTCCACGGGGGGAAAACAGTCGATTTGGCAGGTCTGGAGTTCATTGAGAAGTTATTGCTTTGGAAGGCACAGGAATATCTGTTGGGAGTCATAGAAGAGTTATTGGTGTTGGAAGTTATGATGTAGAATTATGTCGGAGGATATAGAGACCCTTATAGAAGCTCAGCAAACCTGTGAATCCATCTATCTAAGCACCCTCAATTCCCACTGAAATCCTCTTGGAACAATAATAATCATTTAACAAAGGAAATGGTTTTTGACCCAGACAACTAAATGCATTTCCGCTTAGTGCTTCCCAGCCCTTGCCTGATGCTCAGCCGTGTGTTTAGGTTGCCTGTTATTTTCCCAGACATCAAAGGCTTTGAAGGAAAAAAAAATGCAACTTGGGAAAAATTGATTGTTTGCCATGAAGATCTCCCTTGAAAACTGAAGAACGATTAGCTACAAGCATAAGAGCAAATTGCAAAGCAAAAATACAACACTGGGACATGGGCAGAAATTCCCCCAGGAGAGGTCGTGCGATGCCCTTCTGGTACAGGAGCAGTTAAGGAGGATGAGGCCATTGCAGAGACCTTAATTGTTTCCTTTCCTCAGTGTTCATTATAGCAGTTATGAGAAGGACTTCAGCTCCTGAGCAAGTGCTGGGCAGGAGGGAATGGGTGATACCTGGGAGCTTTGCTCTGCCTCTGACACTCCATGTCCTGTCTAATATAACAAAAGCCCAAAACACATCCTGCCCTGGATGAGGGATCTAATTCAGTGTTGTCCTCTCTCCTTCAGCTGGGGAGCTGGGGCTCTGACACATTGCCTTTCCTGTAACAGAAAGTGATGGTACCCATCCGCCTCTGGACATCTCTAACCCGGATGCCTGCATGGACCATCTGTCCTGCTATGAAGTCCTGGTCAGGCGATGAATAGTTGAAGCTGAATAGTAAATTTAGGTCATGAAAACTGACTTTCCACCTGAAAGCTGCAACACCACTTCCTTAACAATGGAGAGAGATGAAGAAATAAATCCAGGCTCATATGGTTGCATCTTCAGAAGATATCATGAGCACTGGGAATGACCTGGGTTTCCTTGCAACACCAATGCCATGGGGCCATGTGCAAGCACCAAGTTCATTTTGCCATTGCTAGCTTGTTCCTTTATTTTTTGTGTATTTTGGACCCAAAAGAACGGTAGTTCTGAGAAGGGATCAATAGATCAGCCAAGCGTCCCAAGTTATTAACTCACAAACAAGCAGCTTCGAGGTTGGTGGGAGAAGGAAGAATGTCAATTTTGTGTGCAAATATTATTGCAAGGAGCCTTCAATAAGTGTTTTATTTAGCAAATCAGGGCTATCAGAGATAGCAATTCCCTTGCTGGGGGAAGGGGGAGAGTCAGAGAATTGAATTATGTATCAGTTAAAGTCTTTTGGGGGTAGACCTTCAGGCTGAGGCTGACTGTGAAGGGATCAGATGGGGTGGGTTGTTTTGTGTGAAAAGGATTCCTCTTTCCCTGTCCATCTGCCCCTCTAGCTTTGCTCTCACAAATGAAAAAACATTCTCTCTTTTTCCTCATTGTTTTTGGGTGGTTTGCCTTCATGGGCAAAGGATATGAACCTGCCCTGATGTTTTCCATAAAGGAAGAAAAAGGGCTGGCCTATTCAAGTCGTCCTCCTTTGGAGGTGGATAATAAAAAATAAGGAGTCGCCCACTCAGCTATTCTTCTGACGCTTAGGGCTATGTGTGGGGCATGTCAAAAGGCTGTGCCTCATCCTCATTTGAATCCTTGTCCTCCTCTTGCCCAGTCTGGTGTGCTAGCGCTTTACATTGCCTCTGATTGTTCCAATCTCACTGCCTTGTGCCCATAATGAAGAGTAGAGGCAGAGGGATGGAGGACTTCGCTGGCAGCTGAGGCTGTCCCAGTTCTTAGCAGATCCAACCATGCATTAAAATCTTTGAAATTCCAGCTCTTTCCCCCTGTTGTTTCCAGTGTCGGCAGTGACTCAATATGTAAAAAAAATATTCCCAAGGTCAGAGCTTATGCTTTGAAATCTCAGCTGCCACAGAAGAGGTGGTTTTTGCAACACATAAAATGCAGTTGGTATCTTGCCACATCCCAAACTTGCAATGTACTGTGCAATCCGACATTTAGGAAATAGATGGAGAAAATCTCTGTTTCGTTACTCCCTGCTCAGATTTGTCCTGTTGTTAAACCCTGCAACAAAATCAGGGGATTTGGGGTTGGTTTTTTTAATATTATGGTATGGATCTCCCTTATTGAAGTTTTTGCTATGTGCTTAAGCATTCTCCCACGAGGGTGTTGCTGTTACACCAAAGGGGACTGTAAGGGGAACAGGGCAACAGCAGGGAAGTCCCAGGGCTCTGTGTTCAGGGTTAATTGCAGGGTGCTCTGCGCAGCTGAGTTGCCTGCTGAGCTTGCAAAACCTGGTGTTAGTGTCAGGGGGTGTGTCCTCTCTGCCCCTTTTTGTCTGGAGGCTGGGTGCTGCATTTGGAAGGTGCGATGCACCTCTCTGACCTGGATTGGGTGCAAGGGGAGAGGGGGCTCATTGCAGCGATATCTGCCTGTGCAGCCCCCTCACTCAGTGCCACCAAACCCTCCTCTTCTTTCTGCTGGTAAAACCTGATGGATAGCAGGTCCTCAGGAAAATGGAGCCTGACATTTCCAGGGAGCGTGCAGCCACTTTACCTTTACAAGCCTCTAAACGTAGAGTGCAAAAGCACCCTTCTACTGCTGTACAGCCATCTGACGTTTAAGAAAACGGTGCGTGATTAAGGCGAACATCTGCCGGGGTGGGTTAGCTTTGCATGGTCCTGCTCTTGCGATGCCTCTGAGCCCATGCAGTTCTGTGTGTGTATTGGTCAAACCTGTGCCTGCTGCAGAAAGGTCCAGCAAGATCAATGCAGCACGCCCTGGAAGTTCATTATCCGGGGCAGAGCATCCTCAAACCGGGCAGCCTGTAGTGGGGATTCACATGGTGGTGCAGTGCTGATGCTTTGGGTGAGTAACACACTCTTGTACGCAACTGTGGTTTCTTTGCTTGTTGCAGCACATGTCCCTAGCTGGATTTTTAGAGCCTGGTGTCACAGTTGCATGAAGCAATAGATGTCATGCTCTCCTCACAGTCAATCCTGCTTGGCTACACCATCATTCTCTTATATACACCTTGCTTACACGTCTATGTGTCCTAAGCAAAGTCCTGTGAGTATTGTAGTGTCTTACCTGCTGATGAAAAGCCTTTTCCTTAGCTGAAGTGGGGTAAATTACTGAAGGGTCGTAATGGTTTCCTATCCAGCAAACTTCTCCCAGTGCCAGTTTGCAGTTCAGCATTATGCTGGGCTCCTGTGAAGAAGTGTCTGAGGTGGGTAATACCTTATTGAGTAGCACCTGTGTCCCAGAAAGTGGTTGTCTGCAGTTTTGTGTCACATTTTGTGCCACATCCCTGAAAAACTTTTCTTTTCAAACATGAGCTGTTAGCAAATCGCTGCCACACACATTGTGCTGGGGTTCATGTACCAGAACAATTCTTGTGGATTTTTCAGGGCAGAAGATGCTATGACTAGCAGACAAGCCAGCAAAAGTTTTGCCCTTGAATGAAATAATAAAATCTGGCTATAAAGCCCAACATTCTACTCCACTTGCAACAGTTCCTTTTCTTTTTGAAAAAAAAGGGGAACAAGCCCTTCATGTTTTTTCAGAGCTCTGGTCCCAATCAAATAGGTGGACTGGGAGAAGCATTAGAAAATGGGAGAACAATCTCATATTATTCCGTTGGGAAAGTTAATAGACATTTTCCATCCCAAGTTCGTAGGATTCTGGGCTTTTCGCAATAGCTGTTCCACTTAAACCACAGCTCTGTGCATTGCCTCGCTCAAACTGACGGCTCCTTCCCCTGCAGCGGCCCCGCTTGTCTCATTAAAGCTCCCACCTTTCCGCTGCTGAACTGAAAATCAACAAAGGAAAGTTTAGGCTGGATATCAGGAACAATTTCCTCAAGTTGACTGTGAAAGTGTCTCCAGGGAGGAGCAGTGGAGGCTTCATTGCTTGCAGCATGTAATGGGTTTCCCATCTCGGCGTGGGAGGGAGAACAGCCCTGGCTTGGAGCCATCCGGACAGCTCTGGGCATCGCTGGCTGCAGGTGATAGTCTTGCTCCTTTTTTGATCGTTTATCTCGGGAGGAGTGGAGCAGTTGTTGCAAGCGTGTCAGTGCAGTGGCTTTCCCCGTTAATAAACCCTGAGATAACTCCCTGCCTGGGAGGAGGACCCATGCATGTTTAGCTTGAAACTTTGTGTGCGCTCTAGCTGTCCATAAACTGATCTTGGGTGACAAAAACTCTACACATTTGCAGGAAAAAAAGCAGACACCTTCATTCAGTGACTCACATTCTTTCTGCATCTCATGGTCGTCCCTGCATTTGCTGGAGTGAAGTTTTGCTCCAAGTTTTGCTGTCCTAGGTCAGCTTGGCCTTGCTCTTCCCAACATCAGCATTTTCCTGTAACCATACCACAGAGTATTGCTGTTCCAGTATTCATTGCATGTCTGGGAAGGTGTTTTTCCAAATGGGGTGTAGGGCCCTGCTCCGTGCCCCAGCATGGTGAGGACGTTGAGCACAGTGTCTGCTGGATGCTGGCACCACACAGCACCTTCTCTGTAGTCCCTAAAGCACAAACACTGGAGAAGCTTCCAAAATATTATCTCTCTGGGGAGGCTGGTTGTGGCACAGCACTGGATTGGACCTTTAGTTTCAAACCCAGCCCTTAAGCTAGATGTTTCATTTGGAAATGCAATGTCTCATGAGACATGCTTGTCTCATGTCAATTCTCCCAGTCCAAATAAAGAAGGCAGGAGGAATGGAGAAGCTGCCACTTTGCTGAGGTTAGTCTGAATGGATGGAAGACTTGCTGATACGTTATCATGAATGATGCTTCAGGGTGGAGCAGCCCAGGGAAGGAGCAGACACAGGCATGGCTTGCTGGTTGTTCCCAGCTGGCAACACAGGCAGAAAGGGCTTCCAGATGGGCAGCTGTGAATTAAGGTGAAGCAAATCTCTCACGGAGCTGGGCTGAGAGGGCAGCCTGCAATCCGGGTAGTGTGAGAGATGGGGAGGAGGAGCAGTGAGGAAGAAATTAATGAACAGTGGCACAGCCTCCTGCAGTGTGTTGGGGGGACTCCTTGAAGACCACTGGTATTGAGGTAGATCATTATCTCATAAGCGTATTTCATCTCACCTTATGTGACTTTTAGCCCAAAAGCTTGATATGTGGAAAATGGCAAAGAAAGACCCCATAGTTTGGCATCCCATAAAAGTACAGTTATTGTTACAGGAGCTTGGAAAGGAGAAGAAAACACATTTGCAGTATCACAGTGAGATGAGTGCTTTTCTTGTCCCTGTTCTTCATGGTACCACTTGAGTATCTTATGGCTGCTTGTGGACTTACACCTTGCAGTGGTACGGGCCATAAGTGCAATGGGGAGAGAAAGCCCAGTGTTTATGGGGACCATCATTTTGGGGTGTTGGCATGTAATATCCTGCAGTGATTTTTCTAGGTTGCATGTCCTTCCCTTCCCACCCTCCCTCCACAGCTGGTGCTGAACAAACAGAGAGGAGGGTGTTTAATCCTTTTCTTGAGTAATTTCATAACCTAAGACTAAAGGCTACAGATGAGCATGGCCTGTGGGGGACAGGGAACAGTTGAAGGTCCTGGTCAGCGTGACAGGTGGTGGTGTCAGTGCCGCAGCCGCTGGACTGTTTTAAAGCAGAACCCTCTCTAGATAGCTTTTAAAAATGTACGTGATATCTCACAAAAACATGGCTGGGGTGTGGATTCCAGCTGTGCACTTCAGAGATTTCCGATCTTTTGTTTCCCGTGCATGAACCCAACTCACTAATCTGCAATTTGGGGTCTGACTCTGCTCTTTGCTCCAGCCGGCGGAGCTGTGCCGGGAAGTGGGACGCCACGTGTGACCCGCAAGGACTCAGTGGAGAGCAAGCCAGGAGCAGCAAGGGGGAAGGGGAGCAGGTTGGGCTTGATTTGTATGGCTCAGCTTGTAAAATGCTGTCCTGCTGCACAGGACACTGCTGGGAGATGGGAGACCCCATTGGATGTTCTTCCAGAAACCGGAGATCCTTGCAGCAAGTCACTGCCCCTGAACGTGGGGTAGAAGTGCAGCATCTGGGGCGCTCCTGGGCTGCAATTGCACGTCTGCTCTGTAAGGAGACATTGCTTGGGGTCTGATCCTTGGTGCAAAGATGATGCATCCTCTGATGCCTTGGGCTTTCGGCAGCCACCCACAAGGACCAGCATGAGTACAAGCTGTATCTGAGTAAGGGTGTAAGCAGTGTAGAGTCCAGGAGTCCCATCTGCCCCATGCATTGTAGTAGGCCAGTACAGTGGAGGTACTTTTCTCCAGGCTTTTCGTCCGCTAGCATCATTCTTAGCACCATCAAGATGGGCCCCGGTTGTCTGCACCCTCCTTGGCATGGGGTCTGCTGGTGAACTTTCCCATGACGTTGCTGGGAAACCCATAGAGGAGAATGGATGAACGTCTGCAGCCCATCACAGGAGCTGACACTGCTGGTGGCTGGTTCAGAAGTTCAAAGCCATCTGGAGCCAGGGTGCACTAGCCATGCAGACAGTTGAGTACATAGGCTTGAAGAATTTCTTTCAAAGCAGAAGCCAAGGCTGCATAACACAAGCAGGGCTGCTCCTGTAGTGTGATGTCGTCTGGGAGCAATTCCCTATGGGGAGCCCAGATCCAATCATGCAGCCTTTCCCTAGGCTTTCTTAATTTCATAATTTTCTTTAGTCAGCCCAGGGTTACCCTTGTGCTAGCTGACACGAATGCACCTCTTGCAATGGAAGTGACATTTGTTTTCTGCAGTAGTGATGCTTTGCCCTCCTAGAGCCAGCTGAATTCCCGCTAATCGTCCCCTCCCTTGGTTCACACATTTTTTCTTCATTTTGCTCCTAGACCATGGCACTTTGCTAAGCATCACAGTCAGCAGCAGGTAATTTAAGCACACATCTGCTTGCAATCTGCGAGGAAAAAGAGAGGCAGTTTGTCTTTGTTAGAAGCCTAGCGATCGTGGCTCTTTGCTTACCTGGTGTCATGAACGCCTTTTGTGCCTCTACAGGGAGCAAGTGGGAACCAGGGGTCAGATAGGATGGGGACAAGGTGCCCTGCTCTGTTCCCTTGCCCAGAATTATAGTTGGGGATGTTCAACCAGGACTAACGGGCTGCCTGACCCCTCTTGAGCTGATGACTGCTGGGTTTTGCAGTCTTAGTCTCCTCTCCCTTTTGGTCCCTTTCACGTGGTCTGCTGGGCTGTCAGCCTTACCTGGTGGAGGGTCACCATCCTGCTGGCTGATTGCACCCAGCTGTGATAAACAGAGATAGCCACCAGAGTCAATGGCCAAGTCTATGTCCTCATCTCAGGAGAGCTCTGGGGCATGGGTCTGCTCTCTACAGATGAGGCAGTGGACATAGGATGAGCAGAAAAAGGTTGGAACTATTGCTGGGGCACAGTGGAATTAAATGGAGAGAGCTCATGGAAGATCAAGACCTTTCTCCTTCCAGTGCTTCAGAGCAAACTCATCTCAGCATACCTTATCCTCTATCCCCTGTTACTGTTCCCTCTGTTGGGTTTACTCTTAACACACTGAGCTGCTTGGTTTATTTTTGGAGCTGCCCACTCCCTCCTGGCAGTACAGAGATGCCAGGGCTGCCACGCATCGGAAAGGCCAAAGGTGGGTAAATTGGGAGATACTGCCAACTTTCCTGGGAAAATGAGGACAAATTCTGTGTTTTTCCAAGAAGTTGGAGGAATGGGGCAGTGCTGCATTGGCCTTAGTGCTACCAAGAGAGATTGGGGTTGTGGAAGGATGCCAGCACCCTGAAATCCTCTTCATATGCACCCCTTTTTGACCTCTCCTTTCCCATTCCAGTCCTTGCAACTAGTTTTTAAAGACACTGAAGCCTTTCATCGTGTTTTGCTAAGTTTAGACTGCCTGCCTTTTCCCTTGGTGTCCCAAAACAGCTGCTGAATGAAAGGCAATCGTTTTCTGATATTCAATACCGTAAGCAGGAGTGATTTGAAAATGTGTTGATTCCTTGGACTGTGGGAAAAAGACCTGTACTGCTGGCAAAATCGGGCTGAAAAGTAATATGGGGTTTTTCAGGTGGTTTGGTTTTCTTTTCTTGTTTCAATGGGTTCATGGAAAAGCAACTCATATTTCTTCATTGCTTTGAATTTTCCCCAGAGGTTTCCAAGGGGCTGAAGTCTTGTATTTCTATACACTTGTTTGCAGAGACGGCAAAACGCAGTGGATTCACACAAAAGCCTAGGATTTGGCAGTATTGGAAAAGAGGGATCTGCCTAATGCCCTGAAGCATCGTTCTTACAGCCCATGAAAGCCAGGCATCCCAGGGAGAGCCCGATGCCAAAATTAGTTGAACCCACAGCCACATCAGTGGGGTGAAGGGGCTGTCTCATGGCTGGTGCCGGAGGCGTAGTGCTTCCTGGCCCTTGCTTTGAGACAGATGTTTTGTGTCACACTTGGGTCCACTGGAAGCAGTGCAGGGGCTTTCCACAGGTCCAGGGCATCTGTGAGGGAATTGCTCCTGCAGTCAGGAACCCTCCTGGCTAATAAGCACAGGGTAAGATGCTGATACCAGGGCTCAGTCTGGATACTGTGCTGATGGCTTTGCGTGGGCTTTTCTCCATCCATCCGGCAGCTTCAAGTCTTTTAATAATTGCATGTTTGAGATATGTGTAATATTAGTCCACGTAAATCACACCAAGACTATGACTTCCAGCACTGCTGGCTTGGGTTCTTGCAGACTAGCTTGCTGTCACTCAGCCGCAAGCCGTCTAGGTTAGCCTAATGAGGAAGCCAGACTAAGATGAAATAATTAATACAGCTGTAGAGTAGAGATGTAGGAGTCTTTGGAGGATAAGAGAGCTGGCCCAAGTCTTCCTCCGCAATCAGAGCACTCCAGGCCTTCATGAAGGTTCAGAAATTCTCTTTTTCCACTGGGTGCCGAAGGTGGGTCCGTGGTCCTTCCAGCCAAGGATGCTCCTGGGAACTCTCTGAATCAGCTGCGTAGGCACGGGGGTCTGGACCAGGTTCAGGGCAGCAGCTGGGCTGGAGCTGTGACCTGTGAGCATTGTGGGGGGCCGTTGATGTTTTAGGAGGATGAAAACCCCGTTCTGGTGGAGAGAAGAGCAGTGCTGGGCTCTGGAGGGTGATTTGTTGGGGTGCTCTTCTTGACCTCAAGAATGGGAAGATGAGCTAGAGCCCTTCTTTCCCAGGTCCAGCCCTTCTCTGCTGGTGCATATGGGCAGTGTTGAGGGGAAGCACCCACTCCCACTGCGAGCTACTGCTGCTCAGCACGAGCCCGAATTAAAGCAGGTTTATTTAGTAAACCCATTCCAGGATAAAGCTTTTGATTTATAGGCGCCCCGATAGCGCTCCAAGGAGGACTTGTACAACTTTAACTGCATTTTCTCAGCATCACACCAGCCCAATAAAAGAGAGTTCATATGCGCTGCACAAATTCTCACTTCCAATATAAAAAAGGTTTTATGAGACTGGAAGTCTCGCTGGCTCTGCGGGGCCGGGTGTATTGGCGGATACTCTGCATGACAGACCCTCGATTTCTCTTCGAGTTGTCAGACTTCAGTAGCATTTACAGCTATTTAGCTATCAAATTTTATGTGCGGCTCTGAGAGAAATGTGTCTTTTAAATACTGCTCTGTCTCATAAACAGCAGTCTGTTAAACCATGTCAATGGTACAAGCGGTTCGTGAAGCCCTCCGATGCAATCGCCTACAGCTCCGCTCGTTACCTGAGCAGCAAAGGGCTGAACGATGCAACAAGTTAATTTTCCAAGCCAGTTGTCTTGGCTGGGAATCAGCTTTCCGAGTGAAAGCTGGTACTAACCACGCTCCAGCAGACCAAATTTGGGTTCCATTTTACCCAAGTGTATATCTTCTTCCTCCTAATCGTAAAGCCACACTAACTCAGCACACACTCAGGCAAGAAGGTGGTGTTTATCATTTGCGCTAAGCCACTGGTGAGATCACATCCCTAATTTTCCAAACCAAGGTTTTGAAGCTCAGGATCCTCTCCTCTCTGCAGGAAGATCATTTGATCTTCCGTTTGGTCCTTCTTCTTGGAAGAGGAGCTGGAGGCAGGAGAATCCTGGGGTGCTAGCCCTGACCTTGGTCATAACAAATTCCCGTTGTGAGTCAGGCTTGAGCTTTCAGTCTCTTATTTTATTGTTTTCTTCTTCTTTTTTTATTATTATTTTAGCGTGAAATGTTAAATTAAAGTGCGTTTTCAAGCCTGCACCATCTGGGAGGTGCAGGTTGTACAAGCAGTGTGGAGAGCCCAGGCTGCGGGCACCTTTGCCCAAAGGCATGTGGTAATGAGCACTTGGATGTCTAATTGCTGCCGCACACCACAGACGGGGAGATTTGCTCTCCAGTCGCTGCTGTTTGCCCGTGAATGATCCGGGGGCCAGGGAGGAAAAAAATCTACATGCGTGTGCAGCATGGTTATTTTCAAATGTGAAATTGCACCTGCAAAAATAGAAGCCAGGAAAGGACTGGCGAACAGCTCGGAGATGGGAGGCGTGATGCGTGCGGAGCAGGGATGAGGACAGCATCTCTGAGTTTCTTTCCCATGCTCGCGCCACCTGATAGTTTTAGCGGACGTTAGTTTTCCTCCCCCTTGCATTTCAATTAATCATCTGCTTGTCAGCGCTCTTCCCTCCAGCTCCCCTCCCCGCCAAGTCTCACGGAGCGGTGCGCACGCATGCAAAGCACCCATGCACGCAGCCTGTGTGCTGACGGGCTTGGCTGCTCATTAATCACTTACTAGTGTCGTGTGAGTTGGTCCTCACAGAAGGAAGTTTGGAAGAGGGAAAGACAGTCATCTCCTTGGTCTGCACTTCATCAGTGGAGATGGGTTGAGCATAAGATCTGGCCTTGGTGTGTTGCAGCCTGTGGTCTCTGTCCCGCTCCAAGTGAAATGCTGGTCAAATTTGTTCAAAAAAGTTTTGCTTTCCAACACGTTTGAAAGGAGCTCTGGGCTGAGCCATCCATCTCCCAGATTTTGTAGAGGACTCTTTTATTTTTAATTTTTAATTTAATTGATCAATGGCAAGTTCAACCATCCAAGTGAAAAGTGACATTGGGGACTGTCTAGTCCAGCCTCCTTCCCAGGGAAGAGTGGATACTGGGTGCAGACTGGTTTAGTTTGCCCATCTGGGTCTTGAAAACCTCCAGGACTGGAGATTCCACAACCTCTCTGGGTCTCTCTTCCAGTGGATGACTGTCACAGGAAAATTTCTTCATTGTAGTATGCCTGGACCTCTCCTGTTGCAGCTCATGCCTGTTGTCTTTCATCTTCCCACGATGGAAGGAAAGGGTATGTCTCCATCACCTCAATAGCCTCCCAGTAAGCACTGTGAGGTTTCTGTTAGGTGCCCCTGAAGTCATCCCTTCTCAGGGTTGGACAAGTCCTGTTTTTTTCAACCTGTCCTCATCCCCATGTGCTTCAGCCTCATCATCACCCTGATGGTCCTTCACTGGTCTTGCTGGAGGTGAACAGTGTCCGTCTTGTACCAGCACCTCAGAACTGGGCATAAGGCTCCAGATGTGGTTTAAGGACTTCTTTTTCATTGAATTTTTGTGAGTCCTGCAGACCCTGCCTAGCCATGTACCTGGCATCAAATTTCCTTTCTGGTTGGGAAAGATTGCCAAAAGATTGCAAAATTAATAAAGTGTCCATGTATGTGTATGCATATTTGTTTGCATAGTTATTTAGGAACGAGCCATGTTTGGAAGTTTCAATAGATTTTTTTCTATTCATACTTTTCAGGAGTGTGTTTAAGAACAAACAGTTTGACCCCTGCACAAATGTGCTGCTCTACTCAGAGGCTGTTCTACAACCTCAGCAGCAGCTGTGCCCTCTCCCCAGGCTCCCTTTAGCTTCTCTTCAGCCACAGAGAAGTTTCTTTTTCAGATTTCTTTTCCTGCCACATCTCCTTGCCCAGAGTTTCTTTTAATTATTGCGCTGAGCTTTTATCTGTCAGGAGGAAGCTTTTCTGGGGCCAGGCAGGATCTGCTCTTTGGTGGGAGGTACTGGAGCTGCAGAGGGCAGCTTAAAGGGATGATGTGGGTGAGGGGTACAGCCAGAGCTGGGGACAAGAAGCACAAACTCTAAAGGATATGCCCAGTGGCAGGTCCAGGATGAGCCGTGTCCACATCCCCAGGCTGGAGAGCTGGATTTTAAACTGAACATTTCTGCCATGCCAGGAAGGTGGAAATGGGGCTCCTGCTCTCCATCAAGGCAGCATCACAACGGGCTCAGGCAACCAGAAAGGAGAAGACCGTGGCAGAAAGGTGTTTCCCTTTATTTGTTGCTCATATATGACTTTAGCCTGTGGTGAGCACAGCAAGCTGTTGAGTATGAGGAGACTTGACTCTGGCTCAGCTTTCCCTTTGTTCTGCTGTTGAGGAATATTTGGGGATTGGAAGTGAAATCCTTTTCCAAAGGAAAGAAAAAAAAGGATAGGAAGGGAAAGAGCCCCTCTCACATGCTGCACCGGCGAGCCCTCATCATCCTGTAGCAGGAGGCCAGCACACATGAATATTCCTGTGCAACATGCGCGAGTGATGAGCCCCATATGTAGGCCTTGAGAGAAATTAAATATTTTCTATGGCGTTTTCCGAAGAGCCTTTCTATCAAAGTGCTCGGTCGGGAGCCAAATCGCCCCAGCTTTTGCAGCCCCAGCTGGTTGACACTTTTTTTTTATTATTATTTTATTTTTAAACACTGATGAATATTTTCTAATTAAAAAAAAGCCTTTCCCTAAACTGAGTCTTGCCCCAGTGGATGGAGTTGAGCCAGAGTTTCGAAGGGGGCTGGAAGCCACCAGGGACTCTATGACTTCTCTTGACTGCTGTTGTTTTTTTTTCTCCTTCAGTACTGGAGCTTGCAGAAAGGGTCCTGAAATAAAACACACACGTGGTCTGCATCTGCCTAACCACGCATGGTGGAAGGCAGTCGACTGGGAAGGGGGTGGCAGCCTGGTCGCTGCCTGATGTCTGTCCCCTGACAGAGGAGAGGAAAGAGTGCAGGCTCTAGGCAGGCGATTTGAGGAGTTCCACCCTCCTGGTATAGGGAATCACAGGTGTACAGGTGGGCAATAGAATGTCCAAACAAGGCAGCTGGTGTTGCAAGAACTGCTCTTCCTGTGCAACGGTGTGAAGGAGCAAAGACTTGGCTTGGTTTTGGGTGTGGAAGAGACGAGGATGATCACTGAAAGCAGAGGTGTCCAAGGAGGGGCAGATACACAGTATGAGACACGGGCTCTCATCTAGAGCACAGAGACAAAACTCCTTGCTCGTTTTCAGCCATATGAACATGGCACAGAGTTGAATAACTGACCTACTGGGGGCACAGGAATGGGAGATAGGTGCTCGTTCTTTGGACTGGGAGGAAAGGAAAACCCCAAAAGTCCAGCAAGAGTCTAGCTAGTGAGGCAGAATGATGGGCAGCAGGATGATGTGCGTCAGTGGTGGTGGAGAGCATGGGGCCAGGCAGGAGGAGCATTGGGCACTGCCCTGCTCGCTCCTGGGGTTTGGCAGCATGGCCACCTCTGGAGCCATAGCCTCTAGAATTGCCCCAGGATGGATTTAGGCTCCTTGGATGCTAGTCTTCATGGCAAGTCACAGAGGCCACTTGTCTTCCTATCCAGCTCTTGGCTTTGACAGTTAATGGTGCAAAAAGTGACTTAGAGGAGCAATGCTGGCAGCAGCTGCCCTTGCCTCAAGCCTCCTCTGCAGCAACCATGGGGCTTGAGAGTGGAGCAGAGCTCACAGAAAAAGCTCAAGTCATGGTGAAAAAGGCTACTGGGATCACGCAAGGTAGAACCTCTCCCAGCTGAGTTGGTTTTCTCCTAAATAGCTGGATTGGCTTCAGACCATTTTCTACTCAACAGCACCAGCATTGGTAGGTAGGAAGGTGATGGTATGCCCACCTTGGGTACTGTACCCCATTATCCATGAAAAAGTAAGAAAGGATCTGTGCAGTTTCGCACCAGTTGGAGATCAGATTTGTTCCTGGGCTTGGTACTAGTATGTGCATCACCCCTCCATAGCAGGGCTGGAAACAAATTGAATTTTAACCCAATTTATCCTATATTCAGTATTCATTTAATTCTGTTGGCTTTACTTAGCAAAATCTTCCTTTGAGCAAACACGGTGTTGGCTCTTTCTTTTTTTGGAAAGAGGCTGAGACCCAAATACAGCCTTATGCTGTGGTTCACCTGCCAGTGGCAGCGTACAGCAATGCTGCACTTGCCAGAGCTCATTGGTGCTAGCCAGGGCAATTCTCAGAGGCAATCCTTGTTTCCAAAGGGGTGTTTAATTTCCACTATCACTGATAAACCCACTGAGCTGGCCTGGCATGTGTTAGAGTGTACAGCCGCTCCACACACCCCCCCCCCCATCCCTTGGGAACTGCTTCCCTGATGTCAGACAGCTAATACCCCCTAACAAACATGCTAATTTAAGAGCTGTTAAAGCCAGGGGCCAGCAGGAGGTCACAGTCCACACAAACAGATGGTATTTTGTCCTTGATAATTGAATTTCCCTGTAGTTTGGGGCGAGAGATTTTCTTGCCTTTTATTTCGGCATAGCTGCCTCAGGCCAACTCAGTTCATTCCTCCTCATCCTCTGCTCACTCTTAGCAAGTGCTTCTGCAGGGCTTGGGCAGGATCCTGGTGAGGGCAAAGGTCCCTGAAGGGTTTCAGAGATGCCCTTGGTCAAAAGTCCACTGAAGAGGCAGCAGTTGGAGACCAGGTGAACGTCACAAGCCTGAAGCTTATGGGTGCCCCCACCCTATTTCAGCAATGCTGGTGGGGGAGAGACCCTGCACTTCAGCCTCTTACGGCTGCTTTTCCCCTTCCCCCGGCTCTGTCCAGGTGATGTCAGGCTGCAGGTGGACCGGGAGCAGGGATGGGGTCAGTGAGGTCCTGCTGCAAACCAAGGCAGTGGTGGTGGTAAGACAGCTGCCGACATGTGGTGAGACTTGATGTGTGATTTGGTCTCTGGGGAGATTAGAGACAAGAGGGGGTTGGTTCCTCCCCCTTGCTTTCTCGGGAGGGTGTTTTGAAGTGGGAGTGTACGGGTGTGTTGCTTCAGTCCTACTGCCAGCACTGGTCTCATCACTGTCCCCAGTCCCACCACTGTTCCTGGGCTTGTCTCTGCAAAGCATCCCTATGTCTACCAAAGGGGCTGCTGGCAGCAGAAAGACTCTGCAGCAGCACTGTTCCTAACACAGGCTGCTCCCCAAAAAGGGGAGAATTAGTCCTTCCCCATGCTACCATTCTCTTTGCTTGTCCTTGGGTCATCGTGGAGCAAGCCCCATGCCTCAGTTTCCCCAGCTCATCATTTTGCATTGTCCTCAATTGTCCACTACAAAAACTGGGTGCTGGTGTGGCATTTGGAGACAGTCCCAGGGCTGCTAGCGTGTGTTGGAAACCTGCAGGATGGCACAGGGTGAGTGGCATGGGGAAACTGGTTGGAACTGGGAGAAGCAATAAGCACCAAACCTCATCTGCCTGCAGGGTCAGCAGTGTTTCTCTCCAGCTCGCACTTTTTCGTGCCCAGGTATTGGGCAGCATCCCCACTGTTGGGAGGGAAGGCAGGGGGCAGCCTCTGTGCAGATGCAGGACAAATTTCCGCACCATCATGTCTGTCCTGAATGTCTGAGGTGGCCTGCAGCCCCACAGTGGCTTATGGACTGGTGATTCCAGGTTGGTTGGTGATGTCCCATATGCTGTCCCATTGCAATGTTTACAAATTTATGCCCCAAGTGCTCTGCAGGTGTTTGGAGCTGGAGGCATGTGTGGTGCTCACGCAAACCCACAAGCATGAAGCCTTGAGGCACAGCCCCCGGTGACAGTCTCAACTGAAAAACCTGTTGGTTAGCTGGAGGAAGTGTGGGGACATGGAAGGGAGGTGGGTTGTGGTGTGGAGGGGCCAGGGGGCTTGCGAAGGTCACAGTGGGGCAGCTGTATGCATTTCTCAAGCAGATGCATGCAGAGCAGGTTGCCAAGCATGCAAGCCAGCGTTGGAGTACCCTTTGTCCTGCTTCCCACACACACTTCTCCTTTGGGGCTTCCCATCTGGGGAGGGCCTGGAGGACTCCCTGTACGCCATGGAGCAGTGAGTGAGAGGGGAGGGTTGGGGTAGGGTCTCGGCCTGTCCAAAGCCAGGACCACCCTGATGCTCTCCCCATGCTCTTTGCTGTCCCGTGTGGTCCATTGTGCTGGGAAGGTGACCCACGTGCCAAGGGTTGCAGGGGGCTCCCGGGGTGGCTGGATGCGTAGCAGAGCTGAGAGCCAAGCACCTCCTGTGGGACCTGGAAAGGGGAGGAAAGCAAGCAGAGACACAGTGGGGAGGGTGTGGCCCCCAGCATCCTGAGCCCCTGCCTGCCTCCAGGAATGTCCACTGTCCTCCCTGGACCCCACAAACTGTCTGGCCCATCCTCTTGCCGGTTTATAGTGCGAACATGGGGAGAGATGAAGCAAGGACACCTGTGGTGTCTCTGGGGAGGCAGCATCAGAGTCATTGTAGTGGCTTCCTCCGTGCCAAGCACTTAAAGAAGAAAAAGCCCAAACAAATAAACAGCCAAAATTAAAATGCCCATCAAGGTCTGTACAACTGGATGCTCCCTCCCTCTTGCTCCCAGCTATTACACGAGTGTCGTTTTCCCTCCCTGGACAAGATGGGCTGCCAAGGGCTCTTCCAGCACTCCTCACTCCAATCTTATTCATGCCCTGAGACACTGCAACAGGCTGTCATCCTCCTCCAGCTCCATCTTGGCATGCTGGCAAAAAGCAAACCTGCCCTGCTTTCTGAACAGCAATGCTGTAGACTCAGTTCTTATCCACGTTTCTTGGTCTGGGACTAAGCTGTGGCTTTCCCTGGCTTGGTGACATTACCAGCAGCAGTTTTTCTGCAGCCAAGCCAATATGGTCCTGCCTAAGCTGGAGGGAAGGAGTCCTGCAGCTGCAGGGTGGCAGTGGTTAGGTTGGGGCAGCAGTTGCACCCCGCTTGCCCCTGTGCTTCTGCAGCAGTGCAATGTCCTTCACTTCTTCAGAGTGGTACCATGGAGGTAACCCCTGCACCAGTGAGCTCAGCCCTAGTGCCTGCGCTGGTGCAGAAAAGAGACCTCCAGAGGAGCAAATCTGAGCTACGAAGAGGTGCAGTGTTTGTATTTCAAGTCAAAACTTTTTGTTCCTTTGTCATTTTGCCCCAGATGCCATTGAGGGGGATGTTAAAGCTCCAGACTACCCCCCAGATTTCCCACTAGCAGCAACCAGCCTCCTGGCACTTGGAAACACCATGCTTCCTATGCCACATCCACTGTGCTACAGGCATCCAGCTGGTGGAAGAAGTCTGTCCTCCCTTTCCCCTTCAGTTTGGTAAGGAAGACACATGAATATGGCAGGGTCCAGATTTTGATACTAGGATGATTTTCACTGCCCTGTAGATTTGCACTTTGAGGAGCCTTGGAGAGTTCATAAAGCAGCTTGGCCACAGACTTTCCTCAAGGCAAAAAACAGGGTTGCGAATAAAATCCTGGGAAGTTTGAAGGGCAATGCAGCCCTCCAGACAAAAATAAGGGCTATTACAAGTATTTGCTTGGAAATCACAAGCTGAACCAGGACCTTCTTAAAGTGTTCAAGGCTCTTTGCTTCGTTTAAGGGAGTTTGGTTTTGCTTTTGTATTTTGTTTCAGGGTTTGTTCCCATAATTCATTTTGTTTTCATGAGCCTGGGAATTGAAGTGCCAAAATTCAGTGCAACATTGAGAGCCCATTCCCACAGTAATAGCTGTCTGGAGAGGCAGAGCGAGCAGGATCTGTCCCCAAATATACTTGTTTTGGGTAGTTTCTCCAGTTTCCAGGGAGGAACCCCTGGACCACAAGCATGTCCAATCTCCCATCTCCTATCTCCCTCCCTTTTCAGATTTTCTCTTGTCTGTCCCTGGTGTGGTGCCATCAGCTCCATGTTACTGGGGGAAAAGCCTATGGAAAAAACCAACCGGATCTGATTTGAATGAAGGCTCCAGAAAAAAAACACCATCTTTTTCACCTCTCTAATAGAAGCAAAGATCTGATTGATTCCTTCAGTCTCTCTCTGCAGGGAGCTGGAAAATGCTCAGCACGGAGAAAAGTTGAGTAAAAAGGGGATGAAAATGGCATTTCCCGTAGCTGGTCCAATATTACCATGGTCTTGGAGGCTGTCTGGATGTGGATGTGATTTATGGAGGAGTGGTGCTCAGGTGCAGAGACTTAGCTGAATTCCTGCCTGGGTGGCACCAGTGTCCTTGAGGTATGGGCTTGGGGCGGTGTTTTTCTGCAGCCTCTGCTGTCGGGATTCAGGCCCTCTTCTGCCTTGCTGTGCTTTTTCCTGGCGCCAATTCCAAAGATGTATGATGCTTATTAGTATGCTGTGCTTTGTGTTGGCTTTTATCACCGCTGGAGCAGATGGCTGGGCTTGGACTGCTGCCCTCCACTTGCAGAAAGGCTGGTTAACATGATGGTGGTTGTGAGGACAGGTACAGACTCTGGAAAACATCCTTCTTCAAAACTCCATATGGGAAGAGAGGATGGGCAGCAGCGGGCAGCTGCCTGCATGGCAGCATTACCCTGTGGTGGCCATGGCACCAAACGCTGTCGGTAAGCAGCATCGCTGGAGGGGTTCACACTATTGTACATATGCAATGCTTTCTGCAAGATTTGAGATGAGGGCAACCCACCTTGTTCTTGGAGCAGATATGTCCCAGCCCCTGCAACTGCAGGGTGAGGACCAAGACTGGTCATTACAGAGGTCTAAGGACCTTTTCACAACTCCATTGCCTCAGCAGGAGCTTGTCACTGTGATTCACACAAGCAATAAATTACCTGTCCTAGGAGCCAGGTCACCAGCCAGGCAGGATCCCAGACAGCCTGAGACATGTAATGTGTTGCTTGCTCCTCCCTGAACCATCTCAGCTCCCCATGGAGTCAACAGGTTCTGCAGTACCCGCTGAAATGTGACTCCGATTTTAGCTGGGCTGATGGTCCTTCCAGGAGAGCCCCTTTCTTCTTTCCCGTGGGTACAGGAAATCAGGTTGGTCACTGTCTTTCTCACTGAGGCATCCTGCCAGTGACGTTGAGGGATGAGGGAGCAACTCCAGGCTTCAAAATACGTGATGGAGCCAGGAGTTCTGCAAGCCTACAACTACCTTGAGGGGCACATCTTCAACCAAAGCAACTAGGAATTTTTTTAGGGGCATTCTGTCTACCTTCTCTCCTAGAGCAGGAGTGCAGGAGGTTCTATGAAACTGTCCAAAGGTCTGGTGGTACTCCCCAGGCTCATAGGGGCATGGTGATGGATGGGCTCTGCCATGGGGGCCTCCTTCCTTCATGGCATCCTCTCGCTTGGTATCCTGCTGGAAAAGGAGGAGATGCAGAGAGGAAAGTCATAGTCCACGAGAGCCGTAAGTGAATTCATTTCAGCTGGCCCTGGTCATCCCTGTGGCACTTGTGGTCCAGGGGGGCAGTTCTAATTGCCCTGTTGACAGTGGGGGCTTAAATTAGATATAAGAAGGCTTTTCAAGCAGCAGAGGCTCTGGCTCTGCAGGTAAGACTTTCTAATAGCTCATATTAAAGTCATGCTAAAGCCCCTCTTTTCTCCCCTCTTAAACAGTAAAGTGGAGTTCAGTATGAATAGTACAATGCAATACCAGGAGGTTTTAGGGCTGTTTACAAGTGTACAGCATTAAGCAACAAATATTGTTCCCTTTCCGTTCTCTTGCCTTGCTGCCAGAGGAGGTCTGAAGGGAGCTTGGTGCTTTTGGGTGCTCAAGCACTGCTCCCGGGGCTGCCCCCCACCCACAGGGCTGCCCATGAGTGTTGCAGTCCCTGTGGGAACTGGGACTGGAGGGTGTCCTGCCCACTGTGGTGCTTCACTACTCAGCCCAGCATCACATGCTGCCCTCCAGGAGGAATTGGCATCTCACTGGAGGCACCCGGGAAACCTGTGGCAGGATCTCTGCTAGCAAAGGGCTGGGCTGAGCAATCGAGAGTGGCTTTGGTAAGGGTGTTTCTGTGGAGCTGGGGCACAGGAGTTGTCTGCTGAAGGTGTCTCCAGTGCAGGTGTACTGTAACGGCTGCAGTCAGCATATGCACTACAGGCATAGCTTCATGCTTCAGGGACAGGTAGATAATGATCTCTCCTGCAGGATAAGGTGTGCTGCAGTATCTATGGTCAACATCTGCACTTTAGGTGTATGGTACCATCTGCAGTCAGCATCTGCAGTTCTGGTGTCCTGTGAAGTCAACAATCAGTATGTGCAGTATGGGTGTACTGTAGTGCCTGCAGTCAGAGTGTGCAGGACAGGTGTACTGTAGCATCTACTGTTGGTGTCTGCAGTACAGGCATACTAGAACATTTGCAGCTAGTGTCTGCTGTACAGGTGTATCGTGGCATCCACAGTCAATGTCTGCAGTTGAGGTGTACCACAGCATCTGCAGCTGGTGTTGCACCAGTCTACGGTAGAGGTTGTTCCATAGTGTTTGCTGTTGGTGACTACAGGGCTTTAGAAGGCTCTGGGCAAGGCTGCAGGAGGGACACACAAGGCGGAAATGACTTAATGGAGTGTGTTTCTCCCCTCAGTCACTACCTCAGAGCCAGGGGAACAGCAGCCATCAGGGAATTGCCCAACAGGAGACTTTGTTGTGGAAACACTAGGTTTTGAAAGTTGCCTTCTTTTTTTTTGGTGGGAACACCCTCTTCCAGAATGGAGTCTCTCTTACTTATCATGACTGGGAGGCGGCTGTGGAATGTGAGAGCTGTGGAGGAGGCTGAGATGCCTGCCCTGGATCTGCCATTGCCAGCTGGCTGTCTCCAGCTAATACCCCATTGCCCACAAGCATCCCTGTGACTCTGGGGATCCTTCTAAGGGGGAGCTGTAAAGGATCCATCTACCTGCCTGCTCCGAAGAGGACACTGGAATTGTTCAGGACATCCTTTTTGCCTGGATACGTGATCCTCTTTGCTCTTGCTGCCCACCTTGGGGCTGTCCTCACCCCATTTTGCCACAGCAGTTTATGTCATGTTGCTGTGCCCCTTCAGTACTGCTTGCAGGTACAGTCTATGGGCTTATCTTCTTATAGATCTGGCCACATCCTGCGTAGACGTAGCCTGAAGCAGCTCAGGGAGAGCAGGGCGGAAATGCATTTGGTTTAGACCAAGAGCTGCCAGAGAGGACCGTGTTTGTGTCTACACCGAGTGTAATGCTAAGAGTGACCGTGACTGCTGTCCTCATTGCCCTTGGTGCAGAGGACAAGGCAGAGAAGGATTAACTTGTTGCTCTCTCCTGAAACAAGAAGCTATGGACAGCAAGGCATGGCTGCCAGAGGTGGCTGCAGCTCCAGAGCTGCTGTGCCACCACATCCCAAGTGTTCCCTTGCCTCCCCTTGCTCCTGCCCAAGCTTCTTTTTCAACCATCATGAAATGATTCACTACAGGGGCCAAAGCAAATATTCTCCAATCTCTTTTTCCACCGAAGATGGAGTTTCACACTGCTAGGTTTGCTGTATAATAAATGCAGTTCCCCACCATCAGCTTTCAACCTGTCCCTGCTGGAGCAGGGATACAGCCCAGGAAGCTGCACACCTGGTGAGATGCTGCTCACTGGCCCCTGTGCCTGCATGCTGGGGTGATGGCTTTTGCTAGAGAAACCATTAAGTGAGCAAATACAGCAAATGGAAATTTGCATTAGAAGCATTTGCAGAAATTGCGAAGGTTTTGTTATGTGCTTGGAAAAAGAAAATCAACATAGCTTTGGGCAAAACAGGCAAACAAAGCAAATACTGCATGGGAAATTGCGATTCAAGGGAAAAAAAAGTTGGCTTTCTGGCTAGGTTTTTCAAAGAATAGCTCCAAATCCCTGCCTGACAGCAGGGCTCAACTGTGAGGAGAAAGGTGGTTTTGCAGAGCAAAAGCAGCAGAGCAGAGTGGGGAGGTCTCTTTGCCAGCAGTGGGAGCCTCTGTCTGTGCCCTGGCCATGCCACAGAGTCCCCAGGGACATTTGTTGGTTCCCTTCTCTCTCACTTTTTTTACCTGTAACCAAACAGCATCATCCTCGAGACCATGAGTGCTTTGAAGCAGGAATTGTCCCTTGCCATGTAACTCTGGGCCTGTCTCGTCATGCATCCAGCATCAGGTGAGACTGCCTGGCATGTGGGCAGGAGAAGCAGCACTTATTTTAATGACTGATAAGACGAGGAAGAGCAGGCATGAGTGCCTTTGCTCCCTTGCAGGACCAAGATGTAAAGTGTGATGGTTGGCTGTGGTGTTTGCACTGGCGTGAGCCAGAGCAATGGCTATGGCAAGCAGATCTCACACTTTCCGAAGAGCAGGCTGGTTGCTGGAGGAGCTGGAAGGGCTCCCAGCCTACATTCCATCATTGCCACTGTCCCCAGAGATGGAATGGCTGTGTTGCAAGGGGGGTACCTGATCTGCAGTGCAGGGGAGGCTCTGGCTCTGGTGCAGGTCCTCAGGGGCTTCAATTCCTGGTACAAACTTCCAGGGTTGTAGAGAGGGAATATTCAGCAAGAAGTGAATTTGGATTGGAAGGGACGAGAGTCTGTTTTGCAGGCAGCTGTGTGAGGCCCCACATGCAGCACTGTCCCGGGATGTGTCATTGCTACCTCCTCGGCTCCCAGCCATCGCCCATGCCCGTGGCTGCTGCTTGCAATGGCAACTTGTGCACAGGTGGGGTGGCAGCACAGGAGCCATGCTACAAGCACGGTGAGGACACATGGAGGAGGTGGAGGGGAGAGCAGGTATGGAGAAAGAAAGATAGGAGAAAGGAGAGAAGAAGCAGAGTGAATAATAATGATGTTTTAATTAGCATTTAATGCTCCTTGCCCAGAGCTTTCAAAGGAAGGTCACCTTCATTATCTTTGTTTTACAGGTGGGGAAACTGAGGCACGGGGGAAGTGGGGAGAGCAGTTTGCACAAGGTGACCTAGGAGGGCTGGGAGTGGGATCTGGGAGTGGTGTGTCCATTCTCAGCTGCCACAGCTGCATGGGGGCTGGCTCTCACTGCCAGCCCTTGGTGCCCAAATCCAGGGCTGCAAATTCAGCAGTGAGGCTATGGGTCTCTTCTCTGCCTGTCTCCAGCACTTAAATATCAGGGTCCACATCCCCCAGCATACCTGCCCCTGAGAGGCATTTGAGAACAGACTGCACCCTAAAATCTGCTCATGACAATCCCTCCCAGCCATGCTTGCCTTCTCCTCCAGCCCTGCAAAGGCTTGTGACCTGCTGCAAACACATGTCCATCTGGGCTCCCACAACGACCGTGTTGGGTAATAAGGTATGCTTTGCTTGTTTTTTTCTGGCTGGGACAGCTCCCCCTTTATTTAGGTTTAAATGGATGCCATCTGGCTAACGAGCCCATATTCATGTTCTATATTAAAAGGCAATCCTCCACACGTTCCCGATACAGTGCTGGAGATTAGAGAGGTTTATACGGTTTTGAAGGTGTAATTTGCTTTTCATGCATGGTGCTATTTACCTCCTGGCGGGTGGGCCAGCATCCCCCAGCACTATACCCAGCAGCTCCCTCCTGGCTCTGGTCTCCTCCACTGGCCCCAGCTACAAGAGGAGGAGAACTCTTGTCTCTGAGATGGGAAGGGCTGCCCAAGACATCCTTGTCATTGTTGCTGCCTTTTCTCGACTTCTGGGGAGGCTCATTGGTGCAAGGAGGATGTTCCCTTCTTGTCCCCAAAACCCAACATGTCTCCGCTCGCCTGCCTTCTTAGCTGTTGCCCCCTCCTTGCACCCCAGCATCTCCTGGGACATGGAATGGCTTACCAGGACAGAGCGGTCTCTGCCTGTCTGCCAGCCCAGAGAGATGAGGGCCGGAGGTGGCCCCTTGGGGTGTCAGTGGCATGTGGCTAAGCATGCAGCACCCTTTGATCACTGTAAAGACACCAAGGAGGGTTATGCTGTCTCTGGCATGCTCAAAAATGCTGCTGCTGTTGCATTGGGCTGGTGGGCAGCATGATGCTCAGTGCTAATGCCAAAAGGGGCCACATCAGAGCAACAGCAGCAATTGCTCATGCTGGGATCTGCGTCTTGCACATCTTAAGCACAGGCTGCTGCTGTGAAGTGCCTGCGTGTGCTCCCATCTCCTTAAGAGGCAGACTTTATCGCTCTCTGCAGCTTTCTGAAAGGAGGGTGTAGCGAGGTGAGTATTGGTCTCTTCTCTCAAGTAACAGGCAATAGGATGAGAGGAAATGGCTTCAAGTTGTGCCAGGGGAGGTTTAGATTGGATATTAGGAAAAATTTCTTCACCAAAATAGTGGCTAAAGCACTGGAACTAGCTGCTCAGAGAAATAGTGGAGTTGTCATTGCTGGAGGTGTTAAAAAAGTATGTGACACTTTGGGATAGTAGACATGGTGGTGTTGGGCTGATGGTTGGACTTGATGATCTTTGATGTCTTTTCCAATCTCAACTATTCTTCAAGAAAACTTTGCAACCCACTTGCAGGCAATGTGTGCTCCTAGGGTGACGCTGCAGCTGCCAAGGAGAGCCCAGCGCCAGAGTTTGACTTTCTTAAGAGAAAGGTTGAAAATGAGACAAGGAAAATGCAGCATTTGTGCAGGGCGTATCATTGCCTCTGGGCACCTGGTTGTGCTGCCAGCTTCCATGGAAAGTGCCACAGGCCATTGAAAAATGAAGTGTGTGCCAGAAAAATGCCTTGTTTTGCAGTCTTCTGTAGCTGAGATGAAGTCTTGCTTCGTGTCCGTATTTGTGGACAGCTCCATCATGCCCTTTGGCTGCCCAGGAGGGATCAGCTGTTGATGCACTGCATGCAAGGTCTCCTACGAGCCAGCCCTGACTGCTCCTGCCTGTTTGCTTCCACAGATGGCTAACCCTATGCCGTCAGCCTGCTGCGTAGTGCTTGCCGTGGTGGTGGTGGTGTACGCCCAGAGACACAGCCAGCAGGGTAAGTCTCTTCTCACCTCTCCCACCTTGAAAGTCCTGAAAGATAAAGGTGTTGGTGCCACTCTTCCAGCCTCTCTCCTGGGGCAAGCTGAGTGTGCTCTCTGGGCCTGCCTGATCCTACATTTCTGCATCTTAGCACTTTTCTCCTCTCTATGATGCATGTGCCCCCTCCTGACCACTCCTGTGGGGCTCAGGCATCCTGCACCCCCTCACCTACTGAGCCACCTTGCCGACACCCTCACATGTCTCAGGCTGCCCCTGTAGCCAGGGCACTGCTTCCCAGACCTTCATCCCTGCCCCTTTTCTGCATGCTGCCCTGTGCAACCCCACCCATGAAGGGATAAATGGGTGGGAAAAAGCAGCAGCCTGACAGCCCGAAGCCCCAACACCCTACCCCATAACCGTGATGGGTGCCTTATCCAGCTCCTTGGACTTACTTTACCCCTGTTGCCACCACGCATCTGTGCCTGCCACTAGCTGCTGCCTCTCCAGGTTAGCAGAGGGTTTTGGGCTTACCTTAGTGACAGATTTTAGAGGCAGTGGTGATACTGGGTCCAGGTAGGAGCAGGAAGGTTATGAGATGACGAATTGAGTCCCACTGTGGGGTTACCTATGGCAGCCCTGAAAAAACGGGACAAAATGGGGAAACCTCCAAAACTCACTGGGTCACTGGTAGTCAGTCTGGTTGTTGTTCCTTTCGGTCGATTATGGAGGAGAATATTGCTAATTAATTTCAGTAAAGACATCTGTGCATCCGTGGGCTCTGTGGCATTGAGGAACTCAGCCAGAGCACCCTGCTGAGCTGCCCAAAATCTAGCTGGATGGGTTTACATTGCCAGAAGTTGCCAGCTTGGACATGAAGCAGCTGGGGTTTGTCCCCCCCATCCTGTTGGGACGGCCACTCTCAGAACTTGGAGAGATTTTGCTGGGTGGTGTTGCAAGAGCATTCCAAGCACCCTCTCAGGGCACCTGCTCAAAGCATTTGGGTGCTGAGCTGGTGTGATGCTTTCTGCAGAGAAGCAATGCTGACTGGTCCTGCTGTGGTTACAGGATCACTTCTTGGGAAGCCTTGAATGACTCAGTGTCAAGGCTGGCAGAGCATTCCCTGGATGCTCCATGCTGCTTCCCACCATGCTGTGGAGATGGCTGCCCAGACCTGTTGCACAGGGTGATGCACAAAATACAGAAGTGCCAGCTGCTTCAGGGTTATGCAGACTTGAAGTATGTTGTCTAGACAGAGAAACAAACACTGCTACCCACCAGCACTGGTCAGGGACACATGATGACTGCTGGCAGCAGTGTGCTGGTGCAGAGAGCACAGCCCTAGGCAATTCGCCTGGCCAGGCAAGCTGCAAGGGCAGCCACCTTCTGCTCCATGATCTAGCAGGATGAAGAAGTTTGTTGGGATAGCCTTGCCATCCCTGTGTCCCTCCTCCTTCCCTTGCTCAACTGCATCCAGGAGGGAGATGACTGGAGCACCAGCTTGAAAGAGCTGCTTGAGTCTTGAGTTCTTCAACAGGCACTGGGAGGGGGTGCACTGATGAGGCAGGGCCTTCCTCATCTGCAGGAGCCAGAGAGGCTGGGGGACATAAGAAGGAGAGCAGCAGGAAGAGGGAAGTTGGGTATAAGATCTGGAAGGAGGCTAGTAGGGCAGTGCCAGGACTGTTCTCAATCTGTTCCCAGAGGCACTGTGCATCCTTCCCGGGTCCCTCTCTGAAACGCCAAGGTGATGCTTTGCGCACAGGTTTTGGAGCAGCAGTTCTCCTGCCCACCCCACTGTGCCTGCTTGGAGAGGCTGTAAACAAGCAAGTGAAGTCAGGGAAAGTCTGCTCCATGTTAGAGACCTGACAGAACTCATCCCTTGCCCTGCTGCAGCCTCTCTTTGCCAACCAGTCCTGGGGTTCATCCTCTGCCAGCCAAGCACTTGGAATGTGGTGGGAATATGGATTAATCCCACTGGTGGCAGGGACCAGGTGGAATGGGGGGAAGACGCTGGCGTACAGTCCATTTATCATGCACTTGAGGCACGCTCGACTTTAATAGCTCATGAAGCACTTTAAGAGATGCATTAGCACTGAATACTTGAGTGAGGAGGATGTGACAAACTGTTAAGTGAGCACGAGCACAACACAGCAAGGCTGGCCACCCACTCCTGGCTCTTATGTGCACCCTGGTGATTACTGGAGCATCCTGCAAAGTGCCACATGAATCAGTAAAAGCAGCAAAAGCAACATTGGACTCAGAGGAGGTGTGGCTGCTCATGTGTTAACCTCTCTGCTGCTTGTCTGTGGGTCCTTCTCCTCGGAGCTGGCAGAACAAAGGGTACATTTTTCTGGGCTGTGGGAGCCCAGGATTGTCCCTAGGCTTGGGAAGAGGAGTGGAGGGGCTCAGAGGTCAGCAGATTTGAGTACCCTCCATCCTTCTGGTCGCAGAACTCCTTTGCTTTGCATCTATGGCTAAAATTACACCTGCACTACTTTACTGGGCACCACTGCTTCCAGCTACCCATGGAGGTAGTCACTGTGCTGTGGGTAACTGCAACCATCACTCAGGGCAGCCCCAATGGGGTGTTCGGGGGGTGTCACTAATGTGCTGGCTCAAGCAGGGGATTTTAGATGTCCTGCTGCAGGTATGGGGCAGAGGGACAGCAAAAGAGGATGTTAGCAAGGTGTTCTCCCAAAAATGTGGTCTGTGTCTAACCCAGCCAGGGGACAGAGAGATGCGGCCAGGTGCCTGGCTGCAGACAGGGGTTGCCACTGCCCAGCAGAAATATCCCTGATTTCCCAGGTTCTGTCTTCACCCTCTGAATAGCTCAAACCATTGAATGGGGATTGCTTCCAGCCCACCTCCACCATGGGGCTTTTGGCTTTAGTGTGGGAGCGATTTGGGGGCAGGGGGTGGGAGTGCTGGAGCTGCCAGCAATGCTGCCACATGGGGGTCACACAGTGCGCTCATGGCCAATCCTGTTACTGCTAAAGCCATCACTCTGCACTGCTCAGACCCTCACGCTGGGTGGCTCTGGCAGGCTCTGATGGCTTGTTCAACGTGGATGGGATCGCTGCTGCTCAATGCTGCTGCATTGAATGCGCACTCTTCTCTAGCCTGTCCAGAGCAGCCAACCTAAGATCATTTTCAACAGCCACCTCAGTGCTCTTGAATTAGCATAGGAAGAGGCACCGCACTGGGTAAAATCGGAAGCAAGAAAAAAAGATATGAGGCTTTCAGGGATTAGCTTCCCGAATGGTGTAGGGTGGTGTTTGGCCCTCCTGCCAAGTCTTGCTGAGCAGGTGGTCCAGGCATGTCCCTCTGGTGCATGGGAAAGCACTAAAAGTAAACCAGGTTCAGACAGGGCTGTCAGATGGGGTGCAGCCTTCCTTCAGAGACAAGCATTGCCCCAGGCAGCCACAGGGCTGTCCCCGTCTGCAGAGCTCCCAGCCAGCACACGGGAATGGACAGAAGCTGCAAGAAGAAATGGGAGGGTACAGAGGAAGTGGAACTGGCTGAAGATGATACAGGAGAGCCCGGTGCCCTCCCTGTTGTCATGGGTAGCTCAGTTTTCCTTCCTGTGTTTCCTTTTCCAGGCAGTGGTTGCTGCCGGTTTATTTCAGAGGAGAGGAACGTGATGGGGAAAGCTCAGCAGAGCACAGAAGCGATGCTGCCTGCTGTGCCACTCTTGCAACATCAGCTGGCCAGGGGCTCTGTTGTGTGAGAGCAGCACTGATAGACATCTGTGTCATACAGAGACTCTAGAGACCCTTTCCCTGGCAGGCCTTGGGCACCCTCAAATGAAAGGAAGAGGCCACAGCATGAGCCCTCGGGCTTTGCCAAATCTCCTTACATGGGAAGAGTGTACATGGTGGAGACGTCTAACTGTGTGTCAGGCCATGAAATGTACATGCATGGATTAGTTCAGCTCTTTCTGTTCGTTTCCATGTGGTTGGACTTAGCTGTTGCCAGTAGACCCTGGGGCTACAGCAGTCCTGGGAAGAGGGAGCTCTGCTTCCCCAGGTTCCTGTCATGACCAAAGTATCTTCCCCATCCATCAGCTCTGCCAGAGTTATGTCTACATTTGTCCCAGATGGAGATTTCTCAGCTTTTAAAAGAGGAGTAATTTTGCTTTATTGATCCTCACCTTGCTGAATTAACTCGTGTTTAAACAATAATTATGTTTTCACCCAGGAGAGGAGACAAAGAGATAAACGTCTCTGGAAATGAATGCATTTCAGATGCCGCATGCCGGGTTAATTTATTGATGGGTACAGAAGCTGCTATCTCCTCTCTTTCTCACCAGCAAGAAGCAATTAGCCCCCATCATTCCTCAACTGAGGAAAAGAAATAGAGATTTTGTTTCATTACTTTCCCTTCTCTCTTGCTTTCTTAAGCCCTGGTGCTAATCTTTTACAATCGGTTCTGCTGCAAAGCCTCCCAGGATCTCCAGTTTGCATGCACCTCATTAAATATGCTACCCACATTTCAGCTAAGACAAAGCCTGGGCTGGTAAACAGCCTTCAAAATGCACAACAAAGCCATGCAATTTGGCCTTTCAAAGAGAAACCAACTGTAGATAGGTCTCACTTTCCCCTCCCCACATTGTCCAACCCTTTCCGTGTGGCATTTGTTGGCTGACAGGGCTGCGACAAGCACTTTCTGGACTCCCACATTAGCCAGCCCCTGCAACTCCCCAGAGCGTCTGCCTGGCATGGTTAAACTAGTTGTTTTGCTTTTGGGGGTGTTATCTGGGTTTTCGTGTAGGAGATGGTTTGTAGATTGACAGAGGAATGTGTGGTTTGTTTATAGACATCCAAGTATGTTTTTGTGGTTGTGCAAAATCGTGTTCATTTAAGGTGCCTGGATTCAAGTGGTGTGATGGGGTACCTGGATCTTGAGGCTTGGTCCTGTGCCCTTGGATGCACAGGGCAGATGTGTGTCCAACCTAAGACAGCACTACAGGACGAGTCTGTCCAAATATACACATAGAAGGTCTCTCCATTTCCTCTCCTCTCCCTTTCCATCTTCCCTCCTTTCTCCTCTTCTTGATACTGGAGTGCCTTTCAGTCATGCATTAAGTGACATGACTAACATCTGTCATGTGTTGTTTGGTTTTCTACCCTCTCCCCAGGGCGAGATGCGTGTTCAACAGAGTGTTTGGGAATTTTTGTAATTGGCACTGGCTGTTTACACTGGGGAAGGCAAGGTCAAAGGGACCACATGTGTGTGCCAAGCAGCCATCCAGGAGGCTGGAGATGGTACATGCTTTCCACAGAGGCTCATTCCCCACTCAGGTTGCGGCCAACACTGGAGAAAGCTCTGTCTCCTCATTACATAGCACCTTCCCACCTCCCTTGATTCCTCCTTGCATGTCAAGCCAAGTTTTTCTCTCATCACAGCACACTGGCACTTCATTTCTGGGTGTCTCCTGCCAAAGCGTTATCAGTGTTGTCTTCCTATGAGATGCAGCCTTGCTTTTTGTGAGTCTGACCTACATTCTTTTGGTGGAGATGAATGGACTTGTGTTTGACTGCGTAAAACACAAGCTCTTGCTGAGGGAAGGCTACTATATTAACTGCTCCAGAGCTCTGCAAGCGATGGACTCATCCTTCCCATTATATACATCAGCCTTTGTGTCACTGCCAAACTTTGCCAGCAACAATTTTATGTTGCCTTCAAGATAATTGATAAGACAAGTGATTAGCAATGGGCCAAGAACAGATCCCTGCGGGGCCACACTGGGAACACCCTCCTGCAAAGATGATTCCCCATTAACAATTAATTCCCCATTAGCGATTACATTTTTTAATTCTTCCTGTTATAACTCTGGATGCTCTCATTATCCAGCTGGCAGAAATACCAGCTTTGCTCCGTACTGCAGCCCCCTTCAGTGTGTGAGCTGTGTTCAGAACTTTTTCAGGACCTCACTGGGTTTAAAAAGCAAGGTTTGGCACAGTCTCTACCTGCCCCTACATCCCTTGTTCTTTGCAAACTATCTCAAAACCAAAATGATCTTCAAATTTCCTTCACGGAGAGCCTGGAAAGCCGGACCCAAGACATAGTGCTGGATCAATAAAAGGACGTGTTTTGGCATTGGAAGGATGTTACCAAGATTTACTCGGTGCAGTCAAATTGAGGGGGCTTAGCTCAGCCTGTCCTTGGGCTAATTGAGCTCAGTTCACTCCTGCTGAAGGAGCCAGCTGCATCGAGAAGACCTCGGTCCCAGGGCATGTCAAGAGTAGATAGATGTTTCTGCCTTGGAGCTGTAAGAGGGGAAAGGCACAAGCGCTGGATAATGGGGAAGGTGTTGGTAAATGTTTGGACACCCCTGGCAGAGTAGCACTCCTTGAGCCTCTGGGCACTCCAGCAATCACCTCACTTCTGCAGGCAACTCATGTACCCGGTGTGTGTGTGTCAGCCTGCCTCGCCGAGGATGCGTTACCCCTCACATGAAGGCTCCAGCGCTGGCTGCTCATGTGCAGCAATTAGGATTTGAGCTTCTCTGTGAGACAGAGCCTGCTTAAATCATTCCGAAGGCTGCTGTTCAGGCACAGGCATCCACTCTTTTCCTCCTTTGGCTTGCTAATTGCTCCCCAGGGCTAAGCTAGCCCAAGCTCACGGCTGTCTGCCGGGGACCAGCATTATTCCAGTGGACTTGCTACATCTTTTGGGGGCCAATCTGCTTGCACACTCCATGCTGGCCAGAGGTATAACCTCAGTGTAGCTCAAGTTGCATGAAACTCGTGTCCCTCTAATACCTTTGCAAGGAAGGTGTGTTAACCTCTGTCCCTGGACATTCCTTACTGTGATGGTTTCCCTGTTGTTTCCCCATCTTCCCTGCCAGCTCCAAGCTGCAGGGAAGAAACAGAGACAAGAACTCACCTGATCTGCAATGACACCCCAGCTCAAATTCATTGAACTCTGCTGCATGCTGTTAGGGCATTTCAGAGCCCATCAAGGTCTTGGGTCTCTCCTTGCTGCTCTGATCTTTCCCTGCTGCTTTCCTGCCCTACGTGATGAAGGTGGATCTGTCTGAGAAAAAGAAACCCAGACCCAAACAGGTATCAACTTTCATGGCCCCTCCTTTTTCCTTCCTAACGCTCTGTCTGTCCCACAGCACCCGGGCGGGGTTTTTTCCTAGCACAAGATGCGTCTCCTGAAAGGTTCCCTGTCTGTAAAGTGAAAAAAAACCCAGCAAAAATAGCCCCAGGTCCTGGAACATCTTTTTCTATTACTGGACATCCCTCTGAGCTCAAGTAGATTTCCTGCCCAGACACAAAGTGAGTTATGGCCAAGTTCTCAGAGGCTGACCTTGTGGTCAGCTGGAGCACAGGCTTGCTAATAAATGCGGTCAGCCCCTACCACAGACAGCCTATTTTTAGTGCCTGTGCTTCCTTGCCCGCTGCCTTGCCACCCTGCAGGTCCCAGAGCCAAGCATCCCCGAAGAGTCTGGCCAGCAGTGCAGGATAGCCCCATAGGGAGCACGTCCCAGGCTCACTCCTCCCACCTGTGTGCTGGGAAATGGGGAGAGTTTGTTTCCACACAGTGTCTGTTAATTTTGCATCCCAGAAAGTCATGGGTGCATGGGGTGGGGTCGCCTGCCATGCTGGGGTGTGCTGCAGGAGCACAGCTCAGCTCATGCCCATCAGGAAGCAAAGAGCTCACAGCACTCATCTATGGTCTGCGCTTGGAAAACAGCCACAGGTCAGAGCAGGACTGATGTCCTGTTGTGCAAGGTGCTGTTGGATGCATGAGGAGAGATGCTCTTAAAGTGCAGGTTGGGGAAAGAAGAGAGGGACAGGGAATAAATAGAAGGCACTTAGGTGAGAGGGAGCATGGTGCCAGAGCTTGCTCTTTGCAAGTTACTGAAGTTTGGAGACGTCCAAAAGACATTGCAAGTAAGCTGCCTGCTTTTGATATACAAGTCTGTCTGGAGAAACCTGCACTGAATTTACCCCTTTATGGGAATAAAAGAAGTTATTTGAAATAGAGCCAACAGAGAGGAGGTTCTTGAGCAAAGTGAGAATCCTTCCCGAGGTCCACATGAGCTGTCAAGAGCTAGTGGGAAATCTGGGATGCTAACAAAAATATGAACCCTTCCATTAGTCTGGTGTGTTGAAGGAGATTACAGAGCTGTGGAAGATGTTAAAAAAAAAAAAAGAAGAAGAGAAAACGTAAGGTAAGGGTGTAGATCTGGCAGGCTTTGGACAAGCCTGTGATCTCACTGGTGAAAATAGTTTACATGTGTGGTGAGAAGAAGAAACTGTCAGGAGGATCACAGTCTGCCAGGATTCATTAGTTCTGCCAGTGGCAAGGAAAACCATGTCTCAGTAGTCTCTTAGACTTCATTAAACATATCGACAAGCACCGAAGGAGAAGGAATGGGGTTTGTAGTCCACACAGACACCGAGAGGAGCTTTGAATGGAGAGTGTTCAGCCCTGCTGAACTGCTGGCAGTGAAAAAGCTGCCGTGATGCACGGGGAGGAGCAAGACCTGCCAGTGTCAATATGCATAGGGGACAGCATGAGACAGGGAGCACTCGACTCGAGGAGCATCTGTTAGCCAGGTGAGTCCTTGTGGACAGGTCCTTGCTGAGACCCACTAATGGACAAGCCCAGATCATGGCGAGAGGCTGGGAGGAAGGATTTGGATAAAGGTGGTCGTCATCTCGGGATGGCATTGTTCCGTTGTGTGAAGCAGGAGCATCACTTCCTCTGCCAATGCTCGGTTGTAAATTGAGGGCATTGCCTTAGCAGCAGGGAGCCCCCAAATTCTGGTGGAAACCAAAATCTCATTTGCACAGATTTTCAGACCCTTGCAGGAATAGCCGTGGGCTTCACTCTTTGCTTGAGCTCTGGCTGCTAAGGGCTGTGTCCTTTCTTAGCACTGACCTCCTTTTGGCGAGGAAGGAAGCTACCCTCATCCATAGGTCATGCCTGTTGTTTTTTTGTGCCTGCTGTTACTATCTCAAAGGCTTCTAGAGACTGAAGACCTCATAAAACAGTGACAGTTGGAGTGGAAACCTTTACTGCTTCAGAGATTTGGCTTCAATTAGCTTCCTAAAGCTCAGAAAGGTCTTGCTTTGGAAGTCACGTGCCACTATCCCAGGGAGCCAGCACATTTCCAAAGCAGCCTGGTCCCTACCAGCCCATTCAGTGACATGTGTCCAGCTGAACTTGGACTGAATGTGTGACTTATTATTTATCCCCTTTGAAGGCTTTCCAGTGTCTGAAGTCCTGGATTGTAGGCTGCCCTGGGACTGCGAAGTCAGTCTCTGGTCAGGCTGAAAGAGCAGAGTGTGACAGCTCCAGGGGCAGCTCCAGACACTGCTTGCAGGAGTTCATGACCTTAGCAGAGGGTGCTACAAATCATTCCTGGAGTGTGTCAGCCTGGAACTAAGAGATCAGGCAGAGCTGGGGTTGAGATTTTCAGGTCCTTCACATCCATCAGTAGTGTTGGACACAGTGAGTCACTTGGTGCTGGCTTCAGGTCACCTGTGACACGTCTGTGACCCAGCAAAGCCCTGGATAATGGGAGCACAACCAGAGCAAGACACTGCAACCAAACATCATCAGCTCTACTTTCTGGGGAGAGGACTTTGCTAGGGTGGGAACAGAGCAAAGGAACCATGAAGCATGCTCAGGGGCACAGATGATGGGACACAATATGCACAAACCTTGATAATCAGAATCTTTTGGGCGGATTAATTTTTTTGGGCAGACATCGTGCTTTTGTGCAAAGGGAAACACCTAATACTCAGATTCCTAATCCGGGTGTGAGATGCTGGATTGTAAAAAATAAACAGGAGAACAGCTTGCAAGATGTGTTGTCTGTCCTGTGGATGAAAAGAGCATCTTTCAGGGTAAGCAGTCTTGGGCAGAACTAAATGGAGTGGATCTGTGCAGAGAAGGCAACGTAATTGTGGCATATTAAAAGGAAAAGGAGAAGAAGAAAAATTGAGCAGGGGCTGTGGTAGGCTTGTTACAGAGGGGAAAAGCGACATGTGTCACCTTGTAGTGAATGCTCCAAGAAGACCAATCAGGTGGAGAAGTGAAACCACACAGCAATTGATGGAGGCAGAGAGGGGTTACAGCAGTGTTAGTCCAGTGTGTGGACCATTTATCTCTTTGGTGTAGGATTTGCTGGGAAAGATTGTTATTTAGGCTTAGCTGCAGCCAGATGCTAATTGAGGCTGAGGAGTCTGGACCCTTATTGTACCACTTTGCTTAGAGCCATGGAGAGGCTGGTGTTGGGGAAGGGGCTTTGTTTATGTGACTCATGATGTGGGGATAAAACAGCCTTTGTTTCTGCTCAGGAAACAAGGGGCAGGGACTAAAACTTTTCCTTGCATAACTGCATACATCTGTGTGCAGAGTTAGCCCCTGTCCCACATCTATGGGCAAGACACTTCCCCCTCCTGGTGCAAAATCCCCCTGGATAGGGTAGTGCCTTGCCATAGAGTGCACACAGCTGGCAGAGCCAGGCATTGCCCTTTGTCTCAGGCTCAACACACTTGACCTTGGTAGCTTTTATAGCTTACAAATCTTGAAGCATTTACTCCACAGCAGCTCTCTATTAGCAGATTTAAGCTATCCAGCAGTAGCTGGGCTCTTCTTAGTTATCTGTTCTGAAGCGTAGCAGCTGCAGGGCTGATGCTGAAAAAAATTGACCTGCAAGGCTGGAAGCCTCGAGGACTTCTGCCAGCCAAGATCTGTGTGCTTTGAGGCAGAAGAGAGCTGGCAACATCACACCAAGGAGCTAACTGGGCTGCCCAGGCTAAAGGAGAGCTGCACTGTGTAGTGTGTCTTGCTTGATTTCTGCTGAATTTGCTGAAATGTAATGAGGTGTGCTTGTATGTGCACGTATTTCTGATGTTCAGGCACTGGGCGCACTGCTAGGTAACCCATCTGTGCTGGTAGAGAGCTGGTGGAGAATGGATGTTTTGCTATGCTGAGGTGTACTTCTGCTCTCTGGAGAGATGTCCTCTCTGTACTCCACTGGTCTGTGCTGCTCACAGGGGGCCAACATGTGCTGCATCCGAGATCCAAACTGAGGAAGTGCTAGGCATCCCTCGAGGAGGTGACAGAGCTACAGAGGGGGATCAAGATCCCATCCTGTTGTGAGCAGCAGGAAGGCAGGCTCACGACAGCAGTGGCCACTGCAAACCTGCATCTTGCAGACCACGTGCGCAGGGGTCTGCTGTTGGGGGCCAGTCTGGTAGCCCCACATCCATGCAGTTGCCCAAGCACAGATATTCTCCAACCAGGCAAGCCAGCTCACCATCCACAGTGTTTATGTGCAGACTCATTCCCAGAGGAGACAGTAAGCTGGTCCTGGAGCACTCCTGAGGGGTGTCTCCAGCCATAGCCGTGAACTTCAGACTTTGTAGGATGAGTCACAGAGAGCCTCTGACTCCAGCCAAACCACAAGCCCTGGTGGTTCAAACTCTGCTGTGTCTGCGGCTTGCCTGCACTGCAGTGTGGTTGCTCCAGCTGAGAGCATGCTGTGCAAATGAGAAACTGAGGCACAGAGGAGTGAGTGTGCATTAAATCTGGAAGCTTGTGTCTGTCTGTCTACTCCTTTCCCTGTGACTTCCCATGGGAAGCCTCAATGTCTGGCCTTAACTGGAAGCCTGGAGATCTGCCACAACTTGTGCCGACTTTTGAGGCAACTGGAGAGGTTTGGAGCAAAGCGGTAAGAATCCAATGACACTACTCAGGAGTGGGAAGGGGCTGCTGAGCCCTGCAGCACTCCAGCTGTTGGAAGGGGGTGTAGCATTACCTGGGATGCAGCAAGGCACCTGGCTGATGATAACATTAGAGTTCCCGTACTCAGCAGACCTGAGAATTAGTTTTACCTTTTTGGTGCGAAGCACGGGGTGGTTGACCTATGTGCTTGTCTCTTTTTTTTCCTTTGGGTGAGGATCCCTGCTGTGTGGCATAGGTGAAGGGCAGCTCAAGAGCTTGAGTCACCACTGGTGCCTCGCAGCTCCTAGAGCATCACATGAGCCCCTTAGCAGGGGGAAGAACTGTGGACATCATCAATGACCACAGACTGACTTGCTGGTGAGCTGTAGCACCATTCCCACTGGCACTCCTGCTGGAATTCTGTTTACTTTACTGGGACCTTTCTCTGTCTCAGTTATCTCCAAGGCTTTAACCTTGAGGAACGGCCTCAACTTTACCCAATAATACCCAGCCCTTTCCCTGCATCACAGGGCACAGCTAACAGGAAGGGTGTTGCTCCACCTTACTCTTGGATGATGCTTGTGCTGTCTTGCTGGACCCATCACAAGCATCCTCCTCTTGGCCTTGTTCAGATGTAATAGCTCTGCCAGCTCCGTATTTCCAGTTGGCAGAGAGCCTTTAGAATTGCCTTCAAGCTGCCAGACTGTCCTTCCCAGTGTTTCAGTGGTGCTTTGCTGATTTACAGCTGTGGTGCACTGGATCTACCCCTGTGCAGGAGACTCCTCCATCTCTCGGCCCTGAGACTGACATGTCTGTCCCTCCCTCACAGTTTGCAGAAAGAGTTTTTGTTGTTTTCAGCTGAAGTTGCTGGATACTGATCCTTGCTTTTATGGAGAGTGATCCCTGAATATTCAAGAAGCATCACTGAACTCAGTGTGACCATGGTTGGCAGGTTCTGACCCTTAATTAATTAGCATTGATCATACTTCACTTCCGACAGTGGAGGAGGGAGCTGCAGCTCAGGGAAGCAGTGAAGTGTTTCAGTATAATCACCACGGCCATTTTTACACTGCCAGTCTGTGCTCTTTGAAAGTTACATAGCTGCTGCAATGGCAGCATGGGAGACAGAGAGGAAAACCCTGGGGGAATAGTCACGATGTGGGACTTTGGAAGCTATTATTTGAAAAAAAAAACCCAAACATTGTTTGTACACTTATGCAGGGTTGGGTTTTTTCTTATTTTTTTTTCTGATTCCTGGCATTGGCTTGTCTTGGCTTAGCCTCAGCAAAGGTGCTGCCTGACAGTGCAGTCAGTGCACGGTCCATCAGCCAACCAGGAGAATCATCTGTCTGTCAAAGCATGGGACCTCTGTGCACTCCCTTTTCTCCCAGCTTCCACATCCAAGCGCAGCAGCAGAAACCTTACAACCCTTAGGGCACCGAGAATTGCTATTTAGGAGGTGTGAAGTGCCTTGTCCCCCAAGAAATTTGGAAGGGCTTGAATCAGTCACTTGAGACTGGAGGCGTCTACCCTATCTGAGCAAGACACCCAGTGTCAGCCTTTCTCTGTGTTGGTGAACCATCCCTTCACATGAATTTGCCCATATTGCTACAGTCTGGACATGTCTTTTCCAATGAGTTCTCTGAGTTCCATGGGATTTTGTATCCCTGATACATTTCTTTCTCCATATTTCTGGAATTTTACTTCTGACAGCTCCAAAGAGATGGCTGTAGAAATCTTTCTGTTGATCCATGAGTAGGACTTATCTTCATAAGTGATCTAGATGATGGGATCAAGGGTACCCTGATGAAATACGCTTGTGATACCAAACTGAGTGAGGAAGTGGACAATTCAGAAGGGAGAGCCGCCCTGCAGAAAGTCCTGAACAGGCTGGAAGAGTGGGCTAAGAAGAACCTAACAAAGTTCAACAAGGACAAGTTAAGGTCTTACAGCTGGCAGGACATAACCTAGGAGTGCAGCACAGGCCAGGATCTACCCACCTGAGGAGCAGCTTAAAGAGACCTTGAGCGTCCTGATGCACAACAAGCTCAACATGAGTGAACAGTGTGCTGCTAGGGCAAAGAAACCCAGCAGGATGTTGGGCTGTATCAACATGAGCACCACCAGCAGAGATACAGAAGTTATTATCCCACATTACTCAGTGCTGTCAGGACACACCTGGAGTGCTATTCAGATTTGGTTCTCGCTGTTCACGAAAAGCTGGACAGGCTGGAAAACATCCAGAGAAGGGCCACAAAGATGACCAGAGGACTGGGAAGCCTGCCCATATGAGGAAAGCCTGAGAGAAGTGAGTTTGTTTAGCCTCAAGAAAAGAAGCCTTATGGGAGACCTTATTACCGTGTTCCAATATTTGAGGGATAGCTACAAAGAAGGTGGAGATTCCCTTTTTATAAGGAGACAAATGGAAAAGATGAGGGGTAATGGTTATAAGTTATTCCTGGAGAGATTCCAATTGGACACAAGAGGAAGAGTTTCCACAATGAGAACAGTTAGCCATTGGAATATCTTTCCAGGGAAGTGGTAGATTCCCCACCAAATTTTAAGATTTACCTGGTCAGGGTACTGGGCCATCTTATCTAGACCATGCTTTTGCCAAGATTGGTCCATGTGATCCTTGAGGTCTCTTCCAACTCTTTTGTGAGTCTATGGCTTTGGGATATAAACCCAGAAGGACAACTTCAGGATTTAGGTAGGCAGATTTAATCCCGTTACATACTTCATCCTGTCCTAAATCTCAGCTCTAGAGTGAAGACCACATAGTGAGAACTACTGACAGTGAAGACCAGCCTAGAGCACGTCACAACTGTTTTAGCTTGTTGCAGGATATTTCAAACGTATCTCCCAGCCTGGTGAATATTGCAAAACACTGAGCATCCTGCAGACCTCCTGCAAACACTGAGCAACTTTAATTCATGCCGTGGCCTGGGCCAGCAGCTCCCACGCTTTCGCTTGCACAACCCATTGCTGGGGGTCCCATTTGGGCTGTGAATGTGTGCTCAGAGCCCCAGGCTCTGATAAGATTTCTGTCCCATGTAAACATGCATGCACGTCTGCCTTACCAGGGTTCTGGGAAGAGCAGTGCTGGGGCTGAAAGAAGGGTGGGAGCTGGGTGTCAACAGGCAGAGACATTCAAGTCAAGCCCAGTAGCACAAGGGATTAGTGGATGTGGGCTGTTAGGTGATTTAATTGTGTTTTCCTTCCTCTGGTGTTTGGGCCATTTTTCTTAACTTACTTACCCCCGAGGAGTTTTTTAGTGTAACCAGTATTTATGAAAGGCTTTTTGCTTTGCTCCTTCAGGGAGAGGCACTGCTGTATGTCACAGAATCTTTTTCATAACCCTGCAAGCCACCACTGCAGCATTCGAGTGCTGGCATCTCGGGGGACATACGGTGATTCAAGATGGATAAAAAGACACCAGCCCAAATGAGGAAAACCTAAACAAACCCTGGCATTGATGTACTGGATGCCATAGGATCTCAGGGGTGGAGGAAAATCAGAGCCTAGCTCTGATGAGAACAACTTGTGTTCCCTTGGGCGAGTCATTTAATCTGCATTGGGGACTTCAGCTTCATCTGGAGGATGATGCTACTCTGGTTTGTCTCATCCATTTGTGTTGTCAGCTCATTAAGGTGAGAGCTGCCTTTTGCTGGGCTCTGGCACAGAGCAGTGGGTGACAGGGTGCCTGGAGGGCAGCAGGCAGTGCAGTAGTGTGAGTGTGGGGAAGAGCTGCCTCCATCCCTTGTGCCAGGACCCTGCCTTTCCCATGAGGGACTTGTCCCTCGGGAAGGAAAGCACTTGCTGCCAATCTGTCCAGAGCAGAGCTGACAGAGAACATCCTCAAGGGAGCCATTTTCCTTTGGAAAATGAAGTCCCATCAATATCTGAATGTTTTACAAAATCATATTTCTCTGTCAAGGAGTGGAAAAAAAGAGGGACAAGGGTAAGAGCTGAATTATGTCTTTTTTGGTATTTTTCAGAAATGGATGGGTTTTTCACTTTAAATTGACTACCCCTCCCCCCCATAAAAAAAGGGTTACAAAGCCTTTTGTACAGCACAGTGGGACAGTTTTGAAAAAAACTTAAAAGACATGAAGCCTTTTGGTTTCCTTCTGAAGAAAAGAACCTTCCTCTTTTTTTTTCTTTTTTTTTCTTTTTTCTTTTTTCTTTTTTTTTCTTTTTTTTTTCTCTTTAAAGGAGATTTTTGGAAGTTTGGGCTTTTGCTCTGATGGGGCCAGAGCAGTGTTTCCAACTTTGTGGCATCCTGAGCTTGACCCAGCCATGCCAGAGAAGCAAGAGGGCTGTGAATGCCAGATCCCAGAGGATCTGGAGCATCTCCTCTTGCCTATCCCCACACAGGCAGCCACGCTCCCGGTCACAGTCTTCTGCAGGCCAGCGGCTGCTCTCCCTGGGTGGGCTGCAGAGCATCCACTTTTTGCTCTGCTTCAGATTGTTTTGTATTCATATCCTCAAGCCAGAGGCAGGGGAAGTGCTGCTTGCTGCCTGTAGCTGCTTTCCATGTGTACATGCATAGATTTACACTTATTTTCTCTCCTTATGGATTTTCTTGGATTCCCCCTCCCGCAGGCAGCATGTGCAGTTGTTTGCAGACTCCTGCCTGTGGGCAATTTACTCCTCCTCCTTACTACCATTCACTCCCTCATCCCTTCTCCTCTTCCTCCCTCCTGATGGAGACAGCTTCTCACAGCCGACTCATTTCAGAGATTTTTTTTCACTGTCGAAGCCAAGATTTTTCCCTCTCCCATCACGCTTAGTTTGGAAGTGGGAGAGGGAAGCGGGTTTTGGGGTTGGGGTGGTTTTTTTCAGCAATAAATAATTTCAACATGCTGAAGAGGCAGGAAAGCGAAGCAAGCGTTAGGCTACATTGAAATACTCCATTTGTTCTGAGAGTCTTTCTTTCCCCCCAGAATGCTTCCTCTAGTGTTTAATTTTCATACGAGCCATTATTAATTTTTGTTTTCTTACTTTCCAGAAGAGATTCTTGTATTATTTTGGCTTGTCTGGAGACTTCCATGCACACCAGAACTCTTTCTTTTGACTTTTCTTTCCTCTTTGCTTTCTTTTTGCCGGGGTTAAAAGCCCCAAGTCAGCAAGGTACTTAAACACATGCTGAAAGTTAAGGGCTTGCCTAAGTGCTTTGCTGACTTGGAGCCAAAGATATTTTCTCAAGTCCTTTAAATGCTTCAGAACCTGAATTCAAATTGTTTTACAGAAATTCCAGAATTCAAGCATCTCTTCTGCTAATAATAGTTGTAATTCAATGGTGCCTTTAGATAACTGGAGCTCTAGACATTGTGAGCTTCTGTGTAATCTTACTTTTAGAAAATACACTTCCCTAAAATCTTCGACTTCAAACCCAAGAGCTCTCCAGAGATATGGGTACGTTTATTTGTATTTCAGTCAATGAACATAACTGGCCTTTTAGCTGTTGTTTTGCAATAAGACACTTGAAGCTTTTAAGTGTTGAAATGTAGGAAATAATGGGCAATTAGTTCAAATCATACTGAATGAATGTCTGCTCCTGAACTAACATTTGCTCATCATCCCCAACAAAGGGAAGAAAAAAACCCCACTAACTTGAGGGCTCTCTGAAACAGCAGCATCAGTAATTGGGGGTTAGGAGGTGCTGTCAAAGGCAGGCTGAGCTCCCTTTTCATAAAGCCTGAAAGCAGTTCTGCTCTCTGCTTTGGAGAGTTTAGTCAGAGGGACGGCAATAAAAGAAGTATGGAGAGGGAATAGCAGTGGGTAGATGAGCAGGAAAGGCTCTGCGTAGGAGGAGATGTTTTCAGAAATGGAGAGGCAGCCAACATCGAATAGAAATTATGGTGCGGTTGTTAAGGGCTCTGCATTATGGACTTGGGAACCTCTTCCACCATTGGGAGACACTTGGAAATGATCAACTGCTTAATGAAGAGCATCTTCAGAGGCTGTGGAAAAGGTGCTGGACACTGGTGCTTTGAGGCACCAACAAGTGAGCGGGACTAGACAGGAGATGGATTAGTTCAGCCCTCTGAGGAGCTGCATGCACCCTCCTCTGAAAGCACTCTGTGCTACTACCAGGAACGGAAAACCCAGCTGAAAACTCCCTGCTTACCGTCTTCCTCTTAAGGCTTTCTTTTCAGAGGTGGTATGACCTCTTGTGAGCTTCTGCATTTTGCTTTGCAGAGATATGTGCACATCTGCATTAGAAGGCATAAAATGCCTCTCTCAGTATACTGCAAAGCATTATGTCTTCTGGACACGCCCTGTGACTTGCTCAGAAACCATTTGGGGAGCCTATCATTCAGGGCCCAGATACCCCTTCCAGGCCATAAACAGAGACCCAGCTTCATTAATTCAGTCATTGTAGCCTGCTTCCAGGCTTTGCTTAAGAACCAGGAGTTCTGTCCTGGTCTGCAATGCTTCTTTAGCTACACTTAAGGATTTGTTTTTATGTCTCTGGTGGAAGTGATCCTCTTTCCAGTATGTTATTTGTCTCACTCATTGCCATCTTTCCCCCCAGAGATGTTAGCACCCAGTAGGTGTTTTGTGTAACTGTTGGGGTGCGACTCCACAGCTGTGCCATGTCTCAGCATGCACCAGTGATTGTTTCCAGGCTTGGCTTTGCTTGAGGATCCTTTGGAGTGAAAGGTATGAAATGCAAACACAATATCTTGTTATTACTGAGGCAAATCCCTAGGCCTTGGCTTAATTGTTAATACAGCCCCTGATAGGCAGAGTACATGGCTGCCTTATTATTAATATTGCTTTGAGATCATCACCAGACTCCAGAAGTGCAAGTGTTACTCAGAGAAGAGAGGGATGGTGACTGAGTAAAACTAAACAAAAATTACTTGGGAAAATGCTCCTCATTTTATCGATGTCTATTCTTCCCACCTTGGGTTTGCTGCGCTGTGCTGGCAGCGGGTCACTTCCTGTGTTCTTTCATAGCCACGTGTACAGAGAAAAGGTATTGGTGCAGGAGGGAGAAATTCTTTTCTTGTGAAGAAGCAAGTCCTGGGCTCTAATGTCTGTTGGATATATGGATGGAGGAAAGATGTATTGGTTTTTCTTCTGGGAATTCCTGGGCACAGAACATCACTGGGAATACTTTGGTACTGCCTTGTTCCCCCATGTCTTGGTGTTGCAGGTTGCACCACTGCTCTAATTTCTAAACCTAGGCTGGGTGATGCCTTCGAGTCCTGGCACTGTGTGCAGTGTTCCCCATACCTCCTTCCTGGGACCAGGTGCTAAGGAGAAGGATGAACCTCCTGTATCTGTGGTTAAGAAAGCATAGGAGTTTTTCCATTGTCAGGATGCAGAAGTTCATGTGTTAAAGTTGCAGTGGTCCCAGCTTCAAGCCCAGCTGCTGCCGATCCACCCTGGAGTGTGAGCATTACATCTGTAAGCGACAAGCCACTGGCCTACAGCAGGCAAAACCCAAGCCAACAGACAGACAGAAAGAGCCTGAGGGGCTGAATTTTAAAGCTATTAAATGATTAAATGCAAGGGAAAAAAAAGTTAATTTAACATTGCGGTTCTGATTTTACACACCCAAGAGCCTGGAAATTGAGAGCTCTGCTTCTCACACAGGGATCGTAACTTGGCACTGCACAGATTGTACAGTATGTAAAATTAGACTGGAGAAATAGTAAATATGCTGCAGGGACCAATACTGTCTTGGCAGCAGGAGGATGGACTGAGTGGGACCCAACAGGTCTTTTACGCCTCTGACTTCCATAGTTCTGTGCTAATAAAAAAAATACTGCACATTGCCTGATGCTAATCCACAGCCTTGAGTGGGGTGGAGGGGGGGCTGGGTTATTATGTGCACAAACAGCAGTCACCTCTGGTGTATTCGTGTGGAGGAAGGCTGTTATTTGAGCGGGGGGGGCACTGGCAAACAGCGATAGGGATGTGTATCGGCATTAAAAGGCTATGGTCAGCGGGGTGTGAGGTGCTTCATCGTCTCTATCCAGCACAGCTCCCCCCTCCTCCTCCAAAGCTCAGTAAATACAGGCGTCTTTGCGCTGTTGCTGGACCACAATGAGTTTTTCTTGTGTTTACGGCTGTGATTTGGGCACCTAATTCTGAATCGTATTGATTTCTCCTTAAACGGCATTGAAAAGCCTGATCTAAGCACTCTTCTGTGGCCTAGAGTTATTTGTCCTGTCTGCATGAAAAAGCAGGATGAGAAAACAAGCCCTTAATTCATCCACAGTGCTAACACCAGTCACCTGGCAGCCAAGGGCAAAGACTCCAGTGAGTCTGGCTTGGAGGATATCGGTGGGATTTTTCTGCTGTATGCTGGTTCCTGTCACTGCCATTCATCTCCTGGTCTTCCAGCACCTTTCCCTCTGCATCATACCACCCTACATGCTGGGGCAGATGTGATGTACATGCAGGGGGTTGGAGGCGTTACAGCTTCACCAAGCAACTGCTCTTCCTCAGGACGAATCATCTCAAGCTGACTTTGCAAGGAAGTCAAGTGGGCAGAGTCCTGTTCAGCCTTTCCTTTGCCTTAGGATGAAAACGGTGTCATAGCTAAGCCTATCCTGGCAAGGATAGCAATTGGAGTCCCAGAACGCAGGCATTTTTGGAGCAGAGGAGTTGGGTCATCCAAGTGAAGGTCTTAGAAGACCTTCTGCTGGAAATCAGATGAACACATGATCTTAGGTCCCCTCCTTGGATGCAAGAACAAAGTCTCCTGGGGAAAAAACCCAAACCTCACGATTACCAGCCCAACAGCGTTTGGAGACACAGACATAACAGTCCTATCCGGGCACAGGGAGGGCATGCTCTGCCCTGTGAGAACTTTTTGAGACTCAGAGTGGGACCACAGCCGACGAGGCACGGGGAGCTGCTGCATCCCTTGTGGCTGAGCCAGTGCTGCAGCAAGGACTTGGCCATCACTTCTGCTGCAAGTTTGTGTTGCTTCTGCTTCCAGTGGTGGGTCTCTGTTCTGTGTTTTCCTACTGGGTTTAGCACTGTGTTTTCTCCCCAGGAGGGTGTTTTTGCCCTGCCACTGCGTAGCCTTGTTGGACCTTATGCACCAGACATGCAAGTGCCACCATCCCAACTGTGCCGCCTGCAGCTCACTCCTGGGGACAGCATGCCAAGCTAGTAGGAGAGCAGGCGTCACACTTCCCCACTGTTGGGTTACCAGGTCCAGGAGGGAGTCTGTGACATGGATTGTCACTTGTGACAATGACATTACTGATTGCAAAAGTGTCTCTTTATCCTCAGGAAGTCCCATCACATTAAGTTTCATGGAAGAAGCATCAGCCTCTTGCAGCTGAGCCGCTAGAAGAGCCACAAAAGCCCTTTTAACCCCAGGAGGGACAGCCCCAACTGGATTTGGGTTGTAGCTGCAGAGGGAGGTGCAGAGCAGTGATGGGAGGTCAGACTGCTGCAAAGATGGGGGAGTTCTTCCTCGGGGGCAGCAGGGCTTTTGTGACCCTTACAGGAGGGCATCTTGTGATCACATCCAAGCTGAGAGAAGAGGCTCTTCTGCCCTGGAGCTTGCCCTGAGCCAAGCGTGTTGGAGGAGCAAAATGCCTCCTTGACAACACCCCTGAAGAAAATCAGGGTCTGTTTCCAGGCTATCGTGGAGTGATTGAGTACAAGTCCTTTAGCACCCATCTGTTATCTCTTAATTAAAGTTCCTTGCTAATTATTTTTTCTTGTCAAGAGAGCAAAGCTGCTGACTCCAGGGATTTACCAAAGCAGAGCAAACAAACGTGGGCTCTGCTTGCTGCAGTTCTTCATTAATGGACAAAATTAACTTGGAATGGTCCATATCTTTGGCTACATCAATGACACTTAATTACACCTGTTTCCTTACAAAGATGTATCTAGTTTTAAATCACTTGTGGAAGAACTGCCTTTTTGAGCATGAAATTCCTTCTCCTGAAGGGAAGGTTTCTGCTGGCAACAAAAGCTCTGCAAAGACTAAGCAGAACCGGAGAGAACAGATGTAAGGAAATCAGGGTTGAGGTGGAAAGCTGGTGATGGGAAACCCTCTCTGGTGCCAGAGGCTGTTACATCTTAAGAAGGGCAGAGCTCAGGGGTGTGAAGCTTCAGGTGGCAGTGGAGCCACTGGCATCCCTTGGGCGTGGCAGGTGATGCTCAGGCCAGCCAGTGTGGGTGCTGGAGCAAGAGAGAAACCACAGGATTGTGCCATCACTCTGTCCAATGACTGGAGAAGGCCAGGAATGTCCCCACTCAGGAGAGGAGATGGTCAGGACGCCTCTTTTTCCCTTTGCCTTCCTCACCCTCCAGAACTCCCCACATGTCTTCCATGGGCTTATTCATCTCATTTACTACGGAAAGTTGCAGGGTGCGAGACCTCGCTGGTTTATCTGCTTAGAAAGCTCTCGGCATAGCTCCAGCACTGTGTAAATATTAAATGTATAATTCATGAAGAGAGCTAATTAGCCTCTGAGATGGTTATCTGTGGCTAGTTGCTTAGCTGTGAGAGGGAGGTACAAAGTCTAACAGGGTGATGTAAAGACCTCTCTGTCCGAAGGCATGTATGCACTTCTCTATCTCACTACAAAAGTTCTTCACATCCCATCAGAGGAATGGGTACATGTCCTTTCTCACTGCCTTAGTTTCCCTGTCTGCTAAAGAGGAGCTGAGGCAAAGGCTGTGCATCCTGCAGAGGGGAGAAGTGCTTGTGTCTTTCCCCAAAAATGCTTTGGTGACTTCCTTTTGCTCTTGCTGTTTTTGCCAGCCGCAACGCTCTGGTACATTTGGGCAGCGGACTCTGGAGGGAGAGGTTGGCCCCCATCTGCCTGCAAATAGCTGTGTCAAGCTAGGGGCAGTTTTGGCCCCTGCAAGTTTATGCTGGAGGTTGGCTCGCAAAGTGCCCTGGCACAAAGAGCCCCATTCAGGGGCTGCGGTAAGCGCTAGCACCGGGAATGCAAACCATCGTTTCCACTTCCTCTGCTTACTGTTCAAAAGACCCCTTGGGCATCTGGGCACAGATCCCTGGGGCCGCATCCGTGGTGTGGTTCCATGCATGCTTACCCTGGCAGCTGCCCACCCTGCCAGCAGAAAGGGAGAGCAGCCAGTGGAGATGCTGGGACTGAAGAGAGGAGTTCTGCTCCTTTCCAGTACAGCACATGCCAGGGCAGCCCTTGGGTTTACAGGGTTTCCCTGTGTTGCAGTCTTGATGCAGGTTAAGATTCATTAAGAAGGAAGATGAGGATAATGGTTTTTTTAAGGAGCTCCAACTGAGCAGGATGAATTTGGCAAGCATCAAATGTATTCCCACAGGATCCAAGTCTCAACCACTTCATCCCATCTTCCCTTTGTGTCTCTCCACTGGGCTGCTGTCCATTTGTTCCCTGTTGTGTTGCAGTTGATGACACTGTCAAGTTGTCACTTGTCTTTGATAGGAGGGCAGCAAAGTTGCTCACAGCTCACTTCACCAAGATAGCCCTGGTATCTGAGCCCAGTAGGCTCAGAGTAAAAGCTCTGGGCATCCTTGTCCATCCCCATCCTGAAGCAGAACTGCTGTCTGCAGCACAAGACAGGGCTGTTCCAGCTTGGGAGGCACAGGCTGTTCCCATGGTGCCTCTTCCAAAAGAGAGGTGACGCCTGCCAAAGAACCTACCATGTGTTCACATGGTGGTTTGGACTCTATGCCTGGCATGGAGAGGGGAGATGTGGGGACCTGCCTTAGCAAACCCAGCGAGGAGAAAACACCTCCTCTGAAGCAGTGTTTTGGGTTTCTTCTTCATCTGGGGCCTTAAATCATTGCCTTGGAAAGGAGCATTGCTTTCAAAGACCTGTCTTCCAGGAACAGCTCCCTCAGCCCTTCTGGACGAGTGCCAGTGTGTTTGCACTGTGTTTAAGGACAAATAAGAAATAATTCAAGGTGCCTTTCCCCACTTTTCAGCTTAGTCCTGCTTCCATCAGCTACAGACAATCTCTCAGTCACAGTCCTGATAAGCAGAGCCTGGCACCCCAAAGGTCCTCCTGGCTCTCAAGCCTTCACAGGGGTCAGGCACTGGGCAGGGAGGAGCCAGGCAAGGCAGGCATGTCTGTTCATCCATTGCTGCAACGAGCCTTTCCCCATGCAAAGTGTCTCCAGTTTGTCTTACAAGGAGATCTCCAAGTGTAAGGCCAGGATAGTCAATGGCCTTTTGTAAACTAGCAGGAGAGGGGAAGTGAAAACATCTTTACATTATGCAATAGAAGAAATTAGGAGAACTTCAGTAAGGTCCTGGGACTCTTACTTTGTTATCTGTCCACCCACCCATCCATCTATGAATCTTCACAGCTATTCAAGCAGCCAACTATCCACCTAACCCCACTGCTGTTCATTGGTCCTTCCATCCCTCCCTCCATCAACCCACCCATCCGCCCGTCCATCCTTCCATCCACATAGGTTATCATCCAACCAACTGCTTATACAATTTTCCCTTCATCCTCTTACACATCTGTGCATCCACATATGTGCTCATCCATCCATCAATCCATCCACTTCCATAGTCATTCATCCTTTCATCTTTACCATACACTTCCCTCCATCCCATCTGTGCCCAGCCAGCCAGCTGTCTCTGTCTACAATCAGATGCATTCATTCTTCTGTCCACCCATCCATCTTCTTCCACACTTCTGCTGGCTTTGTTTATCTAGGCCCATTCCAGCTACCCCTCCTCAGACAGATGCCCCAGCTTAGATACTCTACTCTTTTTCTGTCTGTCAGTATATGCTCTAAACTTTTTAAAGACACGTGAAATACACTTGTAAGATCAGTGCAGTTTCTCAAAGGTCCCCACTCTTGGTTAGTGTGTGAGGTGATTCTGAGGCATCTCACCAGCATCTTACTCACTACAGCCCAGTTTTTCTCTGTTCTTAGCACCCCCTTTTCCAGAAAGGATAGCATCCCTGTCTGAAGTAGGCGTTCTGGCAGACTGTTTGCAGGAGGACTCAGACCTGCAAGGATCTCCCCAGGGCCAGCTTTACTCTGGGGCGTTCTCCTTTGCAGATGGACTCAGGCTGTGGCCTTCTAGCTGAGGAATGTCTGGATTGTGCTCATGTGGACCCATCTATCAACAGGACCTGGGAACTGATGTCTAGAGAGGGAGAAAAGAATAGGAGAGGCACAGAGGGTGCTTCTTCTGTCCCTTCCCACCATCAGCTGCCTGCAGCTTTCCAGCTTTCGTGTGGTCACCAGGCAGCTCAGTGTTTTACCGCCTTGGGTAGTATTTTCTGCTATGGATTCACTTAATCACTACTTTCCCCAAAATGTTGACATCAACAGCATCTGATGGTCATGATTTTCTGTAATTTAATCACACTTTGTGTGAAAAAGCACTTTCTTTTGCTTGTTTTCATTTGCTGCTCCTTAATTATTTTATTAGGAGAAGAGGCACACAGTCTTTCTCTCTCCTCTGTATGTCACTCATCATTGCTTAGGTGTCTATCACGTCTCCACTTGGTTGTGTCCTTTTACGGATGAAGGGATTGAGTCTGTTAAGCCATCCTTACAAAGGAACTGTTTCCAGACTTTACTCTTCCCCATTTCCTCTTTCTGCTCTGTTTTCAGCTGAACTGTACTCCTGATGGCAGAGGGACAGATTTGTGTGTGGCTTTCAGGGTACAGTGCTTTCCGTTTTCTTGGGTTTGTGTTTTCAGTCACCACTGAGCTGATATTTTCAGGGAAGTGAGCATGTTAACTCCAATATATGTTTCCATGGAGGCTGCAGCTCACTTGAAGCCCTGAGCAGTAGCAGAAACAAGACTTGATTTTCTCTGTGAGCCTCCCTGTGCATGTATCAACACAGTGTTTCTGCCTGGTGCTTCTGAACTGTCATGCCCTTCTGCAATACTTCTGCACCCAGCTGTGATCTCTCTACCCTGACAGCCTCAGCAGCATGCTGTCTCCTCACTGCCTCATCCCACTTTTCCCCGTGAGCTACAAGGATACTGGACAGCTCTCATCCAGCCCTGATTTCCATCGAACATCATCAATTACATCTTCTACTGCCACATGTGACCACTTATTCCCACCTTTGGTCTCCTGACCTTTAGCTGATATAACTCCTTGTGAGGACTTTCCTTGTGCACGAGGGCTGCTTGGTTTCCTTGAGACACACCTTGCTAAATGAGTTTTTGAAACCCAGGAGTATTTTGAGAACTGAACAACTCTTGTCTGTGCACAAAAGCTTGATGAACCGTTGAAGGAACCTTGACTTCTGCTTATCCTCACTGTCATGCTTCACCCTCTGTCAGGCACATGCGCACACACACATGGCTGTATCTTTGCCACCACGCAGCTCAGCACAGCCACTGTAGCAACACAGGAAAGACTCAATTGCTAAGGATCGTTAATGAATGTCAGCTTGAGTTTCTGTCCAGAAACATGAGAGAATTCAATTAGGCAGCTGGTGCCCAATGAGCTGAATTGCCCCACTCACAAGATGCTAAACCAAACAGCCCAGCAAGGCATCATGTTATTGTAGAGAGAGAAGAAAAGCCTGGCTGGGAGACTGACAATGTAGCACGCACCAAGCAGCTGCCCCTTTCCGAAGCACAGGTGTGGTTAGGTTGCAGTCCTCCCACCTGGTTTCCTAGGCAGGGAACTGCGAAAGCAGCTGTCTGTTTCTCACCTCCACTAGTGAATAACTTGAGTTTGCTGGTGAGAAGTCCTGGGGCTCTGTCTCCGCTCTACTGGGAATTTCTGATGTGTGCATTTGGTTTGCATCCTGCAACAAACCATGTAGATACAGAAGTGACAATAACTTGTCAGTGTGAACATCTGGCTGCATTGTGGGGCGTTTGGCTGGTGAGCCTTACATATATCCCTGACATGTCTCCTCCCAGGTGAAAGTCAGAGGAAATGATCCTGTGAGGTGGAGGTATGGAGGTGGTCCATGAGTCCCAGTCCACTGGTCCATGTCAATTGATCCTCTCTGGTTTAAGGTTAAAATAAATCTTTCTCAGGGCCAGGAGGAGAACTTGGACTTCCCTGGCCACCAGCACAGTGTCAGTTCATGCCACAGTCCTTCCCTCACTTCCCTCATGTACAAATGATGCTAAGATGCTATTTCCAAGGCAGCCCTGCCCACAGGGCTCCAAGCTCATCTGTTTTTCTCCTCTTGTCCCACAGACAGCCACGTCCAGTATGAGCGGGTAGGTGCGGATGTGACCATGAAGTGTGGCTCCATGGACTGGGATGCAGCTGTGACTTGGACAGCCAATGGCACTGACATCGATGAGTCCCACCTGAATGGATCCTACCTGATCCTGAAGAAAGTCAACCTGACACAGAGCGGCCAGTACTCCTGCTACGAGGGCTCCTCCTGGCACCTCAAATACCAGACCTACCTGAGGGTGGGAAGTGAGTATCCTAGAGTGTGACATTCAGGGGGGCAGAGCAATGCTCTCTTTTCCTGTATCGACTCCTACAGCCCCCTCCTGCCATACCATCCCCTTTACTTTCCATGCATACAATTACCTGCAGCACCCTGCCATACAAGCTCCCTGTGGCACACTGGTCCCTGCAGCGGGCTGCTGGAATCAGCCACTCCTTCTCCAGACTTTGCATCAAAGCCAGTACATGAAATGGTACCCCAGGAATAATTTGGAAAGGTAGTTACTTCTCCATCCAACCCGATGTCATGACCACCATATCTATAGGTGGAAGGAGTTGAAGCTGGCCTGTCAGAATGGATTCCATCTGGGAAGGAGAAGTCCTGGCCAGAGTCACTGCAACACGGGTATTTCAAAAGAGCAGCCAAAAGGTGCTGTGTATTTGCAGAGTCCCAGTGTACAGGTGTCTTGGAGGACAGCTGCACGTTTCCCAGAGTTTTGTGTCTTAAGTGGGAGATGCGTTGATTCCCAGGTTTCAACATGGGAGATAACGAGTTGTGCTATATTTACACGTGATGCTGAGAGCTGATGGCAGCTGTGTGTTTAGTGGGCTGCTGTATTTGTACAGCTGATAGCAACTGTGTGATTTGCAGTATGGTGTCTGCAACCAGCAGCAATGGGTGTCTGGGAGCACCAGCCAATGTAGCTGGCTGTGGGATGGTAACTGCTGTGGAGGATGCTGTGAGACACCAGCTGGGAGACACACCACCTGGAGATAAATCATGCAGGTAGCCAGTACATTCCCAGGTTTGGAGGACAAGGCAGAGCCTTTCTCTGCTTCTTGTTTCACCATCTGCACGTTGCATCAGAGCCAGGGTGATGTTTCCATCCTAGACCATGGTACAGGGGCAGAGGGTTGCAGGAGGACCAGGTGTTGCCTGCATAAGCCTTACAAATCAAGCAGGAGGGGCTCACTGCACCTGTAGGTCAAACTGAAGAAATTCAAGTTGCAGGGGTGGTGCACAGCATCAGACTCATGGTTTAGACTCTACTGGGAGGGATCCTGGCACATGGAATGGGATCTCAAGGGGTTAGGGGTGCTGGAAGAAGCTGAAAAGCATTGTGAGAAGAAAACAAGAGAAGAACAGTCAGCGTAGGGCAGGGGGTACACCAGTGAGTAGGTGTGATGCTGGGAGTACTACAGACCAAAAGGCAGTGGGAGATGAATCAGAGGCCTCTCAAACCTGGTGTCTGGGTGAGGAAGTGTTCACAGGTAGTTTGGAGACAGGCATGGCAGGAGCTGGGTGCAGTGTGGGCAGCTCTTCTGCTTGGGCACATGCTCACCTGCTCTTGTCTAGGGAGAAGTCCTAGGCCTAGGTTGGAGGCTGCAGCCCAGGTCTGGAGGTAATGAGGGGACCAAGGAGGGGGGCTGCAGCCTCCAACCACCTCCTCTGCAGCTATGGCATCACCGTGACTTTGCTCACCGTGACTTTGCAATGGCTCTTCCATTTGCTAAGTGTCTTGCTAATAGTAATCCCTGTCAATCCGCTCAGGGACCCCTGGGAATTGCTCAACGTCAGAGCACAAATCCTGTTTCCTATTACTGTGTGTTCCCATTTGCTGGAGGCTCACAGTTCCCCTAAGTTCTGGGCAGCTGAGGAGCCCAGTTGGACACTGCAGAGGCTATGAGCCCTAGGAGAGGGGGCAACAAATAAATAAGTGAATGCCCAGTGTTCTTAATGCAATTAAGTATGCAAGGAACTAATCAGGTGAGATGCTTTTAGTGCTAATTAATTTAATTGCCTGAATTTTAATTTAATGTTCTCTGCAAGGTTTCTTTTCACAGTGCTGCCACCCCCAGCCGCTGCCTGCACACTCCCCACCCCAACTTCCTTGTTTCTGCAGGGGATGATTGGTTCCCTGGAGGTGCCCAGGCTGCTGCAAAGGAGCGGGTTTGGGAGCATCCCAGGAGAGGATGGAGTTGAAGGTGGCGATGGAGACAGGCAACTTGCAGGAGGTTTGCAGCATGCCCTTGTGGTTGTATCCCTGCTCCATCTGGGAGCCCAGACCTGGGATTTGAGGGATCTTGGACTCATTTCATTTCAATAGCATGGGAAGTTAAATGAAAACAGGCCTGTGCCTGTTCTTTCCCATCTTAATCTTACTGGGTGGGGCAACAAGAAAGATAACAGCAGCTGGAGTGAGGGGCTGAGGGCTGCACATGCAGAAGTGATGGGAATCTCATTAAATAAATTATGGTAACTTGAGGGTGTGCCCCAAGCAAGGCAGGGGCACTACCGGGCACACAATGCTGCAGGAAGGATGTGAGGAGGGAGCAGAGAAACTGCAAGCACCGAGAAGGGCTGTCAATTAGCAAAGTGAGCTCTGTCATGAGGGTCAGTGAGCGAAGGGATAAAGGGAGACCTGCCAGGAGTCAAGCTGAGTGAGACCTTGCAGAGGAAATGAAAAGGGGGGAAGGGAGGTAGCCTTATAAATACAGAGCAAATAAGAAGAGTGGAGTGAAAATGCAGCCAGATTTCAGGAGACATCAAAGGTAAGCTCACAGAGCCTGATACAGAATGAACCCCGCCAGCTATGAGCGGCGATGCTGAGAGTGAGGGCAGCACAAACTGAGCAAGAGGAAGGAGGATAAAACCTAGGGACAGTCTTCCACGATGTAGGCACCTTCAAAGAAAATGATGTATTGTAAGGCTTGGGGAGCACCTCATCCCCAGGTGAGGACGTCTTCTGTTCATTAGCAAGGCTCATTAGCAGCTGAGAGGTCAGTGGCTGTACCAAGCGTGGCTGGGAAAGGCGATGTATCTACTGTGCTTGAGAGAAGGAAAAATCTTGATCAGACAGCCTGACCCCAGAGCACAATGGAGCTGCGGGGTGCACTTGGAAGAGGGAGCAATTAAAGATGTAGAGGCAAATAGAAAATGGGGGAAAATGTTTAAGAAGGAGTTGCCAGGGATGTATCACACCAGATTAACCTGATAGCTGTCTTTGATACAGGAACTGATTTCCTAAGCCCAGAAATGTGGTCAATGTAATCTGTCTTGACTTCAGTGAAGTATTTGCTATGATGCCACATGGGAAATTATGAGTTAAACCAGAGAAAATGTGTATTAGTACTAGAGTTGGAACATGGCTTAGGAAATGGCTAAAAGAGATCAAATTGTGCTGAAAGGGGAGCTGCTGGGAGGGATTGGGGAGCTTCAGCATCAGCCTTTGCACAACTCTTATTGGTGTTTCTGGTAATGGCTCTGGTCCAGAAGGAGCAGGGAGAACAAATGGGACATACTAGTGGCTGCGGAGGGACACCACAATTTCTGGGGTGGAGATTTCACACTGAAGGGGCCAGGATACTTCATAAAGAAGGTGCCCCATTAATGTACTTTAGCAGGTAAGCAGAAAGAGGTAGGTCCTTGGGGTGGGGCTTGACACCCAGGTGAACACAATGAGAAACAGAACTAGGAGCCCAGTAGCACCTGGGAGAGTGCTCATGGCTGGGGGTAGCCAGGTTGTCTTGTCCTCTGCAGAGATGGGGACACCAATGCACATGCATTGGGGACAGTGTGCATCCCAAGATGGGGTGACCAGGGATGGAGAGTCCACCTCAGGAAGGAGGAAGGGCGTACCAGATTGCTTATTCTTAAGGGTCCCAGATCATCCATCTCCAGATCGTGAATCTCCCCAAGTACAAACCAGCCCAGGGTAGGGTGGCACTTTTGCAGGGCAGCTTCTTCCAGAGGACCTGTAGCAGCAACGTGGTGCTCTGCCTCCTTTTTTCAGGCAGCTGAGAATGAGGTGAAGTGCAGGAGAGCAACCAGGGTGCTCCAACTTTATCTCCAATGAATCATCTGTCCTGCAGCCTGAAGATCCCAAGCCAGCAGGCAGTGGGGCTGGCGCTTTTGTATGCCAGGCATCCCTGGACTGAGGCTGAGCACCAGCAGAGTGAAGAGGGAGGGGAAGGCTCTGGGTACCAGGAGCGCGGCGCCAGGCTCCCGGCTGCCCCCGTGAGCCACAGCTCTGTGTTTGGAAACACGCGGCCTGAGAGCTCAGGGATAGATATAACAAAGACATTGGGAAATAATGCGCTCTTGAGGTTTGGCACACGGCTCCGTGCATTACAGAATGTTATAAAAATACTGCTAATGGGCCAGAGAGGAGTGGAAACGTACGGCAGAAAGGCTGCCAGAAGCCGGAGAGCGCACATGGGAGCCGGGAGGCCTTGTGTGCAAAGAGGGGAGGGAGAGAGGCGGCCAGGGCGAGTGTCCATCCTTCCGTTCCCATCCCTCAGTCTCTTTCTAACCTGCTTATCTCCATCCTGACCTGGCAGCTCTGCCTGTTTGCAGAGTTTCACCCCTCTGCCCGGCTTTGGGGATGCCTTAGCACTACCAGCTGTTTTGCTGACCCCCTATCACAGGCTGCTGTGATGGGCTGGGGTGCAGGCAGGGATGGGGTCTGTGTGGGAGAGAAACTACAGCAAAATTCCCTCCAGCAGCAGGGACACAGGTCAGGACACAGGCAGTGGAGTTACTCTCCACATTTTAGCGGTGATATGGGGCTCATAGCCTGACACCAGGCTCAGCCCTGCCCCATGGGCATTACTGCCTCCCAGGCGATGGATGGAGAGGGACTGACAGAGGGCAAGCGGCTCCAGGCTGGCCTCCTTCCTCCGTGTTTGTCACTGCAGCGGCTGGCGAAGGAAAGGGGAAAAAACATGCGGTTTGACGGAAAACGACATGGAAAAACAACCAAATTAACAGAAAAACAAACAAAGCAAAACCAGAGAAAGGGAGGGGGGAAGGGGCAAAGCAACAGGAACCACATGTGAGTGAGGAGGCCAGGACAGCCTGAGTGTGTTCTCTGGCCTGATTAGCAAACGATCAAACATCGGCCACTAATAAATAATCAGAGCCTCCCTTTTCCCTGCCTTAGAAGTCCCTTTCTTCCCAGCTGGGCTCCAGCTGCAACTGGAGGATTGGGCTGCAGTTTGCATCCCTTTTTTTTATTGTTGTCTTTATAACTTTTTGTCTTTTTTACCCATTCAAAATAAAGAAGAAACAAAGACAGTAACAGTCTCTCCACATCAGATATGCACCTCTGGCTCCCCAGGAGATGGATGGAGCACCAAGGCAGGTGTGAGCATCCGGTGATGGGCATGAGCTAAACAGCAGAGGAAGGCAGTGCCAGAGGCCTGGTGTCTTGACATTGTAGGGAAAAACTGCTGGAGGGCACTGCCAATATGCCAGTTTGGGAAAACAGAGGTTTGGCTGACTCCAGCAGCGAGGAAGTCTCTGCCAGGGAGCTAGGGTGCTGCCGGTCAGGCCAGTGCTCCTGCTGCTGGCACGGATGCTGATGGAGAAGCATGGGCTCAGGGTCAATGTGTGCAGATATTTCCCTGCTCGTGTCCAGTGATCTGTGACGCAGGGCTTGTTTCTTTTTAAAAAGCTATTTTGATGGATTTTTTCCTCTATGAACTTATCCAATCCCTTCCCGCGGCCATGTAAACTGAGGCTATTTCGAGAGCATCAAGTTAAACATGACTGTGACCGTTCCCTGGCACCAGGGCCAGCTGGCAAGGAGCTGGGCCCGCCCCTGCGATTCATCCCTCTAACCCTCCAAATGTCCTTCTGCCCCTCAGGGATGGCCCCATGCAAGGTCAGACCAAAGGCTGTGCCCAAGCTGTGCTTGGGGCAGGACTATATTAACCTGGGCCAAACTGATGACAGAGATGGAGCCAATAGATTAAAGCATGTGTCTGCTGATGTTCCACCATCAGGAGATGCACCCCAAAGATGTTGATTTTATTCTTGGATATGGCTGATTTTTTTTGCCACATACCTGTGGTGCTGGGGGCTGGTTAGGCTGTGAGGGACTTCAGGGCCAAGCATCACCCGTTAGTTCATGAGAGCTATGGGAAGGGACCATTGCAGACAGGGTCAACTGGATAGCAAGAGTAACTCATTCATCAAAATTCAGCTTTGTTTCATGAGGCATGCATACTCTCCAGTCACTGCCTTTCTGTGCAGAGCTGTTTGTTCGCGGCTGGGAAAGCTCAGCAGATGAACTTAGCTGCCTGTGCCCAGATTTTGGGTCTTGGCCTGGCTGGGAGGTTGAAAAGCATGCTGGGTAATAATATGCAAATTGCCATGCCTGCTTTTTAAGGAGAAAGCCAAAAAAAAAAAAAATCCACCCTAAAACCCCACCACACTCCAAAATGCAATTAGTCCTAATTGAATTAGGAGCCGGAATAGAAAGATAAACACATTTGCAGGCAGCGGGAGACCTTTCTGCCCCATCCAGTGCAATGTACGCTGCTGTGTCATGGCAGGAAGGGCTGAATGAAGCAGTGCCCCACAGCCTGCATGTGCACACACTCACACGCTCGCACCCACACGTGCGTGCACCCGCTTCCTGCTGCATTCCTCCTGGCCTTCCCCTTGCCGGGCTGGGCAGCTTGCCCAGCTGCAGCATAGCAAAGTGATGCTTCTTTGGCTTGCTGTGTAAAATATGGTAATCTGGGGCAGCCGGTGTCAGAAACAATAAAAATATCCCCTCTCCCATCCTTGCAGCCCCCTCTTCACATGAGGGAGCTCAGGGCAGTGGGGACCACTCAGCGGTGGGGAGAGCGGAGCAGCACGTGGCCTTTATTAGGTGCCGTGGCACTGAACTGCAGTGCAGGTGGCTCTACGTTGGCCTTACCAATGCTGTGGTCTGAGAACCCTCTGCCCAAGGGAAGAGCATGCCCAGGAGATGGCCAGTGCGTGTGGGGTCCTATGTCCTGTGGAGGGTCCCCAGTGGCACCTGAAAGGACCTAGCTTTACGCTCAGCCCCACTGACTGACCCCAACTCATTCCAGGTTGGATACTATGGATAGCTCATAAGTTTGCCCTTTGCCTGAATTGTGGCAGGAGCATCACTTGGCCTGAGAGCACTGAGAAACAGACAAGGTGTTCACCCACTTGCCCAGGTCACTCCCCAGGGCAGAGGTGGGGTGTCCTCTGGTTGCTGGTGACCAGCCAGAGCCAGGAATGGGGCATCCATCAGAGAGAAGGTGCTCCCAGGTGCGAAGACAAACTGAGGACGAGCTTATGGGGTGGGACATGAGAGCAGCCTGGCTGTTCCGCCCTTACCTGTCCCAGCAGCTGCTGGGCTGTAGGAGGAGAATAAAAAGGGCTTTGGTGCTTGGCAGCTGGACTGGGAAACCGTCCTCATCCTTGCCTAGCACAAATGCCAAAGGCTGCATGCAGCACCAGCATCCCATGTCCTGGCGGATGGCAGCACAGCCTCCTCCCGCTCTTCTGAGGTTTGTTTATCTTCTTTAACATGAAAAAAACAACTTTGTAATTAATGAAGCCTGAGTCCAGTCTAAACAGCTTCCCACAACCCCTGCTCCCCAGTGGTGGGAATTAGGGATGTCCTCAGCTGGGAGCACAAAGTCTTCTTGGCCGGGGTACAGTGGCTGCAGGCTGGGACCATGCCAGCCTGGGGAAGTGGAGAGACACACGCTGGTAGCATGGCTCTCTGTTTGCGCTGGTCTCTGTGCCAGGAAGGATTTTGTCTCCCCTGCTCCTAAGTACCCCTTGTCAAAATACTTGGTGTGAGCTTCCTGCCGCCTGCTGCTGGGTGGGTCCCTGACTTCGAGAGTGTTGAGACGGGAGGGACTGGCCAGGATGCAGTCACCTCCTGTCACCATAGCCATGGAAAGCAGTCGATGCTCCATTCATGGATACTGCTTTGCTCTCTCCACCCACAGCTCCACATGGCTATCTCACTTAAAAAACAAAACATGCCGATGTCCCCAGCATGGGGCACAGCTCTTGCCTGTCATCGGCCACATGTACCCATGTCTGCAGGAACCCATGCCAGGTAGTCTCCCCAGTGATGAGAAGACGCTGCTGTGGAGACCCTCTGCAGCCTCATCCCTCTCTCTTGGAAGGAGAGGAAACGGCAGACAGCAACAAATCCTGGCAGTGACTGGTAACTACAGCAGGGCCCATGCAGCTGGTGATATCCTGGCTGAGGGCTCAGTAGGGTTAGGGCACGATCTGATGTACTTCAGCGTGAAAGACATTGTCATTAGCTATGGTTTCCTGAGCCAGTGTATCTGCTCTAAATAATTTAGCAGAGTAAATGTGTGCTAACAGCAGGTCAGGGCGGGGAGGAGAGGGAGGAGAGTCTTGGGTCTAGAAAGCAGGGAAGGGCACTGAGAATAAAGTGAGAGTATTTTCTTCCTATTCGCAGGATGAGGTGGTGTTGCCTCCTGGAAAAGGAGTCAGAGTGTTCCCATGCCCAGTGGATCCCTTCACTCCCTGGTCCCATCCCAAGCTGTCAGCATCAGTACCAGAGGCAACTGCAGGACAATTTCCAGTTGCTCTTGCTCCAAGCACTTTAATGCTGTTTAAACAATTACGCAGTTGATAAATTTTGACAAGAAGAGATAGAAATAGCCTGGGAGACCCACGCAGTAGAAATGCTCTAAACAGATGTCCCTTTTCTCCCCCTCCTCTGCTCCCTGGGGGTCTTTATCATTTGCTGACAACTAAACAAGACAGTGTTTGCTTGAGTTGAGATGCTGGGGAGAGGGAGCAAAAAGCCTTATTAAAATGGTTTATGATACCATCCCTAGGGTGACAGCTGCTTGTTTTCTCTCTGGGATGATCTTCTCTGCACCAACAGGAGCTGTGCTTGGCCTGCAGAGCGCAGATGTGCCTAACGGCTGCCATTCATCCCTCTCCCTGCCAGTGTTCTGGGTACCAGGCTGGGCAGCCTGGCTGCTGGTAGTGCAGGAGAGGGAGAGGGGCACAGGGCAGTAATGGAACAAAGCAGAGGGCTGTGAACAGCTTTCTGCCTTTCGGCTGCTTTCTAGATGCTGTGCAACCTGTGTTGGGACCCCAGCAGGCTGGAGACAGGAAGATTTTTGGAATACATCGTGTGTATAGCGAACTGGGATTCATCGTGTGTTGTCGCCTTTGGAGTGGACATGGTGCCATTCACTTTTTTGGGGAACAGATGGCAGGGGACATGCTGATAGCATGTCCTGCAAGTCCCAAGGACTTCTTCCAGGGAAATAACCAAGGTGGCTTGTGCTCCCAAAGCAAGCCCTGCAGCAAGGCAAGAGCCCAGATCACGCAGCAATGTACAGGCATTTGTCTGAGCACAGAGCAGAGGGTGGTAGGCAGAAGGGTGCCTGTACAGCAGATGTCTCTGTTCAGTTGTTGGTCTGGAGCAGGACAAGCTGCCTGTGCATCACTGCCCGTGAGCTTCAGCATCCCTACATGTACAGCAGTGCGGCTGTCCTGTTGCTTGAAAAGTGGTGTGAAGTGGGTTTGAATGTGCCAATGGCTGTTTTGCAGAGGCGATCCTAGCATGCAGGGTGTCTGGATGTTTTGGGCACTTTTCTGTCTTTCGATTGTTTTCCCAGTGATCAGTCCTCCCATACAGGATTTGGCTCCGCTTTCTGTGTTTGGACCAAAGTTTCTCCCCCTTCCCTCCATGTCTGATTTTCCTGAGTCACCAGCCAAGTACAGCTGCCTTCTGCAAATGCTCTTGTGCTTCATCAGCTTTTTCCTCCTCTTCCTCCCTTGCCTCCACCAAAACCCAGGAACCTGGATTCCAATGCTGTGCCGGGGACACAGGGAAGCTCCTGATGCCTGACTTTCCCCTTTCTGCTGGAGATGAGCTCCAGCTTGGTGGGCAGCAAGAAGGATCCGAGCCTAAACAGAAAGGCAGAAGGAGAAACTGAGTTATAGACTGGGAAGTGATTACCCAAAGCCATGCAACTGGGCAAAGCCAGGCAGACTGGTCATTCATTGCCCTCCACATGCTATCTGACTTCCTGACTGGGGTGTGCTGGGTTGCACCCTCCCACCCCAGGGTTCCCACCAACCGCAGCACACTCCAGGAGAGCAGTGCACCCCAGCAGCACAGTACTGGGTTCCTCTGAGTTGCACCACAGAGCAGGACAGCTCACAGACAGACAGCCTGTAGGCATTGCCTGCAGGCTGCCTCCACAAATGCTCCCCTTTCTGTCACAGCTTCCGTCATCCAGCCCTTCCTCCCAGCCTTCCTCCTTTCCTGCTACCCAGCCAAGCAAGCCAGAGCTGGCTGGTGCGCGGGTTTACTTCTCCTTCCCTTCTGCTCCCTGCAGTGACTCCTGGTCTGCAGCAGGGAGACAGAGCCACAAAGCCTGCGGGAGGATGAATTCCCATATCTACAACTGACTGCTTCTTTGGATGTAAGTGGTGATATAAGGTCCAGACCCTTGTGGTCTTCCTGGAGAAGAGAGTGTAGAGGGAGGTAGCTGGTTCCATGGCCACTCCTGCTATTCACATTAATGCAAAGCAGGTGGGAAAACACCTGTGCAGGACTGTGCAGGAGCACTGGGTTGCTCCTTCCTGCAAGTGCTGGTGGTGACACATGGCTCTTACCACGTTTCCCTTGCTGGAACAGTGTAAGCACATTAACAACACTCCTATTGCCTCCCAGCTCTTGGGAGGGGAGACACCACTCATATTTTATCTGCCACTTCTTTATTTGCCATAGTGGCACAGCATTGCATTAGAAGCAGCGTGAGGGCTGCTACATCATCCTGCAGAGGATGCTGAGTGTTTTGTTCAGACGTGAGAGAGAATGGTGGGCTTTTTCACAGACATCAAAAAACACACAAAGCTGCTGGGACGCATAATCAATGCAGGCGTCATTTTGCTGAATTCGCTTCCCTTGCTTCCCTCTGTCCTGGTGACTGCTGGATCAGAGCAGACCTTGGGGACGATTCTCACTTGGGATGAACAGAGCAGCTGCCCAGGGCTGGTGGCGATGAGACATCCGTGCAGCCATGCACTTCCAGGCCTTAATTATAACGAAAAAAGCAAAATTGCAGAGAGCATAGAAGATGATACCTCCTGCCGGAGGGTGCCAAAATCACCCAAACTGTGATTTTGCATTCAGACAGGCTGGCCGATAAGACTATTGTGGGGCTCCTAGAGCCAAGATTTAGCCAGCTCTGCCAGATGGTGCATATTTCTGATAAGGAGGCAATTTTACCTCCTTGCAGATTGGTCCTGGGATATTATGAGAGGAGTAATTTGAGAAGGACCTTGAAACACCAGGAAAGTGCAGAGAGAGGCAAAGGGAGCAGAGGGGAACCACCATAAGGAGAAAGACTTAAAATAGTCTGTTCCCTGGCTTCAAAAGGACCTGGAAAGGTGCCCTGAATCCCTTTGGTAATTACCTCCAAACAGAGAAGATACTGGGTATTAAACCAGCAAGCAAAGCCGTAACAAGAGCCAATGACTGGAAGCTGAGCGCAGCCACGTTCAAATTAGAAATGAGGCTCGTATTTTTAATAGAAAAAATGATTAAGCATCGGAACAAACTGCCAAAAGCACTGGCGGCTCCTCAGTCGCTTGTTATCTGCAGAGCAAGGCTGGCTGCCTTGCTGAAAGATGAATCAGTCAAACACGGGTTATTAGACTCAATAGAGGGGTAACAGAGGGATGTAATGGCCTGTGCAACTCAGGAGGTCAGGTGAGATGAACTAATTTTCTCCCGCGGCCTTCAAGTCAATGAGTTAAGGAAGGTGCATATCCCCGTCTTGCAGATTTAGCTTCACAGTGGCTGTTTCTTTCATCAGATAATGTGACTCACATGTTTGGTAGTGCAGAGCAGGGCCGAGGGGACGAACCTGAAACATAGCAATCTGTGGGGTGTTCAGAAGATGCTGCATATATCCACTTAGGATGGGGACAAGACTGTGATACGTTGCCTGAAAGGTAGAGGGGATGCAGAAAGGCAGAGTGGCCCTCTCTGGATCTAAACTGAGTTAGTCCAACCCTGTGTAGGGGTGCTGTGGGACAGTGGTGGGATGGGGATGATGATGGCTTTCCATATGTCTCAGCCAGCTATGCTCCCTGTGACATTGAGCTAATCTGGCCAGTGCAGGGAAGTTAAGCAAGGTGCTGGGGTCAGCTGTGAATGATCACCCTGGAGCAGGGTGCTTGGGAAGAGGAGGGTCTGTAGCAGACCTGCAGAGCTCCAGAGGAGCACTGCTCCTTGCCCTGCTCCATCTCAGCTCCTAGACACTTCAGCTTCTCTGTGCATCTTGCTCCCAGCCAGGCTGCAGAGAGCAGCTTAGTGGAGAAGGCTCAGCATTGGGGTGTCTGCAAGGCATGAGGAAGGTGGAAAAGCAAAATGGACCAAAATGGAATGAGATGGCTTGGGGGTGAGAAAGGAAAGGGGGAAGGGAGGCAGGAGTGAAAAGCCATGTGAGATATTAGCCCAAAGGCAGGAGGCTCCTGACAGGCTCCTCTGAAGCAGGGATTGACAGAGAGCTTTTGATGAGGACCTGGATGGAGATAATGTGCCATCAAATGGTGGTGGGAGGGAGCTGGGAGCAGCTCCTCAACAACCTTTGCATGGAGCGTGCAGACAGGAGCTTGGCACAGTACACCCAGAAGCACTTACCTCCCGTAATGGCCAGGCAGAGCCTCCTAGGCCACCCCATTAGGAGCTGCCTCCCCAGCCAAGCTGGCATAAAGTGCTCAGCCAGCCTGGGAGCAGTCGTGCCATGGAGTCGTCGATGCTGCCTCCAGCCTCAGCACTCCCATCCGCTATGACTGGGTGTAAGGCCAGCCTTGAGAGTGCAGCAGGGGAGCAGACCAGTTTGGGGTGAAACCAGGTTAGTTCTGAAGCCATCTGACCCCTCCATGAGAAAGAAAGGCCATGCATCGTTCAGAGGTTGTCATGCATCCTGCAGATCATGGTGTCACGTCTTTGTCTGAAGGTACTAACATTGCACAGGGGGGACACAGCCAAGGGCAGAAGGAATTGGTGGCTCAGGGTAGCAAATGGGCCATGGTGGGTTTGCAAATGAGCTGGAGATGTGCGGGTTTGGGCTGGTATTGCCTTGTGTGCAAAGCAGCCCCTGCCACCTCAGCCACTCCACCAGCACCTTGCTCACAGTAGGCATGGGTGAACTTGTATTGGGGGGGGGGGGGGGGGGGGGGCACAAGAGCAGGGGGATGCAGCTACAGGGCAGGGCTCCTACCGGGCAGGATGAACCTCCTCAGCATGCCGACAGCTGCTGCCACACGCAATCTGGGGCACGTACCGGCAGGAGGAGCTGGCTCTCCTCATGCTAGGAGGGGGCCAATTTTCCTTCACCTACCACTCCGGCAGCAGCACTCCCTGCTTTACATGAAAGAGGCACTTTGATTGCTGACATCTGTAGACAATCAGATAAGAATTAGAGTTATTCCTCTCGGCATAAATGGTATTTCTAATCTCATAATCCCTTAATATTGTTCTCACCAGGATGTGGCCACGGCTAATCCCTTGGAGTTTGTTCTTGGGCAAATTTCAGGGAAGCCGAGGAGGTGCGGGAGGAGGAGTTGGCTGCCTTCCCTCCCCTCATCCCCAGAATCCCTCCCGGGTATGAAGCAGGCATAGAAGAGCTGGTCAGGCAGCAGCCCCTCCTGCTACCCAGAGTATGCTGGTGATAGGATGGAGGTGTTGCAGAGCCCTTTCACCAATGCTGCAAAGAGCCCTCTCGGATCCCCCCGTCTGCATCCCTGCTCCGGGTTTGTCTCTTGGCTGAGCAACTCTGTGGCACCGGCAGCAGGCTTCAGCGTGGTTTTGCCGCTTGGCTGGTTTCTGAAAGTGGAGAGTGATCCCTGAGGAACAGCGTGGGACCTCTATTTGTGTGCTGGAGAGGTGCAGCAAGGACAGCATCTTGCTGCTGCAGGGCTGCAGAGGCCAAGGTCCCCAGGCAGCTGAGGGTGGGACGTGCTTTTAAGGACTCTGGGCTAGATTTGGCCCTAATTTTGCATCCTCTTCGGGCTAAAGTGGGGAGAACCATTTGGGTTGCTCCTTGCCCGCTGCACTGATGTTGGTACACGGGATACAAATCTGCTTCTTTCCAGCAACCCACTGTGGCCTTCCCTCCTGGCCATCTTGCAAGGACAGCTGAGGTGGGAAGGGGGCTGAAAACTTCAGCCGTCTGCCCAGAATAGACAGGCATTGCCATTTCTCCAGTCCCTGCCACACCTTTCCGTGCCCAGCTGCACCACCAGCTGATAACCAAAACACAACAGAGGCTTGCATACAAGCCTGCCAACAAGAGCTGAGATGAAATCCAGCCTGGATGGTATCAGGCTCCCCTGCTGCCTGTGAGCCATCAGCAGCCCCACCATAGTGCAGAGATGGAAATCCTGCCCCAGGCACTGGCCTGTCACTATGCACAGGGGGGCATGTTAACAGCAACTGGAAGGAGCAGCTTGCAGTGCACAGGTGAGCAGAGGCACTGAGTGTGCTGGTCTCTACAGACAAGGCTCTATACCTTTCCTGGGTTTTGGGTTCCTTCTCTTTTACAGCAGCTGTTGCTTCTCCTGTCACTCAAGGTTTTCTCCTTTTTCTGTTCCCCAGATGGGTTGAAGAGGCAGCATGCCTGCTTAAGCCATGTCCTGGGCATCTTCATCTTGGCAAGGTGAAGGTGTAGGAGATGACTTGGGAGAGATAAATACTTAAAAAGTCTTCTTCTATCTGTGAAATTTAGAGATCCTCACACTGGTATAACACGTGCAGGTCATGGGCACACAGTGGGGTAGTAGATGCAGGAAGAGACTACTTCCCCTGAGAAGTGTGCCCATCCCTGTGTCCCCCCGCCCCGTGCTCCTCCTACCAGCATCCTACCTGCCAGGGGTACCAGCATCTCTCTCCTCGGCCATGCTGAAACCTGTCTGTCATTGTCTTGCAGTCCTGAGCGATTTGTTACTATAGCTACCTTTTTCCGTGCAGGGAAAGCTTGGTTCTTTGCCAAGCTGAGGTCTCCCTTTCATTTCTGCATGGTTGGAAGGAAAGGAGGAGATTTAGCTTTGAGGCCAGGCATTGCAGACCATGCAGCAGGGATGCTGAGGGGGCCGCCCTCAGGACACAGTGGTACAGTGGTGCAGCTTCTCCAGGACTCCCTTAATATCTTAAAAACACCATAATTCTGTAAAGCCCCTGAGAAGAGAGGAGTGGATTGTGTTGGCTTGTCATGAGCCAGAGTAATGCCATGATGCATTTCCTTCCTGCAGTCTGAAGGCTGGCAACTGGAGAAGGAGTTAGTGGGTTCCCTCCTTGCACTGGGACATGATAGTTCTCAGATTCCTACGGGTTTTGCCAGAAACAGGAAATCAATGGGTTTTGCTGTTCATTGGCAACTTTGGAATAGTGTCCTGGAAGTCAGAGCCAGCTGAAAATTTTTGGTGAATCAGGCAGTTAAGAGAATTAAGAGCTTGGGTTCAAGATTTTGCTCATTTTGGTTTTGTTTGATGAGGTTGAAATGAAATCGGAAAGAACTCCAAAACAGAAAACCCTGGAAAGTGAACCTTTTGTTTAAAATCACTAGAAGAAGAAGAAAAAAGTGCTGCTGTTGTGATGTTTGCATTGGATGTGAGCACGCCACCAATGTGTAAGACCCTGTGGTGTGGCTGGTTCCCTGGTGTTCGGTGGGGTGAGGTGTCAGTAGGATAGTTCACTCCATCCCTATTTGGGTGGCCCCTTGGCTGCAAACAGACACTGCCTGCAGATGTGCCTGCACTGCCTGGGGAGGGAATGGGTCCACAACTGTGGGAGGATGAGCAAACACCCTCTGGGCATGCTGGGTCTGATATGGGTACAGTGCTGCCAGGACAGACCAAGGGCTTTCTGAGTCCTGAGGGATGACAGGTAGGAAGGAGATGCATAAATGTGTCTGGTGGCACTGGGTCCATGCAATTCTGCCCCTTCCCATACTAGGATGATGCTTTGCTTCTCCCTGGGATCTCTCTCCCTGCAGGACCGTCACCCCTCTGCCCTGCTCTGTGACAAATTTGGCCTTGCTCTGTGACAAATCCTGAGCAGAGAGCCTTTAATGATAGGTGGATATTCCAAGCTGACCTGGATGAAAACTTCAGTCCCAAGGTGTGCTAGCATACTGAAAGATGTTGAAGGGGATTGCATCTGTGATGGGTAGGCAGTGAAAGCATCCCCTGGACTCTGATGACCTGCAGAAATGGATTTTGCCTGTATTATCTCCATATCCACGGACAGCCCAGTCTCTATCTCTTAAAGCTTGTTCAAAAACCAGCCCTTTTTCTCCTCGCGGCTGGGATAACATCTCCCTGCACACAGCCACAGGCCCTCCTGGCTCCATGGTAATCACCCAGAGCCACTCCAGGAAGAGCAGGTAATTAAATTCAGGCCCTTGCTTTTCCCCCAGCAAGCAGAAGCAGCAAGACAGCAGTCCTGCAGAGACTTTATCCAGGGCAGAGGACAGAAATTTCCGTCTTGATCTTCCCCATAGCAGCTGCCAGTTTATGGCTGCTAAGCCATGGACCCATTCCCCCCATCCAGCCATGCCTCACTGGCTTATCATTTCCAATCCTATCAGAAACAAAACTGCTGCTGCTTAATGCTTCATTACAGGCTGTTATGTGTCTCCTGCACTGCCCAAGAGAGCAGCAAGGAGGGCTCTGACTCTATTTAATAACTGTTTCATGGTTCCTAATTGACAGATAAATACACTACTAACTCAGTTTCATCAAACATAATCCACGGGCAGGAGCGGCAGTGCCCTTCTGGAGCCTGGGCAGCAGCATGAGTTTTGATCCCTTATTTTAACATGGAAGATCCGTAATGTGTCAATCTGCCGTCACGATGACGGGTTTATGCCTCACTTTTTCCTCTGTTGGCTTTGGCTTTTACAGCCTTGGGGGAGCCACTGGGAAGGGATTTGGGGAAGGAAGGGTAGACAGAGGAAGTGAGATGTTGGCGGCTGATGCTTCATTTCAGGGGCCCATTCCAACAAGGGTCTGTAATACCCCAGTAAGGTGCTTCACAGCAAGGGTTGGCTTTGCAACATATCCCATGTCTGGGGCACTCTGTCTCTGGCTGCCTTGGGGCCATGCCTTTTACTGGTAGGTCCCCACCCCTGCGACTGTCACCTTGTGGCTGTCAGGCTGACAGCCTGACATCTCCTCACTGTTTACAACTACCTGAAAGGAGGTTGTGACGGGGTGGGTGCTGCTCTCTTCTCACAAGTGACGAGCAACAGCATGAAAGGGAACAGCTGCAAGTTGCGCCAGGACAGGTTTAGACTGGACATTAGGAAGAATTTCTTCACTGAGAGAGTGGTCAGGGTTTGGAACAGGTTGCCCAGGGATGTGGTGGAGTCTCCATCCCTGGAGGTGTTTAAAAGATGGGTAGATGAGTTTCTTAGGGATGTGGTTTAGTAGGGAGACAGGCACGGTTGGACTCGATGATCGCAGAGGTCTCTTCAAACCTTACGATTCTATGATTCTATTATTCTATGAGCCACATTTGTACCTGGGGAAGATCTTCCAAGCCTTTCTTCTCTGGTAGTAAAGTACTTGTACTTTCTCAGATGAAACAGGAAAGGAGTTATTCTTGTAAATTCAGAGATGTCAGGAAATCAAGGTGTTTCTTTGTGCAATGTGCTATTAGCAGGATCTCATCCGTGCCTGGGGATTTCCTCTGCCCCTTTTACTAGTGCAGATAACCAGTGACCCATTCTTCTTCCATGCTTTGCAATGAGAAACACCAGCTAGACAAACCTCTGCTCTCTCCAGGGATGCATACACAATCACACAGGCAAAAATGCAGACTGAGGATGTACAAATAATAATGAGGAGTGTTGCAGAGGCGACATTCAAAAGCCATGTGCTGGACCTGAAACCTGCTATTCAACACAGATGCTTGGAGATTTGTTTTATTGGTTCCCACCTGGGTCTTGAAAAACATTGGATATGAGATTTTTCAGGGCTACTCCCTCTCATCACATTTTCTTCTCCCATCATGGTGGCTGGAAAATTAAATATCAGCTGGGAGTCTTGCAAGTATTGGTGACCACCAGAGGAGTTGAATTGCACCCGGGGTAGAAGCAGAGTCATGGTGTGGGCAGAGATGCAGTTGGAAAGGAGAAGTAATGAGAACCTATAGCACTGTGCAGAGCAAAGCAAATCTGACCATGACTGAAAGCATCCTAGGAGAATGAGGAGTTATTAGTAGTGAGTGCTTCAGGGTTAACATGGAAGATATTGATTTAAATAAAAATCTCCATAACGACAGCTCTGACAGGACCCTGTGGGTCACTTGGAGGGGAATCAGAGGCAGCAGAGCTCCAGTGCTGGCACACTTGGAGCATTTCCTAGCTGGAAATATCAAGCTGGAGAGAGCCAGGACTGCTGTCCATGCTCCTGAGTGGGCAGGGACAGCGCCACAGGCACTGCACCAGAGTGACTGAAGAACTTCACTGCAGCCAGTGAGGTTAGAGGCTTAAACTGCTGTGACCCACAAGGGCAAGCCAGAACATTTGCAGCACTGCAGGGAGCCACAGTGCTGGGAGATGGATATCTGTGATCTCAGCCAGTTGCGGGGCCCCAGTAGAGGTCAGATTCCCATGGTGTGAGTCAGCTGCATTCCTCCCCAGGGTCAGCAAACTGTGCTGGGCTTCAGCAGCTTCAGCTGTCTCCAGCCTCGACGCTTGCTGTGATTAACTGCAGTGAGGATGGTCAGTTTGGGTGGACAAAGCAAAAGCTAAGGGGCTCTGGCCACCTGGGGACAGCTTCAGCTGCTTATTCATGGGAGAGGAGAACAGCGGTCTTTTGGCCAGCCTTTGTACCAAGTGTGCTGTTATCAATGGGGTGTGAAGGGTGATAAAATGCTACCAGCAATCTCCCTAGACAGCTAATCCATTGCTATGGATTAATTGTTAGGGAATCTGGCAGACCCATGCAGTTCCATGTAGCCAGCTGTAACTCATGCCATGGTACAGTCACTACAACGCCAGCTTCTCTCTCTGTGACACGGGGCTGTGTCCTGCTGTGCCAACGGAGGATGGAGACGTGATGTAAGATAATGGCCAAGCCGCCAAGACAAAATGAGTTTCAGCATGTAACAGAAGGGTTTCTCTTGCTTTGTGCTTTTCTCTAAATGAGTGTTTCCTTCCAATTACTGTGCTTCCATGGGAATCAGGCATTTTGCAGAGGAAACCTCCCATGCCTTTCAGCTTTCCCATCAAATATGATGGGCAGACCATCTGCAGGACCAACAGCATAGACTGCATGGAACGTACCAAGGTGGCTTAGCATTACCAGACCTCTGTCATTAGAGTCCCTTCCAGCTCAAGGGTATTTAAACCACCTTGAGCAGCTCCTTCATCGAGGACATGGCTTCCTGGGGCGAGCCAGCAGCCTGGTACTTGCATCAAGCAGCATGAGTCACATGCAAGGCTCAGCCCTGCGCAGTCATGCATTACAGTGGGTGAATGGAATTATAGGATCACCTGGTTAGAAAAGGCCTTTGAGGTCATCAGTTCCAGCTGTACCTGTCCACTACTAAACCATATCCCTGAGAAACACGTCTATATGTCTTTTAAATATCTCCAGGAATGGTGACGCATCCACCTCCCTGGGCAGCTGTGCCAGTGCCTGACCACCCTTTCAGTGAAGAAATTCTTCCTAATATCCAATCTAAACCACCCCCAGTGCAAGACACTTGAGGCCATTTCTTCTTGTCCTGTCACCTGTTACTTGGGAGAAGAGATCAACACCTCACTACAACCTCCTTTCAGGCAGTTATAGACAGTGATAAGGTTTCCCCTCAGCCTCCTCTTCTCAAGGCTGAATAACCCCAGTTCCCTCAGTTGCTCCTCACAGGACTTGTTTTCCAAGTCCTGGAGATAGGGATTCAGCCTGGATCCTGCCCACTGAGTTGTCTCAGGTGTATTACAGACCTGATCAACATCAGGTGCTTTCTGAGGACTAGAGAAGGTGGGCAGAGTCTTCTGCTTGATATAGGTACAAATTTTGACAAATTTTGGCAAAAGCTGTGACCAGAGCTCCTTGGCACTTTGTGTGGAGTTTCTGTACTGTGATGCCTCAGTCTCTGCTTACACTCAGGCTCTGCACAGTCATTTGGATTTAACATCCCCATAAATGACGTGTGGGTTTTTTTTTAAATTAACATGATCTTCTCCCAGGCCCAGAGCTCCTGGTGCAGTGCTGCTGGTGCTTCGCAGCCTTCAAGCAGCACCTCTGTGTGTTGGCACCCCCTTCAAGGTGCCCATGTCAACATGAAAAACCCCAAAGCAGCAACACTAACAGAGGTGCTGCACAAGCAGCCAAAATCCAACTATCTGGGGCTGCACAAGCTCTTCTCTTAGTGAGTCCTGGCCAGCAGTGCCATAACCTTGGGGTCAGGCAGCATCCGCAGTGGGAATAAGGATATTCCCAACTCTCTCTGAGGCTGGTTTGCAGTGCTGGGATAATCTCCAGCCTAACCATTTGGGTTTGAATTATCACTAACCCTCCTAATTTTCTTGGGTTTTTTAATCTCCCAGCAAAAATGAAACTATCAGCTGCTTTGACCACCTTCTTGCCTTGAATTAAATTACTAACTCCTAACCACTGATGGTCTTGGGCTGGCTTGTCCCAGAAAGAGAGTAATAGAGAGTAAAACTGCAACTACAGAGCTGCAGCCAAACTACAGAGCTTGTCACTGAGCACTGCGAGGTGATGGACCCCACTGTCCTCACACTGCAGGCCATAGCAGGTGTGTGCATCCTCTGCGGCATCCCTCTGACATGGGATGTAAGGGAGATGAGGAGGGGACTGCTGCCACCACCTGCCCTGCTGTGTGGTGGCTGCCAGGGCAGTGCCCTGAATGAATCTCACTTTGAAGGGCAACAGAGCTGCTAGGAAAGCATTCAGCCTTGATTTAAAAACTTCCAGTGGCAGGAAATGCACTGGAGCCTTTGGCAAGCACTTCCAGGGCTTAATTACCCATGTGTCAAAAATTTTCACCTCCTTTTTTTTTTTTTTTTTTTTTTTGTGGTTGAATCTGCATGGCTTTGCCTGCATCTGCTTGTGTTCATGCTGGCAGGTAAAGGATTGTGACGTTGGGTTGAGCACACCATCCACACTGCTGAGCCAAAGCCACCGTAGCTTTGCACATCATGCCCGTCCAGGCAACAAAGGCATTAATAGACATTGTGTTTGCAAAGTTAATGGGTTTTCTAACACACTCCCTGTACCACCTTTAAAACACTGCAGACAGTCCTGTTCCCATGTAGAAGAAAGGCTTGGATCCTAGCTACTGATTTGCCCTCCCGCATGCCTGTCTGTCTCCATCAAGCACAGTAGGAGCGGAGACAGCCTGCTTGGCCCAGCCACCTCCCTTCCAGGTGTTTAAAGATGGGTAAAGGCAACCCTGAGAGTGTTAGCCCAACTCTTTGGACAGGTGAATCCATCCAGCTCTCCATGGACTTCCTGCAAATCTTGTTTCCCTGGACTAGGCTCCCATAGGGCTGTCCTCTGATCCCACTGGCATCCCTCCTGATCAGGACTTCGGGATGGCAGGATCTGCCCTGCACACCAGCATCACTGGGGAAAAGGCACCCGGAGGGGATTGCTGGGTTGAATGAGCACAAGCTTGTAGATTTTTGAGGAGAAACAGATTCTGAGCCAAAGTGGTCAATGTGGAGGCATTTTATTAAAGCCGTACGGGGAAAGGGCTCTGCTTTCAGCTGCAGGTGGGTCTCCTTGATTGCCCCGGCACAATTCCTGTGGGAACACTGTTAGCATCACCCCTTTAATGCCTCTGGATTACAAGCAGTGCAGGATCTCTAACAGCCTTGTTATCCCAATAGCTGCCCAGCAGCTGCTCCAGCACTGGCCACAGCATCAGTGCACAAGAGCTGAGCCTGTGCCTCTAGTTTTCTAAATTCTGACCTGCTTCATGCCTTGAGAGGCATCCTGCGTCTTGGGAGGCTTTTGGCCATGCTGAAGCCAACATCCCCATCTTGCGTGTGAACAGGCACAGACTTCCTCCTGTCTCCAGCTCTTTGGGATTTTGGGTGGCTTTCCTTACCGAGATCTATTGGTAAAGTTACTTTTAATAGCATCTGCGTGACATGGAGCGGGATAGACCACTCTGGCTCCGGCTGGCACGTTATAAATCTCAGCAAACAAAAAATGCAAAGGGCCAGGAGGGTGGGGGGTGAAAAAAAGCAGAAGGAAGAGACTGTTTTCCCAGAGCCCAAAGCAGGGAGGGGTGGGGAGCGGGAAAGGCAGGGTCATGCAGCTCGCTGGGGCAGAGTGTGCAGTTGTTTATACTGGAAATGAGTTTCTGTTTATTACAAGCTATGGTGGGGAGACCACAAAGTGAACGTAAAACAAAATGGGAAGGGTGTGAGGAAAGTCAGGGGAGGGGGAGCGGGTGCCTTTGACAAACTCCAGAAGTCACGTCCAGTAATAAATCAAGTCGGGATCTGTCCCAGGATACAGGACCCATAACATCTGCTTGGGCTTCAGGGAAGCCAGGTGGGTGAGGAGGGCTCTCCCAGTCCTGCCTGGGTCTGGGCTGGGGAGTGGGGGCTTGGGCAGCTCAGCCACCCAGTGGTGCTGAGCCTGCCAATGCTCACATGCAGTCAGAGATGTACTGAGCACCTGGATTCACCAGGACGCAAGGGGAGAGGCATGCAGGGCTGAGGAATTTAGCAGGCGTCCTCAGTCAGCCTTTCCATCTTCCGTGGCCATCCCTTGGCTGCTCTCTATCTCCCATTTCCCTGGCTGTCAGGTGTCACAGGGTGCTTTTCTCCCGTTTATCATTTCTTCCAGTCTTTGCAGAAAATACAAGATGGGAAGGCAACTCCTGCAATGTCTCAGAGCTGGGGCATGGAGTAGATGCCACTTGGCAGGGAGATCCCTTGCCTTCTCCCAGGGCAGAAGGAATTAGGGTGTTAATGGGACTGCTGCTGAAATCAGAGACAAATCTCCCAGTAACCCCACTGGGACTAGCACTGCATCCATTCTTTGTACAGGCTTTGAAGGTATTAAGTGCTAAGGATTTTGGTTTGACATCTGAATCCAGCTGCATTGTTGTGAAAAGCCCTTGCAGATTATTGCTCTAGACCAGCCTTTCATATATAATCTATTGCCATGGGTTTAGTGCTTCGGAAGGGGTGATGGACGTTTGTTTTGCGGATTTCAACATTCCCCTCCTCTTTGTCCTTTACTTTTCCCCTTCCTTGGAAAATGGATCCTATTAACCGCTGCAGATGACACAACACGTGCCAATAGGTTTGCAACCCATTTGGCTCACAGCAAGGGCTGCGTTAAAGCTACAAACTTCCCCAAAGATCCAAGTAAAGCATCAGGATGGGGAGCAGAAGCAAAGACTGTGCATCTGCCCGCCGGGTCCTTGCCCAGTTCTTGCCTTTCCGGCCCGTATTAGTGCAGAAAGCAGGAGACATGACCACTGAGATGCATTTCATTATGCTGGGTGGTGGCTGAGCTGCTTTGCCGTAACACGATGGGTGCTGCCACAGGAACTGCTCTCCCGAAATGCCTGTGAACAACCTTCTGGGCACAAGGCAGGTACCAAGCTGTACTTCAGGCATCTACCTGTTGCAAGCAAACCCCAAATCCTCCTGTACTGGATCAGGTTCAGGCTCATGTCACTGCTGGAAAGGTCAGGAACTTTGGCAACATTAGAGCAATTCTTCCACTTACTTCAGGCATGCCCCCCTTCCTTCCTGTGCTGCTAGTGACAAATATGCCATGTGGCACACCTAGCTGCATTGGCTTTAACCAACCGGAGCTGCTTTCTCTGCTCCAGGAGAGCATTACAATGTATTTGGGTAAAACCAGAATGCCCTGTTCTGTTTTTCCCCAGCACATTCTCGCAGTTCTCATCCGCAGCTGAGCTGCTGCTCTCAGACCTGTCTCCATAGCTCACCTCAACTCAGAAGGCTGCTGAGCCATCTGTGTGAGTCAAGGGGAGAGCTGTTCCTGTGGCAGGAGGCATTTGCAGTACACGAAGCAGCAGTGTGCTCCTGGTGCATGCTAGGGCAGCAGGGCTCATGTGAGCCGGGGCATTGCAGCATGCTTCTGCTGCTGGCAAGGTCCAGTTCTTCTCCTGCAATTTTCTGTGCAACGCTTCAGAAAGCACAACAAAAATCCTTCAGTGACTCTAATAATATTTCCCTCCAAAGCCCTAGGGTATTTCCCCCACCCTCACCATCCCTATGAAGTCACGCTTCAGGTCTGATGAAATCCTATCAAATACCTCCTGAAATCCCCTGGAGCCCCTAGGACAGTTTTTTGAGTGTCCAGGACTGTTTGACCTTGGAGGGGGTGAGAAAGGCAAGGGAAGAAAGAGTAATCCTGGTCCTCCCTACCAAACTCCTTGATCCTATGCTGATCCTCTTGCAGAGTCCACGACCCAGCCAAGCACCAGTCCCAGCCCATTGGCAGGGTATGGGGTATCTGAGCACTGTGCTCTGTTCTTCCTTCTGCCCCCGGTCTCTTGAAGGTCTCCTGCTGCGCTGGGCAGTGCTGCTGCATGTACCATGTGGTACATCCCCCCTAAAAAGCAGCAGTGTCAAGGTCACCTGTACTCAGTGCTGATCCTGGAATCCTGCCCCTCTCACCCTGCCCAAAAGAGGTTTGGGGACCTATGGTTGACAGCTCAGTCCCCAGCTCTGGTGCTTGTTGTTTGCAGGAGGGTTGTCTGCCCCAAGGGGAGCAGCTCTGCGCTGGGGGTTCCCACCTTGGGAAATAATTAAATTATTTATAACAATGGTCTTCTTGTCACAATAACTGCTTGTTATTTGTTTTATGTTGGAAGCAAAGAGAATGTGAAAAAGCTGCTGTCCTCCATGGGATAGGAGAGGTGTGCTGAGCATCCAGTTTAAGGCTTCCAGGGCAGGGCCGGCAATGAAGCTGCTCTCGCCATTGCTGTGGTGCCAATGCACTCAGGAGAAGTGCATTCACTTCTAGGGTTCTCATTATTAAAAGGCCATCGATAAATTACAGGGAGTCCAGGGGAAAACTGATTCATGGATTAGAAGATAGCATACAACCTAAAGGGGAGATTAAGGAAATTTAGAGAGGTTTTCACTGCGGTACAGAGCAGGGGGAAGCGGGAAAGGAAGAAAATGAAAACAACCTTGCAGAGATTTTACAGGTGATGATTAGAGCAGGTGGAAACAGAGTGATGATTAGAGCAGGTGGAAACAGTCACTGTGAGTAATGGAGTATGTTTATGGTTCACTCTTTGTTTTGCAAATTATAGGCTCTCACGGGGGAGGGGGAATGGGAATGGGTCCATGTTCCAGCGATCCCTGTCCTGGCATGCCAGGAGCATCCCGCGGGGTTTGCTCACTGCTGCTTGTGGGTATTTTAAGTGTGGAGCCAGGATTTGAGGAAGATGAGCATCATTTTCCTAAAGCAAAGAGCCTTTTTTAGCTCAGTTTCTTTACAGATGGGCTGAATAATGGGACCTCTCTTGAAGTTAGCTGAACTAAGAATGCGACTATTGCTTCCAAATCCAGTTAAGTCTGGGTTTGTGTGACTTACATCACCCCAAGGATCTCATTGCCGTAAGATAAGAATGAGGCCAGGGCCTGATTCAGGTCTGAGGATGAAAAAAACACGTACTTAAAGAGAGCAGAGATGTTGAGCAGTAGTGTTAGCTGAGCTGGTACCTCAGCCCACCCCTTCCAGAAATGCCAAACTCCTGAGGTTTGTCCCCTTAAAAGATGCCCTCTGGGTGAGCTGCAGAGACTGATGCTCAATAGTTGGGGTCCCTTCTCCTTCCTGCCGACACCCCATGGTACCAGCAGCACAGGAGAGGATTTAGGCTTGAGCTGGGTACTCTTGCTGTTAGTGACATTTTCTCAAAGCCAGACAGTGGACAGCAAAGGACTTGTGTGGGGACCTCATATCTAGGACAAATTAAGCCTCTTCCCTCAGGAGTGTTGTTAATGGGCTGGCAGCATCCCTGAGCAGCCTGAACATCACCAACCAGAGATGGCATGTCCATACCAGAGTCTAGTGCTGTGATTTTTCAGGATTTATTATGCAGAAGGACATGTGGGAAGGGCCAGGTGGCTTCTGATTGCTGCTGTGGGTATTCGCATGGATTTGGGTTTGGAACAGCATGGAAAGAAACCATATGAGGTTCCTTCTGATCCTGTGTTAGGTCTGTACAGCCAGCTCTGGCATCTCTTGAGGGACCTCTGGTTCCATTCGAGTTGTTTTCACGAGGTGCCTTTGTTTGGTTTCCCAACAGGACTGTGCCAATGACACAATGCTGGGCAAGGCCATCACCATTGCAGGGGGCTCAGGCTCTTGCACATGAAGGGCTGCATGGTCCCTGGGACTGAAGGACAGGCACAGGCTGCAGTTTAGCTTTGTGGAGCAGTTTAGCATCTCACCAGTAGAGCAGTAGTGTCAGTCCTGAGGATTTGACTCAATGACTGGGGAGTGCTGAGTCTGCATGAGCAAATCTGAATGGTCAAACATAGGGTCAGCTGGGTGAACAAGTGGCAGACACCCAGTGTATAAGGAGGCACCTGCACGCAGATGGCCACTTTCAGGTCTACTGTCCTGTCTGAATCCAAGTTGGAGCAGCCACTGTAGGCTGGAGGGGGTCACGGGGTCTGACTAGTAAGGCAATGGAGCTAGCTTGCAGCATTTGCTCTAGCAAAACACCTAGAGGAGAGGGTGTTTTTCTGTAAATGCTGAAGGAAAGGAGCTTTTCCTGCAAAAGCCAGTGCTGGTGCAGGTAGAAAGTGGAAAAAGGGTATGTCAGGTTACTAAGCGCTCCTATCAGTTCCTCCTCCTGTGCAGACAGGAGAAGAAAATCCCCCAAATATCCTTTTCTATCCTCATGAGAGTCAGTCCTCTCCATTCGATGCAGGATGAAATACTCCTTTGCCAGCAGGGACCCTGCTCAACAAGGTAGTGGGGAGAGCAGACTGGGAGAGAGCAGAGCAGAGAAGGGCACATATCCAGGATGTGTCTCAAGAGGGGTGAAGAGAGAAAAGGTATTTTTAGAGAGCCTCTGGCTGTTCAAGGCAGCCCACACTCGCTCAGTGGGACAGATAGCTGGTAATACTCGTGGCTAGCTTGTTGTTTGGTACATGACAAAGTGCTTGTAGCTTCCCTCCAGAGGCTCCTCCTGGATAAATACACAACTTCCAGGAGTTCTGGTGGGACAGCTCTGCTGAGGATACATAGCTGCTGATGGTCCCAGGTGTGTCTGATTGCACATGGTATTTTCATTGTCTTCTCCATCTGGAGAGGCCAGGAAGACAGATTGCTTTCTTGTGGCCTTTAAATAAGGTGATGGAGGGGGCAGGGGCATTGCATGGTGTAGCTAACACAGGAGATTTGTGCCTGGAGCTGGAAAGAGACAATGATTCTCTTCTGCAAGCTGCAGGTATGCAGGCAGGTGACTGTCATGGCTCAGACCCTTGGTCTACGCAGAACCTGGTGGGGAGCCCTTGGGACATCCCACATGCCGCCCGCACAGCCGAGTCAGGGAAAGCACTGCTCTGCCACACTGCAGGCAGGGATATTCCCTCTTTCTGGCTAGCAGCTTTTCCACAGCTTAGCTCCTGGAAGAGATTTCCAGGGCCCTGCACAGATTCAGGCTCCAGGGCTGTGTGTTGCTCACAGCTGCTGTGGGCTGAGACAGGGCAGAGTAAAACCCACCACTTCAGAGCAGTTTTGGACTGCTCTGATCTAGAGGTGCCACGGGAGGCAGCTACATCTCTGTGGAGATCAGGGCTGTGATGTGCTGCCATGTGCACCGATGACAAGCTCCTTGGGGTGAGGGAGCAACTGATGGGCACCCACGTGTGTGCGGGGAAGCATTTTCCCCCTGCATTACCTTGGCGTGGTGCATCCACCCATATCGATGAGAAGGGTCCTCTGGAAGCAGAAACTACTTTGACAGGGACTGGAAAATCCCCTGCAACTCTTGCCCCACATCCTTCCTGGCCATTTTGTGATGGATAGGCACAGCATTTGGGTGGGAGCGGCTGCAGCATCAAGCTCTGGTCTCCAAACGCCAGCAGTGGAAAACCCCAAGGATGCACTGAGATAAAAAAGACCACATCAGCCTCCTGCTCTCACCATAGTGAGTAGCCATTTCCCTGTCATCTGGGAACAGCAACCTATGCCCTGGGCTGCAGGCAGGCATGCACTTCCCATCTCTGCAGCCTCCCTTTGCTGGTACCTTCTCCTGGGAGCTGCAGAGTCCCTCAGCCCACACTACTCTTCAGGTCTCCAGGAGCTGGATGGAGGCCCAGCTCACTAAATCGCAGAGCAGCCTGTGAGGAGGTTTGGTCATTACTGCCTGGGGCTATGTACGAACCAGTGACCTCGCTCTGAAATGGTTTATGTTACATGAAAATCCCCTCGCAGAGGTGTTGGGGGAGGAAAGCCGGCCTCGCCGTGAACTCCCTGGGTGGAGAGCAAACCCCAGTGCTGCAAAGGGCTTCCCGTGCCCGGAGCACTCGCTGTGCTGCCACGTCCTGCCTTTCTGGTGGACCCTTCCTGGATGCAACTCATCGAGCACCATGGGCCCTGGCTTTGCTTAAGGACTGGTGGTGCTACCGTTATACACAAAACAATAATCAGCTGCCGTAACAAGGACACGAAGTAGCTGAGCTGGCTTCCCTGCTGTTGTGCCGGCTCCAAGTAGAAACAGCTGCATTTGGTTTGGTTAAATGTTTTATTTACTCCCAATTATCCCAGATAACAGATTTGCTTTCTTTTGTTCAATATTTAACACTGTTTTAGAGCAAAACCGCTCTTTGGTTTCATATGGGGGCATTAGGATGAACGCTCTGCCATGGTGGGATCCCAAGCAAAGGCTGGAGACTCCCAGCATCTCCACTGTGTGGTGGTCCCTAAGGCATCCAGGCCAACATCCCGGCCCATGGGGACAAGGTCAGCTGCAGGAACACAACTGGGTTTAGTATGCCAGTGTATTGAGTGGGATCTACAAGAACCTGTGTAGGCATTGCCCTGCTGCCCTGCACAGGTGCAGCGTGAGGCAGTCCACTCTGCAGCTAGGAGGAAGGGGGTCTGTCATGGATGCAGGATGCCAGGTGGCTTCACTTGTCTGAATCAACTTCCTGCAGCATCCTGCACCTTGGGAGCATCTCTGGATGCTAGCCAGCCACCCCATCCCATCCCATGCCACAGCTGGCAGAGCTCCTCTCTTGCTCTTTCCTTTCGGTGCTTAACCAGGCTTGCTTGCTAATTTCTGAAGGCTTGAGAACTGTGAGGGCTGAAGAGCGCCTCTACTGTTCTGCGAATAGCGCAGCCTCATGTAGTGCAAGGTGAAGTAAACTCTGGTGAGCCTGTTATCATGCTGTCCTGCTGTGAGGTGGCTTTTAGGCTATGAGCTTGCACCACGATTTGGGCTTAAAGTGGGTCTCTGAGTTCTCTCTTTATCTATGAGTAATGCCTCACCCAAAAATTTACAGCACTGAGTTTTCTGCAAGGGAAATGAGAAAATCCATAGCTTGGTTTATGAGCCCTGATCAGTGTAAAACAAGGCCTTTAAGAAATTTATCTTTTGCTGAGTCCACCTTTTTCTCCAGCACCTTCTGGGGAATAAATTCTTGCTCTTGGAGGCTGAGGAACTGACTCCTAGATGGCAGCGGGGCCAAGGGACTTTGGTTACAGCCACAAATGTCCGTGACTGTTTTGGGAGCTCCTAGGGAAGTGCTGCAACATGAGGGTGTCGGGCCTGGGCTAGGGGCTGTCTGAATGTAGGTATCTCTGGTGCATTCAGCTGGGATGGTTCACAATCCAGAGGGATACATCTCTTAGGTCCTGCTTTCAAGTGGGGGAAGAGGAGAACGTACTCCTGAAAATATGCTTTGCTAAGGCTGGAGTGGCTTAGACTGGGAGAGACCTGAACCCTCTCTCCTTTACTTGCCCAGCTCACCCAGGAGATCAGTGAGAAATAAGCCTGTCTCACCTTGTGCGCCTGCACCCCTGGACTCTGTAATTCTCTCTCACATGATTTTTGCTGCATTATTTAAAAAAAACAACTTGCTTAATACTTCTTGAAGAAGCGGTTGTTATGAACATGATGTTCCCAGACTGCAGCTTATGTTCTCAAGCCTGTGCAGAAGCAAAATGCAGGGAAGCATCTCCTGCCTCCGCACTGCCCTGGCGCTGTCCTCTACAGCTCTCCTCATACTCAGCCTTATCCAAGAACAACCTGGAGGTGGGGTAACAGAGCAAAACCAGAGCTTCACCTCCCTCCCTTTCTCCAGTAATGAGGTACAGGCACATCCCAATGTTTGGAACAATGGAAGGTACTGTCCCCAGCCATAGCCATGCTGCTGCTCCAGCACAGGTGGTGCATGGCAGGCGGATGCTCTCCTAATCCACTGAGGGTAGAAATGTGGTATATTCATCTTTTTTTTTCTTTGCTGTTTCCTACCAGCCTGCTGTACATGGACAATTTTTGGAAAGTGGCATTAGATAAATAATACATTGTGCTTGCAGTCAGCTTGTGCACAACAAAAGCACCTGTGTAGGTGTGTGCACAGACACGTGGGGCATGCTGCTCTTGTGAATGTGTGCTCATGTGCTCTGGGCAGGCATCTCACACCCCAGTGGGTCCCCATTGTGTCCTTCAGCCTCCGCAGCTTTGCTTTCAGTCACTTCAGTCCCTTTTTACTTATTGGTAGGTACCCACCGCCTGCAAGGTCAGAGCTGTAGTCTGGAAAAAAGGCAAAAGATGGGGCAGCAATCCTGCCATGGGCACAGAGAAGAGGAAACAGTATTGATGCTGGGGTTGTCCCCCAGCGTGAGGCAGCACAGGGGTTCTGCCCACATGCAGGCAGGCTGTGTCACGGCTGTAGCTCTAACACAGGCACATGGTGCTGTCATGGATCCTGGACCAGGATAATGAGTTATAGACGTGACCCCACAAGCACACTGTAGGGTCAATATCCCCCAGCAACCCAGTGCCTGAATGTGCCCTAAGTGCACCAGAAGAAATACCTCCTAAGGAAGTGTTTGAGAAGCCTCTTAAAATTCTTATTGGTACTATTTTTTGTAACACTCCACCTATGGAGCAAGGCATCTTTAGTACATTCAGTCCTTAGCAGGAGAGGAAAATTATAACTGATCCAGTTCAGAAACCTCTAAAAATGACCTAAAATAACTTTTCTATATATAAAAATGCCACAATTTTAATGTCCATTATCTCATGACCTAGAAGGGATAGGAAAAGCTATTGTAGATCATTTTTAGTGGTGTCTGAAAGGGATTGGTCACACTTCTCCCCTACGCAGTGGGACTTAGGGTACAAGGACAACTGGGCTTTAGAGGTGGGGAGGGGGACAAAAATCTGCATCTTTGCTGGTGCATCCAGAGCTGTTTCATCCTTGAGGACCATTTGTTGTGTTTTCTCCTGCTGAGCAGAGATGCTGGGACAGTCATGTGACAGCTATTTCCAAAAGCCAGAGGGACAGCAATCAATTGGGTGCAAAGCCTGAGGCATGTGGTGGGAAAGCCAACACTGCTCTTGCCACAGGCCTTCTGTGGGGTCTGCAGAGATAATGATGCTGGCCCTAGCTTTCATTGCCTGTCACAACTCTGAGTTTTGCTGGAGTGATGCATGGCTTGTGAGCAGCATGCCCAGGTGGGATGCATCCAGCTCTGGCGGCAGCCTTTCATCCTCTTGCCCCAAGCTTTTGCAGCAAGGCTTGTTGCAGCCCAAGGTACTGGGAAGCCACCACGACTGGGCATTAAAACGCGCCGGGAGTACAGAGGACATCAGCGGAATGCGTGGGAGAAGTGGCTTCCTGCCATGCAAGAGGTTAATAGACAGATTAGAGAGGGCAGGCGCTGTTTGCAGCGAAGGGAAAGGAGCTCTGCCTTTACAAAGTTCAGCAGCTTCATGAGGCGACAAGGAAGTAAATATTTGCAAGGATTAGGGAGGCTGCGTGCAGGAGCCCAGGGAGAAGTGCTTGTGCAGGGGCAACATGTTGTTCAGGTTGTTTTGGGGGTCAGGCAGGGTCTGAGAGCTGGACATCAGCCAGAGGAGGATGGAGGAGTTTAGAGTGGGACAGCCCACACCCAGAGGCACTGCCCAAAGCCTCAGGACAGATAAAACCTTTAATGCTCCTTATTTTCCTCTGCTGCCTTTCTTGCTCTCTTGATCAGCGTGACGGGCTGGCCCACCTCCAAAGACAGCATTACGGAGCGCCGGATCGATTGGAGCCTGCAATTTTATTTGCTCTCTTTAAGAGCCTTTGATGGGCAGGATGAGCTGTGCCGGCAAGCGCCTTTCCTGGGAGAGGAGAGGAGAAGAACAGGGTTGCAAGCCGCCCATAGGGAGATGGAGACCCTGCCACCAGCTTGGAGACAACATGGTAGCAGGGTGGGCAAAAACAACCCTCCCCGTGCACTATGGCAGCTGAGAAAGTGTTTGCAATCCCCTCCTTTGTGGCGAATGATGACCATGGTCATGGTTGCCTGCATGGTGTTGTGGTCACAGCATTGAGTGGCACATCTCGTTGGCCCTGCACCCTCCCATGGGGAGGACTTTATATCCATCAAGATGAAATGTGGGGCAATTGGATGGCAGCCTCCTCCCAGAACACCTGTGGCTCTGAGTCTGATGGCTGTTTGGAGAGATGGAGGTGACAGGAGTGTCCCCAAAAGACAGCTTGTCCCTGCCCAGAGAGCGCAATGGCTGCTGGGGCGAGACAGGCTTTGTACAGCAGCATCCCTTCAGCGACAGCAAACCAAGGATACTGAATAGGCACCAGGGTAGCAGAGATTGGGGGGGGCATTTTATCCCCATTCCCCGGGTTCTCCTTCCACTTTTGCCTTGCTAAAAGGCATGGGAGGATGAAAGGTGAAGGATGCTGTGGGCACAGAGGCTAAGAACTACATTTGGGGCCCCAGTCTTGGGGCAGAGGACAGGATCTTCAGGGCATTTAAGGCTGTGAAAATGGGGCATCTTCAAAGGCTGCTGCAGCGTGGGTATGGAAGTGGGAGGCAGTTTGAGCAGCTCCACTTCTCCCAGCAAAGTAAACCTGGAGGCACGAGCCCTCCCCAATATCCTCAGTGGAGGAATCAGCACAGATCCCCAAAAGCTAGATTCAGCATAATACTAGAGACAACAGAGTTGTCTTGCAGAACTTCAGGGATGCTCGCTGAAGCTTCGGCTGCCTACATCTGGCTTCCCGGCTGGCTCCTGGTGTCGTACAGGACAGCTGAGCACAAGCAGCAAGTGGGTGAAAAGTCCACGGCAGCATCCCCAGCATCCTCCACCCAGTGCAGTATTTCCAGTCCCCATCCCGGTTTGCCGGGAGCCAGGCTGTTAGCCCACACTGCCACCACGCGGTCACTCAGGCCCCAAAAGCTGTCCCTACATCCGCTGCACCTCTTTGCCCCTCCAAATCAGCTCCTGGAGACCCTCAACACCACCCATCGTCCCATGCAAAGGGCGATACTGCCCTGTGTTCGTTCCCACCTCACCCCAGAGGCATCTGTGTGGCAGGGAGGGGGTTAAGGAGGCAGTGTGAGAAGAGGAGGAAGATGAGGATGGAGCCCTAGTAAGGATCAGGCCCATGTCTCTGGCCTTATGATTAGGTACTCTGTTTTGCTGCAGAGGGTCTGCTTGAATAATTTAGCTGGGAGGCTCATTAACCAAGCTCTGGACTTCGTCTGCTGGCTGAAGGCTGAAATAGCCATTAGGAGGAACATGCATGCAGACAGGCACAGCCTCCCTTCCCTCTCCCTCTCCTTTTCCCTCTCCCTCTCTCAAGAGCTGCTGTGCACAGTCCAGTCCAAAGCAACATCTCCCGTGGGACCTCAGCAGCAGGCATGGAACAAAGGCCCCCAGATCCTTCACATAGCTTATAAAGGCTCCCCTTGCAAACTGTGTTTCCTTCCAAGCTGGCAGCAGTTGAGAGTGGAGGGACACCATCTTTTTCGGGACTCGGTGATAACCACCACCCTCCCCTCCGTGCATCAGGTAATTAATTACTCTTTCTCTTTTTCCTGGCAGCTCCCCCAAAGGAGCCATTGCTAATGTGCCGGTCCAACAACTACCCGAAGGGTTTCTACTGCAGCTGGCACCTGCCCACTCCCACATATATCCCCAACTCCTTCAACATCTCCGTCATGTAAGTGCCCAGGCAGGATGGGTGCAGTGGGGCAAGTTTTATCTGTGCAGCCTGGAGCAGGTCCCAAGTGGTGCAGTGCAGTGAAGACTTGAGTAGTGGGTCTGACCAGTGCTGAGTGTATTGGATTGCTCTCCCTAAGACAGGCCCAAGAAAGGATGCTCCAGGGACATCAGAACTGGATGCTTCATACTAGAGCTTTGTCCCAAGAAAGTTCCAATTTCCCTAGAAGGGACCATGAAAGCCCTTATCTCCCAGGTCCACTTTCCATGTCCATCAAGTCCATCTTCTCTACACCACTTGTCCACAGTGGAGGTTGTGTCTTCTGTTTTTTGGCACATTTGGCACAGGCACACTCCCTTCTGCTGTACTCTGGCTGCGGCTGGGCAGCAGCACTGTCCCTCGTCTAGTACTGGCCATGACATGGCATCATCCCCTCCCTGTGCCTGGGTCCTGCCAGAGCCCTTTTACAGGCTAGAGCCATGCATTGTCTTCTGGGTCTTGTGTCACCAGCAGAAGGGACACCCCGTTCCTCTCACAGGAGGGACGGAGCCAATCCCAACCCCAGCAAGGTCTCATCCTTGGGGCCAGCTTGAGGATATTTGCAGTCTCTGTGCAGGCTTATGATAAGACACTGCACTTGCAAAATTCCCTGGCAGGAGGGAAGCACTTCTTTGGGTGTGGCAGTAGTTGGTGCACTGGGATCAGAGCGGGGACACAGTGCTGCTTCTTCTAGCTCCTCCCTCCAGGTGCGTAGGTGCCTCCTCACCCTGAGCACAGCTCAGTAGGTAACAGCTCTTCTTACCTCTTCTTTCCAGACACGGCACGAGGGAGATGGTCTGTGAGAAGGATGTCTTTCCCAAAAACAGGTGTCACATCAGATACCTCCAGCTCTTCTCAACAGTGAAGTACAAGGTGACTCTGACAGTCACGAATGCTCTGGGCAAAAATTCTACCACTCTCACCTTTGACGAGTTCACCATAGGTAACTTCTGCGGCTGCAACTGGCCTTTCCGAGCGGTGTTGGGGTTGGCTGGCTCTGTGTGCAGCGTCACCTGCCGGAGCGGTGACCCAGGGAAGGGGAATGCTGTCCAAGCAGAGCCTCTCTCTACCCATGCATGACATGGAGCCAGGGTGTGAGCAACACTGGTATCCTCCTTGTGCCTTCCCTGACATTCCTGGCACTACTGTGTCTGATGCTACCACCTGAGCATCCTGGGAACCAGGCAGAATGCCCACAGGCAGCACCCATACTGGTCCTGTCAGTGGCCTGGTGCCCTGCTTGATCCCACCCCCAGATGTCCAGGTGTCCCATGGTTGCTGAGCTCCTCCCTGCTTCGGGGCTGGGAAAGCAGCTGCCAGGCACAGGGGCAGAGGGCAGGGACTGTGTGGTCCTAATGGCATTGCCTTTCCTGCGCCTTTGAGTGTTTGATGTTTGTGCTGGAAGCAGAGTCATAGGAATAAGGATTGGAGATAAACTAAAATGTACCATCCTCTTCCCCCTATCCCTAGGCAGGGTAGAGCCCTCCCAAAGTCATCCTTCACCAGTCTTTACCTAAAATACTCCTAAAAATCCTTTTCCCCGCTTCGCACCTCTTCACTGCCCCATGGAGACCAGGGTGTCCAAGTGTCACTCGCTGTGCCACAGGGATGCTGCCCATCTATATCTGGATCCACACTGCAGATGGTCCTGTTAATGTAAAGGACTGATGTGCGTGAGACAGTTCAGTGCCAAACACGGCAAAGCAAGAAGCTGAGCACAGGGCTATTGCCACCAGCCAAAACCACCTTACAGCTGGTGCTGTGAAAACACTTTTCATCCTCAAAGAACAGGAAAAATGGGAGAGAGGAGAGTTCAGTAACTCGTAAAAAAACAATTTTCTGGTTACATGTGGCAAGTACTGGATCAGAAAATTAAATAAATGAATTGTTGAAGTGCAGCCAGCCGTCAGTCTTTGCCTTCCATGTGCTGCCTGCCCCAATCCTGAGCAGCTGGAAGTGCTGTAGTTCAAGAAGAGGAGACCTACAGCTACCTCAAATTTTCCCTTTCTACCCCAGATCCCGGAAAACATCAAACCAGAAACAAGGTGCCACCTCTGAACAAAGCAGAGAAATTATTTTGGAAAGGGACTGTCCTGATTTGTCCCTGCAGCTGTGATCCATACCTGAAGCTTGTATTCATGGATGAATTGCAAACTTTGAGAACAAGGCACGGAGTTTAGCACAAAAGTGGTGGGGTTTGTCATTTGGGTGCCTTTAAATGGAAATTGTTGTGTTTGTGGAAGATACACTCCTTAAAAACAAGGTAACCTCCAGCCTACAGGGCCCAGGGCAGCAATTAAGCTGCATTTTCCAAGTTCCTTGCATTCCCTTCTTCAGGAGTTCAGGCATCATCCTGTGACATCTGCATCCCACCCATGCCCTGCCTGGCTTCCCAAACATCTGGTCCTCTGTCCAGCACATAGGGGCAACCCCTCTGGGAAGCACGCCCAGGTGCGAGCCCCAGGCATCCCAGCACCAGCACAAGCCGGATCCAGCCCAGGAGTCTGAACTCAGCCTGGGTTGAAGGAGCAATAAGCAGAGGCCAGCACTGCCCCAGGCCAGCCATTAGCACGGGTGCAATATCGCTGCTTCTTGCAAGAGTGCCTAGAGGATGCAGGGTGTCTGGACATGTCCCAGCCATTGCTGTGGGAGGTGAGACCCCCTAGTCTGCCCTGGCAGATGCTCTAACACCCTCTGGATGGCACTTAACGAAGAGGTGATGGACCAGAGCTGATAGGAAGGGCTGTGTCCCATACCCCGGAGCCAGCCCACTCTCATAAAAACTTGTGTCTAGTAGCCTTAAAATCTCCACATTCTATGCAACTGTTACAGTCTCCTTGGAATTTGGTACAGCCACTGTGCATAAGAAGAATAGGTGTGCTTGGTGATTGAGTGTTCGAACAAGCAGTCAGCAGTCTTAGCAGTGTCATTATGGGATGTACTCAGCTGGTGCTGCTCAGCAGCCACCTACCCCGAACCTTGTGCCATCCTGGCATTTCCAGTTAAAACAAGTGCACTATATTAATGTATCTTGCCACATAATTTTGCCCCAGGTTGCTTGCTGTCTTTGCAGAAGCTTCTGCGTTTCAGTCTCTCATTTGGCACTCTTCTCTGTGGCTGCAATCCTGGGGCTGTGTCCCAGTCTGGTGGGTCTGGCAGTTTGGATCTAGCACCCAGTAGGTTCCTAGGGGGTCTCTACCAACATCAAGGGTGCTGCAGTCTCATCTTGGCAGCTGTGCTGGGTTTCTCTCTGCTAGATGAAGTGGTTGAAAGGCTGTGACTTCGGACAAAGCCATTGTATCAGCTCATTGGAAAAATGCTACGTGGAAGCATTGTGTCATGTGCACACATCCTGCTAAATTGGAGAGATGATGTCAACAAGTGACTGCATGATGCTTCTCCTGAAATCCGAGGTCTGGGGATGTTGGAGCCTGCCTTGTGTTTTCCCCTTAGATTAGAGAAAAACATTGCACCTTCTGTGTGGAGGTTAAACCCTAGATGTGAATCCCTGATCTCGTGCCCTGCTGGGAATGGAGCAGCCTAGAGCCAGCGTGAGAGGAGCAAGGGGCTAGCAGCACTCTGTTCTGATGGCATCTGAGCCAGCAGCAGACCTGCTGCTGGGTCAGAATACCCACCCAGCCTAGGAAAACACAAAAAGTCCCCTGGGAAGGAGTAACCTCCTTTGGTTTTGTTTCCTCTCTCCTTCCCTCACTGAGCCCCCAGCAGAAAATCCCTTGCCAGCCACTTGGAAGATGGGCTCCAATTAAGTGGAAAATGACTGGCACTTTCTTTTGCTATCCCAAGCCCATGCCTTGCTGGCAGTCACGCCGTGCTGGTTATTAGCAGCCAGTTGTGAATGGTTGCTCCACATTTACATTTTCAGCAATGACTGAAAGAGGTTTTCCAGCCCTCTGGACCCTGTCTCTCATCGAAGGAGATCTGGGCTGCCTTTCTACTCATCTCAGTCCTGGAAATTGTTTTCGTAATTATGTCTTCTGCAAAAGTATTGATATCAATAAAGGTGAGCTTTGAAAGGGAAGAGCTCTGCAGAGATCAGGGTTTCAGCTCCAAAGCAGGAGGAGGTGAGAGAAGAGCTGGAGAGGAGAAGGCTTGGAGGCAGAACAAGGTACCAGGGAGGAGTGAGGTTGTGTGTCAGGAGCTGTGCACCTCTCGTGATGGCTAGGGCACCTTGGGGACATTCATGGCCCTCCAGGTTGCAGCCCTACCTTCCTTGCTTGTGTTTCAGCCCAAGAACCAGGTAGCTGGCACATGCATCCCACAGGAAAGTAGGGACATCACTGCCCCACATCAACTCCAGCATCCCACCTCAGCACCTTTCTCCTCGTGAGCCCAGGGCAAATTAGAAGAAGATTCACAGGATTAAAAGGAGAAAAGCAGCCTTGGACAGGGCCTTGCAGGCATGGATGCCTTCCCCAAAGCTGCCACCCATCCCTTATGTGAACTTGGGAAAGTTGTTTGATCTTCCCAGCTCTGGCTGGGGGCAATTAAGATGATAGAGAACATCTCAGAGGGGCTGTGTGAAGACAAACATGCCTGTGTCTGTACAAAATTCAGACTCTGGACACGGGTATACAGTTGCCTAGGCAGAAGGTCAGCTCAATTCATACTACTTAGGGAGGCAGAATTAAATTACCTAGACTGACATTTGGCTAAGACATGGAGTTTAATATCCCTCTGCTCATGGAAAATGCCAGGGGATATTTAACAGCCACAAGGGATCCATTTTAGTGCTCATTGAAGAGATAGTATGGGCAATGCGCCCCTCCACACTTTGGGGTTTCAGCCATCTCTGAACCACTGGCTTTGTTTTGAGATGTATCTAACAGCAGTGGGGGCAATGGATAGCTGAAAACTCACAGTACAGCATGAGTGTGCAGAGCCTTTAGCAAAAGCCACTCTCCATGGCTCTTCTTACACACCGAGCCCTTGTTTGGATGTAGCAGCCAAAAACCAAGCGGGAAGAGCTGTGAGCCACCTCCCAGCCAAGCCCTGCATCTCCTTCCCAGGAGTGTCTGATGATGCTCCATCAGCTCTGTGGGATAATATTACATCTGGTTTTGTAACCATTTAACCAGTACTCAGCCTAATGCCCATCGTCCATTATTATTACTATTACTTTTATTATGTTACTGCCTGCAGGCCCTCTCCAAGGACAGGGGTCTATTATGCTGGCTGATGTACAGCCAGACAGCCCCTGCCTCACCATGTGCAGGATAAACGGAGGCAGACAAAGGCTGTGGAGGGAGGAGTGCTCATCCCTGTGTGTAGAGCAGGGACCCAGGAGGATGCAGAGGATAAAGGACTCCTTCAAGGTCATGCAGAAACTGGGGAGCTGGACCCAGTCCATCTCCCCTCACTCCTCAGCTGGCTCCTGCAGGACTGGCCCTGTTGTTTTTCACTATGTGAGCAGCGTAATGAGATCTGTCCTATGTAACACAGGTCTGTCCTCGCTGGACCAGCTGCTGGAGGTGCAGTTCCCTCTTCTGGCTCTTTGCATCCACGCCACCTTGGAGGAACGTGACAGGAACACCTTTAGCTTTGTGCTTTTGGAGAGGCTGGCACTTCTGCACTTTATAGCCTGGGAAGGAGTCCCGGAGATGGGGGGATATGTGGGGAGGCAGCAGGGACTTCTGGTTTTCCCATTAACCCGCAGTGCTGTTTGAAGGCTTGCCATAGCCAGGAATGTGGCCTCCTTCATTGGCTGGGCTCTGCCATGCTTGCTCAGAGCCAGGGCAGCCCTCTTCTGCATGCTGGGGTCAGTCTCCAGCCTGCAAGAGCTGGGATGGAGAGTCACATCCCTGCAAAACAGGAAAGTGATTTCCACCACAACATTAGGGCACCTTTCTTTTTTTGCTTTCCTCCAGGCCACCTCAATGGCATCTCTCACAGTTGCCTAAGCACATGTGCCCTGCCTGGCACAACTGCATTTAAGCACCACTTTGCTATGGTTCCAGGCTGACAGGCCAAAAAGCAGGGCCAGGCTCCCTATGCTACTCCAGACAGTGTCCCGTCGTGTCCATCCTCAGTTCGGCACTTTCCTTTCCACTTTCTTACTTCAGTTTGTAGTCATCTGCATTCATTCAACCAAACAGACTTTTGTTTTGCAAACTGAGCCTGCCGAGCCAGCACTGGATTTATGCTTTTCCGTATGTGTTTGGACTCCAAGTCCCCGTCGATGGAAGCTGATGTCCAGCCCAAGTCCAGGGATTTGTAGCAAGCGGTGGAATTGCAGAGCCATCTGGAGTAGCTCAGCACGGCACAGCTCCAGCAAGTTGTCCCTCTTGCTCAGGATAAAGCTGTGAATGGAAAATTGTGTCCTGTCCTGCCACAGATAATCATAGACTCATAGAATTATCTGGTTGGAAAAGACCTCAGAGATCATCAAGTCCAACTTGTGGGAGCCAGGAGGTGGCATTAGACACCTGTCTTCAGGTTCATGGGTGCATGCTCACCAGCCACTCTTCAAGACCTCCAGAAGCATCCTCTGAGTTCCAGATGCAGAGGGCATGGAGGAAGCTATCCAGCCCTCCTTGCACCCAATGCAGCAGAGGGAAGGTGGTGGGAGACAGGAGAGACTCCTGGGGTAGTGGTGAAGATGATGGTGAAGGAGGATTGCAGTAGTGTGTGTGCCAGGGATGACTGGAGGGAGGGAGGTGGTGTTGGGTTATGTCTGAATGACAACAGGGTGAATTCTGCATCCCACAAGGTGGCTGAGCTGTGACTTCATTTGAGTGCCCCCCCCCCGCCTTACCCACAGCCAAGAAAGTGGGTTTGAAAGCATCACTGGATGGTTTCTCCTAAGAGGTACAAGCAGGTGTCTCCCTGGGGGGCAGTTACTGTGATGCCATCATCATCCTAGAGCAGAGATGGCAGCAAACAGCACACACACAACTCCACTTGCAGCAGACTGGCTCTGTGTACAGCTTCAAGCATAGGGAGAGATGTCTTTCATGCAGAGGGCAGGTGCTCCTCCTTTCCCAGGGGAGGCAAAACACCTGTGTGGACATCACCTCCCACCTGCAGCAGGTGAATCCATGTGGTCAGCATGGAGGAGAAGACTTCTGAGTGCAGTGCAGGAGATATACCAGGCAGAGAGGGGCACCCCAGGGCCCCACCATCCCTCTTCTGTGCTTGGGAGTGTAGTTTGATGCTGGCACCTTCACAAGCTGCTGCTCAAGGTGGTCAGAGCCAGGGGATGACTCTAAAAGTAGCTGCAACTTCAAAGCACATTGCGTAGCTCACAGCCACTTAATATCTGCTCGAAATACTTGTCAGGTAGGAAGAAAATGTCACCATATCCCAAAACCAGTGCACAGCTGAGAGAGAGAAAGCTGGGGTGGAGGGTGACCACAGCAATCTTTCACCCTTGGCAAATGTGATGTGCCAATTCTTTGAATCCCCAAAACTGCAGCCCTAAACCCAAGGGACAAACTCTGCCACGTTACTGGGAGGTAAGCAGGTTTTAGTGTGGGTTAGACTCCCAGACACCAGGAAGTGTGAGCAAAATGCAGAACTTGGGCTTGGTGGGCTGCCCACCCTGATCCAAGTAACCCTGTGGAGGAGGGATGTTTTCTGGCCTAGCCATGTTGTTCCATGTGTTTATAGCACTGACACCTCCTTGACGGGGGTTATTTTGAGCCAGGACAGCCATGTCACTGACCTGGACAAGAAAAGGTGATCTGCATCTAATTAGTTTGGGAAAGGGTGTTCTGCTTGTTGGCTGCTCCCCTTGGAAAGCACATGGCACAAAGCCCAGCCAGCTGTGCTGAGGGGCGTAAGGAAGGATGACAAATGCAAAGCTTTACCAGATACCTTCTTCTCTTTCAGTAAAGCCAGACCCTCCAGAGAATGTGGTGGCCAAACCCGTGCCAAATAACCCTCGGAGGCTGGAGGTGTCCTGGCAAAATCCCTCGTCCTGGCCTGACCCTGAGTCTTTCCCACTCAAGTTCTTCCTGCGGTATCGGCCCCTTATCCTGGACCAGTGGCAACATGTAAGTGATGCTGGGCTGGATGGGACAGAGGGAGTCGGGAAAGCTAGTGTCTGGGAGCAAGTTGCACTGGGAATAATTGTTCAGGGATCAAAACAAAGTCTATCTGCTGCCCAGGCAACCCAGACACTTTTACTCTCCTTCTCTACCTCTCCTCCCTTCTCTCGTCCTTTCTGTCTTTTAGTTCACATTCTGCTTAGAAATGGCTCTGCAGGCTCTCCTAGCTCCACATTTTTATCCACAGCCCCTACCTACTTTCCATACATATGTTCTATATAAAACCTGCCAACAAGATGTAAAAGGCATTTAAAGTATAAATGTCACCACATTTAAATGCGCCTCTGCCACATTTAGATTTCAAACTGAAGATAAAATACCGCTCGTCGTAACTCAGAGCATGGTCACAAAGCGATTGCCACAATGTTATCGTATTTCTTGCTTTTATTTCTTGTTTCTTTAAAAAAAAAATAGTCACTGAAATCCTTGGCAGCCCTGAGGACAGATTTCATTTGTTAGCTGCAGAAAGATAACGGATTTTTTTTTCTCCTGTGCGCTGCTTACATCCTCCACTTGTGAACGGAAGCAATCTGGTGCTTGAGCAGAGATGCTGCTATACTGACATGGCTCATCCAGCATCCCCTCTGCACTGAGCAGGGCCAGTTGAAAGCCAGTTAGGTGCTTTGCTTGATAAAGCATTTTGCCCAAGGAAAAAAAAAGCAAATGGGAAGCAACACCTGGTCCTCAGGGAGCTCACCTGCATAGTGAAGCCAGGCAGGGTTTTCTGCCAGGCAGCTCTTCCTCGGGAGAGAAATAGCTGAGAAAGTGTATGGAAGGCTTTGCTCGTGTCTCTGAAAGATGTCAATGTCTCGGTGACTTTTTCTTCTTGTATTGGTTGGGTTTTTGATAAGCAGCGCTGCAGGATGTGTTTCAGATTGAAGTCTTTGCTTATGGCTTTGAAAATCAGAGAAGGGTGGGGAAAGGGTTTTACTGCTTGTTTCTTTGCCTTTCATTTCCCTCCTGGGAGCATCCATGGAGTATCCTGAGGGGTAAGAAAGCAGAGGTGGAGTTTGGGTATTAGTTTGCTGTGGGTATTTTATTTTTTCTCTCAGGGGAGAAATACTTGAATTTTAGAAGCTGTGAAAAAAGGGAAAAATTAAGGGGAAATACTAAATACAAAGTCAGTCTTTTCTCAAGGTGTAAAATTGTTGTGGAAAAAGCTGATGTTTTTACCCTGCCACACCCTGATCCAGCACTCAAAAATGGTGGGAAAGCCAGTGAGCCACCTCTGAGCTCAGCACCCTCATGGTGGCTACCTCAGGGTGGCTGGTGCCTCCGTCACTGGGTATTAGGTATCACATTAGTGGGGGCTGAGCTGTGCCAGTCCTCCTTGCTGCGGGGCCTCTGAGATCACGGTGTTGCCTCTCTGTCAGTGATGTCAGGCAGATAGCGATGGTGGGAAATACATGGAGGTGCTGGGGACACTGGTGGCAGGGCCATCCTGGCTGGAAAAGAAAATTCCAGGTCAGTAAATTTGATTTGCCTTATTTAAATATACCCTGAGCTGCAGAGAGAGCTCAAGATACCAGCCCACATGGTGAGCAGGAGAATGGCTGGGAAGAGCTCATCTCTCAGCATCCCAGTTTGGCACAGTGGTCCTGGGTACCTCTTTTAATCAATATCTCCTTGCAAGAGACGTGTCCCCTGTCACTGGCTGATGGAGAAGTGTGTTTGGGGAATAATTTGCTCAGTGAGCGAGTGCAAGCATTCAGCAAGTGAGATACCAGCCTTGTTTTCTGACTCTGTGCCCCGCCAGCTGCGTAATGAAAAATCTGATTTGTGGATGATTTGAGGAAAACTGCCACTATTCATCAGATGAATTATTTGCGAAACCTAATTCAATCAACTCCCAAACACCAGGGGATGGCAGTGCTGCAGCAGCCAGAGTTGCTCCGACCCCAGACCTGCTTCACATCCTCAGTCTACTTAGCCCTGCCAGGCACGCTCCAAATGCAGGGATTTTCACCCCGAAAATGAACCCACCTGATGTCAGCATGCTGGGAGCATACCCAAGCGACTCTGAGTTCTGCTTTGCTTGACCTATTGCTTGTTGGCATCTTGGGGGATGTCCTTGTCTCCCTAGACCCAACCAGCAGAGGGAAGGATATGGTTTAGCTCTGTTAGCCATCCAGCTCATCCTGTGGTGGCGGTGTTGGGTCTCTCCTTGAAGGAACAAGTATCCTGAGAAAGGATGTAGCAGCCAGGTGTGCCACACTTACATGGGAGTGTATTAATTCTTGCCAAGGTGAAGGTCTCTTGCCACAAGCTGCTCCCCAACTTGGCTCTTGTTGTTCCCATTGGCTGCTGGCATTGCACACAACCTTCTTGGTGACAGCTTGGGAGCACAACAGAGGCTCCCAGAAAAATATCCTCCAGCAACCAGGAGGAGCTAGGTATCCTCATGCTCTGGCACATCCCTCTGTGCCCAAGGTCCCCACGCTGAGCCCCATCCCTGCCTCCTTGTGGCAATCTGCCCATGCACCAGCACTGGGTTTTAAGCATTGCCTGCCACTTCCTTGGCGGCCCTGTGGGAAGCCCAGCATCCCTTCAGGAGCAAATCCACAAGGGAGCACCAGCCACGAATATCCACACAGGCCTCACTCACACGTGGCATTTCTTGGCAGAAGCAGCAGCTCCCTTTTCTCCCCTCCACCTCCCGTTATCTTTGCAGGCTCTGATTTATGCACAGCACCTCGGTAGGCAGGACCGAATGAGCACTAATAGGATCAGATGGATGTTGGGCTGTCGAATACCATAGGGCCTGATTCAATCAGTGTCTGCTTTCTCCCAGGCTTTTCCTTTCAGGATTTTAATAACACCAGGGCTTGGCACCAGAAGATGAAGCCATCCGTGGCTGGAGCAGTGGATCTTATCAGGATTGCCACTGCACAAGCTAACCATTAATGCTGTTTCCCCACACTCCCCCCCAGCAGAGTGAGACAGGCGATGCTTGGCCCAAGCATCCCCACCCATCCAGCCCTATCTGGGTCTGACCCAGAGCCAGGCAGACACCCTTATCCCCTTCCTAATGCTTTGCAAAGGTGGGTTTGAGCACCAGCATGCCATTTAGCCTCCCTTTATCCCCTGCTCAGCAGTGCCTTTCCACTCAGGCCACTTAGCAGCTCTCGTGTTGCAGTTTGCTCTGGGAATTACAATGATATGTTCTGGGAATTATTGTCGTGGAGAGACGATGATGATGAGTTTCCACATGAGCGTCCAGTGAGGTGTGTGCCGGGTGATTCTTGCTCCATTGTGCTGCCTTGCAGCAGCTCCCTCAATCCTGGGCAAGCGCATTTCCCAGCTGTTTCGGATGCAGATGGGTCACATCAGGTGGCCACTGACTCCCCTCCACCCCACTAGCACTGAGCTCAGTCTGAAATTCAAGCAAGTTTGAAGTCATGCTCCTCCCTTTTGGAAGAGGGGCTGGTGGTTTCTCTGCTTCCAGAAGAGAGATGGGATATTTGTAACCCAAACAGGTTTTTTATTCTCTCCTTTTGGCAGAATCTCCCCTTCTGTCTCCTAAATATAAAACATTAAATGTTTAGGGTATCCTTTATTTTTCTTTTGCTTTTAAGTTTGTAATTCAATCCAGATTAGCGTGGTTTCCTCTTCTGTTTTATAGCCCCATCCTGGCCCCAAGCGAGCTCTCCTAATGCTCTCAGATGTTCCTCTAATGGCTTACCTAGGCTGGAACTGGATACCCTTTCCTAATGGATTGCTAATAGCCTGTTTCTGGTTTTACAGGCTCCTTCAGTTAACTCGCAACAGCAGCGATCACTGCACACACACACACGCGATCTCCCTGCGAGCACGCCTGTGTGCTCAACCCTGGATGCAGGCGGGTGGCCAGGCACTGTCCTGAGCATCTCTGGGGTGCACAGAGCAGCTTTGCACCCGATATGCTCACACCCTGTAGCATCTGCTGGAGGAGGATCTCCCATTTTCGCAATTTTTGTGGAGAGATCACATGTGCTGAGCACTGACCAGCTCAGTGCAAGTCCTGGGAATGCGCCAAGTCTCAGAAGGTATTTCTGAAGCAGCATCAGAGCTGGTGGCCAGGCCCAGGGAGGAAATCCTCCAATGGGTTGCCAGCAATCTGCAGATGCCGTTGCAAAGTCTAATTGAACCCATTGGTCGCGCTGACAACATGAAAAGTTAACGAACCGTGAGACGGGCTGCGCCTCAGATCTTGAGATTTGCAGTAAAAGGTCATGAGATATTTAAAGCTAATAATGTGGTTGGGTTCTCAACTTCCTCTTCTGTTTTGGAAGCATTAGAGCCACGTCCATGAGCATTTGCAAAGGCTGGAAAAGTCCTTCTTTGGAAAAACAAGCAGAGATCCTCACGCCATCCTGGGATTTTTGAAGCTGGGGCCACAGAGCCCCCAATGAAGGTGTCTGTGCCAGCTCTGCTGAACAAATGATGGGGATTTGGGGACAGGATTGGGCAGTTTGTGAGTATTGCCAAATATTTCGTGGTTGCATTCAGTGATGTGAGGAGGGCATGGTCCTCTGGGCCAGCCACTGTCACTCATGTCAGGGGCAGGAGTCACTGCCAGGGCTCCAGGCTCATTTCCCAAGGTAAAGCAACCTTTTTCGGTTCAATAAGTGAATCTCACAGGATGTCTCTGGAAGTTCCTGCATTGGGCAGCCCAAAATAACCTGAAAATGTATGCTAAAATATATCGTGCCTGCAACGGGCTGAAGGGATGAAGCCAGGAAAGGCAATTAGTGCCACCGCCTGCTGCAGCTGCATCCCCACCGACATGGCAATAATTTCTTTGCACCCATTTGCATCCCACTGTGCCTCTGGCACTTTGCCTGTGCTCCCCCTCTTTGCAAGGCAACATTAGCAGGGAGGTCACCCTGAGAAAGCTGGGTTACAGCTTCATGCCTGGTAGCTTTTATTGTGGCACTTCTCTCACTTCCCCTCCTGGCTGCAAAGTCAGTGATTAAAAAAGAAGGAAAAAAAAAAGAATTAATAGATGGGACCAAAATATTGAGGCTGTAATAGTGCTGCTCACAGCTCAGCATGGGATGAGAAGAGAGTGCCTCAGAGGAGGAATAAGATGGGAAACACTCTGAAACCTTTTACATCCTCCTCAACTCCAGGGATAGAACCAGCCTTGGGACCCTTAGCTGACACTTCCTGGGTGCTCTCAACCCCCTTGGGAGCTACTGGTGACCTGAAAGTACTGAGCATCCAGAGGCAGCCCTGACAGTGCCACTGAGCAGCAGAGCATTGATGCACACACTGTCATACCTGTGCTCACCTGCGTGCTCACACAACTACACATAGGCAGGATGGTGCTGGCAAACTTAGATTTCCCTGACTGTGTGCAGACCATGCCAAGGAGGTTCCCATGCCCACACACAGGCTGCATCCATTTGCTTTCACCCTCAGCCCACTGCATCCGCATGGTAAATGTATCTACAGGCATCAGATGCTAGTGCTGGGCAGGGTCAGAGCTGGTGCTGAGTGCCCTGAGCATCCCCAACCCCATCCTCCCCACAGCCACAAGCAAAAGCGAACTCTACCAGTTGTCACCTGGCAGGAGGGGACAGTGCATCCGGAGAAAGAGTCACATTAATAATGAGCTTACTGCTCTGTTTTCAGAGATGGTCTTTATTTTAAGGCAGAAGGGAGCAGTTCAGCCACATCTGGTGTGACACAACCCAGTTATTGCGCTGCGATAACTCATCCACCCAGACCAGCATCAGGGCTGAGCTATGTGCAGCAGCACAGCAGCCTTTTCAGGGTGGGTGACAACAGAGACCACAGCTCAGCCCCTGCTGGGCTTCTCTGCTACCCAGCGGGCAGAGAATAAAAGGGCGGGGGGGGTGGGGTGGTGTCATTCCCCTTTTCCAATCTTTTAGTTATTCCAGAGCCCAGGCAGAAAGTTTTGTCTGGGTTTAGCCCAACTGATTCCTATGGCACTGTGGAAGGAGGAGGTATCTGGGGGCTCATTTATTAGTAATGAATGTCAGATCTATTTGCTCTCCAGACATGACTTTGAAAGGAAAGAAAGCAAAACATTTCTTTTCCACTTGAAGACATCTTTTTTGGTGGGCTGCAGTGGCTGTTTGTAGCAACCCTCCTGTGCTTCCCAGCAGCAGGGTGGCTTGTTTGGGGGTTACCCCTGATTTTGGCTTAGCTTGCTCCATAAGGCAGGTGGGAGCCTGCCAGGATCCCCCTGCAATCACAGGGACTGAAGGCACCTGACACAGCAGCTGTTTGTGTGGCATCAGTCCCTGAAAAACTCTGTGCACCCAGGTGGAAGGATCTGGCCATTTGTTAAGGGGAAAAGAAGGCATGAAATTGTTGCCACTGGAGTGCCCTGTCTCACTCCCAGTCCCATTTTCTCCTTATCCAGGATAACCCAGGGAACATCCTGGAGTGTGAGAAGTTGTGGGGATATGAGATGCAGAACCAGGCTGTGTTCTTTCAAGAGGTTTCCTTCTGTGTCCCCCTGCTTGCTGTGGGTGGCACAGATTGCGTGAGCAGATCAGCTTTACCTCACAGTAGCTGTAGTGCTCCTTTTCTTTTGGGGAGGCAGGCTCATCCAGGCTTGATACAAACAGAGGTGGTGCGTCCCATCTGTGGGACTGAGGGGGTGCCAGTCCCCCATCCCCACATCACCAGCTTCCCAGCAGCAGAACACGCCCTTCCCACACCAGGAGCTGTGCTGGGGAGCAGGAGGTGTCAAGGAATGGAAAGCAGAGCCACTACCACCAAGGGGGAACCAACAAATACATTTTCATGTGGGATGCAGAGAATGAGGCATCTGATTCTCTCCCCCATCTTCTCCCCCTCCACCTCCTTCCAACACACAACAGCCCCCACTCCAGCTGCCAGGACGGGGAGGGCTGGGGTTTGCTGTCCCCCCCAATCCCTTTCCAAGGGACATCTGGCCTTCAGACCTGCCTGTGAATCACCCTGTTTGAAAGTAATTGCTACCTGGTCATGCTGGACTAGAAAAAGAGTTTGGGTGGAAGCAGAGCACCCTGGCAGGGTGGTCTGGGGGCAGCAGGAGTGCAGAGGGGGTGCAGAAAGCTTGTAGAGGTGAATGGCTTCCTTAACTCCTGCTGTGCCGAGCACTGCAAAGCAGTGCCACCAGTCTGCGGGCAGGGACTGGGATAAGGATACACATGGATTGTTGGGGTGCCTGGTGTGGGTGGTTCATGTGGATGCCCCTAGGCCTCCAGCACGTGTGCAGGGGTGACCAGCATGGACACAGGAGAATCCAAATGCTGGAAAATTCTCCCCTCCACCTGCCCTGGGTGTCTATCACCGTTCCGTCAATGTGTCATGGGCCTCTGGGCTCATCCTGATGCTGGGGGCTGTGGGTGGGCAACTGGCCACCCCTCAGCAGCCCTGTTATCTTTTCAAGCAGGCTGGTGGGGGTATGTGGACATGGCAGGGAAGCTGTCAGCTGAATTACTGGGTTCAAGAGTTTTTTTCATTTTTCTCTCTCCCTTTCTCTGTTTTTTTTTTCTCTTTTTTTCCCTTTTTTTGCAATGCTAATAGCTCTGCATTGCACTGGCTACTGATCCCTCATTAATCTGAGCAGCGCTTCACAGCCAGCCAGAGTGACGTTTGGCAGGTGCACAAAGGCAGGCAGCGACACGCAGACCCCCCCAGCCAAAAAAATTACCATGCACAGCCTTCCTCCAACTTTTGTCTCTGTGTGGCGGGGATGCGGATTAAGGAATTTCTGCCTCTCCCTTTGATGCTGTGTGTCCATCCGTCCCCCCACGACCTCACCAGTGTGCTGTGTCCCCTCAGTCCTGACTCTCCCTGTCTATGTCCAGTTGGACCCAGTTCCCGTGTTCTTTCCCATCTGCTGCTTCACTTTGTGCTGAGCCAGGGGCGCTCGCCCAGGAACTTTGTCACCCACCATGGCAAATGCTGGATGTGTCCCCTGACTGATCAGCTCAGAAGTGCTATTGCAGACATCATATGCATGGGGAGAAATTGGTGTTGTCATCTGTGCCTTCCCTTTTTGGCTGCTGTCTAAAGAGGAGCTTAGGGCAGTGTCGTCCCAGATGCTACAAGGAAGGTTCTTCAGGTCCTTCAGCCTGGGTCTTGGGGAAACATCATCCCTCAGGCAAGACACAGCCTTAACCCCATTGTGCCTTCCATGCAAACACTCTATCTGCAAACACTCAGCTGCAGACTGACTGCAACTGGGAAGAGACAGAAATTGCTCCCAAGGGGAAGAGGTCAGCAGGGAAGGCTCTTTAGGCTGGAGAAAATACTCTGGATGGAACCTGACTAGAACAGGGGGACTTGCTGTGTCTCTTTTCTGCTTGCTGTGGGGCTCGGGGAACAGTCAAGATGGCTCAGGAGATGCCAAAAACCCTAGGAAGACAGATCACCCCAGCACCTTTCCAGACACCCTGCTCAGTCCCTGCTTCCAAGGCACCTGTGGCCCAGCACAGACCAGCAGAAATACACATGCAGGAGACTGACAGCTCACCCAGTGAATGTCCTTTGATTGTCACTAGCAATTATCTGAGAATCATAGAATTATGGAATCATAGAATCGTAGAATGACCTGAGTTGGAAGGGACCCAGAAGGATCATCGAGTCCAGCTCCTGTCCCTGCACAGGACAACCCCAACATTCACACTGTGTGTCTGAGGACGTTGTCCAGATGCTTCTGGAATACTGTCAGGCTTGGTGCCGTGACTGCTTCCCTGGAGAGCTGTTCCAGTGCTCAACCACCCTCTGGGTGAAGAACCTTTTCATAATATCTAACTGAAATCTCCCCTGTCACATCTTCCTGCCATTTCCTTGGGTCCTGTCATTGGTGACCAGAGAGAAGAGATCAGTGCCTGCTCCTCCTTCCCTTGAGAGAAAACAGTAAACAGCTGTGAGGTCCCCCCTCAGTCTTCTCCAGGCTGAACACACCAAGTGACTTCAGCCTCTCCTCACATGATTTCTCCTCTAGGCCCTTCACCATCTTTGTGGCCTCCTCTGGACACTCTCCAGTAGTCTGATGTCCTTTTTGTACTATGGCGCTCAAAACTGAACACAATATTTGAGGTGGGACTCCACGAGTGAGGGGCAGAGTAGGACAATCCCCTCTCTCACCCGGCTGGCAATGCTGTGCTTGATGCACCCCAGGACACAGTTGGTCCTCTTGGCTGCCAGGACACTGCTGGCTCATGTCCAACTGCCATAGACCAGAACCCCCAGGTCCCTTTCCACAGGGCTGCTCTCCAGCCTCTCGCTCCCCAGTCTGCAAGCGTATCCAGAGTTGCCACGTCCCAGGTGCAAAACCTGGCACTTGCCCTTGTTAAACTTCATGCAGCTGACAAATTAATTGAGCTTGATCACCTTGGCATTGCCATCCAAATTAGTAGATGCCACCAAACAGCTCCATCCTGCTTCTGTCCAGGCAGGTCCCCCCTGCGTGGTGTGCAGGGCACTGCGAGTGCACCCTGTCCCCCTGTGCCCATAAACTGTGCGCCTGTGAGCAGCGACTGTAGCCAGTGACAGAAGTGTGAATCCCACGATCTGGGTGGCAGGGCACCCTCACTGTGCCACAAGGCTGCAGGGAGGAGTCCTGCACAGTGTGATGCTTTGCACAGGACAGGTGATTCATAGTGTGGTGGGTCTTGTGTCCTACCTACCTTTTCCTGGATGCCTGGGCTGTGAAAGTGTGTCCTTATGAAAAGAAGGTACAGAAGTTGTCTCCTCAGCTCTCCTGGGTGCAGTGGTCAGTACCAAAAGTGAGTCACTTCTGAGGTCCCTAACCAACTTGGGTTTCAGTCCTGGGCTGAGGAGAGCTGAAACTTGGTGTAGTTGGTGGGATGCATCTCAGCCAAGACGCCTATGGGCTGGAGGATGCACATCTTGTACTGCAGGAGGAATTGGCATCCTCCTCTTATTCTTTTTCCCATCCTCCATGCCCAGACCTTATAGGATTTCAGTTTTCACCTATTCCATAAGTGAAATGGTCCAAAACACTTTTCAGAGTTGCTAAATAAGACTGTCATAAGCCTGACCCTGTTATCTGTACAAGAGGCAGCAAGTGTGACCCCTGGGCTGGCTCTCAGCTCTTTGGTGTGATCGAAACTCAGGGAGACGCTGCATGGATGCCCACCTGGGTCACTAGGCTCATCTATCCCCCATGCCAGGCTTCCTTCTGCCAGATTCTGACTTTGGACACCCGTAGCAGGCACCTAAAGTAGCTGCCTCCATGCTGATGGGTCAAACCCAATGGTGAGAACCATGGTGCAGTGGAAACATGTCCCCTGGATGGTAGTTTCAGATACGGGCACCAGTTGTCCCAGTGCTTTGGCTAACAGTGGTTTAGGGCTTGAGCACATCTCACCTTGGCAGAAGCCCTGTAGTGAAACCACCAGCATCCTCTGTTTGCATCACACCAGTGCCATGGGCATCAGCCATGAGCCAGCAGTGTGAGAAGACACGGGACTCAGCCTGTCCCCATCCAGCCCCAAAATCTGTAGTGGTGGGACATGTGCATGCTTTTCTCTGCACTGCTCCCCTACTGAGATGTGGTAGCAGCTTTGCACCCCACAAGCTGCAGGAGGCCCTCTGCTCCCCATTGGCTGGGAAGGGGGGACTGGCTGGGCCTGCCTCCAGATGTGGTCCAGATGTGGGGCTTCTCGCAGGCTCGTGAGCAGCTGGGAGCACAGAGCCCGAGGGCCCTTCCATGCTGAGTAACAGGCTGGATGCAGCCCTGAGAGAGGAAATAGTTGAAGAAAGGCTCTCACCTGGAGCAAGAAAGCAAAAGTGCCCTCCCTCCCTAGTAGGAATCCCCCAGAGTGTCTGTAAAAGACAGGGGAAGCTGCATTTTGCCTGCCAAAGGGATTAAATCAGTGCTAGGGTGTTGGCATGGGCTGCACTGGGGGGACTAGAAAAGGGCTGGGTCTTTCTCAGGGCGGGTTCCTCCTTTTCAGGTATCACTGCAAGCAGTGAGGTGATGAGCTTAACCATATTGGCCACTGGCCAGGCCCTCACATGTGTCCCTGGTGTGCACACCATCCCTGTATGTGTAAAGCCATAGTGCCAGGGCAGCCTGGACCCTGCAAGTGCATTGGACCAGGTACCTCCAGGCACTCCATCAGGGCAACTTTTCTGTCTTTGGGCTTCAGGATGTGATCAAAGACCAGGCAGAAGTTTTTGGCTCCATCTTGCTCCTGTTGTTGAACTGAGTTCTTAATAAAGCTCAGCTGTTTGTTCTCCCCAGGACAGTGGGATCCTGTGCCTTTCCTTCTCCTAGGTGGCTGGGGAGATGTGGAACAATCTGTTGTGCCATGAAGTTCCCCCTATCTATGAAGTGTCACATGAGATCAATCTTGGCAGCCCCTGGCTGGGTGGGCATCACTGCTTGCAGATGGGCTCTGTGAGACCTGCACCATCCCTCATTTCCCCAGCATCTTTATTATCAACATATGTCTGCAGAGAAGGTGGTTTGGGTTGGCCAGGGCATGGGGGGAGGATGAGGGGTGCCTCTTGTCTCCCCCATGCTGCGCACAGGCAGTGTAGGGAGAAAATTAAACTGGCAGTGTTAGTCCTCAGCCTCAGAGACTGGGTGAGGGTGATCTTTCATGCAGCTTTTGTGAGTTGCTCCTGCCCATGTCCCCTCCATGCCTGCACAACCCTGAGGCCAAGCCCGGCTCCCTCCTTGGAAGGTCAGTTGGGAGCTGAGCCCACCTCCTCTGTCACCTCTGTGTGTTTGCTCACTGGTGGCTGTGCAATTGAGGTGCATTTCTACCAAGCATGTGCATCTACCTGTCCTTGAGACAAGCTCTAAGTAGATCAGAGATCCCTAGAAGCTGTGTACACAGTCTGGAGTTAACCCATTACACCAACAGCCGCATCCCCAGGAGGATGGCAGGGCCTCCAGTGACCCAGGCAGGGTGACAAAAGGGCAGAAGGAATTTTTCTGGTAAAGAAAAACTGGACACAGCTTGATCCTTGACCAAGGGCTCAGCCATGAGGATGCAAGCCAAGCAGGCACAGGAGGAGGGTGGCCAAAGACATGCTGGTGGGGAAGCCTTCTTCCAGCACTGGTAATGACGTGCACAGCCAGCCACTGCGCTGGATATCCAGCTCCCAACCACTCTAACGCGTCTGAGTGGAGCCTGCCCACGCATCTGCTAGTTTCTGGTGACCCCTAGAGGAAATCGCTTCCAGCGCCGCGGGTTTTTTTGCGAGCAGGATGGGGTCTCACCAGACCTTTTGTTCATCTGCCATCAGAGCATCTTCCCCTGCATCCCTGTCCTGGCCTCAAGCCTCTGTCCAACACTCCACAGCACTTCCCAAAGTGCTGCAAAAGTCTTGTTGTCGTCCTCTAGCTGAGTTAAACAAGCTGGTCGCATTGCAATTCCCAGTGCCAGAGGTCCCTCTGACCACCCTCCCCTCCCCGCTGCTGCCTGCAGGTTGAGCTGTCGGATGGGACTTCACACACCATCACTGACGCCTATGCCGGCAAGGAATACATCATCCAGGTGGCAGCCAAAGACAACGACATTGGCACATGGAGTGACTGGAGCGTGGCTGTCCATGCCACCCCCTGGACGGAGGAGCCCAAGCATCTCACCACGGAGGCCCAGGTCGCAGGTGAGAGCCCCCTGCCCCACGTACAAAAACAGGCTGTGCCTATAGCGTGGGGAGAACCCAGGAGTCCTGGCTGAGGGGTTCCCCCTTGTCCAACCATGTACAAGTTTGGTCCCCAGCCAATGAGATCCCCTAGAACTCTTGGGGGCTGCAGCCCTTCACCATACACTTTGACCCCTCCCAAAGGCTGTGGTGGTGGTTGCACAATGGCCCAAGAGGTGCTGATTCAGCTTATCCGCCTCCAGCATCCTCCTCGCCAGGATGCTTGGGCTGTGACAACAAAGCTGGGGGTTTATTATTGCATTATAATTGTTGTTATTATTATTGCTGTTGTTGTTATTATTCCCTGGAGTGCTACACCCCTTCAATCTCTCCCTCTCCAGTCCTACCCTCTCCATGCCTCTGACCCTGCACAATGGCTCGGAGCAATGCCAATTTGAAATAAAAGCCACAAAGTTAACAAGCCCTGGTTTCTAGGAAAGAGCTGGGCCTGTGTCCAAATGGGTGTTATCAGCCCTCCTTTTCCCAGAAGGGCTGGAGTGGACCCTGCACTGGTTCCCCCAGCTGGCACCAGTGGTAGGGTGGAGGGGAATCCCTGGTTTACAGGCAAGCAGGCAGCAACCAGGCTTCAGTGTCAGAGCCATGTGTGTGGGGAGCGGGAGTGCTCAACCCTCGCACCCTCTGAGCTCTTACCCAGCATACGCGTGCAGATCCCAGCATGTGCGTGCAAGTCATGCTCTGTCAGAGCCCTTCATGAACCTCTGCAGGACCCGGTGTTGCTCCCCGCAGATGAGAAAGGTGCAAGATGAGATGAGAAAGGTGCAAGCCCCACTGCAGGCAGGTGGAGGTACCTCCCACAGGGAATCATAGAATCACAGAATGATAGAACTCCTTGGTTGGAAAAGACCTTTGAGATCACTGAGTCCAACCATACCTGTCCACTACTAAACCAGATCCCTGAACACTTCATCGACCTGTCTTTTAAACACCTCCAGGGATGGTGACTCAACCGCCTCCCTGGACAGCTGTGCCAGTTTCTGAGAACCCTTTCAGTGAAGAAAATTTTCCTAATATCCAATCTGAACATCCCCTGGTGCAACTTGTGACCATTACCTCTTGTTATATCACCCGTCACTTAGGAGAAGAGACCAACAGCTGCCTTGCTTCAATCTCCTTTCAGGCAGTAACAGACAGTGATGAGGTCTCCCCTCAGCCTTCTCTTCTCTAGGCTAAACAGCCCCCAAAGCAAGGGAGACACCCCCTTGTATCAACAGCACCCAGTAGAGCACCTTGGGGTTCATGCAGCACCAGGGGTTTGCAGCCCCTAATCCCCAGGGTGAATAAACCCTTGCAAGGAGTGCAGGAACACCGTGCTATTGTCATGGTTTGGAGTTTGCTTGTCCCCCCCGCCCCATGCTAAATGTAAATACCACTTCCAACAGCAGCTACCTGTTCCCTGTGCAGGCACATCCATGTCCCTCACACACGTGTCCCTCGCACATGTGTTCCTGTGCATGCAGCTGGCTGCAGCCATGCAGGGCTGATGCGGGACTCCCTGACTCTGAGACAGCCTCACTGTGACATCTTGGTGGGGTTTGAAAGATGAGAAGACAGATCCCCTGTGGCCCCCAGCACCCCCTCTCAGATTGTTTGTCCAAGTGCATTCTTGGACCCTCTAGATGTGACAGTATTGGCCTCAGCCTGAATGCCCATGCATACTCTCCCTGCAATTCTGCATCCCTCTGTGGGGACAGACACGCATCTCTTCCTGTACAGAGGAGGACAAGCCCTGTGAGCCAGTCCAGCAGCCGCAGTCATGTCTGGGAACATTCCCTGGGTGTTGATTGCTCTCTGCTCAGCATTTGTGGCTATGGCATCATGACCTCTTAGCCAAATTCCCACAGAGCTGATGCACACAGCAGCTCAGCTGCTCAGAATGAGGCCGAGAGGGATTCCCAGCTCTGCCTGGTGGTACAAGCATCTCTGACCAGTAGGTCCAGTGTTAGAGCAGGGAATCTCATGGACCATACCATCCCTTGGCTCATCATCCCAGCTATGCAGCTCAGCCATAGTCATGGCAGTTAGAGAAGCAATTAGGGGGGATGCATCCCAGGGCAGCCCAGCTTTCATCACAATCCTCTCTCTTTCCCTGCAGAGACAACAAGCACTAGCACCTCCTCTTTCATGCCACCCCCAACCACCAAGATCTGTGACAAGGGGGCCGTGGTGGGCAGCGGGGCCGTGGCAGTGTGTTGGACAGCTGGACTGGTCTTGGCTGCCTATGGTGTCCTCTTTATTTAGTGAGTATCCCCCAAAGCAGGGGCGTGAGAGACTGGGGGAGGGAGCAGGGATATGGGTACTGTAGGGACTCTAGCATGGGTGGGAATGGGATGCTCTAACCAGGCTCTGACTGGTAGGCATTGAGAACAAGCCATTTGTGAGGTTTGGGGTTTTTTTGTAAATGCACCAAATCTGTCTGCTTTTCCAGATTGGGTGCTCTGATGGAGATCGCGAAAATGGCTTTTCAAACATTTTCTGCAAAGCCTGAAACGTGATTGGTCTTTGATGTCTCATTTTCAGCAGTCCTCCTCCCTCCCCACCACTGATTTTTTAAGAGGCAGAGGAACCATGCAAACATCTAAGGCCTTTGCATAGTGATGGAAGAAAACGTGCATCTCAGAAATATCCTTGGTTTGGCTTAGAATGGAGCCGACAGCCTGGAGAGCCCCAAAATGTCCCATTGCCCCCAGGCCAGAGCCTATCCCATGGGTGTCCCCCTCATGCCCTTTAACTGCACGCATTCTGCCCAAAGACGGGGGGACTGATCAATCTTGGCAGCAGCCACATGTGTTATTTTGAGAGATAAGGGACATGCCACTCATCCTTTGGAGAAGATCAATCACAAGGCAGCTCTCATGTGCACAGGGTCCTTTTCTGCTCTCCAACTGTGTCATCCCCACGTGTGACATTTATGGTGGCAATGGGAGAGGCGGTGGCACACAGGCAGGGGTAGATGGGCAGTATCTGGCACTGGGAGGAGGAGGTGGAAGTGATGGGTTTGGGCACCCGGGTTCTGAGAAGAGCTGAATTTCCCCATGGAAAAAGGCCAAATTCTGCTCAGCATGTCACCTCAGCGGCTAGTAACAGCTAAGCCCTGAGTGAGACTGGTGACTCCTCTCCTCCCCTCCCCACCTGCAGATGCCCATCTGTCCGTCGCAGCCCAGCGCAGACGCCTTCCCACCATCCACCACCACCCCTGCCCCACCGCCCTTCTCCTGGTTTGAGTCTCTTATCTCTTCGATTTTGCACACGTTGAGGACGTATCGTGCTTCTCGGCATCACTTCGGAGGAGGACAGAGCTGCCACCGTCCCCTGGGGAGCCACAAAATCCTTTCCCAGCCTGGAACGAGGAGATGCACTTGTCCCACCCCATCCCTGTCCAGCTTTCCCCAGCAAGGCGAAGCGAGCCCGGGCACCGCGCCGCAGCCGAGGACCCCGTTCATACAGCTAACCCCCCCACGCCAAAGACGTGCCCGCCACCCCATCGCCCACCTGGGTAACAGGGACTGTGACGGCGCACCAAGAAAAGGGGATATGAAATTGGGGGGGCGGTGAGGGGAATGATGCTCCCAGCTGTGTAACCCCCTAAAGCAGAAAGGGGTCCCCCAAGGACCGGACTTGTTCCCCCATGCTCAACCATGTGGCGAACCTGGAGGGGTATATGGGTGGGGGTCTTGGTCCTCTTCAAGGGAATGATGGAGGGAAGAACTGGTGGCTTTCGTGAGCATGGTGGGGAGCAGGGAGCTGGCAGGGTTTAAATGGAGAAAAAGCAGGGAAATTAAAGACCAATAAGAACCCCCTGCCCCTTACCAAGCACCTGGGAGAGCCACCCCTCTGGCATCCCCCGCAGCACCCTGCAGGAGCCTTCGCCACCCGCAGCCCCATCCCCACATCACTCCCAGACTTCTAACCACATTGGATACAGGGAATCACCCCCATTGACGTCTTTGTCTCATTCTCCACCAAAAGCAGAATAGCTCTGCTGTTGCCTTTAGAGCTGGAGCCCTGCAGACCTGTGCCCTGCTGTCCCCCACTGTCCCCTGCTGTCCCTATGCCTGCTCTGCTCTCCTCCCCGAGCCCTATTTTGTAAAGACACCTTCTCCTGCCCCTGCCTGGACCCAAGCGCAGTATTTAATACCGTACGTCCTAGTATTCCCACTGTTGACATGCTGTATTTGAATTTTTTATAGATGTATATATATAAAAAAAAAAAAGAATCAAAAAAAATGTAATAAAGGGGATAAAAAAAAAGCTCACACGGAGACAATGCACACACGCACACACATGCACCACGAGAGACAGTCTTCATTAAATGATCATTTCATGATGACTAGCAGTTCTGGGTGTTATTTCCCCTCCAGCTGGAGTGGGTGGGTTTGGCTGCCGGCTCACGCGTGTGGGTGTGATAGGGAGGATGTAGGGATGGCAGTGAGAGAGACACAGACACCCTGGAGCCAGTCCCATGGCTTAAGCCCATAGTATCATCTCCCCAGGGGTGTGGGGGACCCAAAAACTGACAATGGGAGCATCCTGAGAAGGTGCAAGGAGGATGCCCACCCCTGGGAATGTCTAGTGATATAAAGAGGATGGTTGTCACCACTCCATGCGGCACATGTGCTGTGATGGGACGGTGCGGGTACCACCTGTTCCTGTTCATGGGCCCTTGGGGATCCTGTGTACTCCTGAGCTCTGGCCACATCCTGACATGTCTAGGGGAGGCAGAAGGATGGAGACCTGCCAGTTCTCCACTGCAGCCTGGAGGCTAGGGATGACACAGTCCCAATTAATGCACTTTTCTTGTCTAATTAATAATTTCACATTGTGAATATGTCATTGGCCCATGTGCTCTGAATTAAATTTCCATCAAGGTAGGGCTCACATGGACCTGGCGCAGGGGCAATGAGTGCAGCAAAGCACACCTTACTTGTGAGCACCAACAGGAGCAGAGATGTCATCAAACTGCAGTTCCTCCCAGGGGGGGAAAAAATGAGGTGCCCAATGTCCCAACAGCATCCCTCCAGTTGGAAGATGGATGGGTTTACAGATGGATGAATGGAAGGATGGGGATGGATGGAGATGGATGGATGGATGGATGGATGGACGGATATGAAGTATCCACAGTGCTGGCCCTGCAAAGCCTGAAGGCAGCACCAAATTGGTCATTAGCTCCCACCAGGGACTTGCTATGTTTTTTTGTCATGTCAGGGTTTTCGTAGAGGAGAACTTAGACCCACACAGCCCTGCCTCTGGCTGGGCCATGCCGACAGGAGCACTGCCCCACGTGCTGGCTTGGTTCACTGGTTAATGTTCCATTACCAGACAACATGCCTCCCTCATTTATTAATGTTTCATTAGTGTTAAAAACATCTGGTAATTAATTATGCACTAATTATGGATTCACAGCGCTAAAAGCCAGGGTAATCTACCATAGCAGATGGCTCTTCAGGGCAGGGGGAAGGGACAGCTTTTAGCAGAAATGAAAATGTCAGGCCTAGTCCTTGCCTGGGGGAAGCATCCCAGACAGACAGATTGCCTTCACCTCCACCCAGGACACCCAGGATCTCCACACTTGGTCCTGAGGCACGCTCTCAGGTTATGAAGCAGAGGAAACCTGTTCCTCTCAAGCTGTTTCAGGGACCAAGGAATCAGTGCTCCCACTGCCCAGGGCAGCTCTGAGAGAAGCCAACCAAGAGTGGTGGCTTTCACACACAGCCCCAGGCATCCTCCTACATCTGGAGTAGGAACGCAGCCTGCCAGCTTCGGGATGCTGTTTGTCAACCTATCTGCGATGCCTGGTTGGATTAAGTGACAGTCCATAAAGCAAGGGGTATTGTAAAAGCCCACTCATGAAGTGCCCCAGCAATATTACATACAGATGTGCAGAGATGTTTTGAAGTGAGGAAGGTCCCAGGGGAGCATCCCTGCCAAGCAGAAAATCCATCCACTTAGCAGTATAAATCCATACAGGAAGAAAGAAGGAATTATAGTGCTCAGAGAGACCTGTGCATCGCATAAGCTGAAATCCAATACATCAGCCGGGTGCAACGGGTCCCTACATCTTCCCAGCACATATGTGGCAGTAAATTCCACCTTAGGTGTTGTTTTCGACTGTTGCTGATGCACTGAGCTCCCCAGGCTCTGCAAGAAGGATCAGAAGAGCGTCTGGAAAGCAGGAGCTATTTCCTGGCTTTGAGGCCTCGTAGGAAGCAGAAAGCCCCTAACAATGGGCTGAACAGTGGAGTGGGCCTGAATCACTGCACTTCCTGCATCTTTCCCTGAAGTGGGTGCCAGCAGAGATCTCATCCACTCCAACTCAATAGTCAGAGAAGCTCCCTGCTCCCACCGCAGTCTCCCAGAAGCCTGGAACCCCCAAGGGATAACAAACAGCTTATTTGTCACAAATTATTTTCACAAAAGTGAGTGCTTGGGCCTTGGTGGATAAAGGAGAAACAGTGGGCATGGTGTTGCATGGGTCTGCACTGGCAGAGCTTTAGACAGTCCAAGGTGAGAGCAGGGAGGCGGAAGGGTGTGAAGGCAGGCTTGGCTTCAGAGAAAGTGCAGACCTAAGTGCAAGAGCATCCTGCTGAGCCAGGTGGAAATGCCAGGTGGGGTCCACCAAGCCAGGTAGCAGAGGAGAGCTGCTGCTTATTTGTGCAAGGGTAGATCTGATTCCCAAAGGGCAAAAGTCCTCCTCCATCACAACAATGGGAGAGGTGGGAGGTGGAGATGAGAGGAGCAGGAGCCCCCCAGGGTGAGAATACAAAGAGCAGCACCTGCAAAGGGTGAGGTTGCAAATAGAGTCAACTTGACTTGGAGGAGCCCAGATTCCCGCACTCCTCATTCTGTGTTGTTAAGTCCAGCAAAGTACAAGAGCCCACCCTAAACCACAGAGTATTATTTCAGAAAATATCTACATCTCCTACACAAAGACATAGCACTAAATGCCCTTCGCAGGTTGTAGCCTTCCTCCAGGGCTTTCATTCCCGGTGGAAGAGGGATGTCTCAGACACCAGGGACCCACCCAGTTCCTGCGGTGCAGGAACAAGCCCAGGAGCTTTGAGTGATTCAGTCACAACCACAGAGAGAGGAGGGAGCCACAGGCAGGGGTAAAAACAGCCCAGGGCATCCCCACCGTGCTGTAGTAGGGCAGAGGCTTGAAGCAGCAAGCGGTAACAGATGGTCACAGCAGACTGCAAAGGACAGTCTTGGACTGTCTTATTCCTTGGTGGCTCCAGATCAGGATTTGATGCCTCTCCAGAAGAGACCATCTGTTGTTTGAAGATCCTCAAAGCAGTGACCCTCTTCTTCCTTGTACCCACCCTGAATGGCTCATTCTCTGGCCTGGCATTTAGTTTCCAGTCCCCAGACACCTGTCTGCAGCCTGACGCCCTCCTTCCCCGCCAGAACAGCTCTGACACTTCCTTACTCCCCAGCTGCTCTAGGACCAGATGGGTGGCACCCACTATTGATTCCCCAGTTCCCCATCAGCTCCCCAGTGCTGTGACCTGCCTGCCCACCTACAGTGTGACCAGTCCCCTCCACACTCTGGCCAGGGTGATCCTCAGGGACCATCTGCTCACAGCACCCCAAATCTCTCCACACGCAGACGTGGCAGCTGAGCGCAGCCCACCCAGCTCAGCTGCAGCACAGAGTACAGACCACACCAGTGTCCCCTAATAAGCAATTGACTCTTTTTTTCCTCTCTTTAAAGAAAAAGCCAAGCATTAATTTGGCTTCTGCCACTCTGTTTATCTAATAGCATTGCTGATTGATTGTCTTATTTATAACTCAGATCCGGTGTCTGGGCTACTCATGGAGACGGGATGATTGATGGAAAGAAGACAGCCAGAAGGGGACTTAATGGAGCCGTGTGGCTGAGCAGTGCAGTAGTGGCTTATGCATGGAATGAAAGTGTCTCCCCGAAGTCTGGGCTCCTCTTCTTCTTTCCTGCACACTTCCCAGGGAAGCCACAAAGTGCTAGGAGAGAGCAGCGTCCTTTCTACATCCTGCCAGGAGTGATGAGGGACTGTTAGGTCTCTTCCAGCAGCCTGGAGGAGGACAGGCCAAGGGGACACTGCCAACATGGTCTTGGGCTGCTTTCCCAACAAGGTGTCATATAGGTTTCTCCCCTCCAGGATGGAAGGGGTAGTTTGAAGATGTGAGACAGCCATGCCTACCCAGCCACCAGATAGGTCTCTGGACGCCTGTCCAGTAGGCTGGAAATCAGGTCCTTACATAATCAGGTGATTCAGAGAGGAGCCTTTCTCGTGAATAACAAAGTGCCACTGGGTTGGGGTCTTGCCCTCTTGCAGGCTGGCAGCATCTTCCAGATGTGTGTTTTGTCCAAGGCTGGGCTGGGACATTCCAGCATTCCCGTGGGAGATTTCCCTGTTCCTCACACCCAGTGGGCCCAAACCCCAGCAGAGTCACTGACCCACATATGAATTAGCCCATGGTGGCAGTCATTGCTGTAAAGCAGACAGGGTAGGAGCCGCAGTCCGAAGAGGTGTCATGCCATTAATCAGGGTCACACTGGGGACGTGTGACAGCCTGGACAAGTCCCAAATCTCCAGCTTGCAGACTCACCCCAGAGCAGCCTGTTCCCCAGCCACAGGACCAAGTCGAGGTCAGGAGATGATGGCTGACAACTCCAAGTCCCCAAGATGGCATTCAGCTTTGATCTGAGCCAGAACTAAATCTTCATCTTGTCCATAAAGGTCAGTTTGGGAAGAAAAAACAACATACTGGTTCTGTCAAAATATTTAATCGGTGTTTAATGGTCTTCTTGTCTGATTGTAACCGATAATCTAATACAAGCCTAGAGTAAAGCCAAGCACAGTGGTTTCATTATGAAGGATTCCATCAACCAGTTTTGACATGGTCAGACCAGTCTCCTTTCTCTGGGTTTTTTTTCCCATATCTGACATCTGAGCAAAACCAAAGTGGCTTCATGAACATTGCGGTTCCAGTAGACTGACTGAAACCAGCCAGGGGACAGGTCTCCTGGTACCAGTGCTCACAACTGGTGTTCCCACAACCAGTGCCTAGCAAACTCTATCCAGTGCCTTATAGTAGAGATTTATTTCTTCCAGGACAACTCCTCACCCAGAACACTATATATAAGCAGGATGATGCACAGTCCCTTCAGGGTCACCTGCCAGGGCTGAGGTGTCCCTAGCTGCCATGGTCCCCCATTCCAAGCATGGGTGATGCTGAGGCTGCAAGGAGGAGGAGGGGACCAAAACAGGGCAATCCTGCAGGATGTTAGAAGATCGAGGGGCCCCCAAGCAGCAGGACCAGAAACGGCCTTTGATGTGAAAGCTCTCCTTTTGAAAACACGAGTTGCAAAGGAGTTTTATAAACATGGCTATTGTTGCTCCATCCCTTTGGTGGGAACAGATGGTCACCCCCTCCCCTTCCCTTAACCCCCACCCCCATTAATAAAGTCCCATCAAGTCCAACACTGCTAAGGTTTTCCCAAGGGGGATCAATAAATAAATGTAATAACAACAAAGGGGCCCAATGCAGACAAGATTGGGTTACAAAGAGGCCTCAGCCCCCCTCCTTCTTTCCGGGTGAGAGTCATCGTGCAGAGGCGCCCTGGCCATTCAGGGAGAGTAAGCTCCATCCCCAGTGTCTCTGGGAAGCAGGGACAGGATCTGCACACTGAAAAAGCAAGACACCACCTGGAAGTCTCCACTGCACAGTCAAGGATGGCAGTATGTGACCTTGGTGGCTACCGCGCAACCTTGGCCATGGGACATGAAGTCACGTGGCTTCCAGCGCCCCGTAGGCATCTCCTCCACTTTTAGAAGTCACCTGGACCCAAGGTGGCCCCAGGAATAGGCTCTATCACTTGTCCTGGGTATGCAGTAGGCAGGCATTTTCTTCTTCCAAGATTTCCTGGCCAACCAGTTGCTCTAGGTCCTTTCCCAGTAGGATCTCACCCAGCACGTGACACTTGGGAATGGACATCTGGTCTTACCTTTGACTCGCTTTCTGCCTTGCTGTGCTACTAGACTCAGCAATTTTCTGACCAGCTGAAAAGCACTGGTAACTCTGACCTGCTCCTCGATGACACAGAGAAGTTTTATGCAGGGTTAGGAACTAAGATACGCAGGGATTAAACCATGGCAGAGCAATCTGTAGGCAGGGTGCGCCTGCCTATGAGGCTTCAGGGCAGGAAAGCAGCTTCCCTAGGAGGATCAATGAGGTCTGAAAGTGGCCACAGCATCTCACCAGGCTCTGAGTTTTGGAAAAGACACGCTCCTGTGCTCGGTTGAGTGGATTTCCCTTTGGGAAATGAGAAGACCAGCTCAACAGAGCTTTCCAGGGACTTATCTACTGAGGAAGGGGCTGAGCCTGGAGCAACTACAGGGACAAGAGAGGACTTTGGTGATGTTCAGGAAGCGCTGAGCAGAAGGTTTGATCCAGAAAGCCAACTGCAAGCCCTGCCACAGCATCATTGCCCCAGGCAGGCTGCTGGCAGCCATTTTATGACCTCCTCCCCAGCTGCTTCCCACCACTCAGAGGGGATGGGTTGCCATTTTTATCTGTGCAGGTCTCCTGCAGCTGTGGGTCAGCAGAACAAAATGTGTCTCACACACGCACATGCACACACCACCGCCTCCTCTCAAGCCGCCCTGGGAACTCCCTCCTCCCTCCAAACCCTCACTCATAAAAAAATTAAAACTCTTGATATCATCTCACATAAATGTGGATTTGAGGCTCCGTCAGTCACCAGACACGTCCCACAATCTGTGCTGGCTCCAGACAGCTGGAGGGGTTTGCTGGAGGACTAGAATGACTTCACACTGCCTCCCACGGACCAGGGGTTACCTGAAGTTCTTGATGTGGGGAGGGGAGAGAGGCGTTGGGGGTGCTCAGCGTCATCCTTGCTTTACAGTTGCCACACCATGCCCTGGACCCACCAGGATGGGTCTGGAGAACCAATCCAGGCATCACTAGTGAAATGTGCCTGGGATGCGGAGGCCGTCCCCGTGGGCGTGAGTGATGCAGCTGCCCTGGGCTGCAGTGCCGGTGAGGTTTATGAGGGCTGACCCCTTGCATCGAGCGCCTGGGGCAGAATAAATCCCACTCCTCCTTGGAGTGCAGGTGCATGGGGCTGCTAGAGAGGGGGAAGGACTACAGATGTATGGGGGATCCGGCAAGGGGGATCTGGGGCCAGGCTCAAGCTGTGCACTACTTCAGGTCCATCCCTGCAATGGGAATGGTCCCATCAGCCTGCTCCAGAGCCCACTGCATTGCCTTGCAAATGCTCTTGGCAGGGCAGCCTACCATGAAGATTCTCATGGGTGCAGAAAGACCTACACTGTGCCAGCAGATGTGCTGCAGGATGCCCAGAGACCCATGACCTTCTGAGAGACACCAGGTGCCTGCTGTCATACCCTTGGTACCACAAGCACTTGGGTACCTGATCCATACCTGGTAACTCACACCTGGTTTAAGTCCTATCAAGGAATTCCTTCCTAGCCACAGGAATGAAGAAAACGGGCAGGATCTGGACACATCATCAAGTTCCTCTTCCCTCTGCCATCCTCACCCTGCGGTATGGAAGAAACTGTGCCAAGTGCCTCAGGACATGGTGCTGGTCACATCATCAGCTGTGGGGGCTCCTGCCCTTCCTCCAATACTGGGAAATGGTTGAGAGCTACACATAACCAGACATAGCCCGTGGTCCTGCAAGCACCACTCCAGGCAGTGGGTCTTGTTGAGGTAAGGATTAGGGGAGCATCATGTACAGGTCTGACAGGGACCTTTGCAAAAACAACAGGCACATAGGCCACCTTCCACGTCTCATGTAGCACTGATCTGAATCCTTACCTCAGGAGCCAAGCAGGGTTTTGGGAGCCTTTTTCTGAGTGAATAATACTCATCTTAAAAAAAAAACCAAAACCACAAAGCAGGCATCTGAGCTTGGAGCTGGATAAAGGCACCACAGATCAACAGGCTGAAGTCAACTGCAAGGCTACAAAGCGGACTTTGGACTCTTTTAAGTCAGTGCATCTTCACACCCTCAGTGGGTTTGGGGCTCAAAGCCTCTGTGCGTGCCTTCTACCAGCATTTGAGTAATTTATAGATGTGTGAGGCTATCCAGAAAGCTCTTCTGTGAACCACCAGCATCAACCAAGTCCAGCTGGCCAAGCTCTGTTTGCCTCCCATAAATAGCTCCGCAGGAGCACTGTGCAGCACAAATCACTGCCCTAAAAGCAAATAACATTTGGTGTTCAAATCACATTCATGGACCTGCTGCATCCCTCAGATACACTGTTCCCTTGCTGCACGCTACCTACTCCACTTGGCGGGCAACCCATGACTACGAGACGCGCGCAGTCTTTAATTACAGCACAGTGAATCCACTTAGTGCTGTTTCGTTAGATAGCAGGCCTATTCGAGGAGCTGGAGCGGTACTTACTCAGTGCAGCAGCCCAAGTCTCTGGATTTTTCAGGCCTTTAATATTCACTCTGATCTGTTCATAAGTTATTCATAGGGAGTGGGAAATGCCTCACAAGAGAACTCACTCCAAATCGCAAGTGCTTCTGAGGCATTTTGCAATCTGCTTGCACAGGGAAAGGAGGGGAAAGTAATAAATAAATTAGTGTTTACAAATTATTTACTTGTCTCCACTAATTTCCACGCTGTTTACCTGGCAGCAGTCTGAAGTCAGGAACAATTAGAAAATACTTTCTCCTGGCTTATTAGTGGCTGGAAGTTGAGCACCTAGGGGGAAGAAAGCCAATGCAGCGGAAGAGCAAGAAGAAGCTAGTTTTGGCTGCCAGAATTGTCCACCGAATGCAGTCTCACTTCATCTCCACGCTCCAGACGGGATCGTCATGGACAAGGTCTCAGTGTAACAGGAACTGCTAGCTCCTCCATCTGACTCTGCTCAGCTGGCTGGGTCCCTCCTGTCCTGGCAGATGATAACTTGTCTCCAACATGTCCCTCTTTGCATGACATCTGGGCAATCATCCAGCAGCCCCTCAGACATAGTGCACTGTGATGCATGCCCCCAAAATCTGCCAACGGGTAGCAGGAGCAGCGCAGGCTGTCCTTTCTGTCTCAGCACAGCAAGATGTGTAGTCAAGTTTGGGATCATCAAGGCTTGCTGAGGTTCATAAAGACCTCGAGGACATCACGATCTGTATGAGATAAACAGTCCTCTCTCTGCACACTGGAGCCAGGGCTTTGTGGGGAAGGCCAGGAGAAGACTTTGACTGGGAGCTGTTATCAGAGTGGGATGGGAAGGCTAACCTGTTTTGGCATCAAAAATGTTGTGTCTGTGAATGAGGGAAAGATGATGCTCGCAGTCTGTGGCATGTCAGCCCAAAAAGCAAATGGGAACTCTGCGTCAGGGCAGAGTCACCCAGCAGACAACAGCTACCCATGTCAGGCAGCAGAATGAGACTGTCCTTCTGTAGTGAAGAGGGATGAGGAGCAGGAAAGTTAATGTGTATGTCCTTTGGGGAAGCAAAAGACAATCTGACAAAGTCAGGAGAGCAGGACAGGCTGGGAACAGGTTAATCCCAGTTGGCCTGGTGTGTCAGGCAGACCTCCCCATGCCTCATTCCTCTCAAGGGTTTGTGAATTTCCCCAGGCTGAGCATTTGGATCTTGTATTGTTCCAGTCTGGTCCTGGAGCATCCTGGGCAAATACGAGTCTGGAAGGAGACACAAGATGCCTGTAGGGTAGTAGGCAATGCACAGGCTGGGAAATGCCTACTGAAGCTTGAAATTTAACTGTCATGAACTGCTAGCAAAGCTCGGGTGATAAGCTTGGATAATGCAACTAACCAGTGTGTGATGAACCCACAATGCAGGACAGTGACTCACAGGAGGTAGAGTGACACTGTGTATAAGAGAATGACAAGGTGCACAAAAGGGTAGGTGGAAGTCAGATTATCCAGCCACAGCCTGATGGACAGATAGACACCATTAGCCAGTACAAAAAAGGAAAGATGTACAAGAGGGGTAGGCTTATGCCAGCAAGACCCACAAGCAACATGTAACCAGTGCTCACATTTGCCTGTGTCATGACCATATGTGAGCACAAGCAATGATGTCCAAACTCTCAGACTTCAGGAGGCCAAACAGGGCTATGGGTACATCAGGGATGGAGAGGGAGTTTGGGTTACTCGGCCCAGATCCATACTCTGACCTGCAACATGGAGAGCAGAATCTGTCTTCAGGCTGTGGACCACCCTTGGAACCCTGTCTTCCTCATTATGTTCCCTGGTCTTAGCCATCTCTCACTCCCTCCCATCACCCCTCACTTTTCCATGCCCCAGGCTACTTGACATTGACCCTGCTCCTTGAAGCCTTCCAGCTCATCACTTCCAGCAAGCAGCTTCCTCGGCCTTGGAAAGAAGGAATTTATCCCCCTGGCTCAGCTGTCAGAGAGAACTCCATCTGCCAGGAGTGATCAGTGTGCCTTCAACTTATGCTGAGGGGTGTGGGACCTCCAGTGAAGGTTCCCATGCCCATTTCCCTGTGAAACCTTGCAAGCCCAGTCATTGGTGCATGCTCACACCCAGGCCACAGGAAATGCCGAGGGAAAATTTCCCAGCACGAGTTCATTGCTGTGGTCCCTCATGAGTGCATGCAGCTGGGTGCTCCTGGCAGGGGGCAGAGAGGCAGGAGGGGACTTCAGGAAAGAGCTGCAAGTTGGGAGCCCTACACATGCTCTATGTGATGGACATCTACATGGTGAGGACTTCCCAGCTTCTTGAAGAGTCCTGCAGCATCCAGTCCAAAAGACAGCAGACAGGTGATTCAATACTGCTCTAACCCTCACCAGTCACCAGTAAACCCATCATGGATGCTGGTAGAAACATGGTAAATACATCCAGATGCAAACCTCTGGATGTGTAACTGACCTGAGGAAATGGTGCAGCCAAAGGGGCAAAAGGGGAGAAAGACATGGAAATGCTTGCAGGCCCCTTGGCCAGCATGTGGATCTGTTGGGGGCTGGGGGGGGGATTCACAGCTGGTTGAGCTGGCTGGGAGCTGGCAGCAGTTCACTCATTTACACCAGTCCACTGACCTCCCTTCACAACCACCCAGAGCCTGGTTCTCTGGTGTGAGATAAATGCTGAGCAAATACCCCTTTTTCCCTCCCACAATAACCCTCTTTAACTTTTCAGCTTATCACCTGCACAGAGGTTTATAAAATTTTCAAGCTAATGGCGTCTGTAGTAATGATACTGCAGATGTACAAGCTGCATCCTGGGATGAATAAATTATAGGAGGCAGAGTAAATTGCAATGGGAAGGACAGCAGCTGCAGGATGGAAACAGATGGCTACGCTGTGCACCACAGCTTGGTCTCAGTGCAGGCTATGTTCCCAGGGGTGGCCCTTTAGTTGTGGTCCTGAAGACCACCTGGGCACACCTGAAGCTGCAGAACCCTGGAGCAGCAGCAAATGCAGCAGCAAGTGCAGGTCTCTGCAGGTGCCGCTGTGGGGCCAGGCACCACGGTGGCAGCTTGTGGGTCAGCATGGGAGAGTTGTCTTCCTTCTGCTCCTCACTGGGTTTTCATGCTCACATCCTCCAGGAGCTGGCCAGACACTTGGCGGCTTTCTTAAGCAGAGCTGTAGCTGCAGTTTTATTTGCTGCCGAATCTCTCCCAGCAAACCCTTTCCTGCCTTCCTCTGTTCCTGCACACATGCAGAGGCGGTTCCCAGAGGAGAGTGCCTCATCTTGCCAACTGTATTCTGGACTGCATCAAAAGAAGTGCGGCCAGCACAGTGAGAGAGGTGATTGTCCCCCTCTATTCTGCTGTCATGAGAACCCACTTGGAGTCCTGTGTCCAGTTCTGGAACCCTCAATGTAAGAAGGATATGGAACTATTGGAACAGGTCCAGAGGAGGCCATGAAGATGATCAGAGGGATGGAGTACCTCTGCTATGAGGACAGGCTGAGAGAGTTGGGGTTGTTCAGGTTGGAGAAAAGAAGGTTCCAGGAAGATATTCTAGCAGCTTTCCAGTACCTGAAGGGGCTACAGGAAAGCTGGGGAGGGACTTCTTACGAGGACAAGTAGTGATAGGACAAGGGAGAACAGCTTTAAATTGGAAGGGGGGAGATTTAGATTAGACATTAGGAAGAAATTCTTCATGATGAGGGTGGGGAGATCTGTTCAAGGCCTTCATGATGAGGTGTGCAAGGCCAGGTTGTATGGGACCTTGAGCAACCTGATGTAGTGGTAGGTGTCAGGGGGGTTGGAACGGGATAGACTTTAAGGTCCCTTGCAACTCAAACCATTCTATGATTCTATCATCTTCCTCCTCTGCCCCATAGCATGAGGCACTCAGGTGTGGGACAAGGATACACATGGGGCTGTGCAGCAGGTGCACACTTGTACTCTGGGATCTGATGACAGCAGTGATCACAGCTCAGTGTGTGGGCTCCTTCATACCCGAGTTCAGCACAGTCCTGGCTGAAGTCTGACAGTGCCACATTTCTCCAGCTTTGGCTCCAGCATGCTTAGCACATTCTGAGGGTGACAGGACACAGCTGGATTGTCTCTGTCCCAGTCACAGGACAGGATGACAGAGCAAGCCCCAGCTCTGTTATGCTGGACATGCCCTGGGTGCACCCTCTGTGCTGCTGCTGACTTCTTCAGTGCCTGACTTCCCCTACACGCTGGTTCACACCCCAGAGAAACTCATCCTGAGACAGGTAACTCCTGCCAAGGCACGTTCAGGGCTCTTCAAATACTGCTCCAATCATGGCCTCATATATTAACTGGTATCCCAGTACAGCACTGGGATCTCAGCCATGTGTCTGGGTCATTCTGCCACCTCTGAGGTTGTTGCTGCAGGAGCTCAGCCTTGGTGGCATTGGAGGGACGCAGCATGAGCCACAGGTAGCAGAGAAGCCAGAGACATGCAGACATCCCCTAAGTCACTTCATTCCCTGAGCCTCCATGTGAGTAACATGGTCCTCTGGCCCAAGGCACACACTGTGGAGCCTATCCCTGCCACTGGCTCTCTAATGAGGCTGATGGATGATGAGTGCTTTGCTCCCACACCCCTCAATGTCACCTGAAACTCTCTGACAGAAATACAGTTCTTTAATATACAGCCAGCCAGGATGGCTCTGTCTTTGAGAGATGCATGGCTCGTGCCAGCTTGCACCATGGATGCACAGCTGATGTTCATAGGGACCAATCAGCCTCATTCATGCTACGTGGTGGATGTGTTGTGGAACTCCATCCTATGTCTCACTGGGCATCACCAGCTCTCTTTTTGAGCACACAGGGGGAATGTACACTCTTCTGTTCCTGCTGCAAGAGTAACTGCCATGCCAAGGAACCTCAATAAGCTGGAAAACTGAGCCAACAGAAACTTTATGAAGTTCAATAAGGAGAATTGCAAAGTCCTGTCTCGGGTAGGAACAACCCTATGCACCAATATATGTGGGGGACCACATAACTGGAATGCTGCTTGGCTGACAAGGATCTGGTGACCCTGGTGGACACCAAGATAACCACAGAAGGTATCCTGAGCTGCAGCACAGAAAGTATTGGCAGCAGTGCAAGGAGAACAGAGCCAGGCTCATTTCAGTGGTGCCCAGTAACAGGACTGGATACAAAGGGCATATCTTGTTCCTCCTGAACATCAGGTAACACTTATTCTGCTGGAGAAGGCTACCTAGAGAGATTGTGGAGATTTTCAAAAGACACCTGGGCAACTGGTCCTTGGTGGCCTGCTTAGGCAGAGGTGTTAGACAAGATGACCTCCAGAGGTCCCTGACAACCTCAGCCTCTCTGTGAATCTGTGAACAATTTTCCACGTGTTACGATTTTTGCATTACAATTTTTTTGCATGTTTCCAGGTTGGAGGCTGGCAGGGATGTACTCAGTCACCCAACAAGCAGGGAGCTGGGCACCCCTGGAGATACAGCCAGGCCTTAGCAGAAGAAAAACACCTTCTCAAAGCCCTTGGAGCCCAACCTATGCATAGTGAAGACATGCCTGTGGACAGAGGAGAGCAATCCCAGTCCAGACCTCGCTATGCCTTGTCTGGACCTCCACAACTCCTCCACCCATCTCCACCCAGGGAACGGACTTTTTGCCCGCATGCCCTCAGCTGGGTTTGGACAACAAACCTGGGTTAGAACTCTGCACGAAGTCCCACTGGGACAGCAGGAACACAGCACCAGTGCTGCTGGGGCTCATTTTCTTCATAAGCAGGCTCAAACACTCCCCGAGCACAAGGTCCTTGGCATGCAGCATCTCCAGGGCTGCAGTAAGAGCAGCACTGGGAGGGGATGGGGCCACTCTTCTCTTTGTCTGGAGAAAGTTTTACTGTACTGGATGACACTGTCTAACTCCACTTTCTTTCACAGTTTCATTGCCTCGTTCCAGAGCGATTGCACAGGCAAACATGTCCAAAAGCAGATGGATCTGCTAAGCGTTTCTTTGTTGCACATTATCTCATACAGTTGGGGTGCAATAAAACTTCCAGGCAGAACAAATCTTCAAGCTTGTGCCGTGCCTTATTTTTAGCTGTGAAGTACGTCTGTTTTAGTGCTCCTAATCCCTGGCTTGGTAGTAATTTATGGAGCAAGCTCTTGGCTCGCTTGGGCCAGAAGATTTGTAGTAAAACTTTTATAAGTTTCAGAGATAAATCCCATAGACTCTTGCAGTCTCAGGGGACTCTCCTCCAGAAGTGTGTTTTGCTGAGCACTCCCTTGGCGTGGGAGCAAGTTCGGGTGAGAAAGCATCAAGTGGCTGTTAATAAACTGTCCTGGGTGTTGTTGCAATCTGCAAATTGACTGGAAGGAGAAATCAGGGGAGGTCATGGCTTCCCCAACCTCAGACATGCCTGAGTTATGAGAGTCCCTGCTTGGCAGGAGCTGTTTGCCCCAGGTCGACCACCTTTGCACAGTGCTTGGCAAGTCCTGGAGATGAACTGCATTTTCAGGCCACGTCAGGTTGCGAGGTGCCTGAGCAGGAGTGTGGGTTTATTGGGATCGTCAGCCACTCACTTGTGTAGGGAAACCTGTGCATGCTTTGCCCTGGAGTATTGTGCATGGACAAGGCTGTGGTTTAAGAACAGGGGCAGTAGCAAAAGTCTTTTTCTTCATTTCCTTGGGCTCCCTCAGGGCAGAAGTTTGTAAGATGGAGCACTACTTCATGCTTCACTGGAGCAGCGGATAGAGAAAAGTCAAGGAGCAGAGGATGCAAAGAGGTCTAGGACTTGGGATTCACCCACAACCTCTTCCAGATTCCAGTGGAAAAACAAGCCAATATCTATCCTCCTGGCTTACCATCCAATGGTGCTCTGCAGCATCAGACCTGACTTTCTTGGAGTCTCAATGCTTTCTGAAGCTGGCAGCTCTCTTGGAGGTGTCCTGTGCCCCATTTCTGAGCCTTGTGCCTCTGATGAGCAGGAGTCACTTGTGTTTAGTCCAACAGCTGTGTAATTACTGCAGCACATCCCAGCGGGGAAGTCGGTGATTCGCCATCTGCACACCACGCTGAGATAAGGTGATATCCCCTTTGTCACGGTGTTTAGATTCACGCAGACCCATATCCCCCAGTACTTCATATTCCCAAGAGCACTTTTTCTGAAGAGAGAGAATGTTTCCAGGAACCGTAAAGGAAGGAAGGTCAAATCCAGAAAGGAGCTGTTGCAATTCTACATAATTTCATAACCTGTGCAGATATCAAGGTTAGCTGTGGTTGATGGGTAGATGCTCTCCCTGTGTGTTAGCTCCACCAAAGATGGAGCTGTCTTCTCTCTTCTTGGCATAGGGGTACCTCTTGGGTAGGACAATCTGCTAATTCTATTGCCTGCTGTTACAATGATGGAGGATGGGTCTTTTCCAAATGTTTCTAGGTAATTTAGTCAAGGAGAAAGTCAACTAATGCCTAGAGTTAGTGGTTTTACATTTTTTGTGTCCTTTGGCAAATGTGGAGAACAGAGTCCATTCTGTTATAAACTGTTGGGAGTTGGCTGGACTGGACTGGGCAGGGGGATAGACCTGGGATGTATCTACTCCTGCAGTTGTGACTCTCCTCCCAGAAAAGCAGAGTTAGCCCAGACCCAGCATCCCCCAAGGATCTTCTCCTGGGAGGAAAGTCCTCCAGACACTGTCTGGAGCTTGAGCTTGGATATTGTGGTTACTCCTCCTGTGCATTCCTGTATCTAGTGAAAGGTGTCTACAGTGAAAGATGCCTATCAGATTACCAGCAGGATCCAACACAAACCATTCATCCTCCTGACTGCTGGCTGGTCCTTCTGGGATCTCACAACCCACACATCTCCTGCCCTGCCACCTGCTTTAGCCTCAGCCTATAACTTCATCCCCTGCAGGAGCAACATTGTCTTGCATCACACCAGAGAGGCTCCTATCACCTTGGTCACCCTTTCCTTTGCCACCCTGCAGTCCTCTGTGCAGGCAGAGGACCAGGCAGAGCCCACTCTCAGCCCCAACAAGGTGCTACAAGCATGGAGACTCTACTGGCATGCACACATTTCCAGTCCCTGACCTCAGCATGGTGCTGGGAGTTGGTCTGTTGGTGCGCAGGGCAAATTCTGAGTGAGCAGGGCTCCCCGTACAGCTCCAAAAAAGTTTAATTTATTTCAGTTTTTCTTGTGTTCTTTTCCCATGTTCAGCCTGGTTTTCCCAGTGAATGAACAGGATTCCCAAAGCCTGAGGTGGGTGACACCCATACAGCCAGGCTGGTCACTGCATCTCACTTAGCATGGAGAAAGGAGCTGAAATGTTTCCTGAGCCAGCAGCAGGCATTGCAGCAGTTTCACACGACCTGACCAAGCAATGGCCTGTTGGAGGGGAGAGCTAAGCAAGGGATCCCAAAGTAACCTGGGCAGCGAGTCCTTAGCAAGCAGAAACACTGCAATGCAACCCCAAAGCCAGGGAGCCTAACTGGCAGCAAAGCCCATTGGGGAACCGAGACAAAGATAACGAGGCAGATCTGATGGTGGACTTTCACCTCCTCTGGTCCTCCCCAGTCTATTCTCATCATCCTGCACGGGGTGCTGTGCCTGAGCGTTGTGGAGGGGAGAAGGGATAGATGCACAGGCTAAATGCAAGCGGGGCTGCACCCCCTCCTGCTTTCACTGCTCCTGGCCCAGCTTGGGGGCAATACATCAGGATGGAGAGCTGGTGCCTCCAGCCTCTTTTCTCCAGGCAAAGCCCACATGTTCTGGATGGGAAAGGGCCTCCGTGCCCACAAGGATACAGGCAGATCTGAGCACGGCATACTAGGTCCAGTGGGGACGCTGCCCTGGGACTCTCACTCAGTTGTGTGCAGGACTCGGGGGGGTTATTTATCATCCGCAAACACGTCCCCCTCTGCCACCAAGGCTAGAGCTGCCCCAGCCCATGTTTCCCATCCAGAGAGGCCAGGCTAACGCAGAAAAAGTGGAGGGGTGCTGCCTGCCCTGCCTGATGCAGGTAAGTTTGCAGGAGCCTGCCGCGGTTCTGGTGTGCACGCCCTGCTCCGCTCCTCTCCCGCACGGTCAGCGGTCTGTGCTGCCCCCGCATGGCTGCGCTGCAGGCTGGGCGCGATGCGTGGGTCCCACCGGGCTGCAGAGCTGCCCAGCTCCTCCTTCTACTCACTGGACTGGGGCACTGCCTCTTCCTTGCACCGGGGTTGGGGATGTGCACGAGATCCCTCCTGCAGCCGGCAACGTGCTCCCGGTGCAGCGGTACCTGTGTTGGATGGTGAAGGTGCTGGTTTGAAATGTGTTTGTCTCTTCTCCCAAGTAACAAGCAATAGGATGAGAGGAAATGGCCTCAAGTTGCACCAGGGGAGGTTTAGATTGGATGTTAGAAAAATTTCTTTACTGAAAGAGTGGTGAAGCACTGGCACAGGCTGTCCGGGAGGAGTCACCATCCCTGGAGAGGTTCAAAAAATGAGTAGGTATGGCACTCCAGGACATAGTGTGGTAGACACAGTGATGATGATTTCAGAGGTCTTTTCCACTCTCAATGATTCTGTGATTTTGTGCAATATATCTCAACCCTCCTCAGCAGAAGCTAATTCCATTGTCATGGCAGAAGTAGAGCTGGGCCATGCTGCAGGACTACTACAACATCTGCAGGACAGCCTCAAACAGCCATGGATTTACTAACACATGCCACCTCCCCGGTGATGTGTTTACCCCAAGGTGGGGACACTGCCTGGGAGATGCACCAGGTGTTCACATGCCTCTCAATGAGGGACAGAGACACCCCCTGCACTGCTCATGCCCCTGTGAAAGGCACCTGCTGCTCTGCAGATGTTGTTTCTCACAGAGAATTGTTAACAAATCCAGCCATACCAAGGGAAACACCAGCTTTTCGTGATGTCTCACTTAAATTTCCAGCAGACAGCATCTCCTCCTGAGGCAGGTGTTGCTATTCCTCGCTCCCTTTCTATGTGGATGTGCTGTTCTCCACGCAGATCTGCCCTCGTTCAAGGGGTGCTTGCTATTAATCACCAGGTCCTCATTTTCTCTAGTGCCTCTTAGCTCAAACTCCATCTTCATGAGACCCTGTGTACAGGGGCAGATGCCCTGGATCATGCTGCTCCTTCTCTCCTGAGTGCCCCACTCTGCTCGGAGCAACATGGGTCTGGGCAAGCTAAGACTGCAGGACAAATGGAATGCTTTTGCCTTTTTCCAGGATGGGAATGTGTTGCCCGAATCATCATTCTTGAAGGATGTGCCTGCAAAATTCAAAACCCAGGTGGAGTTTTGAATGGCTTTGGGGTAAGCCTTAGCCCCTCTCAGGAAGGTATGCTCTGGGATACCTGCCTGTCCCTGAATGCAGGCAAGTCTCTGTCCTGTCCAGGATAAGGGCTGTCACCTGCCACAGTCTATACAGCTTCCCTTCTCACCATAGTTTTGCTGACTTCTTCTTCCTTCAAAGATTTTTAGAGTGTTTTTTTGCTTGGAGGGAAAAAGATATCCCCAAAGTTCTGATTGGTTCAGGGCCCCACTGACACAAACAAAGGCCCTAAGCACCAAAATTCCGGGAGACCTGGGACAGGAAAGAGAGACATCCTTATCACCTACTGTAGAAGAATACACTGTGACAACCCTGGCATTAGATACACTAGATTTTTGTCACCAAAGAGGAAGGAGAAATTTTTGGTGATCTGAAGGCTGGTCTTGTCCTCACTCCTCTCAGCAGTGAAAGAGGGGTCATACGTTGTGCAGAGAATCTCCAGTTTTAAGCTCCTGGCCCTGTGGAGCAGGGAAAGTGGGTGCAGGCTGCAGTGAGCCCGGGACCCCAGAGGAGGTGAATCCTGCCTGGGAAAAGCCCTGGTCTGCAGCCGGCAGAGGGCAGCCACAGCCCAAACACTGGAGCTGGGATTGGAGCTGAGCAAGGACTGCTCCTGCTCCCCGCAGCCTGGGGGCTGCTGCCCTCCCCGGGGCTATGTCCACACCGATCGGTTTATCCTGGGGTAAACTCTCCTGCTCCAGCAACCTGAGCAGGGGATCCACCAGGATGGAGCACTTTGAGCAGCAGGCTGAGAGTCTGCCTTATCTCATCACTATTGAGCAGCCCTGTGGAGAGGGAGCTGGGGGTTCTGATCGACAGCAAGGTTAGCATGAGCCAGAAGTGCCCTGGCAGCCAAGAGGGCCAGACGTGTCCTGAGGTGCATCAAGCACAGCATTGCCAGCTGGGCAAGGCAGGAGATTGTCCCGCTCTGCTCTGCACTGGTGCAGCCCAACCTCAAGTGCTGTGTGCAGTTTTGGGTGCCACAGGACATAAAACTACTGGAGAGCATCCACAAAGCTGGTGAAGGGTCTAGAGGAGAAATTATATGAGGAGAGGCCAAAGTCACTTGGTCTGATCAGCTTGGAGGAGACTGAGAGGGGATCTCATAGCTGTTTACTGACTTCTCACAAGGGAAGAAGGTGAAACAGGTGCTGATCTCTTCTCTCTTGTGACCTATGGTAGGACCTGAGGGAATGGCAGGAAGATGTGCCAGGGGAGGTTTGGATTGGATATTAGGAAGAGATTCTTCACCCAGTGGGTTGAGGATCAAAAGCCAACCTGTAACCACTGGTGGCTTTATGAAGCCATCAAACCTCGTCCTTGGGCAGGGTCTCTTTGTGCAGCAGCCAAGGGAAGGCTCTGTGGGCAGCATCCAGCTGCTGATGGCCAGCACTGGGGAGATGCTGCCAGAGCCAGGTCACAAATCCACCCTCCACAACAGCAGGAGGGAGAGGTGGAGTCCAGCAGTGTCCAGATGTGGCAGCCAGCCTCTGAAAGGAAACATTCCATTTTTTCCTTTGGAAAGAACTTCTCATGTTCCACTTCTCTGTTTTTTAGCTTTTTTTTTTCTCACTATCTCACACGATAAATTTAAAGTCTTTAGAAAGTCAGACTCAGATATTGTAATGGTCCTACAGTGAATCACTGCCTGGACTTTCTTGTTTCTACCTGGACTTTCTTTTGGTAGAAAACACATAGTCTTGAAATGCCTAAAGACAATGAAACCAGTATCAAGCTCTAAAAATCCTCCTAAAGGCAGCTCTCTGTGCCCTCCACAGATTTAACTCTCTGTGGTTCAAACCAATCTTTCGATGATTTCACACAAAGTGCTTAGTCCCATGTGGTGGGCTCCAGCACCTGTCTGCCTGTCTGGGGAGGAGGGCTGCCAGATCACCTGGGTTTCAGGAGATGGCTCGCCTGCTCCTGTTTATCAGCTGACTAGCATTTTTCTCCCTTTAATAGCAATGCTGCCCAGCAAGCCGTGTGACTCCATGGGGACTGGGATCCCTCTGAGCACCAGGAGGTTTCATCTCATGTCCCCAGGTTGCTGGCTGGTGGTTTTGGACCGAGCTCCCTAAATGCCAGCCCAGCCCTTGCTGCTGCCAGTCAAGTCCTGGCAGAAGGGCAGCCCCTATAAATAGCCATGTGTATAATGTTTCCTCTCTCTGCTTCACTTCTTCATCTGTGAGTTTCCTTGTGTCTTTGAGCATGCAGTGCTTTGCATGCTGCTGCCTGAGTATTTGCAGTGCACAGCAGCGGGGAGAAGCTGGCATGACTCAAGTCTCCACCTGGGTGTCTGTCCCCAGCCCCGCAGAGAGGCATTCAGCAGCTTCCAATCTTTAAACTCCATCTTTGAAGCAACCACTGTCACCACTCTAGTGTCCTCTCCAGGAGGAGGACCTGCCATGGCTGGAGCAGGCTGCATGGAGCTGATGGCCACAAGCAATGAACCACTGGGGTCACACGAGCCTGAAGAGCGGATGAGACCCAGGCTCTGCATATTGAGGTGGTGGCTGGGCTGTGTCCCCAGTGCCTCCTTTCCCAGCATGACAGAGATAGATGAAGAGAAGGCCCTGGAGCAGGATGCAGCTACAGAGACCTAGGGCAATACTCATTGCTGTTTTGCAGAGCAGAGGTGAAGAGCCAGGAAGATGCGACCAGTCTGAGACATCCCCATGCCAGTGTAGATAATGCCTGCAGTATAGGATCAGGCTGAGTGTCCACCAGCAGTTTCTCCTGGCATGGTGTGACTCGACATGTTTGGGACAAGCCACCTTGCCCTCAGACAGGATAAGTGTTGCATGGCACTGAGGATCCCACCATCCTCCTCCAGGACAGGGCTGCTCTCAGCCTCAGGACAGCAGTAAGAATCAGAGTGGAGCAGGTATGGCAAGGGCTGGAACTGCACAGCAGCCCTTGTTTTTTTTTGCTGTCTTCTGTTTACAGGCAGTGCGGGCAGTCCAAGCTGTGACCATAATAAATAAAGCGACAGCCAGGGAGCAGAGCTCTCTGGTTTCCTGTACACCTCAGGCTGGCCAGGGTAAACATACAACAAGCTTGCACTTCAAACGGGGCCTGCCCACAGCACGTCAGCCAGCGCCCAGCCACGCGCCAAGCCAGCGCGAGCAAAGCCACTGATCAGGATGCTTCACAGGACAGGTCCCATGCAGGCAAAAAAGGGCAGTTCGACCAGCACAGCCCCATTGCCTTGTAACACCCTGCACTCAGCAGGCACCCACACCTTCTGGAACAGTTACCCATGCCCCTGGCACGTCAGGGACAGTCTGTAGAGCTGGGCTCTGGGGCATGTGGAAAACAGTGGGAAGAAATTCTTCATGATGAGTGTGGTGAGGCACTGGCACAGGTTGCCCAGGGAAGTTGTGGAAGCCCCCTCCATGAGAGTGTTCAAGGCCAGGTTAGATGCGGCTTTGAGCAATCTGATCCAGTGGGAGATGTCCCTGCCCATGACAGGGGGCTTGGAACTGAATGATCTTTAAGGTCCCTTCCAACCCAAACCGTTCTATGATTCTATGATTCCACACATATGCCTTGTAATTACCACAGCCCCACTCATGCCCAGGCTGCACGATCACAGGCCATCCTCAGACAAGCAATGTCAGAATGGGAACCAGGATGTAAGAAGCTCCACACCACTGGCTAGCTCTGCACTGGAGGGGAGGCACCTTGTGGCAGTGCCCTCTGCACTGAAATAATGGGAGAATACTGCAGCCTCCAGCTGCACTTGCCTCGCGTCCCTGCAAGCCTTTTCCATCCATCCCTCTGTTCCACTCACACCATACAGATAGCAATCCAGGAAGTGCTAACTCATCCAGCGCAGATGAGGACTGGCATCACTGTCCCTTGGTGTGTCATAATGACACAGACCCTGCACATCGGCGTGACACATCTCGTTTCGAGTTTGGTCCTATCCCTGCTCTCAAGCTTGTAATCCCAAACCTCCCTATCACTCTATCCAGTCCAACAAGATCCTACCAGTGGGAGCTGAATGTGGCTGATTCTCCCCAACAAACAGCTTGGGATGCCTTTGAGCAGATACTGTCAGCAAGTCAGGCAAAGCCATGGGCTGGGAGGAAGCTCAGTGCACAGCCTGTACAGCCTTGTTATATAGATCCTACATGGCTTTGTGGTACCGTAATATAAGCCCCAGCCACTTGCTCCTGTGTCAAGGCTTTGACCTGCTGGATGAGAGCCAGCAATTCTCTCTCTGGCCTGGTTTCTGTTCAGAGGAGAGGGAGAGGGAAGAGAGACCCTATGGTCCCCACATTCAATCCTTCTGGGGAGCTGAGACTGGGACCTGCTGCTGGACGGGATGCTGCAGCCAGCCTGGGAGACTTCCTTTCGTAAACTCTTGTGCCACGGCAGAATGGAGGAGCTGGGAGGTGCATGGAGGTCACACTCCTCATCTGAGCCTGAGGATGGAGGAGGGAAAGAGTCCCAACATCATAGTTGCAGAGTGTGCGAGTCTCACTCACCCTGTGCCAGGGAGGAGCAGAAGAGTCCTGCCATGAGTGTGCACGCAGCCCCATCAAGCACCCTGCTTGCCCTGCAGACGCCTCACTGCCCCTGCCAATGCCGCTCCTTCTTCATCCAACATTGCAGCTTGCTAGCTCTGCTCCAAACTGGTGGCCCAGCAAACCCCAGAGCACCACTGCATCCCTTGTCTGTCATCTTCAGTCCCTCACACAGAGGCCTTTCCAAATCAAACTTTACTTTCTGCTTCTCAACGTCAGGGGTGGCCCCAGCCCTGCAGAGCCGGGGGATTCCCCAAATCCACAGCTCTGCTCAACTCTCCAGTGCTGCAGCAGCAGAGAAAGCAATGTGTGGCTCTCTTCCAGGGCTGGCGCCAAGCAGCCCAGCTCTCGGCGCCCAGCAAGCACCACGAAGTGCTGGGGAAAGCTCAGGGTCTGCTCCTGAGGGAGAACCGACGGCCAAATGCCTGCTGCAGCCCGCCCCGCTCTGCTCCTTCCGGAGGGGCTGATCATGCAAGATGCTTGGCTTCCCTCAGCTCATGCGAACTGCAAAGCAGCGTGCGAAGGCAGGAAGGGGAAAATGAGAAGCTGCATGGAGAAAAACCTTTCTCTGCACACAGCCAGCCCCTGCTAGATCTTCAGGCTCCCATAATTCATATGAGCCACTAGCCACAGGCAGATGTGAGCAGGAAAGTGGGACAAGACCATTCCTGAGAAGAACCTGAAAGGCCATATAGGCTGGCTCAGGGAGAAACGTCCCCAGCCCTGGCACAGCCTCAGCCCCTGTAGAACAGGCGGATCTGGCCACATGTGGCTGGCGAGATAGCCCAGGCCATGAGCAAGTGTGCAGCACTCGGATATTCCTTGGGTGATGTGGACACAAAGCCTCAACCACAGTTGGGCACAACAGCCACAGAGTGGCCAGGAGATGCTGTGGGTGCCGAGCCAGTCACTTCCACCCCACGTGTCACCTTCACTTCTCCCAAAGTCCATTATTATAGGGTTCCACATGAGGGCTGGGATGGAGAAAAACACTATTTTATTACTGCAGGGTTGCATGAGAGGTGAGATGATTCATGGGCATGTTGTTGTGGGGTGGCAGAGAGAGGTGAGGAGGGCAGCAGGTAGCCAGCTGTTAATTGTCCGGTGGCAGAGGGAGCCGGCAACCCTGTTTAATCCTGATGGAATGCATAGCGGCCACAGGTCGTTGCAGGATTGCTGGAATGGTACTGCTTGAGTGCTGCACGCACCTGGGAGTGCGTGGCCCTTATCTCCATGCAGATGCCGTGCCCAGGCAGAGAGCAAAACACTGGGTCTGTGCCAGAGCAACAGCAGTGCCTACCCCGGTGGCATCACCCAGGATCTCCAGCATATCCCAAGTGAATCCTAGACCACACTTGGCACTGGATTCCAGGAACCAAAAAGTTTCCAGTGGGTCCTTACCAGCTGGCTTGCCATTAAAGAGTTTGAATATCTATTTTTCCTCCTGAAAATTTTCACTGTGATGAAATTGCAGAACAAATCCTTCTCCAAGGGAAAGCAGGTGGGGAGACAGAGGGGCGCTGCAAAACCGGAATATAAACACACACTGAAAGGAGCAAAGAGGTTTTTCTTGATCTCAGAGATGCAAGTCTTAGGGCCAGATTTCACCCTACGTGTTCTTCATCAAATAAACCACAATAAAAGCAAACCCCAAGGAAATGCCCCTCCCAGGGCCAAGGGAAACTGCATTACAGGCAGGACCTGCCTGCCCTGACTCCTCCGGGATGTGGGGAGGGAAGGGTGTTCCTACAACCCAAGGGGACCCTTGTTCCCTGGTGCTGCCTCTGGGGACCCCAAAGCCAGCGTCTGGGGTGGAGTGGGAAGACGGCCCTTAGGGAGTGGGGACCATGCACTCTGGTGGAGATGGCCACTGCACCCCAGGAGGTGACCATGCACCCTAGGGTGGCACTCTACACACCAGGGAGGGAGACAGTGCACGTGAGGGAGGGGGGACCGTGCATCACATTGAGGGACCATGCACCGCAGAGAGGGGACCACACATCCCAGAGAAGGGACAGTGCAGCCGGGTGGGGCTGTGCACTCTGGGGAGGGGACACATACAGTGCCACAGTGGACCCCGAGAGGGATAACCATGCACCCTAGGAGGGGACTAGGCAGACCGAGTGGGGCTGTGCACCCTGGGAGCAGGGTGGGGGTGGGAGGGGTAACCACACACCCCGAGGTTGGGTGGCAGATTCTGGAAAAGGGACAGTGCGCCCCGGCACCCCAAAGCTGTGGGGTTTCGTCCATCCCGGATAGGGGGAGAGAGTGCACCCTGGGAGATAAGGGATGGGTAACCGAGCACCCCGGGGGACGTTTTGCATTCCTAGGGGCAGCACGAACCATGGGGAGGGGTGTGCATCCCGAGGGTGGCTATGCATCCTGGGGTCTACCACGTACTCCGGGGACGGTTGTGCATCCCGGGGACTGTTGTGCATCCAGGGCGGCGGGTGGAAGGGGGTACCCTTGAGGGGGGAGGGGTTGTGCATCCCGGGGGGTACCACGTACCCCATGGGGGAGTACATCCCGGGGAGGGCTTTGCATCCCAGGCAGGGCTGTGCATCCTGGGGGGGGCGGGGGCGAGTACTACTTGGGGGGAGTTGTGCATCTCAAGAGGGTACCACATCCCGGGGGAGGACTGTGCATCCTGGGCTGTAGGGGGGGTACCACGTCCCCGCGTGACCGCGGGGAGCGGGCGCGAAGTGTCCCCCTGCGCGGGGTGGCTCGCAGGCAGGAAGCGTGCCGGGGCTGCAGATTGGCAGCGCCGTGCTCCAATGGAGCGGCAGCGGCTCCAGCGGCTCCGCACCGCCTGCGATCCCCATCTCAGCCAGCCCGGCGCGGGATCCCGCTCCCGGATCGCGAGCACCATGGACACATAGCCTCGGCGCCACGCAGGAAGGTAGGAAACCCATCCCGTGCCTCCCAAAAACCCGCGGGGAACGCCCCGATGCCGCGGTGATGGGCGCAGACTACTCCCCACGGCGGTTTTGCTGCTCGATCGGGAAAGTTGAGGGATTTGGGGGCTGTCCTCGCGAATCAGCTGGCAGAGGAGATGCCCTTTTGCTTCTTCTCGCCTGTCTGGGGGTAGCCGGTGCTGCTCCACTCACTTCTCCCCCTGATGTGCCTTTACCTCGCGCGAAGATGCTCTGGGATGGATGGAGTTCTCGGCTTGGGAACTTGGAACTCTTTCCCCAGCCCCCCCCTGTCTCTGGGGATGGTTTTCTGGAACAACACCAGGCAAAGCACCAACTTGGCAGGGCCCTCTCTCTTCTCATGGGGGGTCCCGGGAGGGAAAAGCTGCTCCCAATTAGGAGAGGCGCGGCAAGAGGCGCTTTCCCTTGCGCGGGCACTGGCAGGGCTCTGCCTGCCTTGTCCCTCTTTGCCCCGGGACGCCATCTCAGCCACGACTTCTCCATCCTCTGCCAACCCCTGAGGGTGCTCAGCTATGGCCTGTGCCCGCTGCCACCCTTACAGGCGGACTGTTGTCATCCCTCAGGCCCCCTCTGGTTTCTGGCTTCAGGTATCAAAGGGGGCTGCTGGACTGAGCTTGGCTCGGACACCACTGTCAGCAAACCCAGACCCTGCGGTGACAGGGCTAGGAGGTGCCCTGGGAACCTCATTTTCCTTCTGCCTGGTCACCATGGGGAGAAATCCAGAGCTACAGCAACTCATGGACATGTTGCTGTTCCCGAAGCAGTGTTGGATCCACCAGCATTCGTGGTGGCTGGTGCCAAGCCACCCAGGGTTGGCCGAGCACCTTGGGTGCCAGGAGGTGCCTGCTCCTTGCAGGCTGCAGTCACGTCTGGCCTCCACGTTTGCAGGAGGAGGTGGGGTGTTTGCACTCTGCATCTGTTTATAGGAGGGCAAATCACAGTGTGATTACACACGGAACCCACGACATCCCAACCTAGCACAGGACAGAGGAGTTGTGGGCTGGTGGAGGCTGAGCTCTCAGGGCTCCTGGGGCAAGAAGGTTGAGGACAGGATATGGCCACCATGTCCCCTCAGCACCCATGCACCCTCTGCTCCACTGACCTGGCCCTTTTTGGGGGAGTAAAACAAGGCCACATTTTTCCAGAGACCTGCAAACTGACCTTTGGTAGCTGAAGTATGATGGAATCAGGGACACAGGTTGTGTACGGGGTCACGCGTCGGCAGGGGTAGGTGGACAGAGGAAGTGAGGTGGAGTAGGGTGGTGGGGAAGGGTCCCTGGGCCAAAACCCTGGGGAATGCAACTGAAAACAGAGGCTGCCTGCAAGAAACTGGGAGAAAAGCAGCTCTGTTTTTGCCCTGCCTCCTGCTCCATGTCTTCTGGGAACCTTGCAGGGAGGGGAAAACTTGACTTGATTAAATCTGATAAGCCACTTTTTCCCCATCCCAGAGAACTGTCCCAGCAGTGGGGGGAGGAGGTTGCTTGGCCAAGTGCAGGCCCTGTTTGTGAAGTATGAATGAATGACTCATGGTGCGTCAAGTCTCCTCGCCGTCTTCATCGTGGCAGCAGTGGCAGTTCCCCTTTGCATCTGCGAGGTTTATCAGAAGCTGTCATGCTGGGTGGGCATCTGGGCAGCCCACGCCTGCATCCCCTAGCCTGCAGGTACCTTGCTTCCTCTGCCTTTCTCACAGCTTGCCTGGACCATCCCAAGTGGGGAAACACCCATGGATGGTGATGGTACACAGCATTCTTACCTACCATGAATAAGCCAAGCACTCGGTTCAAACCCTCTCTTTCCACTCTGCTCTTCTTTAAAGGCGACTCTAAGACTCTTCCTGCTCACGCAAAAGCTCAGCCTCCCTCTGGTTTCCTGCCGAATGCGTTCCTGGAGAGCTTATTCCCCTGTGCGTTTGTGCCAACATTGTGCTTTTAGTTCAAGACCTCTTCTCCCTCTCCGGTGTTTACCCTGGTGTATTTATAGCTTCCTTGTTAGGTTAAAAAAGCCAAAAGATTCTTGTCTCCTCTTCTCCTATGGGTCTGGCTCTGGAGGAAAGCCACCTCTCAAGATACTTCCCGCAGGAGGGGGCAGGTGATGGCTTTTGGCTTGCTTCTCTCCCTTTGGAAAATTGTATCACCCTATCCCAGCTTGTTTCCTCTCTTCTTGTTCAGGTGTAGGAGAGGATGGCTCTGCTCCTGCCAAAGATGTAGCCAAGAGCAGAGATTGGATGAGACAGGAGCTCTTCTGTATGGGCAATGCACCGGGGCCTTGCCAGCATTTGGGATGCTGATATCAAGCCAGCATCAGGAATTAGCCTTGGGATGTCTGGGGTGACTCGCTGGGATGTTTAGAGAGCTTTTGGTTTTTCTAAGTGTTCCTGTGGTTACGACAGCATCGCGTGTGTGAAAATCACTGAATCTCTCTGGCTGGGGAGGTAGTGACCTTACAACCCAAGTTCCTGCCAGTGAATCTCTCTGCATCTCCCAGTGATGCTTTTCTTCTCCCATGCAGGCTGTAAAGGTGGAGAAGGTGCAGATGCCTTGCAGTTGTGGTTGAGCCGTCTTCTCCAACAGCTAGGTTCCCATGGACTATTTCCATGGAAAAAAAAAGGAAAATTCCTCTGGAAATTAGAAGCAGGTTTGTGGTGTCAGGGATCAGTGTGTTAATAGGAATTATCTCTCAAGCCTGGCTGCTTCCCAGGTCGCTGAGTCACCTTGGCATGGGGGTGGGACAGGGTGAGCTTCAGGCTATTTTGGACAGTCACAGCACCCGTTGCCCCTGGAGCATGTTCTGGGCTCTCCAGTACAGCGTAAGGCTGGGATGAAAGGTGTGAGTCTTCCTTCTCTCCAGTGAGTCTGGGACATGGGAAAAAAGTGGTAAACATCTCTGGTGTTTGAGGAGGGGGAGGTTTGGGAGGAGAGGGACAAGAAGTCTACCAAGACCTGAATCACCCTCCATCCTACTGAGACTGTGTGCTGTGCTTACATCTGGGCAGCAGAGCCTGAGCTTGCTCCAGTGTGGATTGTTGCTTGCTGAAAAAGCTTACCAGGGTTTTCTGAAGGATCTGGTCAGGAGAAGGTCACATAAGCCAGTGCCCTGCTCATACATGTTTCCTGAAGATGCTTTTGAAGACAACAAGCAGGCTGGAGGAACCTCGGGTGAGACGTGGAATGGTCGAACGTGTGGCTGGCCTGTCTGGGTGGCAATGGCCAGTGCAGGTAAGACCATGCATCGAACTGGAGAGGGGAGGGTGCTGAAAGTGTTTGAAAATAAAGCCTGGGCTCCCCAGCGGCTACTTGGCTCTGGTCCCCTCCTCTCTATACAGAGTCAGCTGAAATAGAAACAGCCTAATAAAATTGGTTATGGACCTGCAGAGATTGCCTTATAGGGAGAGGTGGAAAAGTTTAGGGATCCTTTATCTAATGAATTCCTGATGGTGGAAAGGTCGTTTGAGCATTTTCTGGTTTACTCCACCTCCTAAAGTGAAAACAAGGGATGCTGAGCCTTGTTGAAAAGCCAACATTGGAAACACTGAGGGGAAGAGAGGATGGAAAAAGCTACCATTTTCAGGGGAACATCATCTATGCAGCGATTTGGGGACAGTCTTCTGGCTTGGGCAGAAAGACACTGCCCCTCAGTTTCATTCCACCTTGGGAGCCCTGAAAAGGGCTTGAGGATGCCACTCACCATCCTGCTGGCAGCTCTGAGGGGTGTGGATGTCCCCGCAGGGGAGCACATGGGGGTTCGTGGGGCTGGCACAGCATCCCTGGATCACATCCCCACAGCCTGGTTCAACAATGCCCATCCAGCTGTTTCCTATGCCTTCCTGTGCTTTCACCAGCCTCTTCCTTTGGGACTGAAAACCCTGCATGCTTCATCCTGGCCATACCAATAGCTACAGTTGGAGCCAGAGACCTCACCAGCCCCTCTTTGATGAAGGTCAGCCTGGGCATCAGTGCCTCTTGAGTTCAGTAACACTGTGACAGGCGCTATTCAGGCCTCACCCTCCTGCAGAAGTAGCTAGGAAAACTAAAAAGTGCCCTCATGCAGGGTCTCCATCATGAGCTGGCCCAGCACTGTGCCTGTGTTGCAACAGAGCTCCTGACAGCTGTGCTGCAACAGCCCCGCAAAGGTCCCTGGGGATGGCTTGGCCATAGTGGCCTGCCTTGGTTTTGCAAAAGCTGCTGTCACGCAGGGTGCCCGGGCCAGTTGGCATCTCCCCAGACTTTCTTACAGGGCCAGGGCTAGTCCCCAGCCTCTGGGGAGGCTTGCAGGAGCCTTTCCTTTGCTTTCCATGAGTTTTGCCCAAGACCTCAAGGCTTAGGAGGAGCTAGTGGACCCAAACAGCTGTTGCTCCATCCTTGTCTTGCAAGGGACAACACACAACCTCGGGGGGGTCTTCAGTGTTTCAGCTGCTTTTGATTTTTTTCAGCTCCTGTGAGGCTCCCAGCAGGCTGTTTTGTAGCACTTCTGAGGCTGGTTCACCCCATCCCAGCTTTCAGTTTGCAACTTCATGGCTGGAGTGTGTCTGTATCCAAGGCAGTGTCCCTTTTCCCTTGGCATCTGGCTCCGTTTGCCCTCTCCAGCTGGGGCTGTGCCCAGGGTCTTTGTACCCCCACAACCCAAAAAACCGTCTCGGTGCCTTGCGCTCCCCAGCTGGCACGTTCCCCTCGCTGCAGCTCCAGGGGCAAGTGGTGCAGGCAGGTGGAGGATGTCTCCACCCTCTAGGTGCCTGTGAGTCCGAGGAGCAGTTGGTGTGAACTCTAGAGCAGCTAGTCCCTGGGAGCATCTTGTTGACACAGCTCTCAGACTGCTGCACATCCCCATCCCTCCTTCCCAAATGGACATTGCAGATATTTTCTGGGCTCTTTGGCAGCTCTGACAGCTGGGCAGTTTGCCTTGGAGATGCCTTGGAGGGTACCGCTCAGCCAGCAAGACATGGAGGTTTGGACTCAGAGCAGTCCGGGAGGAGAATGCTGAGATGCCCAGGCTCGGATGGAGCAGGAGCAGTGATTGTGCTGTGCTTGGGATGGGTGAAAGATGAAAGTGAGGCGAAGTCTATGGGGAAGGTCATCGTGTTTTTCACTCCTTGGCTGCAGTTGTAAGAGCGAGATGGGTGCTGGCCTGGCACAGTGTGTCCTGCTGCATCCCCAGACGATGTCCCCAACAAACATGTCCACATCAGGGTGGTTAATGGTGAGCAGGTCCAGCCATGCATGGATGATTTTCTTCCTTGAGTTCCTGGGAAGGTTCCTGAGAGCTTTTTCATGCTTTGCCTGTCTGCCAAGGGCAGAGGGACCATGCAGCAGTATTTAACTGTCCTGGGCACACAGAGGACCTCAGCAATGCTGGCAGCAACGTGGCTGCTGCATGTCCATCAGCAACAACATTTCAGGGATGGCAGTGAATGCCTCTTCACCATCCCTCACCACAACCAGAGGAGGGTGGAGTAGAGCCGGAGGCAGCATTTGTGGCCAGCTTTGTGCATTTCTAATTACCAGCTCGCCTTGCCTCCATGTGAGAGGTTACTTCACCTAATTTTTGGTGAAATGATACATTTTTCTCAGTAATTCAATAGCGTGGGCAGGCTGCTTGCTGATGGAGAGCCAGCAGCCGGCACCGAGGAGCCTGTGTGCCGGGCTGCCGGCTGTAACCACCTTCCCCGGGCGATGCAGGAATGCTGACCTAATAGAACAGACATTTAAAGAGTAGTTTTGGAGTGCAGCTCGGCTCAGATTCAGCTTCCACGCACGGTTGCTGGCTGCAGTGGGGTCTCTACATGCCCCAGCAGGACCTGGGTACCAGCACAGAGAGAGGGGACATCCTTGATGGGAGCTGGGCACTATGGCATGAGCCCTCCTGGCTAGCAAACAGCACAGCAGCTGCATTAGTTTCTGGAAGAAAAGGCTGCATCAGGGAGGCTGTCCCAAGTTGTAAGCTGAGGCTGGGTTCAGCGCCTGGCTGCGGCTCTCTCAGGGCTGGAAAAGCCGTGGTGTTTCACTCTGACATTTTCCAAATGAGATGTTTTGATTTTTTTTTTTCTTAATTTTATTTTATTCCCCACCCCAAGGTAATGTTTGGAAGCCAAATTTAGCTCAATTTAACTCAAACTATTTTAAAAAAGTAAAACCACTGAAAACTAAACAAGGCCTATCATTTAGAACAAAATGTTTTGGTTTTCATTTTCCTTTTGGCACGAAAACCACGTACTTCTTTTTTTTTTATTTTTCCATTTCCCTCCTGACCCACAAACAATTTTATTATATTTTTCCTCCTAGCCGTTTCCCAAGATGGGGTTGTGCATCATAGCCAGGGGAGAGGCGAGCCCCGGTGCTATTCCCAGTGGGATGGGGGTCCTGAGATGGATGCATCCCCATGGAGGCTGGAAGGATTTTGCATTGACTCAGCTGGGAGCTCCTTGCAGAAAAGGGAGGGCACAGGCGTGGGATATGGGATTTGGGTCTCTCCTGGATCTCCTACGGTGATATGAGCCCCAGGGTTGAGCCCTGCTGGTACCTAGCTGGGCATGGCTGTGCCACGGGTGCTGTGCCCTGCTGCCAGGCATCCCTAACGGGAAGGGCGAGCTCTGGCACTGCCTTTTCTCCTTGTTTATCCAGGTTTAAAATTAATCTGACCTTCCCTGGCTCAGACTTGTGTAAACACTCGCTCCCGCCATCCCAAGGGGAGCCCTTTCCCCAGCTTGTGCTGTCACTGACACCTCTGAGTGAGGTCCCCACCAAGACCCAGATACTGTGGGTGCTGGCGCAATGGTGGGGAGCCTTCTCTTGCTGTAAGTGTGCCAACCCCCTCCCGACAAAGGCACCTCTGGCTGTAAATTAGGGCACGGTTAATCCTCCAGTGCAAGCTGCCAGAAGGCTGGATGCCCAGATCCAACATCTCTGGGCCGGGCAAGGGGTGGCTGCAATGCCTCCATCCTAGGCAGGAGCCCACACACTGGATCCAGCAATCGTTTCCCTGGCCTTGACCCCTCTTTCGCCTGCTGACCCAACCCTGCATCCTCCATCCTTTGCCAAATCTCAGCTCTCTGCTCTGCCGCACCCTCACTGGGCTGTAAACTGGGCATGGAGTGAGGAAGGGATGATAGGGAGCAGTGCCAGGTCCTGCCGTGCTGCAGAAGCAAGCACCCGACTCGTCCACCACCTGATTTTATTTTATTCCCCTCTCAGTGCCTCGCTGCATACCGCAGCCGTGCTTTTTATAGCCCCCAGCTGCAGCCTCGGCATGCTCCTGGCCAGCTTCCCGCTGCAGCCCTGCTCACTCAGTGCCAGCAGCCCCGGCCGAGGGGGGAACGGATACCGTCCCCGGGGTCCCCGCAGCGGTTCAGCGAGAGGAGAGCATGGACTGCAGAGGAAGGCAGATAATTAAACCCTAACCCAGAGCCATGCTCCCGTGCCGGCAGAGGCATTTAAAGAGCCGCATTAGTCACCCCATTGGAGCCGGCGCGTGCCGCGTGCCAGGTCAGAGGTGAGTGGCGGTGGCCTGTCCCTCGCCATCCCCTCGGTGCGGCCCAAGAGTGTTTCCAGCATGCTAGAGCTGCTGGCTCCTTCCATGATCCAGGTTGCTCTGCCTTGAGGGGTGTCCACAGCCCCCCTGCTACTTCCAATTCCCCTCCCTCCACCTCTCTGGCAGTGTTGCACTACTATGAGAGAGGTTAGAGGGAGGTTAGAGGTTCCTGCCCGCTCCCCAGGAGCGCTTTTATGAGCATCTAGGGCTTGCCTCTGAGTTTCTGCATCCTGCAGCCATTTCTGTGGCTGGGATGCTGCTATGGGGTCCAGAGCAAGAAGGAAGGCATTAAATGTGTGGTCTGTTGCAGCCTGAGTGCCCAGAGCATCCCTCTGTTGAGTTGCAATGTTTGCAAAGAGGGGGCAGACAGCCAGTGGGCAGGGAGCGAGTGTCTTAGCTGGGAAGCAGCAGCAGGGGCCCAGCAGCTCCCTCCCCATGCTTTCTCCAGACGTGATTTCACCGCCACAAGGAGGGAGTGCGGCCAAGGGACGAGCCCTGCTCGCCCCAGCGGCACCCGTCTCTCTTGCTGGGGCGTTAGTCATTTGGCCTGTGGCTGCGGACGGGATGTGTCCGGGGTCCCCACAAGTGGGGAGGCTCAACGAGCCTGCTTTTCTAGGATGCTGCCAGGGCAAAGAGGGAGGAATGGTAGGACGGACAGATGGAGTGGCTTCTGGGCTCACAGCCTCCTTGGGGAGGGGCAGAAGGTAGCAGTGAAGCCGGATTTACACTGGGCATCTCCAGTCAAACAGGTGGGTCCTGGACGGGGCCAATTTTGCTGGGCTGGCGCCCGCAACTGCTCCCCAGCCTCCTGATGTGACCTTTTGAACCTGGGTATGGCAGCATGGAGGCAGATGAGGCGCTGCAGGGAGGCAGCATTCCACTTCAGTGATGGATTTGGGAAGATGTCCCAAGGAGAGGGTTTCTGTGGAGTTTTGTGGGTGCCTCAGAATGGGGGGGAGACCCCAAGCAGCCAGAGAGCCACATGGGAACCTGCCACGGTTTTTTACTGTACACGGGCAATGGGGGTGTTGGGTGCCCACAGCTAATTTTAAACCTTAGCCAAAACATCTTATTCTGCCTACAACTGGGAGGCAGGGAGAGGCCAGGCAGTGAAGTACTGGTGGTGCTGCCGTGTGGCTGCCAGCAAGCAGCTGAGCCTGGGCAGCCTTGTCTGCACACAGGCAGAGCAGTGGGCAGGGGAAGGCAGGGATCTGTGAGGGTGTGGAGGAAGGGATGTGCAGGGGTCAGTTTTCCTCAAGAGCCAGTTGTACTTTTAACCCAGTGCGGGTGACTGCGGGATATTTTTTTTGGGGAGTGAGGGTGGTGTGCTCCCAAATCTGCTCCCACCTTGCACCCCTTGAGTGTTGGGGTCTTGCCAGCAGCTCCCCAGACCTTGGGTGAGCTGGAGGTTGATGGGGGGCTGCGGGAAGGGGGAGCTGCTTGTGCCGCAGGCCAGGTGCTGAGCATGCCGGGAGAGTGGAAAGCCTGGGAGACTCGTTCTGAAACAAGGCTGCTCTTTTATTCTCCTTTACGACTGCATTTTAATATCCACAAACACCCCTCCCTCCCCGGGCTGCTGCCAGCAGAGCCTGTATCGCCTGTGCTTGGCCTGCTGAGAAACCCCAGCCAAACCCTGGGCCCCAGCACAAGGGAGAGGATTATTTTTCCCCCCTCATTTTTTTTTTAATATATGTTTTCTATAACTCTAATTAGACAGGCTTGAGCCCCAGCCAAGGCAAACGCACCTGGGGGAGCCTTGCCTTACAGACCCCATCTGCTGTTTCGGGGGCTCTGCTCCCCACACAGCCACTGCCTGGCTCCTTTACAGGGGAGGGGGCTGTTGGGGAGGGGGGGCTATAGGACCACTCCCACGCCAAGCCACAGAGCAGCCTCCACGTAGGAGGAGAGCTTGACGAGGCAGTGTGGGGAGATGCTGCAGAGGCAGTGGGGGCACCCAGCAGAGCCCCATCCCGCGGCAAGACCCCTGTCCGGCGTGGAGCTGAGGTATTTCTCCTCATATCAGTGCTGCTGTGGTGGCACAGGGGCAGGATGCTGTGGGAGGGGGATGCAGGTATTGCTCTCCTGGGGGGACAGTGTGGGTACATCAAGGGGTCACAGCCCCCAAGGGGTCACAGCGTATGCCCAGGGAGGGAGGATGTGAGGGCTTCCCAGCATGTACGGGTGGGTGTCAGGGTGTGGGACCACCTACTCAGTGACACCCATCCAAGGACCATTCGCGAAAGCAAGCAGGAGACATCCGCGTGCCAGGCCACTACAATGGCTTGCACTGACAGCCAAATCCATGCTGCACTGAGCTTCGAGTGCATCTTCCCATAACTGCTGGCTTTCTTGTGGGGGTTTCTGGCTGGGCTTTTCTTCCTCTGGTTGTTTCTGGGGCAACCTGAAAGCCCCCGTGACCATTGGACTGAGCAGGGCCATCACCCCTACGCTGGGGTCTGGTGGGTTCCACACCACATCTGCACCTCGCTGGAGCCAAGGGAGCTCTTGGGGGTCTCTGCTTGCCTGTGTTTGGAGTCCTACCTCTTCTGTAATTGGGTTGCACACCCTGACTGCGTTATGTGGACCAGGGAGAACACTTCTTCCACCACATGCCATCCCTCAGAGATGTGTAGGCGACAGCACTGTGCACCCAACTCCATTCCCAGGGAATGATGCAGCACACCGTCCCCTCCCACTCCATCTGCCCAAATGCTGATCTGCCCAAATGCTGAGCAGGCAGCGCTGCTGCAAACTGCCCTCCCTGTGCCAGGGGTGCCAGTGACTGCATTGAGGAGTAACTCCACCAGTTAGTTCGCCCTTTACCCACACAGCTGGCAGAGCAGAGATGCCTGCAAGCAGAAACACCGAATGCTTTGCGATGAACCCCACAGGTACACCCAAGCCCTTTGCACAAGCACTGCCATCCCAGGGCACCAGTAACTGTAGCAGCAGCAGCTTAAATTATAAAAAGCAGGATCCATCCTCACCAGGACGTGCTGGCTCTCTTCAGGTGATGGGCTGGGCTGGGGGAATTGCACAGGCTGGAATGTGCTTCCATACCACTCTGCTGTGGCGAGTGTGTCAGGCTGGAGGGTTTCCCTGTGTATGGGGGGATTTGTGGGCATGGTAGCTGCTGGTCCTCCTTGCCTCTGACCAGAACCAGGGCTGTGCAGAGGGCAGCTTGAACATTTTGCAAAGGATTTCGGAGCTGCCTTGGCCTCCAGTCAAAGCAGGCTGCAACGGGAACATTTCGAAATTCTTTTGGACAAGAAAAATTCCACGGGCAGCCCCCCTCCAGAGAAAGTTTGGGATGGCTGAAATGTTTGGAGTGAGAGGCTTCTTGCTTTTGTTTACTCTGAACTGTAACGTTGGGAGCGGGGAACCAAAAAGGAAAAAAAAAGACAATAGGAGCCTGTAAACAGAGCTGGCCCCAAGCAGGGCCAGGGCATCTCTCCAGTATTGTGGAAGGAGATGTGTCAGCACACTCACCCTATTTTCCCTGTTTTCCCCCCAGCTCGGATACGATTGCACTTAATCTTTAAGGAGAACTTGGTTAGGTTCCCCCCCCCAGCAGAAAACAAGCTGGTGGGTGTGTTTTCAACCTTCTGAATTCTGGCAGGGCACAGTCCCCAGCCCCGGCACTGCGCTGCAGCCCCTGTCCTGAGCCGTGAGCTTCTGCCTCAGCTTTTTCCCACTTCTTGCTGCTTCTCCACCCCTTCTTTCTGCTTGGGGGCTGCCATCTAATTGACCTGCACATGGCAGGGAGTATGGATGCTGCCACAGCGAGGTGTTTCCCCAGCCTGCCTCCCTGCCGTGTGTTTCACACATCCACTGCATCCACTGGGCTACCTCCCCTTAGGAAAGCACAGCAGTAGGGTTGTCTCCAAGTTTGGAGAAGACAAACAGTGATTGTCACACCGGGTGCCAGAGCTCAGCACCTGCATCTCCACATTACACCTGGGGGTCTGCAGTTACCATCCTCCCCACTTACAGGGTCACCGCTGGTGGGGTGCAAAGGGTTAATGAACCACTCTTTCATGGTGGCTTTATTTGTCTGTCCAGGTGGCCCTAATGACACCTGAAATCCCTCTTTGGCTCAAAAGGAGTTTTGTTTTGCAAAAGGATTGACAGCAAATTGCTAGCTGGGGGAGCGTTTGTGGCACGGTATGGTGAGCTGTTTGTTTTGGCCCTGCTGCCCTGCAGTGTTTTGACTGACCTGGGCACCTTCGTGCCTTGGGGATGGAGCTGAGCCCAACGGCTCCCAGGCACCAGCCAGCTTTGGAGCACAGGGAAAGATGGAGGACCAGGCAGGAGGATGCTGTGGGGCCCTGTTCCTGCTTAGTGTTCCTGGCTCCAGGATGGAGTTTGTTGTGACTGTCAGGAGGAACTGGGCTTTTGTGAGGCGCTGGCATTTATATACACATAAATGTCCATGCCTGACATCTATGGATGCATACACTCTTGTGTCAGCTCAAGGGGCAGCTTACGAGGGGTTGCAGTTGCTGCTGTAGAGGTGAAATGCCAGGATGCAGGCTGGTACTCAGCTGCCCCATTATGCTGGGCACTGTGGGTTCACCAAAACCTCTCTCAGACTGGGCTGAGGCCCTGGAGCTGTAAAATATCACAAATTCTAAGATCTTCCTGGGACAGGAAAAGACTTTCCCAGCCTGCTGTAATCACTGGGTGGCCCAGCTCCCTGCCAGCAGGTCCCACCCATGTCCCCAGATCTGGCGCTGTGCCCATCTGCATCCCGCAACCCTGTGCTGAGGACAGTGGGGACACAGCTCCCCCACAATTCCATCCCTCCATCCTAAAAATAATCTCCCAGTACAGGACCAGTAGGTTCATTTACAGCCAGGAAATTATTTTTAGGAATTTCTCTTGGGATAGAGAGTGTGGGGATGGGGATGGAGAGGGGGAGACCCCTTCTCTCCCTCCTGCGAAAGCAACACTGCCAGCTGGCGTGGCGTTAGGGCTGCTGGCTGCTAACAGAGCCCTCCCTGTTTTGGCCCTTGCCGATGCCTCCGGTTACAACCGGGAGCCAGAGACCTCTCCTTCCCATGGGATGGAGCAGGGGAAGGCGGAAAACAGGACACTGGAGTGGGAGTTCCCTGGCTGTTGTAAGAGAAGAGCCTGACTTCCACAAAGCTACCACCATGCCGAGGCATAGGGTGGCCCCACAGCCTCTCAACACCAGGTCCTGCTAGTGGCTGCCAGCCTTACACAGGAGAGAGGTGACCCTTGGAATAGTGGGGGGGAATTTGGGGCTTGGCTTTGGACATCAGTGGGGTTGTGGTCAGCCGGGCATTGCATGGGGATATTAGGATGGGATTTGTTCTGGGTTAGATGAAGATGTGCTTGGGACCTGCCTATGCAGACGAACTTGTTCCTGGACAGCGCTGGGGTAGACCCTGTGTTTGGTCTGAACTGGGGTTAACCCCACTTCTGGGCTGCACTGGGTGTAGCCCCACATTTGGACTCTGCTGGGGTTAACCCTGTGTTTGGGCTGAGTTGGAGTTTAAACTCACATTTGACCCGAACTGGTGTTTAACCTCACATATGCCTGAACTGGGGTTAACCCCACTTCTAAGCTGCATTGGCTTTAACCCTGCATTTGAACTGTGTAACCCCTTGTTTGGGCTGTGCTGGGTTTAACCCCACATTTTGGCTGAGCTGTGCTTAACCCCACTCCTCGGCTGAGCAGGATTTAACCACTCATTGGGACAACACTGTATTTAACCCCAAGTTTGGATTGCGTTGGATTTAATCCCACTGAGTGTGATTTAAACCTTCTCCTCGGCTGTGTGGGTTATAATCCCACATTTGGACTGTCCTGAGTTAAGCCCCACACTAGGAGTGTACTGGGTTTAGCCATGCATTCAGGCTGAGCAGAACTTATTGGACTGCACTAGCCTGACAAGGAAAGGCTGCAACTGTTTTACTGGTTTAACTGGGATAATTCCAGCAGCGGGTGCTGGGGTTGCACTGGGTGCAGTCGTGCAAGTGTGTGTGCCAGCTCAGTTCAATCTGTTGTAGTTCCCCCCAGCACAAATGGCTGCTCAGCACCCCACCAAAGGTGTGCAGAGGAAAGGAACCCTTTTTTTTGAGGTCCACAAAGCATCAGAGGGCTGGGGATAGTGAGCAGGGCTCTCATCATCCCAGCAGTGCCCAGGATGGGCAAGAATTTGTCCCTGGGTGCTGCTTGTGGTCCTGGGGACTGTACATGGCCCTGGTTGGCCTGAAGGTAGTAGGGGACATGCTTGCCTCCATGCCAGCACCTATTGCTAGACTTTCTTCAGGAATGCTGCAGTTGGGAGAGTGCCAGTGGCATTTAGGGGACAGGAGCTGCTGGTTGCAGGAGCCATTGCAGCAATGAGGTTGATAATGCCCCCACCCTGAACATGCATGTTGATGCAATGATGATGGAAGTCACTTGTTCTGCAGGGGTGGGATACTGCCAGATTTCTGGATGCTGGGGCTCTTCAGAGTGGAGCACAGTGCTTCTGCAGGGCTGCTGGGAGGAGAGCCGGTAGTATGGCACTGTAGACCAAACCCTGCAGGACAGCAAGAAAAGGGGGTTCCTGCTGCTTCAAAAGGCTGCCGGCCTTGGTCATTTGGATGGGTTTCCCACAGCAGACACTGGCAGAGAGGAGGGTCCAGGGTGTAGGACCAGTGATGATCCCCCAGCTCAGAGGCAGGAGGAGAGTGATGCTATCCCCAAGGTGTTGGAACTGGATGGATTCAGGCATCACCTGTTGCCGGTAACTCCAGCAGGGACCAGGACTTGACGGGCAGAGCAGCCAAATGTTCTTGAGTTGTTTTATTCGCTATGTCTCCTTTGCTGCCCCAACCACCCTGGGGAGAGGTTAGGAGGCACCCCGGCTTTCTGTGCTTGGTGGGGAGCATCCTCCCCACTGCCATCTTCAGCACGGTGGCATGGCATAATCTGCTTGTGTCCCCACCCTTTCACCCAGATCTCTGTATGCATCTCATTTTCTTTGAAGAGCGACTTCAAATGAAGCAAAGCAAAAAAAAGAAAAAAAACCCAAAACCCAATGTCTTTCAAAGTGCCGAGCACAATGGAAAGTTGGCCTCCCCCAGGAATCTACTCTGGGCTTTGCCAGGCCACAGCGGGGCATGGCACAGAGCAGTTGTGCCTTAGGGACTGTCACACCCCACGCGGGCATCGGTGCCGATGCGCATGGCAGTGATTTGCCAGGGGGTGCATTTCAGCTTGTGGTGTTTCGGTTTGGATGCAGAAAGGGGTTTACCACAGGATTTCTGCCCTTTATCTCCCCCAGAACCTTTGAATGGGCTAAAATCATGTCGAGTGGGACAGAGGGATCAGCACACAATGGAGAGTGACACCTTGCAATTCTGGCTTTCACTCATGGGTGCCACGCACAGCCTGGTCATGCTGGCCATGCCAGTTGTTAGTGTCCTGTGCTGAAGGAGCAGAGTCAGGCACTGTTGCCCTCTCTGCAGATGCCAAGCCAGGGCCCCAGGCTGGGTCCCGCCGTCTCAGCCATGGCTGTGGGCAGCCACCCAGCCCCAGGCAGGCAGCAGACGCCTCTGGGTCCGGGATTAGCACGCCGAGAGAAAGAAAAGCTCCAATTGTTCCCTCTGTCCCGGCTCATGTCCAGGGCCCCTGTGCCGGGACTCCCTGTCCCCAGGATGTGTCGCCAGCATAGAGGGATGCTTTCTCTGCCTGTGTGCCCATCCATGCGGGAGTCAAGCCACTAAGGATGCCGTCAATGCACATGTGTGTGCATTCATTTGCACGCCTGTTTTCCTCTGGGTGTGGGAGTATGGGTTGCAGAGAGTAAGGAGATCCTTTCTGGGCAGGCTGTTTTGTAGCTCTGCCTGGCCCAGAGCACCTGGACCCCTGCCACGCCGCACCCAGGGCGGGTGAGGGCTATGGGTCTTCCCCTGTCCTGCGGCTCCTTCCCCTTTTCTTTGCGGCCTTTGAGCAGGCGAGGAAGAGCTTGCCCTTGTTTCTTCTCTCTGTGGTGATGCTCAGTTGTGGCTAGGTTTTGGCAGTGCTTGGACTTGTCATTTTCTAAGCCAATCTGGTGTCTGGGGTGGGGGGGCTGGGTAGATCCACTTTTCTGCCCTCTTCTCCCTTTCTGAGGCAAGGGAACTCATGAGGAGCTGGAGTGAGGTTGGGGGGACCCTGAGACAGAGGGTGATGGAAGATGGGAGGATGTGCCATGGTCCTCAGCGTGAGTGGTGGGGAATTGCTGAAGGGGTTGCCATGGAAGACAGGACTTCGGATGTGGCTGGGGATGGGATTTGCAGAGATTCCTTCTGCCTCTCTGTAAGGGTCTGGGGTGTCTCTGGGCGTGTTGGCAATACCACCAGCTCTGCCTTCACTCACTGCAGCGTTTGCTCAAAAATCCAGGGCAGTCAGGAGAAGAAATGATTTTATTTTAAAACTATTTTGCTCTCTCCACATTAACACGCTCTCCTTTCTCCCTGACACCCCCCCACCCTCCCAGCACCATCTCTTTAATTCTGGCCCACGTGGTGTTTGGAGTTATTTTTGGTTGCTGCTTTTAGGAGTATTTTAAGTCTTTTTTTATTTTCCATCACCAAAAAATGTTACTTTCAGGCTGAATGTTCCCAGTGAGTTACCAGCATAGTTTTGGCAGAGACCTTTTAATTGATGTTTCTTGGGAACATTTCTACGAGTGGTTTGGTAGGAAAAGCTTATGACAGTCTCATGAAATTATTTATGTTTGGGGCTTCTTTTTGAGGCTGCCTGGTGTGTTCAGGATGGGGGTGATGTGGGGTGCTGCACGCCTTTTGTCCCTGAACTTGCTGGGTTGCAGCACATCACCTGGTAGCTCTTTTTCCCATCACCACACAGTCTGGTCTGTGGCCATGGGCACCTGCCCACAGGAGAAGAACTGGCAGCTGCTCTGGGTTACCTTTCCAGCGCTGGAGCATCCCTCCCCTGAGCATCCTCCCTCAGCTGTCAAACCTAGGAAACAGGGAGACACAAATTTACACCCATGAGTTGCAGCCTTCACTTGGGTCTGGCAGGGAGTTCCCTGTCTCCTGAGCCCTCAGCCCCTGCCTGCCTCCAGCTGGGAGCAGAGCCCAACTATATGGGTGTAAATAAACAAGCCTGCCTGTTTGTGAGAGGCAGGCAGGGGTGTTCTTCCAGGGAGAAGTGATTCAGTTGTCTGTACCTGCTGGGGGGGCAGACAGGACTGGCTGATAGGGGTAGAGTGACGCTGCTGATATGGGTGGTGTGATGCTGGCCAGGACCAATGCCCTGGGGTGATGCTGTTTGGCAGAGTGATGCTGGCTGGGGCAGTTTGATGCTGGCTGGAATGATGATGCTGGCTTATATGTGCAGGACAACGCAGGCTGATGCCTGAGGGCAGTGCTGGCTGACACAGACAGGGTGAAGCTAGCTGTATGGACAGGGTGGTGCTGGCTGATTGGAGCAGGATGATGTAGGCTGGCAGGGGTGCCTCAGAACGATGCTGGCTGGGATAGGCAGGCTGGCTGGGATGGACAAAGTGATGCTGGTTGGAACAAACAGGGTGACACTGGCTGATATGTTCAGAATAATTCAAGCTGAATTGAACTTTCTCAGAGTCATGCTGGCTGGGATGGACAGGCAAATGCTGACTGGCACAGACAAGGGTAGAGAGACCCAGATCTGAAGCTGATGTTGACCTATGGAGAGCTGAGTGCACATCCCTTCCTCAGCATCCCCCTCACTGGTGGTCTTTGAGTGGGAGGAAGGGATTTCAGGGTGATTCTCCCTCAGCCCAGAGACCCTAAATGGCCCAGAAGGGCACAGACCTGCAAGGACTAGCCCTGCAGCAGGTGCAGGGGTCGCCAGGGATGTGGGGACCCCCAGCCAACCCCACTCTTGGTACAGTCTGAGCTCTCACAGACCTGCTGCCCTGACTGTATGAGCCTGTTCAGATATAATCACTATCTCCTGCCACAAAATCAGGCCAGAATCTGTCCTTTGTCTCTTCCTACTTCAGCTGCACCAGCACAGGTTTCTGGACCACCTCGGGGCTGGGAGCCAGCCTGGGCTCCCAACACAGGACTGCAATGGCAAAAATCCCTTAATACTGCTAGCCCACTCAGCCCCAAGCTCCTGGTCAGTGTTCTCTCTGCACTCCAGACATGGGGACTTCTCGGGAGCCGGGGACTGGCTGTGACAGTGGTCATGGCCCCAGTGCTATGGTCCCCATACTGTCCTCAGCAGGATGGAGTAAGACAAGGGGGAGATGCAGGGATACTTCGGGGTGTGGCCCCCGTTGGCCACCGCGTTGCAGAGGATAACACCCTCTCCTCCCTGTTCTGCCTCCTCCAGATGCACAGTCCCATCCCAGGCCTGGGCAAGGTGATGGTGTTTCTCGCAGCAGCCCTGGCGTCAGCCTCCCTCACCATCCCCGAGGGCTGGGGAGAGGAAGGTGAGCTTCCCCCAAGCTCCCCACGCAGCCCCCACATCCCTGGCATGGGGAGCCTGGGGGCACCCCATTCCCCTAGGCAGGCATACACAAAGCACAGCCCCATGGCAATGCCGTGTCCTCTGGCCAGTACCCCTCACAGCTGCCCATTGCCTAGTTTCAACCGGGACCAGTCCTTCTCAGTCTCCTATGGTGGTACCTGCATGAAGCAAGACCCCACAGTCAGTGCTCAGCTCCCCAGGGGGGTACGGCCCCAGGCTGCCCACCTCAACTGCCAGTTCTGGCATGGGGTGGCACAGGATGCTAATACCTGTCTGGGGATGTGTGTGTCCCTCCAGGTGTGCAGTATGGACAGGTGGGGACAGACGTGACCCTGTCGTGTGCCGATGCCCGTGCCAGGTAGGTCTTCTCCATGCACACGGGGTGATTTATCAGATGGGATGGTTTACATCATGGGTCTGGGATGATTCCGACATCCCTGTCCTCTACCGGTCTCTCCTCCCCAGCTCACTGGTGCAATGGAGACGGGCAGGTGTCACAGCACTGCCGGAGGGCTCTGCCATCCGTCAGGGAGCCCTGGTGCTGCCACACGTCGGTTTGGATGCTGCGGGGACCTACAGCTGCCACGGCGAGGATGGTGGCCTCCTGCACGCCGTGTCCCTGCGGCTGGGGTGTGAGTAGTGTGTCCGCGGGCTGGGCTGTGGGGGGTGTGCAGCCCCGCTGGGACAGGTCAGTTGTGCCCACACCCCTGGCAGAGGCTTGCCAAGAGGGGATTTGTTGACTGTTGTTTCCCTCCGGACCCTAGACCTGCCGGGAGTCCCCTTCGTTTCCTGCAGAGCATCCGACTATGAAAATTTCTCCTGCTCCTGGACCTCCAGTGTGGAGACCTTCCTCCCCACCAGATACATCACCACCTACAGGTGATGCTTCCCTACAGCACGTGGGCTAGGGGATTTATGGGATGAGACCTGGGTCTTGGCCAAGAATAACTGCCAAATCCTGCTGGCCGTCCAGCCCACGCCCTGGGTTCACATCCTGCCCCAGGGACCATGCTGTACCCTGGAGAGCATCATATTATGGGGTGAGCAAAGCACTGAGCATTTGCTTACTTCAAAAGGCACCCCCCAGCAGCACTGGGGAGCCTGCACAGGCAGGCTCCCTCCCTGCCAACAGCTCTGCCAACATTGGAGGGGCTGTAAAAGAGAAGCAGGTCATCTGCAAGCTGCTGAATGCTTTGGCATGCTTTAGGATGAAAGGAGCCCGGGCAGCATTGCTGCTTCTAATTATCCCAGCAGGCCAAATTAGTGGGCTGCTTTGAAGTCAGCCGGAGCTCATAAAGCACAGCCCTGCTGAAAGCTGCAGGAGCTGGGGGCTCGGTGACGAAGGGCGTATGGGCGTATGGCAGGGGGCTTTGGGGGACGTAGGGTGAGGGTGAAGATGAAGCCAGCTGTTGAGGAGATTTTATCATCTTTGTCGGCTTTGCTGCTGCTGCAAAACCCAGGTGGGTAAGAGGGGGTCCTCTGAAGAGGACCTTCCTGGGCACCCTGCTGTCCTGTTCACTTGGGACCCCAGCTTCTGCTGCCAGGCCACTCACCTGCAGGGCTGGGCTGGGCATGGCATTATCTCCGTCCCCTGTGCCACATCACCTGTGTGCATCACTGTGGAAGTTGAGGGCTGTGCAGTGTGGAGACCCCCATCCTTCCTCTGAGTCATGGTGAGGTTGGTTTCATGCTGTCCCCTCATCCTCACCATCTGGTTTTCTTGTCTCTTTCTGTGGCAGGAAGAAATCACTGACGGGTGAAGAGAAGCGGAGGTAGGACTGACTCCCATCTCAGTCCCTCTTCCTGGGGACTGAACCCTATCCCAAAGGCTCTGCCTTGGTACTGGGGTACCTGAGGTGAGGGCTAATTGTCCCCATGGGATAACCAGCAACCTGTGCCTGGGTACTTGGGAGAAGGGTTTGCCCCAAGGAGGGCAATTCCCAGCTGGGCCTATGGGGCGGGATGGGTGTCCCTTTGGTCACTCAGAGGCTGTGCCAGGCTCTGGAGGGGTGAGGACAGCTGCATGGACCCTGCCTGATCCATAATGAGGGCTCTTGGTATAAGGGTCTCCCCACATGGCACCTCTTTGGCAGCACTGGGAAACTATGCATAGTGGGTGTGGGGACACACACATATTACCACCCCACCTCCCCATCCACAGGAACAAGAACAGGCACATGGGGCCATGCCTTCAGGATCTGTCCCGCCCTGGCACCTGCACTGTCCATGGGTCAGAGTTCTGGAGCTCCTACCGCCTGAACATCACGGAGGTGAACCCTCTGGGATCCAGCTTCCGCCTCCTCGATGTCACCATGCAGGCCATCAGTGAGTCTCCATCTGTCCATCTGTCCATTTCCATGTCCATCCCTGGGTTCCAGCCCTGGGTGGCAGCAGGGAGCCCAGCTCCCCTCTGAGTGGCAGTCCGGTGTGACAGAGGGCTCCCTGTCCAATCCTGCACAGTTAAGCCGGACCCTCCGGAAGGCTTGGTGGTGAGGCCCATCCCCTTGGCCCCACGGCGGCTCCATGTGAGCTGGAAGTATCCCTCCTCCTGGCCCAAGGAGCCTCACTTTCAGCTCAGGTTTCGGCTTCAGTACCGTCCCGTCATCCACCGCTCATGGTCTGTGGTAAGCAATGGGCGAGGGAAGGCAAAGACGGCATGGGAGCAGGGCGTGCATGGGGCCAGGGAGGGCAGCGAGGGGTGCACTCTCCTGCTGCACAGCTCCCTTCTGCTCTGCACAGGTGGAGACGGTGAACCTCTCTGAGGTGATCACGGATGCCTTTGCCGGGCTGGAGCACGTGGTCCAAGTGAGTGCCAAGGACTTCCTGGATGCGGGGAACTGGAGCGAGTGGAGTGCCGAGGCCCGGGCAACACCGGTCAGAGGTATGAGGGCAACAGGCTAAAGTCACCAATATCCCTACCGGGTTGCGCCATCCATCCCCAAATCCCCTTTAGAACCCTGGGCTGCTCTCTCTAGCCCCTTCTCCATCACACCCATTCCCCCAAATATATCAACCCAGAGCAAGCCCCAGCTCCTGGGGTCCCTTACAGTTGACCCAAAAAGCTGATCCTGTGCGCTATTGAAAAACTGGCCCCATGGTGAGAGGCTTTGCAAGGGGGCGAAGCATCTCCCAGCCCCATGGCAGGCTGCAGCGGTGCTGCTGCCATGTGGGGATTGACCCCATCAGCAGAGCGAAGTTCCCTTGGCACCGGTAGCACCCCAGGGACACCCTTGGACTTAAAGGACCCCTGGGGCACAGGGGAGCCCTTCATTTCTCCTCTCTCATGGTCCGTAGGGTGCTGCTAGTTATTTTGGGTGAGCAATTCCCATCCCTTCTGTTCTTCCAGACCCAACCACCACGGCAAGTGAAGAAACCACTACAGACACCAGCTTGGAGACTCTGGCTGGGGAGACCTCCCAGGCTCCCAACCCTGAGCCCATCAGTGAGTAGAACTGGGGGTGGCAGGCAGGAGTGGGAACTGCCCACAGGCAGCTGCCTAACTGGGCATGTGGCTGAGAGTAATAGGAAGTGTTTCTTTCCCTATGTTTATGTGTGGCTGGGGTGCTGGGGTGCCCAGGAGCTTGCAGCAGGGTCCCCCAGGATGCTGTGGCATCCCTTGAACATGACAGTCTTTCTGTCCCAGACCACAGTGACCCCCTGGAGAAGATGGCTGTCCTGGTGTCCCTCGGGATCTTTGCCTTCTTTGTCCTGGCTGCTGTTCTCATCATCACCGTCCTCATCTGGTAGGCTGGGTTTTTAGAGGGCGTGGTCTGCATGGTGGCTGTCCCCATAGCACTCTGGCCCCCAAACCCTCAACATGGGGTGCCCCAAGTTTACCCAGCCCTGCTCTGGGGTCCCTACCCCAACAGGCTTGTTGCCAGTCCTGGATGGGGACACAGGGTGGGATTACCAGGGATGTGAGCAGTCCAGGTGTCCAGGGAGGTTTCCAGGGTGCTCAGCCACCACTGCTCTGTCCCCAGGCTCCGGGTGAGAAAACACGTCAAGGACAAGACCAAACCCCACAACTTCTTGGTTGCTGCCACCCACCTGAAGGCATTGCCGAGTGAGTCAGGTTTCAGGGGAGGTAATGGGGGAATGTGAGGGAGGGAGTGCATAGAGGGGGATAGGTCAGTGCTCCCTCTGACCCGTGCCCTCTCTCTTGGCAGAGGCCCAGATCCTGTAGTGAGCCTTGGCTGGTCCCTGCATCCTGCATCCACTCGCCCACGTGTGGGACTTGATGCCACTGCTGGCCCCCAAGGACCCCAAGCCTCCCGGGTCACCCCACAGCTGTGGACATTGCAGGAACCCTCAGCACCCTAGGGGTGCAGGACGGACCCTAAAGAGAGAGGCTCTGCTCCCAGGAGCTTCGGGCTGCCCATGCCCAACAGGAGCCAGCTGGAGGCACCTTGGACTCAGGCCAACAGGCCAGCCCTACCGCCAGACGCTGCTGAACACATGGGGATCAGACGCTGAGCCAGCATCACTTCACTGCCTAGTGTCGAGGGAGACTATGAGTGCAGGCTCCTAGGGGTGAGCAGGGGGTGCTGAGCCCTACCCATCAGCCCTACCAGCCACGAGCAGGCAGAAGGGACCCCTCTCATCCCTCTGCCCCTCTCCCTTGTGCTGTGGCTGGATGGAGCAGTGATGCCAATAAAGGGGATAGCACTGGCACTGCATGGCAAGACCTCCTTGCAGAGAACGCTGGACTAGGGAATAGTGAGTGCCACCAGCTAAGATACCAGCTGGGGAACGGTCCTTGCAGGAGATGCAAGACAACAGAGCTGATCCCCAAACAAGTCAGCCTTCTCCCTGTGTGCCTGGAGGGGCTAGGAGAGACCTTTGCCTAGGCTAGCACTTGCTGAATGCCAGAAGAGGACGCAGGCACTGCTTGGGATATCTCCCCTGCCCTCGCCAGCCTGACAGCAGAGACAGGACCCTCTGTGCAGCCCCCCTCGCTCAGCATGTGGCCCCCTCCCCGTGCCTCGACCTGGCCCCTCTAATGGGTTCCATGTGTTGGCACCTCCCGAGCCCGGTGCTCAGCGCCAGCGGCCTGATGAGATCCAGATGGGGCTGGGTGGAAATTCAGGCAGCAGCGGCCTGAGGAATGGAGCCAGAGCCGGGTGGGTCCTCATGCCTGCACCACTGGGGAGATTTGTTATTCCCAGCTGGGTCTCGGAGCTCCCTGGGTGCAGGAGGATCATGGAAGGGGGGGCATCTCTTGAAAGGTCCTTGTGGAGACTGAGTTGGAGAGGATAGGGCAGGACTCTCCCCTTTGTAAGTTGATCCTCTGCCCTCTTCGGGTGCCCCGGTATTCCTGCTCTGAGTGCCTGGGCATAACAATGTTTGTCTCTGTGAGGTCCCATCCCCTTGCTGTGCCTTGTGAGCACACTCACCCTGAATGGGGGATATGGGGGTCAGCCCTCCATCTCCTTTGTGGTGGGATGGCACCATCCTTTGACAGGAGCAGGGCTTTCAGGCTTTTCAGGCAGTCCGACAGGTCACTGGGGACGTGTAAGGGGCCAGATCCTGCCTGGGCTTCTGCACCAACAGCCACATTCCCTTTCCCAGGTGCATCCCAGAACTTGCCAGCTCTGGCTGTCATGCTGCCTTCACCTGCTGGACTCTGGACTCCAGAATCCAACCCAGCCAACACACTTTATGATATGTCACGGTCACTTTTGTCTCCCCTCAGTGCCCAGCATGCCACAGGCAGCCCTTTCCACTTGAAAACCTGCTGTTGTCACCACCAGATCCCAGTCCCAGACTATGGAGGAGATCAGGGTCATAGTTCTCCATAGGATCCTGTTGAACATGTGCAACATCCACTCGATAACTGCAGCTCCAGCATTTGCAAACAGCTCAGTGGTTTCTCAGCACCTGGTGCTGGTTTAGAGGCTGATGGCTGCTCAAGGTGCAGGGGCAAAATGGCCAGAAAGCAGGAGAGTGTATAAGCCAGTGGCTCCAGACCCTTTATCCTACTTGCATATAAACTGTGGAAAGTCCAGGTGAGCACCAAATAGAAGGGGATTGCTGCTGGCCAAGGGGAGCAGAGACCACCAGAGTCTTGTGCATCCATAAGACAATGTGTGTCTCCTCCATGCAGATAAGCTCAGGTGGAAAGATCTGAAAGGCTGGGCAGAGGGGACCCAGAGCTGTGCTGTCCTCATATGCCAAGGCCTCTGTCCCCTTCCTTAGGCAAGGCTGGGCTTGCCAGGCAGTGGGGACACCCAATTCTAGTGGCCAGGGCAGCCTATGGGCAGGAGATGCGCATCTGGTCTTTATCGTAACATCTCACTGCCCTTGGCCCTGAAGGCTGGCCCCTTTCCTCTCTGATGGAAGCTTTAGAGACAGGACCTGCCACCCATTTGGGAGCTGGAGATACCAAGAGCAGGCAAGAGCTCTGCATGTCACCATGAAGTCTTGCCTGCCTGCGCCGTGGCTTTCTGCTGGGATGCTCCCTGTCTCAGTCCCCTGCCCCAGCACCCGGTAGCAGGGATCCCAAGGAGGCAGCAAACCCAGTGCTTTTTAGGCTAAAGATACTGAGTGCTGCACACCCAGCTATCTGGGAGGAGGGTGCCCTGGTGCTGGACCCTGGAGAGAAGTGCTCTCTTCTGAACTGGAGAAGATGCAAGGGGAGGGCTGGGGTGACCAGCAATCTGGGATAAAGGAGAGGGCTCCGGATGCCAAAGTCAACTTTGCTTTCAAGCTGTGGAGAAGAAAAACAGGAAGGGACCATGAGAGCAATCCCAGCACGGGCACCTCCCTGTCCCACCACGGGGCCAGGGCACTTCCTCCACAGCTCGGACTCTCTGGTGGCTCACACAGCCGCTGAGTGAGCAGGAGGCTTCCTGCTGCAGGCTGGAGCCCTGCCTGGACGCACCCTGCCCAGAGTCGGCAGAGGCACTTGAAAACTTGCCTTGTCGCTGTATCCCACCCTCCTCAGGGCAGCTGGTGTGCCAAAATCGCGGGGAGAGCTGGTACAAGAGAGGTCTGGGGATGCTGAGGCTGTGCCAGGTGAACCGCGTGAGGAGCGGGTAGAAGTGCAGGAGAGCAACGCCCGGGTCTTGATAGGGGCCCAAAATTTCCAGCAGGCAATGTGACATGTCAGGGAAGGTCCCCACTTCAGAGGTGCTGAAAGGCTTGTGTCTGTGCTCTGTGTCTCCATGCAGTACAGGGTGGCTCCATCCAGAGCATCTCTTGCATGGAGGCTGGAGCGCAACAGCCACCCAGCTATGTGTGGGGCTCGTTTGGGAAAGAAATAGCCTGGGCCAAAGCCATTTAGGCGAGCTGCCGGTTGTGGACAGTTGTGCAGCAGTGCCTGGGCTGCTTGACTGCTATAGACCCTGCCAAATATGTGGGCTGGCCCTCAGGCCCAGCCTCCACCTCCCACTGCCTCACTGGCAGGATCAGCCTGCATTTTGCAGAGGAGGAGATGGATTGCACAGGACTGTGAAGCAAAACAGTCTCAACTTACCTCTCATGACTGCTCCTGCTTCCTTCACCACATCCCGAGCGAAGGAAAGAACTAGAAATATCCCCGACAGATTGTGGAAGGCAAAGGGTCACAAACCATATATGTAATGAGACAAGGGAGAAAGGAAAGGGTATGTATACAGTCACTGATTCAGCAGGAAGGGAAGGATGCATTGACTGAGAGAAGGAGCCATGCAGATGGGTAGTAGATGTATGGATCTGTTGGCAGAGGGAGGAAGGGATGGATAGGTAGATGCATGGATGAATGGGTGGACAGGCAGTCTGGACGTCCAAATGCCATCCTAAGCATCAACAATGCTCATTATGAAGATGGCTGGGAGACCAAGTGTGTAAGGCTGGCAAAGGAAAACCCATGGGCAGAGCAAGGACAGTATTTGGGAACCAGTCCCAGATGTGACCTATGCGTCCAGTCCTTGTGGAAGTGGCATCACAGCTAACATGAGGAAACAGAGTCCGAATTGTTGCCAGTGCAGGTCCCAAGAGTGCCAGGGGAGATTGTGGCTCCTTCAGGAGCTGCTTCCATCTTGTGCTGTCTGGGCACTTGGGCTGCAGGCGCAGCAGGGGCCCTGCCCTGGGGACGGTGAATCCAAACACCAATGCTTTAAAACCCCAGTGCTGAGCATTCACCCTGGCCATATATTTCGTCTCTCTTGCATGTGTGATACCTCTGCCTGGGGTCTTGATAGAATGTCCAAGCCCCCAGCCCACCGGAGACCTCTGAGATCACCCATACTCCCTCTTCTTCGTCTGCCTGCCTTTCTAGCTGCCACAGGCCTGCAAAGTTCTTACCTATAATCTGCTCCTTCCTGAAAGAGAGAAAGAGAGACATCACGTGCCAGGCCAGACGTGCTGCACACAAACAGATGTGGAGAGGGGAGAGACGTGTGACATCTCTTCTTGCTGCACTGTTGTAGGCTTCTTCCTGCAGGAAGGGATTGTTTCTTTCTTTGCTTGTTGGGGCCAGCATCCAGGATGCTTTAGCTCTTTCATGGCTGTGAAAGGCCAAGCACGTGGCCACGGGGATGCTGCAAAGCTAAAGCCAGCAGCTTAGCTGTACCCAACCACTGCTGCTCATGATGCTCTCAGGAAAGGGCTGCTCCCTCCTCTAAACAGCAGCAGCTCTTTGGATGAACTCATCAAGCCCAGGACTTTCCAGCCAGATGAAAACAGGCCTGTTGTCCTAACAAGAGTTTCCAGCATTTCGTGTGCCTGCTGTGAAGTGTGGTGGCACTGGGAGACACATGCAATCATATTGCATTTCACAGCAGTGCCCACTGCATATTCCCCATGCACACATCTCCTCTGCTGTGCAACACGAGGACCATATGTCTTCAATGCTGCCATACCACTCACTCAGAGGAGATAATTCCTTTCCTTCCCTGTGGCTGAAATTCCACCTTCTTCATCTGCTACCAGAGTTGTGGGGACTGAAACAGAGCAGGAGACACTTTGGGAGCCTCCCTACCTTCTCTCCTCCCATGTGCTGCACCCTATGTTCCCCTGCATTTACTGCCACATCAGCTACTTCATCTGCAAGACCAAATAGAGGTTATGGACAGCATGGCACATCCCTGTGCAGGAGCTCCTCAGTCAACTGGGAGACTCCAGCACTCTGTAGGTTTCCAGGATTGCATGGAGCAAGCACTGGGGAGACAGACCTGTGCAGCAGGGCCTTTCTCCACCTCCTGAAGTCAAGCCAGAGTTAAACATGACTCTGGGAGTCTCATGTGGCTTTAAAGGGTTATAGCACCTGTAAACAAGCAGCCTCCAGCCTTTGGTCCACACTAGAAGATCCACCAGACACAGCAGCAGCTGAGCTCCACATACCTGCCAGGCACTGGCATAGTCACCTCTTTGCTGATCGTTCTGGAGGTGATAAGGTGCCAAAAGTGCCAGATCTGTGTCTACACCTGAGATTTCCTGGAGGATGCTGATTGACCTCAAAGAGGATCTGCTGACCTGGAAGGCACTGGAAGGTCACTGATTGCTAGGTATACGCTGGGAATGCCAGCCTTGAAGGCATTGATCTCCAAGAAGATGCTGACCAGGAAGTCAGTGATGCCCAGGGGGATGCTAACATGTAAGGCACCATTTATCCAGGACATGATACTTCCTTCCCTACTCCAGAGCACTTTCTTCAGCTTCCCATGGTGAGCCAGAGACAACACCGAGGGCTTATGCTGGGGATCGAAGTCCAGTGAGCTGCCTGAGGGAGGTAAAGTTCTGCAGGAATATGAGTAAGAAACACCTCTCCCAATTTCCATCTTCCCTGGAGGTCCCCCCTGGGGACTGGGAGCTGCTGCTGTACCATAGGCCAGCAGGAGGGCTTCATCCATCCACAGGCCCTGAGCAGACAAGACAGATGCCCAGACCCTTTATTCCCACTAGATGGCAAACACTGCCTTCAAAAAAGCCTTTCAAGGAGTTAAGTGCCTTCCCTGAGAGAACAGGCTGAGAAAACCCTTCCTCGGGACACAATCCTGTGTGTGAAGGGTCTACCACTGCTCATGAGTGGGGCTGGGGGCAGCAGGGACCCCTGAAATGCTCCTCATCTTTTTCTTCTATCATTTCTTAAATTGTTTTCTCTTTTCCGTCTGCCTGGTTTCCCCCCTGCCTGTTTTCCCTCCTGTCCCAGGAGACCCATCCCTCATCCTGTGACATGCAGGGGAGGCATCTGGTTAATCCCAGGTAGCACCTTGAACTTCCACAGCCACAAAGCAAAACCCAGAAGCTTTGCTGAGAATTAATTACACTGTGGTTTGCAATCCTAATGTGTGTTTGTTCCTCCTTGCAAGCCCCCAGGTCCATGGGCAAGTCATTTTGCCAGGCATATATAAAGGAGGCAGAGATGAAGGCTGTGCAGGTGAATGCGTGTGCTTGTCTAAGATCTTCTGCCAGCTCAGATGTATTTTCAGGCTTGTGTATGTTTGTTTGAATTCAGCCCCATATTTTCTCATAGTTTCTTTATTAACCTTGCACAGAATTTTTCTGAGTGTTTGCTGCTGTCTCTGGCACCGCTGCAATATTGAGTATTGCTGTGCAGTTAAACACAATGTGTCACAGCTAATGATGGAGCTCACTGTGGATTAAATGTTTAATAGGGACAAATCAGGCCAATTAGACAACATCAAGAGAGAAGTGTATCATCTCAACTGTGTTGGTCCTGTGTGGAGGAGAGGATCTATGGAAGGGTACAACCCCAGCCGATACAGGATCAGCAACTCTTAGCACCAGCCAAGGGTAAAGATCCTGAATGCAGATCATTCTGCAGAACCCTCGGACTACCAGGTAGCCTCACCTGCAGGAAGAAGGCTGTCTCTTAAAAGGAGGATTTTTTTTTCTGAAACAAAGACCGCTGGGTGGTCAGAGAGGACAACAGCTGTGTCTGGTGTGGAGCTGCAGAATGAGACATAGTAAATCATCCCACTCAACGCATTCCTTGAAGTCCCTCAACAGGAGTCTTGGCTGTTCAGCAGCATGCCATCTGCTTTCATGCTGAATGTGGCGCTCCAGAGCTCAGCAGCACTTGGATGTGTGCACTAGGGAAACTCAATGGCCACGTTCACAGCAGCAGACCTCCAGAGCATTAAAGAGCTAACAGCAGCAGATGTATTTCCTCCACAAAGCTCTCAGGAGCCCAGCTCCTGGCAGCATCCTCTGCCCTTGCAGCCTGCAATGTTTCCTGCCTGGAAATGTTGCTTGGCATCATTTACGCTTGGGTGAGAAGGGTCGTTCAGACATCCTGGCCACTTCCTTCAGGAAGGGATTATTGCCTCTTCCTCAATGAGGGCTGGGAAGTCCCTCTCGGGGCTATTTACAGTCAAAGAGAAAGATGTGAAAAATGAAAGGAAGAAGGTGACTGGGGAATAGAAACTGAGGGAGCTGTCAGGAACCGGTCTGCAGCGTGTGGCTGAGGGTAGCAAACCACTGACCCATTGTGACAACCACTGAACCACGAGCAGAGCAGGTAGAAAGCCCTTCTGGCCCTCTCCAGAGTACCCGGGCTCCCTGCCAGCCCTTGTGTTGGCATGTGCTGATGCCTGGGGATGTGGGAGCGGAGTAGAAGCAGTGACAACATGGATGACGTGGACTCTGGTGCATCCTTGTGGCTTGAGGCTTCCCCATCCCTTTACTAAAGTCACAGACTCTGTAGGGAGCAGAGCAGCAGTTCAGCACAGATGTGGCTGCATCACTTTTGATGGTGGGATTTACAGATCCAGGAAGGCTTGACCCAGGGGGAGATACTTGTCTGTATCTGGCCTGTGTGCCTGCACAGACACATATCAGAGACCACTCTGGTACCCCACAGGCTATACTTTACCCTGCTTTGACCCATCCCCATTGCTCCTGACTACTGACTCCACTTCACTCTTGACCTGAGAACACTAAGGGATGGGCAAGTGCCATTGCCTGAGGATGTCACATATTTGCCTTGACATGTGCCTGATTCCAGCTTTCCAGTCCAGATCCTGGAAGCCATTCTGGTCCCTCCCTCTAGGCTCAAAGTTCTGTTTTTTTCATCCTGGCTTGTTTTCTCCAAAAGCTAACATGCTGCCACAAGCAGCAGGCAGTCCCTTGCCCCCATACTTGCTTTTCACCCTGTCTCTGGACTCTGGAGGCTGGAGCCTGCTTTTATATTGGTGCTGAGTAGTCCCAAGCTGGCCAGTGAGCCAGAGGTCCTGGAGCAAACTGACCAGCCATGTCCCCTGCTGCCTACAGCAGGGTGACACCATCACATCCCTCACCTGGCACTGCAAGGCAAGAACATTCTATAGCATGAAGCAGCCAATACTTGAGAAATACTGGTTAAGCTACTCCGGGTCAGGACATGCACCCAGTGACCTTTCCTAGGGTCTTGGCCACTATGTGGGAGCAATAAAAAGGGATTGTGCTGGGGCTGTGTGAGGGGTCTGTGGGGCCCATTCAGATCCCTCAGCAGGTAATGGATGAGATGCATTAGGAAGCAAGGTAGCTGAGAGGGATGAGGAAATGTTTTTGCTGCATGTGAAGCTGAGGCATGGGCTTCTCCAGAGCCACCCAAAATTGCTCTCCAAGGACATATAGGCAGTAACCCTCCATGACACACTGAAAGCCCCAGCAGAAGCATCAGCAGAAACCAATGCCACAGAGAAAAGCTCCATCCAGCTACCTCTGCGCTGTTGGAAATTATGCCAGCCCTTGCGGTCAACCGCCAAGAGTAGTTGACCTGGGCCAGAACCTCCCAGGAACAATGCTTATGGTGTTCCAGCACAAGTGGGCATTTGCTTCAGTTACTGTCACCCACATAGCCTTGGTGCCCTGCAGTAGGCACCACTGTCTCTTCCTGGGCTCTGGGACAGTCGAGAAGTTCAGAGAGCTGCCTGTAGCACAGCTAAAGACAACTGCTGAGTGATAGAGCCCACTGGGAGGATAAATGCAAGGAAACAGTACAACTCGTGTGCCACCATTATCCAATTGGCAGCCTGCTGCAGTCCAACAGAAGGGGAACCCTTCTGATCAAAGTCTCAGAGTGGGAGAAAGATGAAGGAGACAGTGGTGGTGGTGGTGGCTCAAATCCTGTGGTGGGTTAGCAGGCTCCACTTCCTGTGGGATTTCAGCTGTGTTCACTTATTCCTCTTGCATAAGTGCTTTGGCTGTGCTCCAAGGTAAAGTTCTGCAGTCGATGAACTCTTTCTCTATGCTTTTACGTGATGATCCTTTAAATACAGCAGTTGCTAAGCTGTGGCTTGAGGATCTGTGGTGAAGACTTGACAGGTGATCTGCAGACCTGCTTCACTTCTGTAGGGCTCCCTGCTCCACATTGCTGAAAACCCATTAAAAGATTTAAGAGCTGAACAGGATCTGGATCCCAGTACCAGTGCCTGAAGAGTCATGCTTTCATTTCCTCTTGAAGACAGCCACTTTGAAGAAAACGCACCAGAAAGGATCTGCTGCCTTTGCTGGGACATCAGCTGCAAAGGAAGTGCAAGTTCCCTTTGCATAGGCTCCAGCAACCACCACTGTGGTTCCCCGGTATAACAATTCCCATAGCCCTCTTCAAAACACAGCTACCATCTCAAAAAAAAAAAAAAAAGGCAAAAAACCAGTTGCATGCAAGGTGGTGGGCAGCAGGGTATTGGGATGATGGGCAGCAGCAGAAACTCCACCAGGTGTGAGGAGCAGGTACTGCTGAGCCGGCTGTCAGGTTTCACTCCTGTCACACCAAGGGAAGCCCAGCCTCTTGGTGTCTCTGGGACTTGGACTTCCAATTTCACACATCTATCCTGTACTCCTTAGCTTTGCCGAGAGCAGAAAGGGGACAATGTAACCCCCCATTGCCCCTCTGCTCACTGCTGGCACCAAGAGGCAGAACACACAATGAAAAAGCACCTCTCCAGCCACACACTCCATCAGCGGCAAAGGACAAATTAGCATCAGCAATGTGAGGACAGGGAGGGCAAGACTGAGACAGGGGGACTGAGAATGTCCCATCAAGGATATGAACCTGCATTGTATCACTGTGAATATTTACACAAATGCACCCAGTGCTGTGCAATCTGCAAACCTGAGCAGATTTGAAAAGTGAGGATAAAAACACTGAGTTCTGCCTTGATCATTTAGATTTACACTCACATTTTTTTTCCCTTGAAGACAGTTACCAGGCTGAGCTTGTGTATCTTGTACCCAATAAAGGTATTAAAACCCCTTTAATCTACTGCTGTGTAATCAGCAGCTTATTTTGCTGTGAAGGTAAATGGTGCCTGGGTGAGCAGTGCATGGCTCAGAGCTCACTGAAAAACATCCTTTATTAGCTGGGAAATGTTCATCAGCATGCACTTGCTGCATGTTAAGCAAGCTAGCCTTGCACCATCCCTGGCTCTAAACCAGGTGACTTTCAGTGTCCTCGCGCAAGTACAACAGGCAATGCACAACCTATAGACAACCAGCCAGCCACACGTGGAGGGCAAGGTGTATTTTCAGGGTTTCAGCAGGGATGAACTCAGAAGGTGGCACTAGAAAATGTGTCTGAAGCATGGGTGTGAGGCCACATACTGCTTCTGGTCCCTATTGTCACCATGTCGCTGCACTGTTTGGAGTGAAGCATGAGGTAACAGATGAAGGGATCCATGCAAGTCTCGGGGCTGTCAGCGCTGAAGTGACGCAGGCTCACCTATACCAGCTTGGGACATTAAAAAAGAGTAGCAGAGACCCACCAGGATGAAGATTTTTGGCTTCCTCCCATACTTGCAGTGTGCTGTGCAAGCTCCTTCACCACAAGCAACGGGGCACACATGGAGGTGTCCTATGCTCAGCTTTCTATTCCTCTCTACAGTCACAGCTGGTGCTGATGGAGGTTTGGGAGATGTTTTCTCCATGGTCCGTGTTTTTGTGAGATGTGCAAGGAGCAAGGCTTGTGGATCCATGCCAGCACATCACAGAGTCCTTGAGACAGTGTATTCTGCAAAGACAGTATTTACATGATGAAATCAGGGCTCCCCTGGTCTGGAGGAATGTGACAGTCTCCTCCTGGGATTTGAGGACAGTAGAGGGAGAAAGATAGCTCAGAAGTATTTCCATGTCCAGTGCCAGCAGTCAGCACCATGTCTTGGGTTTTCTACACACTGCAAGGAGCATCCTCACTTGAACATCAGGGACTTGTCAGCTATGAACGCTTGTACAAGCCATCCAGAAACCATGACTCTTACAAGAGGTGTACAGAGACTCAAGCCTACACCGGACCCCAAAGAGCTTATGATCTTCTCTAAATAGACTTGGCAGGCAATGAGTTCAAGAGTTGAGCAACCACTCCATTACATAGGGAAGGAGGGAAAAGACAGAGAACCACACACCACAAACCATGGCAGGGCCACAGCAGAAGGATAAGCCTGCTGTGGCTGCGAAGCAGAGTTCTGCAGGGCAATTCCCCGGCAATCCAGGTGTTCCTGGGGCCCAGAGCTGCAGCCACATCTGCCTGATAAACTCTCTGACACGTGCATGTGGCAACCTGCTCTGCTGGGGCTGCTCCTCTGTTGTGGGACGAGCTAGGAATACGGGATGTCTTTCTACAGGATGACCACAAACCCTCTTGTCCCTCCAGAAATCGTGTTTGGGGTGGAGCAACAGACATTGCAAGAGATTTAGGTGGCGGATAGGCATCTCAGGTCGGCCCCTTATGCAGTGCTCATCTCAGAGGCTTAATGTGTTCACCCCAAGCACACTTGTGCTCCAAATTTACTCCCTTTTAAAACAAGATTAAAAAAGACACATAACCAACAATCATAACCACAGAATACTTAAAATGTGTTGGAGTGACCCATCAGCAATTTTTCAATCAGCAGTCAGCACCAGATGTGGTCCAAGCTGCCCACAAACAGTGTACCAGACCCATCCCCCACCAGCCTCTTTGGGCAGCTGGAACCTAACTGTTTCTTCACTGCAAGGAGCTGCAGGAACCCACCACAGTGAGCAGAGCACACAAAATACCTGCCCAACCTAATGTATCATGTCCTCATCCCAGGGCCCTCCTAGATATCCTCAGGCAATGTCCTCTTGAGCTTGTTTTTCTCTGCTACTAGTTCCTGTGGGTCTCTGGGATGTGCTGGAACACACCCGTGGCCAGGAGCAGCTCCATGTGGTGGCTAGCCTTGGACTTTGCCTGCCTGAACAAAGACAAGAAGAGGCTCGGCGGTGCCTTCCTTCTGCTTCCCAATGGTTGTCTGCCGTTTTCTGCTGGTGGGGATTTTTGGGGGAGGCAGGGACATTTGGATAATCATTGCTAGGGCAGGGCAGAGAGCCAGGAGAGCTCTTGTTCCCACGGGAAGGAAGGTCAAAGGACCAGTACGCTCCCTCCTGGACAGTGTTCATGGTTCCTCCATCTGCATCAGCTTCCTCAGGATGTGAGAAAGACTGAGTAGGTGAAGACCTCCTGGGTGATGAAGGGCAGGGAAGTGCCTCTGCTGGTACCCCTCATTCCAACCTTGCCCAGGGGATTGAGGGGTGGCTGCAGCAAGCAGAGTGATCCCAATGAGCAGCAGCTATGGAGCTCAGTCCATCAGAGAGCTGTTCCAGGTATCTGTGGGACTGGTCACGGGACTTCAACACAAACAACAGGGGCAGGTTAATGACACTCAGAGGAATCATAGAATGGTTTAGGTTGGAAGGGACCACAAGGCCCATCCAGTTCCAACCACCCTGCCATGGGCAGGGACACCTTCGACCAGACCAGGCTGTTCAAGGCCCCACCCAACCTGGCCTTGAATACTTCCAGAGAGGGGGCATCCAGAGCTTCCCTGGGCAACCTGTGCCAGTGCCTCACCACCCTAATGTCCAATCTAAATTATCCCCCTTCCAATTTAAAGCTGTTCCCCCTCGCCCTATCACCACTTGCCCTTGTAAAAAGTCCCTCCCCATCTTTCCTGTAGCCACTTCAGATACTGGAAGGTTGCTGTAAGGCCTGCCCAGAGCCTTCTCTTTTCCAGACTGAACAACTCTCTCAGCCTGTCCTCATAGCAGAGGTGCTCCAGCCCTTGGATCGTCTTCATGGCCTCCTCTAGACACATTCCAACAGTTCCATATCCTACTTACGCTGAGGATTCCAGAAGTGTACACAGGACTCCAGGTGGGGTCTCATGAGAGTGGAGGGGCAGAATTCCCTCCCTCTCCCTTTTGGCCACGATTCTTTTGATGCAACGCAGGACAGTTGGCCTTCTGGGCTGTGAGTGCACATTGCCGACTCATGTCAATCTTCTCATCAACCAGCACCCCACGTCCTTCCCCACAGGGCAGCTCACAGTCACATCATCCCCCATCCTGTGAAACCGTGGGTTGCCGCAACCCAAGTGTAGGATCTTGCACTTGGCCTTGTTGAATCTCACGAGGTTCACATAGCCCCACTTCTCCAGCTTGTTCGGGTCCCTCTGGATGACATCTCATCCTTCTGGTGTGACAGCTGCCCCAGGACTGGCAGTATATCTGGCACACATAATAGGCACTGGATGAAACTTAGCAGTGCAAAGGGCAGAGGAGACAAGAACAGCTGTGCTGGGTCAGGATAGAGTCTGTACTGCTCTGTGTCGCACTCCAGCTGAGACCCCTACTAGATACATAAAAAATAGGCACAAGAAACAGAGTAAACCGAGGTCATCCTTCCCTGCCACCCCCTCCCAGAGTCCAGGAGTCACTAGTGCAGAAATTTCTCCAGGAGGATCTTGTGTGGGATATGTGTACACCCACGCATGATGGATTTGTCCAGCCTCTGTCTGAACCCCTCTAGCAGTATTCCACGACTTATCTACGAAGGGAGTGAGAAGGACAATTCCATTTGCTTTAAACTTGCAACCTGATAATTTCAGGGGTGGACGCAGCTAAAGTCAGGCCTTTGAACAGCACTGGCACAGCAGCAGCTGGGTTGGCCCCGGCAACACTGCAGCAGGCTACAAGAAGGATGTTTCTAACCAAAATTGAAGGGACGTCTTGGATCATCCTCCCTGAAGCATGAGGTGGCTTTAAAAGACATTCATGGTTTCCAGAGGAAGGCAGTGCACTTCTAAGGGGACCATGGTAGCATTAGGAGAGGAGAGCACGGGGTCTTAACAGTCTTCAATGTCATACTCCCAGCCTTCAAATGCAAAGAAGTTCAGAGCCTGCTGTCCAGGACTTCCCAAGAGATTCCCCATGTAGGTTAGAGCGGCCTGGCTAACACCACAGCTGTGCTTGGAATGGTTTGAAGGAAGGATTGGCTGTCTTTTCCCATGCCTCTGACTGCTGTCCTGCTGAATCTCCTCTCTATTTCCTGTAAAAAAGGATCCGCAATGAAGTCCTTCCTCGCAGGGCATGAAGCCAGCCTGTCTTAAAAGACACAGAAGAGCCATCCAGGGACTTTCCACTCTTTGCTACTGTGCTCTAGTAGGAATACCAGCCTGGTACATCTCCTTTCCTTCAGAGAGTTACCCAGCTCCCCTACCCTATGCTGCCTTTGCACTCTTGACAGGTTTGTCCCTACAGAGTCCTGCTTTACCCTTTTTGATGACATTTCCCAGCCTTTGTCATCCTCTGCCTGGAAATCCTTGGACAGAAAAATTCCACAGGAAGACTGGGAATGAAGATGCTGCTTCTGGGGTAGTGCAGACCTCTGTGCTCCATGGGGAAACCCTCAAAGACCGAGCCACCATGGCCTCCTCCAGATCCATTTGCAAGAAGCTGAGAAAAAGGCTCACTTGGGAATTTCTCTGATTGACTCTCTGCCTGTGCTGTCCCTGATGGCCCACACAAGTCTGGCATGGAGCCGCAGACTCTCTTCACACCAGAGCTGAACCCAGCCTCCACCTCCTGGCTTTCAGAGAAAGCTCTTTGTAGCTGATCCATCATTGTACAATTACCCGCCCTCCGTCTTCACAGTGTCCAGCACATGAGAGCAGCTTCTAGGAGAAATGCTGAGCATATTTGGACTGTTCAGATTGGAAAGTACTGAGCCAGAAGATTAGTGTAAGTGTAACCAGAAATATCCTACAAGGGGTGAGATCTAGATGAGAAGCAATTATTCCTTCCCGGACTGAGCTGAAGGGGTTCCAGGAGCAGAGAGAGCAATGAACCTCCTGAAGCCCAGCCAGAGCCCTTGTAGAAAACTACTACAGGGTCACGTCTGTAGGGGTTAATGCCCTGCTGAAAGAAGTTTTGCTCTCCTTACATTTGCCTGCATGCAGTACAGGAAAAGCTGCAGCCTCAAAACTGATCATGCAAAGGAGGCAGAGGCCCTCTAGACAGCTGGAAGCTTCTGCTCGTAATGGACTTTGTCCCAACTGCCAGCGCAGTCCGTGATGAATGGCCCTGGCGTGTTCTGGCACAACACAGCCCCCCAGCATTTACTTTAGACAGTTGCAGCACAAGGAAGATAAATGAGATTCAGAGAAACCCAACCTGCTCTTGGCCCCTCTGTCTCCATTTACATGTCTGTTTTCTCCTCCAAGGCCATGTATCTCCTTTGTTTAGGAGTGTGTCTGGCTTCTGATCTTGTTCCAGATGTTTTCTGCTCAAGCCCTTCCTCATTCTCTTAAAGCGCTGAGCACAGACACTTTAGGACCCGCTTTGGTTAAAACTCTCCTGACTCAGATTCTTCAGACCTTGCACTAACTCAAAACCACAGTCTCCATCCAGCACTGCCCAGGGGGCTCGGCAGTGCACATCTCCACTAGCCAAACTCTCACAGGTGCTTCCCACTCAAAGATCCTCACAACTTCACAAGAGTGAGGGTAAACCACCAAGTGGAAATGTCTCCAGCACTATGAGCTCTCCAGACGGAGACAGGACCCTATGGGGGCTCCCCACTCTCCATGACACCCTGAGCCCTGACTCTGCTTCAAGCCTGGGCTGAGAATCAGAATCCTAAAGATGCACTCAGCCACTGTGCTGGTGTGTGCAGCACCACGGCAGCTGCCAGCAGCTCCACAGGGAACCCAGCCCTGCAAGGACAAGTGGCCCGGATAGCGTTTGGCAAGATGGGAACAGCGTGTCCTGCCAGCTAGCTTTGCAGCTTCAGACCAGCTTTTATTTATCTCACAACAAAGCTCCACAGCTGCTTTCAAAAGCCATTTGATGCTAAACGCTTTGGCTTCATGTTCAACCTGAGGAGCTCACTTCTTCCCTCTCTTTTGGTTTCTTTCTTTTTTCCTCACACCCAAACTCAAATTATACTGGTGAAACAGAGCCAAAACTGCCAAGGCCCTTGCGAGAAGCACACTCACTTGTGTCCCAGATGGTGGTAGGAAGGACGTTGGTTTTCGCCATTGATGGTTCACACTCTACCACTAGCATCTGCACAGCCTGCCCAGCTTCAAAGAGGGTTCATGGATGCAACATGAGACTTGCTTCCTTCAGCCTGACTTGCTAGCCTCTTCTCATGCTCCTGAGACACATTCATCACATGGGTACTAGGTCGATTCCTGGATTTGCATCTGGAGACAAGGATTTCTTGTGGCTATGGACAACCTCATATCAAGCACCCAACAAATGAGTGGGGTCTTTAAAGTATGACTCCATCCTCCGACCTTCACCTTCTAGAGAGTTTCCCCAGGTCGTGGGACCCAATGGCTTCCTGTAGCCCTCAAAGGAATAGCATAAGGCACAGGAAGACCATCTCACCCAGTAGGAACCCAGTAGGCCAGAATAACAGGGGAAAAATATATTCAGAAGAATTGCTCCTGCTTATCTAATCTATCCTGTGCTGAGCCAAGGCCGGGGCCAGCACCACTCACAACTTTCCAAAGGACAATGGTCTAACCGTAAAGGTTTCTGGCAGTGGATTTGCAGCATTTCTTCATCTGCCTCTTCCTGATAAAGGGAATTTCCCCTGGAGCCTGACCGAAGAGACTTCTGTGTTTCTTGACCCATCAGAAGTAAACTCAGAGAGTGCTTTTTTCACTTTCTCTTCACAGCATCCCTCTGTGCATTCCGTTCCTGGAATATGGGTAAAGCCAAGCCTGAAGGCCAGGCCATCCAGACCTCTGACTGAACTCATTGCTGTCCTCCTCAACCCTCCCAAGTGGGTGCACACCTTTCCAAAGCCTCGTTGTCCCATCTGGGACCACGTCTCTCACCAAGATTAGCTTAAATAACTCACGCACTACAAGATAACTTATGAGTGATGCCCCAAGTCCTCACTGAACAAAGCTTAGACATAAACTAAAACAGTTGTTTAAATTTAGGAGGGAAAGGAACAGGGCCCGGATGCAGTGGCAGCAAGCTGCAGGACATGTACCTCCTCATCCCAGCAACTGCAACACAGCCCGCTTTTCTCCCATTAATACTGCACTAGCTGCCAAATTGGGCTGGAGATCTGAGCACCTCTTGGTCAGAGGCTGACTCACAAATGGCTCTTTGTGGTAATTTTTCGCTTCAGTCTGCACTAACACAGTTTTAGACCCTAGTTCTACAGCACACAATTATGCCAGAAAATGCTAATTTTTGCAACAAGCACTGGATTTGCTAACAGCAGGGCTAGAAAGGCCAATGTGGAGAGAGTTTCCCTCCTACCAACACCTGTCATGCTAGAAAAATATCTACTGCTCCCAGTATCTGTGGTGAGATATGGGGCAATACAATGCAAACAACGCAGGGCTTCCCTACCCCAATTGAGAAGTCTAGAGTTGAGTGCCAGCATTTCCAGGACCTGCTTCCCTATCCAAGCCAACTGAACCCCACACATTCAGAAAACAGCTATTGGAAACAGCAGTGACCAACCCAGCGGACTTCAGCCCTGCTGTCTCCACAGACAGGCAATGAAACGCACAGCCATTCAGGCTCGGTGTCAGGAAAGGCCATGGAGCCGGTCATCTTGAGTGCAATCACACAGCACATACGCGACAACCAGGTGATCAGACTCAACCAACATGGGTTTATGAAAGGGAGGTCCTGCCAGACCAACCTGACCTCCTTCTATGACAGAGTTACCTGGTTCATGGACAACAGAAAGGCCGTGGACGTGGTGTACCTGGACTATAGTAAAGCCTTTGGCACCGTTTCTCGCAGCACTCTGCTCCAGACACTGGCTGCCATTGGCCTGCACACGCTCACCCTCTGCTGGGGAAGAAAAGGGCTGCGTGGCCGGGCCCAAAGAATGGTGGGAAGTGGACTTCAGTCCAGTTGGAGGCCAGTCACGAGTGGTGTCCTCAGGGCTCAGTGCTGGCTGAACAGCCTCCTGCCCTATTCAGCATCTTTATCGATGATCTGGATGAGGGCATTAATTGCATCCTTAGTAAGTTTGCAAATAACACTGAGCTGTACGGAATTGTTGATCTGCTTGAGGGTAGGAAGGCTCTGCTGAGGGATCTGGACAGGTTGGATTGACTGTCTGAGACCAGTAGGGTGATGTTCCCCAAGGCCAAGTGCCAGATCCTGCAGCTCAGCTGGGACACAACAACCTCTTTGCAGCGTTACAGGCTTGGGGAAGAGTGGCTTGGAGAGATGCCTGGTGGAGAAGATCCTAGGGGTGCTGGTTGACAGATGGTTGAATATGAGCCAGCAGTGATCCAGGTGACCGAGAATGCCACTGGCATCCTGGTCTGTATCAGAAACCTCGTGGCCAGCAGGACCAGGGAAGTGATTGTGCCACTGTACTCAAAACTGATGAGGCCACACCTTGAGTACTGGATTCAGTTTTGGGTCCCTCACTACAAGAAAGACATTGAGGGCCTGGAGTGTGTTCAGAGAAGGGCAGTGAAGCTGGTGAAGAGGCTGGAGAATAAGTCTTATGAGGAGTGGCTGAGGGAACTGGAGGTGTTTAGCCTGGAGAAGAGGATGCTGAGGAAAAAATCACTGCCTGAAAGGAGGTTGTAGCAAGGTGGGCATTGTTCTCTTCTCCCAAGTGATAGGTGATAGGATGATAAGAAATGTCCTCAAGCTGAGCCAGGGGAGGTTCAGATTAGACACCAGGAAAAAGGGTGGTCAGACACTGGAACAGCTGCCCAGGCAAGTGGTTGAGTCACCGTTCCTGGAGGTGTTTAAAAGACAAGTAGATGAACTGCTCAGGGATCTGGTTTAGTAGTGGACAGGTACAGAGGGACTCAGTGGTCTCAAAGGTCTTTTCTAACCAAGCAATTCTATGATTCTCTGATATTGGGAATTCCCTGGGGTAGTTGGCCTTGGCAGGGACAGAGAAGAATGCTGGACCATTGCACACTACACAGTAGCTGGGAAATGAAACCAAGCACTGTGAGAAGAGGGAAAATCTTTCTCTGCAACGTATCCAGGACAGTTCTGCTTTTATTCTTTGCCATACAGTGGCTGTTATCTGTCACTGCAAATGCTGACTGGTGCCTTTCCAAAAGCCACATCAACTAAATAAAAGGTAGGAAACTACAAGTTGCAGGGTGTTTCAAGGAAAACGATTTCTTCACCACAGACCACCTCTGCAGCTCACAAGACTCCTGATAATAAATATTGCTTTTCTGGAACATTATCCCTCTACGACAGTAGAAAGTGATGACTTGATAGCTTAAACAAGATTAAGGAACGTGCATGTAAACAGTCAGTCAGTGCAAGCCCAGCAGAGCAGGGATTTTCCCAGCCAGAACATCTGCTTTCTGTGGGAAGATATGGAAGAGTGAGATGTATTTATGGAGGAGGCACACCAATGGTTGCAGAGAGTAAACCTACTAAACCAAGTAGCCATACCACACCTGACACATCGACAGTGACAAAATACAGCTGTCAAATCTCTCTGGATAGGCAGAGAACAACCACCTCTCAAATGACGCTTGAAGCTTGAAGCAGAAAAGTCCAAGGAGAATGGACAGAAACTGAGCAGCACAGGGCGAAGAAGACAGAGGGAAAAGGGAGGCCTCAGGGTTAGAGGTTTGCACTTGATAGCTAAACAAGGATTACAGGGAGAGCCTCTGAGTTTGCTTTACTGCTAGCAATATTCTGGCTCTCCCTTTCCACCATAGACAAGGAAAGGGTTTTCACAGATATTGATTTGATGCATTCCAGACAGCCTTGGGCTGCACATCAATTTCCCAAATTCATGAGAACTCCAAAATCTTCTATTATTTGCTGATGTCTTTGTCTGGTTCTCATCCCATGATTGTCCCTCTCATCTGCTCCCAAGCAGAGCTAAGGGAGCTCCCAGATTTTCACTAGTCCCCTCTTAGCCCCTTCCCTGCAGTTTGAGTCAGGTGATGCCACCTCACCCCAGTCATCTACAGACCCAGCTCTATCTTCCCATGCAGCCATGCCATTTTTCTGTAGTTGCAGAACAACTCAGAAAAGGAGGGAGGGCAGGCTCCCCCCTCCGACATCCTGGCGAATGTCATGGGTGCAGTGAAAGCCCTACCTAAAGGCATGTTAAGCAGGAAATCAGGAGAGGTGGGGAGCACCACCATAATGACACTTAGCCTCCCATCACTGCCTAGCAGTTCACTGGGAGGGATGACTGATAGGGAAGGTACTTTCCAGAGACTTCTGTCTGCAGGACAAGTCCCCTGTTTTCTCTTTAATCTCCAGTTTTTACTGCTACTGTGCATAAAGAGAAGATGGGTGCATCTGAGGGCAGAAAGGTTGGGTCCCCACTCCCTTTCCAAAGGGTACTCTGAGCTCTGGGATCTGGGTGAGGCTGTGCCAAGCTCAAGGCTGAACCAACACTGCAATGAGCTGTAGAAGCTGCAACTTGTATAAGCACAGACCTAAGCCCTACATGGGCACAAGTGTCCCTGTATCCCCCTCAGTTTGACTCCAGGGATCCAGATCAGGAAATCATCCTGACCCTATGCTCCAGTCCTGGGGATCAGACCCAGGAAGCCACAACCACAGAGGTGCAGGCTGGGTGATAGCAGCAGGGAGAGTCTAGCTTCAGGATAAGGGCAACAGGGATGTCACCAGCTACTTCTCAGAGCCCCACAGTCCAGAAAAGGGTGTTGATATCTTCCCACAGCAAAAATCTCAGTAGAAAGTGTCTGGACAAGCAGCATCAGTGGTGAAATACCAGGAATGAAAGTGGAGCAAGCAGGGGCCTGGGGAGAAGAGATGACAGACCGGGATCCTCTCCATCACCCACTCACAGTACTGTTTAGGCGAGAGTAAACAGGGATGAGATTAAAGGGGCTTTTCCTCATCTGGATTCCCACTTTCCCAACTGCAAACATGTCCTGTTTCCTAAAAAGGAACCTGGGCAAGCCCCTGAGACCTTGCCAGCTGGGTCCAGCACTGGTGCCAAGGAAACCATGCCCATGGAGAGCAGTTCTTTGCCTTGGCATCAAATAGAGGAGACCATCAGCAGGGAGGACAACTGGCCTTTACACTGGCAGACATACCAGCGGGCCTGTTCCTAGATCCTATGGACTCCTCTGCACCAGGGAGCAAGATGAAGAGGCAATGTGAGGGCTGCAGGAGAGGGAACAGCTATGAGCCCCCCGCATTGGTGTGCACCTCACCTGCAGGTGCATGCAGAGAGTTTGCAGCCAGCTCCTACTCAGTCCTTCCAGGAGCAACATGTACAACACCTGAGAGATGGTGGCAACAGAAAAAGCCCCCTTACACCATCTCTTTGAAGGCAAGGAACAAAATCAGCTCCAGTATAGTTCCAGGAAGGAGTACTATGGTGCCAACAGAAACCAGCACAGCATTTCGCTTTGATTCTCGCTCTTGTTGCAGAGAAGCAGAAGGCTGTTTTTTCTATGGACCTTCAAGCCTACCTCCTGGCTGGGAATACCCACGCCAGGTCAGACCCTGAGACTGCAGCAGGTTGTGCCTATGGTATCTTGTGGCCCTTGCATTGCAGCCTGAGAAGACTTTCAACATGCCTGGGAGACAGGAGTGATCTCCTAATCCCAGCTATGAGACCTGGCACCTGGAGAGCAACCCAAATTTCCTTGCAAAGATGGAGCCTTGCCTTTGTTTCCTGGCCTTGCAGACATTCATGAGGAGAGAGGCTGTTTTCTCAGCACTCTAGGAAAGATTTTCAGTTACAATGTCCTGTTATTTGACAATTTTGTCATCCTATATCAGAAAAACTCACTCCTTAAGTTTACAAAGTACTGAGCTCTGCTGTTTTTCTGGCAAATTTCCAAGAGTTAAGCTCTGGAGTAGGGACAGCTGCTGGAGGAGGAACAGCTAGCCAGGACCAGATACCTGGCCCAGGACAGCATCTCCTCCTGTCTTTCACTGGGCAGGGGTAAGGGCAGCCTGCTGCCAGGGCTGCAGGCGGGTTCATCACAGCCTTGAGAGCTACAAAAGATGAAGATCTGGCACGGATCTGTAATAAACAGCTGCATTGCTCTGAGGAGGGTGCACCTACTGCTCCCAGAAGAGCTGGGAGTCACAGGCTTTGCAACCATGCTCTTATAGGTGGGCTAGCCAAATGCTTTACACAGGTAAAGCTTCTCGCAACATCCAGGAGATGAGTGCTAGCCCATTCTCCCTAAGCTTTCCAGGGAACTGGGCCAGGACACTGTGCTCCTTGTCAGGATAGCCTTCAGCTGAGGATGAGCCTGATCCATCCCAGGCTAAGCCTCTAAGCCTCGCTCTGAACCAGGGAGGTTCAGATTAGACATCAGGAAATGTTTCTTCACTGAAAGGTGATCAGGCATTGGAACAACTGCCCAGGGAAGTGGTTGAGTCACCATCCCTGGAGGTATTTAAAAGACAGGTAGATGTGGTGCTCAGGGATATGTTTTAGTAGTGGACAGAGACAATTGAATTTGATGACTCAAAGGTCGTTTCCAACCAGGTGACTCTATGATTCTTATGCAGCCCCTGTCCTGTGCAGGGGTCCACACCAACTGCAGCAGCTCTGTTCTGGCACAGATTCACTTTAAGCATCCTCCTCCCTCCCAGCTGCAGCCCCTCAAGGGGTCCCTGAGTGAGCAGCAGGGAGGCCTTTCCCCAAGCAAGAACTGGTTATCCTCCTTTCCCACTCATACTCTTTGTCTTGGCCTCTCTTCCCATACCAGCCTTCCTCCTCTGTCTCCTCCTCTTTGGGATTGTGTTGCTGAGGCTGTCACTGTATTTAATGAGCTGTGACAGAAATGGAGCTTTGGGAAATTCACACCAAGAGGCAGCCGAAGCCAGGGCATTCCATGTGCATAGATATCAGGGAGGAGGACCCCAGAGAGGGGAACACCTGAAAAAAGAAACCACAGCCACCAACAAAGAGAATCAGCAGAGCAGGGGAGGAAAATGGCCAGGGATAAGGTTACCACCAACAGATCTCAGCAAAAGCCATCAGGTGCCTGGACATCCTTTGGCTTGGACAGCCCAGTTGCTGCATCACCACGGATGCCATTCCCTGGAGGAGACAGCACTCACACCCTCTCTGCCTTCAGGAACAGTCCCTGGACTGATTCATTCCTAGCCTGTGCTCAGCCTTGCTGGCCAGCACAAAAAAATGTCCAAGGACAATGTAAATAATTTGTGGGTAGTTGACAGCATAGTCTTTGGGAGGAGAGTATGGTACCTGCCTGTTTGCCATGCAAACTCTTCTTAATTAGAGAGAGATGGATATGATGGATTGACTACTTGATGGATAAGGAATTGGCTGGAGAATTGCACTCAAAGAATTGTGGTCAACGCCTGAATGTCCAAGTGGAGACTGCTGATGAGTGGCTTTCCACAGGGGTCAGTATTGGGACCACTGTTGTTTAACATCTTTGTCACAGACACAGACAGTGGGATTGAGTGCACCCTCAGCAAGTTTGCCGACAGCACCAAGGCTCAGAAAGAAAACAGCGAGGAACCCCTAACTTACTGGCAATAAGGGGCAGAAGATGGTGAGCTGCCCTCCAAGCCTTGTCTGTGGACATTCCCAGGACCTGCCTACATTTCCCCAAAATCTTTTTCTCTCCCCCTGCACCGCAGCTAAAATCAAGCATCAAATTGGCCCAATCAGTCATGCCGTGCTTTGGTTTCCCTTCACTGTAAGGACAAAACTGAAGTTACCACTGCTCTTCATCCAGTTCCTATGCTCCTGTGGGATGTGAGAGGTCTGGAGTTCCAGCCCAGCACCTACCCCAGTGGGACTAAAGTGATATGGGCTTGATGGTGCCATATTGGCATGTTCCCTTCCACTACATCTCTACAATACAACCCCCTGGGGACCAACTCCAGCAGCCTAGCCAAGCAACAGAGATCAGGGTGGCCTCCTCACCACAGTGCTGAGACCCAGAGAGACCTGCAGTCCAGATGATGCAGAAAGTGGCCCTCACCCCTATGAACTAATCTAAGAATAGTCCTTCTGGCTCTGCAGCATCACAGGCAGTCCTGTTTGTACACCCCACACTCCGCACAGGCCTTTAGGCTCAAACAGAGGAAGAGGTCAACCACCCATTGCTTTTTCTTTTTATTTAACAAAATAACAGCACATTAAAAAGGAGAGAAAATAAGCAATTTACACCCATCATTGTTGCATTGGACATATGAAGCAGCAAACACCTGAGAGCAGTATGAACTCTACTTGTGCATCTCTGCCCAGGCAGGAGCAACTGGCAAGCGTTGAACATGGTGGCAGGTTGGGGAGGCAAGGAGTTGGGCAATATCCCTGAGGACTGCAAGAGCCAAGGGCAGCATTCCTGCCTGCTCTGCTACTGCTGCATTACTGGTTTAATTTCTACTTGTGCCAGGAAGGGCAGGAGGGGAAATGGTGCAAGGAAGTCAGGGTGTGAGAGAGGAACCACACCAGCCACACTGCCTGAGGGCATCTAGGTTGTACTCAGTGAGGGAGCAACGCAGTATATGGCCAGCAAGGAATATTTCCATCCCTCCACTCCATCCCCACACAGTTCCATCCTGGCAGTACTTCTCAGGGATGCAGAAGCACCACAGAAGTCTTGGTGTTGATGATGGAAACCAAAGGGATCAAACTGGTGCTGAAGGTCATAGCAGCTGCAAGGGAAGGCTGAGATCCCCCAAACTTGTCTTACAGAATAGTCCAACAACCAGCTTCCAGGCTGTGAAGTTGGCAGAGGCTCTGGTCCAGCAGCCTCCAGCTCAGCCTGGTGTGGGTTTTTGGGTCAAATCAGCGACAGAAGGATGAAGAGAGAACAAGCAAGGCTCTGCCCAGCCCTGCACACTGGCACGAGTCCCAAGGAGGGTTGGTCCTGCAGCTGCAGGTGGTAGCAGGTCAAATGCATTAGTTTCAGATTCACAGCTGGGAGCAGCCCCACTCCAGGTGCTGGGGCCAGCCACAGGCTTCTTCAAAGCTTACTTCCCTTGTGGTTTGGCCTAGGGAAGCAAAAAATCCAGTTCTGATAAGTGTGCTCCTCCCCAGAGTCCCTTCCCTGCGGCTGGAGTGGTCACCAAGAGTTGACCTCCCCTGGTCAAGCCAAGGCAGTGAAGTCGGGACCTGGCAGGGCTTGCAAAGCACCCATCAGACTTATCACAACCCCTCCCCACGAAGATGCAAAAGTTGCAAACTCCAAGCTTGCAGGGCAGAAGTGGGTAAGGGTTAGCTCTCAGTGTCATTTGCTGTGGCACCAGTTGGCTCAGCCCAGGGTGGCACCAGGTGGGCAGCAGCCCCAGGTCTACATTTATTTGGGGTGAAAGAAGGATTGCGGAGGAGCCAGACTGGTCCCAATTGGAGGGAGGAGGGACGGAGACAAAAACAAAGTATCCATGCCTCAGCAGGACATGTGCCAGCTCTTCTCAGTATCCCAGTCACAGTGGTAAAAGCCTGTTTGGTGATGAATAAACACACCTTCAGGCTGGCCCTGTTACTGGGAGAGAACAGGGATGTCTCTTACCTTCCTAGCAAAACTGGCATCCAGCTTCTCTTGGAGGCGAATCACCCATGGGGCTCCCAGCGGGGCACAGAGGAGCTTGCCCTTTGTGGTGATGAACCTACCAGACCCACAGAGAAAAAAAGCAAGATGAGGTGAACAGAACACCTGGGTATGCTGAAACACAGCTCAAGTTCCTACCCACTGCCTCCCTCATTGCCCTTCTCCATCTCTGCCTTGGGATGACTTTCTTCCCCGACTTTATTCAAGTTTTCCCCTCTCACCATGCCCTGCTCTGATTGAGCCCCTCATCTCCACAAGCCTCCATATTCCTTGCCCCCAGACCCAGCCCAACATGCCTCCTCAACCCTGCTCTGCCTCCCTCCCTGCCTCCTCACAGGGTGCATCCCTTGGCCACCACCAGATTGGGCTCTTGTTCCTTGATCATAATCGCCCTGGGCGCTCTTACACGGCAGCTGGGATGTCGCAGCCATCCTGCACTAGCTGGAGCCGGTAATCCTGCACTATCCGCCGTGGGATGGGTATCTCACGAGTCCGCAGGCAGCAGTCAAGGGAATTGTTCCTGCCGTGCACTGGAGGAGGAACACACCATATAGGTTGAGGTTACTCTCTGCTGGTTGGCTACACCTTCATCCAGCCTCCCTGGAGGGTGCTGGGACTGCAGGGCTGCCCCGATGGAGCAGGGCAGGATGGCGCCCTCCAGCAATGCTCTCGCATATCACCCCAGCTGTACATGCAGGCACGACAATTATTGCCCCACGCCCCAGGGCCGGCAGTCCTTTGCCTCCTTCTGACAGAAATCAAAGGAGGTGAGAAGCAGCAGATTGGCAGAGGACAGACCTTCTGCACACCTAGACCCCTCCCATGCTTCTGAGGCCAGCGCTGTCCAGCTAGCACGGCAGGATGGGGGTCTTCAACCCCACTTCAGGATGCTTCAATGCAGGATTCTCATTCCCAATGTGCAGGGAATGGCTTCATTTTTATTTGCTGAAACACTGCACCGATCAGTCCCGCCACAGCTGAGAGACACAGCTGTCTGCACTTCACTGCAGGGTAGAGGACCTCTAAACAAATGCTATATTCATTGTTAATGCTGGCAGTGCCCAGAGATACCTGCAACTTCAAGCAGCAGGGTGAGGTGTAACACCACAAGGTGTTCAGACTCCACAGTTCCCTGCAGCAAAGCAGAGGGCCAGGAGTCACTCACCCACACAGCTGTGACCTGTGAAAACCCATGTCCAACATCTGCAGACCCTCAAACATTGGTTGTGCCCTAACACATGCCTTCCCTCCTGCACCCAGCCCTGCCAGGTTGTCCCACATCGAAGGGTGCCAGGGATGCTCCCCTGGTGTGTTGGGGAGAATGGGACCAAGGCTACTCCAGCCCAGTGTGCACGAGCTGGACTAGGGCACTGGGAGGCAGGATTGCTCCACAGCCTTTCCCAAGCACAGCTTTCCAGCCCCAGTGCCCTGCAGGAACCCGACTGCACTTTGGACAGGACAGAGTCCCCCTGGGAAAGGTTACAAGCAGAGGATGCAGGAGGGCTGTGGCTAACCCCTGTGATAAGTCCCTGTAAAAGTATGCTGGAAATGCAAAATAGAGCAAGAAATTACATCCTCCCCTTCCACAAAAAAGTAGCCTGAGAAACTCTTACCATCCAGGACACATCCCAGTACCAAGAAACTGAGGCAGAGAAGATGTAGCTGCTGCATTTTGCTGCTAAGTCTAGCAGAGGGTGGGCTGTTGGCAATGATGCTCCAGGCAGGAGAGGTAAGCGCTGCACAGCTTCCTTGTGCTCTACTGCTGGTACTCTTCGCTGCCTATTTATCCTCCCAGTTCATGGCTTTCACTTTCTTTTGGATAAGAGGAGTGGGAAGTTGCAACAAGTCTTGCCACAGGCTGGATTTTAATCTTTGAACCGTTCCCGAACATCCTGACTACTTTCCCTGCAGCCAGCTGCTCTGTGGTCCCAAAGCCAGACACCCTCCTGCCCACTCTGCTGCTGACCCAGGCCACAGGGGATGCTGGTCAGTGCCAGAGCAGCTCCAAGGTCCCCTCACTCTATGAAAGCACCCTGGGCAAGCACATGGATGGAGGGGTCTCACCCATACATTTCCAAGTCCCTTCTTTGAGACATCTCTGGAATGTTCCCATTACATATTGCACTGATGCTGGGGGGAGAACTTACCTCAGCCCCATTCTCGGAGTATATATCAGTACTGGGTTGATGTCTGGCTTCCCCTGCGCCCTTCCATCTGGTCACAGAAGGCTGACTGACTGCTGCTGCTCTCCTCAGTTCCTGTGTGGCACATCCAAAGCTGGTCGATGGAGGGGAGCACAGTCACCATGCTCCACTCCAGCGCCATGATCTCATATGCCAAAAGACAATCTAGTTTCCAGGTGTCCCAGAAAATGGGCTTGTGGCCAAAGACTGCCACAAGATTCCTGGAAACAGGTTTTCTCGGCACAAAAGCAGAAATCCCCCTCAGGGGGGATGTGTGCAAGGCACAGGATGCCAGCAGCCCGCTGGCTGTGTGGGCACTGCAGGAAGTGAAGACCAGCACTCCCACTGCAAACTTTCACGGGAGCACAGGGACAGGGGCTTCTTTTCCTCGGAATAGTGACTCACCATTGTGCCAATGCCACCTGCCAGTCTGCTTCAGCCCTGACACAGCGATTGCACAGCCCAGGGAAGAAGGACTGTGAAGGGAGTCTCACCTCTGTCAAGAGCTGCCTCCTAGGGGTTTGGAGAGAACACAGAGCCAGGCTCTTCTTGGAGGGGCCCATGGATGAGAGGCAACGGCACCAGTTGCACACAGAGACATTCCCGTTGATAGTAGGAAAAAATATTTCCCCATTGAGGTGAGCAAATCCTGGAGCAGTATCTCCATCTCTCTACCCTCTCCCTTGCTAAATCCTGACACCTAGGCAGAGAGCCACTCCACAGCCCTTCCACAGGACAAACATCTAAATGGGGTCAAGACACAGGGCTGGGATCTGGGGATCTCAGTAGTTGCCTCTGCTTCTCTTAACAGTAGGAGAGAGCAGGATCTGCCACTTTCTTGCTCCACCGTAAGAAGCAAGAGGAGACTCCAGCTGTGCCACCAGCCAAGGTGCTCCACCTCTGCACTGGCACTGGCACCAGCTATGTGCATGGCATGGTTTCCTCCACCAGGCATGAGGAGAGCATCACCTCTAGACACTCCTGTGTCCCAGCAAGCCACTGCTGTGCCAAAGGGTTAGGCAGGGGCAGGTGGGCAGGATAAGAGGCACAAACAGGATGTGCCAGCTTAACTTCAGTCAGCACTTGCCTTCTAGAACTCACAGGCTATTGAAGAGAAATCTTGGCTGGTGAAAGGGGAATTTAGGTGGCAGAGGATTAGTGTCAGTCATCAGCCCCAGCTGCCCTGAAGGTTTGAGGATGGAGGCTGGCTCTGGGACCTGGTCTCCACTTGAGTTCCCCAGGGTGCTGCCAAAGAAATGTGACAGCAGGGAGGACAGCAGATCCTCCTGGCTGCTGCTGCTGTTGACCAGACCTCTAGGAGTACCACCCCTAACCCAGAGCCAGCTCCTTCTTGGGAACTAAGCTGAGAGCACAGAGCCCCCTGCAAAGAGGGAACTGTAAAGGCAGTGCCCTGACCCACTCGAGAGGGATGCTGAGGATGGTGCCTGGTGGCAAACCCTCGCCTCCTTGCATGTTCAGTGGGTTTGGCATCTACTGGAGAGTGCATGAGGGCTGGCAAGTGGTGCTGGGGATCTTGTCATGTGGGATCCCCCTCCAGGCACTGCTGGGGTCCTGGTCAGCAAGTAGTGGAGGGGTCTCCAGCCACTTTCTTGGTATAAGGGGCTCCCTCCCACTGCTGGATCCCAGCTGGTCATATGCCAAAGGGAGCAGGTCTAGTGTTGGGAATACATCCTTCTAGGAGTTAACTCCTCAACCACCTCTGACTGCAGAGCACGCCCTACCCTCGCACTGCTCACAGTCCTTGCTGACACATAGGCAAAGGAGAGAGATTTTGCCTCCTCTGGCAGCTGTCTGGATGCCAAATGGGTGAAAGCACGGCTGCTCCAGTTGCCTCTGCTCCCCAAGAGAGATACTGGAGGGTGAGGAAAGGGGCTTTCCACTCACATTGTGAAAGGGGAATGTGTCGGATTTCCTCCCCCCTCCTCTAACTGGGGTCAGTGGGATTTCTAAGAAGAGAGTGGTCATCTCTGAAGTTCATCCTGCAGGGAGGTCACCCCATCCCCCTCAGAGGATGGAGCTTTGGGGACCAGAAGAGACAGCATGGATGGAGAAAGGGGATGTTTTGGGATTCAGGCTCTTTAGAAGCGCACACAGAAAGAGAATGGTCAGTGGACCCAGTGCAATTTGGGAAGAAGGGAGAGCTTCATGTGCGCTGACCCGTTTAAGCCTCATCTAGAGCAATTTAGGCGTGCTAGAGCTCCAGTTCTGAGGACATCACAGGCAGTGTGAAGCGTCCCTGAGCACTCACCCTTGCAGCAGCCTCAATAGTGCAGTTGTTAATTGAAGTTGAAACTGTGCACAGGGGTGGATTTCCATGGGACATCCAAGTCATCCAAATGTAAATGGGCTGTGTGAGCATCACCTCCACCCCCGGCTCTCTGTGGAGAGCAGCAGCCACACTGCCACCCTTCCAGATATGCCTCCTGGAGACCTGCCAGCTGCAAGAGCAACTTAGAGCAGCTGCTCCCCTCTGGTCTTGTGGGGTCTGGTGCACTATTCAGGGTGCCTTGTGGTGCTCTGCTTTCCACCTCCAAGCTGTGGAGCTGGAAAGGGGAAAGGGGGAATTTCAGCACATTCCAGGCACAACCAGTCCCTGGGGCAGGATTTCGCCTGGCTGTATTAACCTCATTGGGAAATACTGGGCAGATATTGCAGCTGTTAGAACTTCTCTTGAAGCTCCCAGCATGACGGAGCCTCCCACATAGCTCTCACTGCAGCCCCAGTCCTGGTGCTGAATCTCCCCTAGCTGAGGGAACCCAGTTAATCTGATTTAAATTAAATTAAGGAAAAGAAAAAATCAAGCCATGACTTTGCTCAGAGGGAGTAAAGATGATCCAGAAGGGTCTAGCTAAAAGGGATGCAGAACGTGCCAAGTCCTGCTCTGTTAGAGCCGATGTCTCTCTGACATTCATTGCCTTCAGTGGCATTGGTGTTCAGGCTGAGTGTGAGCCAGCAGTGGCCCACAGTGTGAGACAGCAGTGGCCCAGGTGACCATGAAAGACAAGAGCATCCTGACTTGTATCAGAAACAGTGTGTCCAGCAGGACTGGAGAAGTGATCGTCCCCCTGTACTTGGCATTGGTGAGGCCCCACCTCGAGTCCTGTGTTCAGTTTTGGACCCCTCACTACAAGAAAGACATTGAGGGGCTGAAGTGTGTCCAGGGAAGGGCAGCGAAACTGGGGAAGGGGCTGGAGAACAAGTCTTATGAGGAGGGGCTGAGGGAGCTGAGGTTGTTTAGTTTGGAGTAAAGAAGGCTGAGGGGAGACCTTATCACTGTCTACAACTGCCTGAAAGGAGGCTGTAGTGATGTGGGTGTTGGTCTCTTCTCCCAAGTAACAAGTGATAGGATGAGACGAAATGACATCAAGTAGTGCCAGGGGAGGTTCAGACTGGCTATTGGGAAATATTTCTTCACCAAAGGGATTGTCAAGCAATGGAAGAGCTGCCCAGGGAAGTGGTGGAGTCATCATCCCTGGAGATATTTAAAACATGTAAATGTGATGCTTAGGGACATAGCTGGTGATGGACTGGCAGAGTGAGGTTTACAGTTGGACTTTATGACCTGAAAAGTCTTCTCCAATCTAAACAATTCTGTGATTATTTGAGATCACTGCAAGTCATGGGCAGAGAGTCAAGACCCTTCAGCTGGGTCCCACTATACCCAGGTGAGCACCCATCTCCTAAGTTGTCTGCAATGTATGTGTTCCCCAGCATCGTCTTCGTGCTGCACAGTTTCCCAGCCAGGTGCTTCCTGCAAATGTCTTTGGACACGCTCTGATAGCAGCAGCCAGGTGGGATGCCCCCAGCTGCTCCTTGTTGTCATGCTGCCTTTTCCTTCTTTCTGCAATCTCTTCAGGGGTTTCAGGAGGGGCTGACCAGGGAACAGCTCGGAGACCTGTGCAGAAAGGTTACACATTAGCCCCACTACAGGACAGCCTCAGAGGAGAGCAAATGTTCTTCTACCAACCCTTGGAGAGCTGTAGGAGCAGGTCTGCAGTCCTCAGCAGGATAGGAGTGAAGCGGAGGGAAGCAGAGGTCTGGGCAAGTGAAAGGAGTGCCATTAGCACAAGGACACAGCAAGGCCAAGGAACTCCAGCCAGCAAAAGAGAGGACAGGGTAAGGAGGGCACTTGGGACCTACATGTAGATGAAGCAATGATTGAGAGGAGGCTCTGGGTGCCAAGGGACAGCTGAGACTGTGAAATACCTTGAGGTAGGATGGGTGCGAGTCCTGCTGCTCATCAGCCACTTCTCCACTTTCTCTTGGCTCTCAAGACCATGGCAGACCCCAGGAGGGCAGTGTTGGTCAACAGAGCACCAAAAGGTACCTCGAAGCCCCAGCTGGAAATTACAGCCTCTATAGTACCCACGCAGCCCTGGAAACAGCTCTCAGCATATCTTGCGGGGCTGTCACAGTGTAGCCAGCTCCTGCTTCTCAGGAACAGTGTGAGGTGGAGGGATGGACCCTAACGCTTGTGTCTCCAGGTGAGCCTGACTGGAGCTCAGCCCGGTGTTTCAGCCCAGCACGCTCCACTGCCGGCACAAGCCCGGAGCGCTGTCTGCACCAGCTAAAAACTTGAGCTAATCATTTGGCCCAGGTTCAAGGCTTCCCTTTTTTCTTGGCTGCCCTCTGTGGTTTTTGTCTTGCCTGGCTACTTTGTGCTGTCACTGAAGCTCTTCTGCTCCTGGGTGGCCAAGATCTCCTAACTTTTTGCTCTGCTTGACACAACAGCAACTCTCTTGCTTTCCCTGCAGAATGTCTAGGGGAGCCTTTACCTCTCTTGCACACCCACTGCCCCAGCGTACGCTGCATTGATGCTGCTTTGTCCTCACGTATGGGGCGAAGCAGAGGGTTTGCCCTGCTATAGGTACAACTGTGAGAATCCTCTTCTGCTGCCTCGGTGTGGCATCATCTTAGATGCATCTTGGAGCATCTTAAATGCGTTTTAGAGCATCTGCTTTATACTGCTTATCTAAGCTGGGTTCCATGGGTTCATCTCCTCTGTAGGGAAGGGGTTTTGGCTCATGCTGCACACTCCAGATTCCATCTCATCTCAGCACCTCTCCCCTCAGACTCTTCCAGGAAATCTCCTTGGAGGCCTGGTTGCCATCTCATGGTAGCAGTGGTACAGCCACCTGCCTTGCCAGCAAGAGGCTCCAGCTGACAACTTATTATCCTTAAAAGCATTCTGAAGCAAGGCTGGAAGTGGTGTGCAAATGCAGGCACAGACACACATGGGGCTGCCATTTGTGCATCCGTGTCCATGCTCACATGTGCCTTCCTGAGCAGGTGTCTCTACTGAGCATGGGGCAGACTCCAGTGCTCTTTCTGCTTTTAGGGTAAATTTTAGGACAAATTAGAGAACCCCTGCATGCAGATCTTTTTAACCTGTTTTAGCCTAAAATCCACCTAGCATTTGAAGGAAACCCCCACCCCCGTGCGGTGTTGATATCTGCAGACACAGAGACACCAGGATACATTTCGCATGCTGGCTTGCTCCTGCCATCTGCTCATGCTTTGCTCTTTGTGGTTGATGACACATTCAGCTATGCCTCACTTCTAGTAGGGGTCTGCAATCATTTCACAATCCCCTAACATCGCAACCAGCAAAACAAGGAGTCCTGTAGAAGGCAGGGCCAGCCTTGCAGGTCTGGGTGTAGCGTGTCCCCAGCAAAATCCAGCCCTCCCTCGGCAGCCCTGGCTGGCTCCCAGTGTGCAAGTGTCAGTTCCCAGGCTCCCAGAAAAGCCCCAGCCAGGACACAGCCTCATTAATAACTTGTTTTAATCCTCTTTTCGCAAAGCAGCCATGAGCACAGAGCTCTGGCTTTGAGCAAGCGGTTCTCATCCAGGGAAATTCGGAGGTGGGAAAACTCCACTGTGAGTAAAAGATACGACATACAAAATCATTTTATGCCCCCTTTTTTGCTGGCATTTCAGGACCCTTCGATGGGGATGGCCGAGCAATTAGGATGGCTTCACCTTGCTGGGCACCACAGCTGCAGGACAGTGGACTTGCTTGGTGCCCCTCTTTATGCCAGCAGCTCCCAGCCCCTGCGCCCTAGGCAGGGCTGCAAAAACCAGGACCTGGAGGACAACTGTGTGTGGGGCAAGACAGCAGTTCCCCATGCAGCCCTTCCCACCCTATCAAAGCCCCCACAACAGCCAGAACGAGTAAGTTTGGTTGCAAAGGATGTATTTTATTGCCTCGCATCCTGTCCAAAAGCCAGTCTGGCGGACAGCCACATCCTCCCACGTGGAGGAGAGGGCAGCACGCTCAGCGCCTGTCCCATGCTCAGGGCCAGTATCTTGGACTTCACAGTTTCTTTACACAGCCTTAAAATAATAGACCTAAACGCCCACCTAATAAAGCAATCAAGCCAGATAAATGTGCTTGATAAAAACACTCAGCTACAAGCTTTACTCCAGCTAACACACAGCCTTCGCTGATACTGTTAAGCCCCACAAATCCCATTTTGCAATTATATGACTTAATACACCTTTACTGACCAAAGTCCATGTCTGAAGTCTCTGCAAGCAAATAGCACTGCAGCTGCGATAGAGCACTTCAACTTGTTGCTTCTCAGCATGCTGAAGGGGTTTAGCAAGCACAGGGAGAAGGCATTTCCTCACCAACCCTGTCCTGGAGGTCTGTCCCCCCTCTATTTGCAGTGTAACCTTATGGTGTCCTCGGGTTAGTGACTTCTCATTTTACTAAAAGTTTGGGATACAACTGCTCTCAAACGGCTGCAGAATGGCTGTGATGGATTTTGCAGTCTTCTATTCCTCCATTCACACAGTTTTACATGCCGTTTTCACCACACAACGTTTTCAGATTTGGTAAGAAAGTATATAAGAGTATATATTTATTTATTTGGAGTTTTTTTGTTGTTGTTTTACGGGTTTTTTTTCCAGAAAACTAAGAATTTGACTTAATAATATCTGAATCTTTGACAACAGCAAAACCAAGGGCGGATAAAGGCCTAAAACCCGCTAAAATTAACAAATTTTTCAGATTTCATTGGAATTTTTACCTAAAAAAAATGATTTAAAAAATGAAAAGGACAAATCCTGACTATCTTCTTCCAAACTGTAACTGCATATTTTAAAAGCCAAAGGAAAAACTTAGAACAGCCCAGACATGCAGCCACAATGTCACCCTAGCTGTCTCCAAACTCACCCTCTCAGCCACTACCATTGCCCTGCAAGGAAGCGCACAGCAAGCAGTCAGGACAGGACCATGGGGACATGGGAACCATCTGGCACCTCACAGCCCTGCAAGCTGAAAAGGAGCAAACAGGTGAGAGGGAAGTGAAATGCAGCCGTCATTTATTTGGTAGAAAAATAAAAGCAATCTTCCAGGAAACACAGCCTGATGCATAAAGGATACTTTGTGAAGCACAAGGAGCCAGAATTAAAGCCTTCCAGGAAGACTGAATGAAAGCACAGTCTTCAAATATAAATACAAATGTATAAAGGCTCCCCAAAAAGTCATAGGAAAAGCTGCCAGCCTGCCAGGCTACAGAAATCCCCTTTGGTGGGAATGCTGCCCACCTGCCCCTCAGGGCCACGGCTCAGCTCCCATGCAGGTCAAGGTCCCCACTGCAGGGACTGTGGGACGAGTGAGGACCTGGGTGTCCCCCATTGCCGAGAGAGCCCAACCAGTGCAGGGGGTCCTGGCTGAGGCAGTCTCTGCAGCAGGCATGGCAGCGCTGAGGGGGCTGCAGAGCAGAGGGCAGCCTCCTTGGTCAGTCCCATCCTTGCCCTGGGTCCAGAAGGCGAGTGGGTGGTCCATGGATATCCATTGCCAAGCGGTGAGTCGGTCATCGGTGGGGAAGGCATCCGTCCTAAGGAAGGCAAGGAGGGGACATTAAGGTGCAGAGGGTCTCAGTGAGAGTGCCCACCCCAGCCCGTGGGCTGCTGCATTATGTGCAGTGCCGTTCTCAAGCATTGCCTTGCCCCAGCAGTTCCAGAAACACATTTTATTTTAAGGCAAGCGGAAACCAGGAGGGAGCTATGCCCTAAGCACCTCCACACTCCAGCCATGGATGTGGCAGACCCCCCACCCTGGCTCAGCCCTAGGAGCCAGATCCTTGCCCTCCCAGGAGGAAGGATCTGGGATGGCGGGACAGCATCCTCACCCCACCATCCTGCTGCTCCCTGCTCCCCCACCTACCTCTTCAGGCCTGACTTAGACCTGCTGCCGCTTTTGCCGCTTGGATCTGCCCCTGGGACGTGGGGACTGTCCCTTCTTATCCTTCTTGTCATTCCTGACCTTCTTGTCCAGGTCCTTCATTAACTTCTGGATGGCAGGGTCGGTGGGAGAGGCGCAGATTTTCTTATTCCTCTTGGTGGTAATCCTAGGGGTGCAGGTAGAAAAGTTTACTGGAGGTGGGCAGGGAGAGGACATGGAGAGAATCGGTTTCACTGGAGCTAGACTGCTGCAGAAGGTTCCAGCCACAGCAGGGTACTCACACGACAGCGTGCAGCATGCATCCCGACTCAGGTCCCTGGAGGCGGTAGGACTTCACCCAGTTGCTGGGAATGGCTCTCTGGCTGTTCTTCAGGCAGCAGTCCGAGGCAGAGATACCAATGCCTGGGAGCAAGGGAGGAACATGGCATTTCGGACCCTTATCAAGCCAAAGCACCTTCCCAAGCCCAGGGAAGCACTTGGTGTCATTTATGAGAGAGATGCTGTGGCAGCATGTGAGGGTGGAAGCTCTCAACCCAGTGCTCAGTTGCAGGTCAGACCCTGCCCTAGGGATACGATTTTACAATGAGCAGAGGCAAAACTGAGGCAGAGATGAGGTCCTTGAGAAGGGACTGAACCTTGTTCTCCTGCCTGTGCTTTTCAGCTTGAGATGCTGCTGTCCCACCAGCCACGTGCACACACACATGCTCCTGAGCCAAGCAAGAACTGCAAGCCCATGCCTCACTCCAAGCAAGTGTGCACACGCACACCCCCCCTACCCAGCACTGCACCACAAACCCCACATACCCAGCTATGCACGCTTCCAAACACACCACAAACACCCACCATGCACTGCAACCACGCCACTCAGCACCCTGTGCAGGCCCTGCCGTGCACCCATCCCCTGCCCCATCCCACCTGCAGGTGGGCAGGAGGGCTTTGTGCCCCTCACCTTGAGCCTGGGCAATGAAGAGGACAGCAGCCAGCAGGAGCAGTGGCAGAAGGAGGCGCAGAGCCATGGTGGATCCTGTGGGTGCTGAGCAGGACAAGTCAGGGAAGCAGGACGCACACTGCTGCCTTGTGCTGAAGCTGCTCCTATTTATCTCTGGACATTTTGCTTTCATTTTCATCCAGCCTGGCAGGCAGCCCACCCGCCGTCTGAGGGCTGGGTGATGGAGAAGTGGGAGGGTGGGGGATTCCTGTAAGCCATGAGGCCCCCCTTTACAGATGCGTCCTGTCTTGTCCTCCGCTGCCCATCAAGGCGTGGGGTGCCAGGTAGGGGGCATACAGGATGCACAGCCCCCATCATGGCTAGATGAGTTTGTGGGGTCCTATTTCCTACTCAGTCTCACAACCTGCCTCTACCTGCTCTAGGTGGGTCAAGTGTTGCTACTTGTACATTTTTTCCCCAGGAAGGTACCCTGGCAGGCAGCCAAGCCATTAGGAAAACCAAAGAGTCAATATATTTTCCTTCCCCACCTCATGCTTTTCTTCCAGGCCAAGCCACCCACCCCCATAAGTGAGAAGGGGCTCAGGGTGACCCCATATTCCAGCCCGCTGAGCCCCCCCTTCCTTGCCCAGCTGTCTCAGGGGCCTCTCCAGACAGCTGAACACATCTGTAGAGCTGGGATGTGCAGAAATTGGCCTGCAAATGGGGCTGGGGGAGGCAACACAGTTTGTTTTACATTGGTGCCAATATCAAATTGTGGGAAGATGAGGAAAATCATGGTTCTTGAACAGCTGGAATGGGCTGCTCCCCAAGTGAGTGCGAAGCACTGAGGACAACATGGTCTCAGGCAGCAGGCCCTGGGGCACACAGCAGTCACAGGCCGTGGGCAGCCTGTAGGTGCACCCCCTGGCTGCATGGAGAACTGGTCCTTAGAGGCATCCTGTGTGCTGCCACCCATCCCACCAAGACCAAAGCACGGGTGGCATCAGGACAGTGTGGGAAAAGGAGAGTCACACTGGCTTTTATTACCTTTTCAGCCTTTATTTGTGCTACCTCTCCAGGCACCAGTGTCAGGCAGAGCACCTGGATGATGAACCCTTACCCTTGGAATGCCTGGGATGCTGTCCTGCTGCACATCCGCATGGTGGAGAAGCTGAGGGACCACTACTTCCACTGCCATTGACCCTGGTAAAGTCTATCCCAGAGGCTATGTGGTATGAGAACAAGGGACGTGGAAGGAGGCAAGATGTGTTACAGGTTGCTACCAGCATGGACTGGTCCTGAAGGAGCCCAGGATAGTTATGTGGTCCCATCATGGAGCCCAGCTCTCTTGCCCAGTTCCAGCCACAGCAGCATGTGCCTGGAAAGTCCCTGGCTCTCTGTGTGTTTTCAAGACACCACATCAGCATCCTCTGGCCAGAGGCCAGCCCCAAACATGGTCTGAGCTGCTGAGGAGGGTTAGGGCACACGTCCCCTTCACAGGCATCAAGATTTGGCAAGTCTCTGGTTGCTGCAATTTGCACACTGAAGAAAGCAGCCAGCTGAGTAGACCCTCACTCCAGTCGCTCCAGGGAAGGTGGATTGGAGAGGATCCAGGAGGAACAATCGAAGTGCAGAGGTACTTGGCCATTGCTCTGGCCACTGCAGATGCACCTGTGTGCCTGAAGAGTAGAGCCCCATGGAAACTGGCATGGAGGTCCATGCCCCATCTCCACTCCTGCCTACCTTCCCCTCAGAAACCCCCCCCTTCCCCTCCTGCAGCCACCAGCCTTTTCCCACAGCTCAGACTTGCAGGATGGAGACAGAGGCACGGAGGGGGTTATAACCAGGTAAAGTGCCCTTCTGCAGTCTCTCAGCCACAAAAAACCCCTTTTTGGCACCAGGAACTGTGTAAGGCTCCATGCAGAGCCTTTACAACAGTGCTTCATGTCTTGGTGCCACCAGCTACCTCCATGCTTGGGCAGCCCGGCTCCAGCCCTCTGTGCATCCCTGTGGTGGAGGGACCTCTAGACTGCAGAAAAAGGGGAGGGTGTCTTAGGCAGACACTATGGTGTCTCTCCACACCAGGTGTGCAAAAACAGTGGGACCAAAGCAATTGTAACCAAACTGCCTTTTTTGTGAGTCTTTCCCAGGCAGTTAAGCCACTGTGGCAGCTTGTAGGGACTCACTCAAGCCTTGAACCCAAGCATTTCACGTATTGACACCCTGCATCCTAACACCAGAGCCTGGACTTTGCCTACGAATTACTGCCATGGCTTCCAGCACTGCAGTTTCCAGGCATCTCACTCTGTAATGCCAGGAGATCTTGTCTGGCCACCCTTCAGCCTCTGTCCACCCAGCACTGGACTCCCCTTCAGCTCTGCAAAAGCCCCCAGCTGTGTCCCACTTAACCAGGCATGGGGTCTGCTTCCCAGGGGGGTTGAGGCTGGGAACAGAGGCTCCTTGCTTGCAGAAGGCATTGACCAAAGGCATCGAGGGGAACTGACCAGGGGGACTGGGAATTTCCAAATCCTTCTGGATGCTGCCTCTGAGCTAAAGTCACTGCTAACAGGAATAGGGTCGTGCAGCTTAACCCGCTGACCAGTAAATTCCTTCCTGCAGAGGCCCGATTCCCAGGACCCCGCACAGAGGTAGTTTGCAAAGCCCAGTGTGGAAAAACCCCATGGCTGGGAAGGGGAGTGAGATGCCTGCCAGCCACACCGTATAGAAACACCGTATACCAAAACAGTACTCGGGAAGTAGAAAAGAATTGCTGGAAGCTGGTAGCACACAAGCCAGGCAGGCATCCCTGCTGGCTGCCGCACCATCCTCTGGCAACCAACAAAGCTGATGGGAAGAGAGGGATGAGCCCAATATGCTGGGAAGGGCAGGGAAGTTGGCTCCCTGGGAGTCCACTCCCCGCAAATGGGTGCTGAAGCCAGTGGGGCTTAGAGAAGGTCTTCTTCAGGAAAAGTTTGCATCCCCTCCCGCACTGCCCAGGTGGATATTTAAATTCCCAAATCAGTGTAGGTGCAAGGAGTTAACCCTTTAGTTGCTAGCACACCTGCAGAGCATCTCAGCTGCTTTGGGATAGGACAGACTCGTTGCTGGAAGGAGAGTAGTGATGCAGCAAGTGGACTGAAACAGACTCAAGCAGATCCTGTACTGTAGGATCTTCCTGCAGCATCTCTGTATGGCATGTGGTGCTGCCCATAGTGCTCCCACAGTTCAAGGGACTGAGCAGGATTTGTGTTTTTTCTCCCCATGGAAAGCATGTGGTCAGGGTTGCTCATCTCTCAGCTCTCCTGAGCCAGGCATTACCCAACACCCAGGATCCTTTTTGGACTCGGGCTGTTGTGAGTGTTCATATTTGTCACTTACAGTGCTGAAAGGGAAGACGGCTCAGAGCCTGTCCCTCTGTGGCATGGCAAAGACCCCCATCGTGTGGCCAAGGGGATGTGGCGAAAGGCTCCTGCTCTTGGCAGAGATGCTAGGCCAGAGATCAGGAGAAGCTGCAAGGAAGAGGGGGTCAACTGGTGTTTGCACACCCTCAAAACACTGTGCCCCTCTTGGCTCGTCCTCAGTCCTTCCACCAGCCACAGGTTCACCCTCCATCTTTCACCGAGAAGCATAAGAATCTTCCATCCAGAAATGTGATGGTTCCTCATATGGTGGCATTAAACTCAGTGGAAAGTGCTGGCACCAACCCAGCCTTGGTTGGAAGTGGAGATGCAGCAAGCCCTAAATCCTCTCATGGCAAAGGGAACAGCACAGCATGCACGCCAGCCGAGCCAGGAGCTCTGCACAGTTTGGGCTCTGTCCAGACAGGGATGTACACAGGCGTACACTTCACACAAAGGCATCGTCCTGGCATGTGAATTCAGAGAAGCTCAAAAAGCTGTTGGGAGTAAATTGTTGTCAGAGAGGAAACTGCTCCTTTTCCACCTTTGTGCTGAGAGACGTAGGACTTTGTAATTGACACCAGGCAGAGCCGTGCTGCAGACGCCCAGCATCTGCCCAGCAGCCTACTCTGCCTCTTGCTTCTGGCACGAGGTCAGCTACACAGGCTGACGAGCCCAGATCCACCCTCCACAGCAAACAGCAGCTGGAACACACGGCAAGTTCATCGGGAGCGGGGAAATGAAGACAGATAAATCAAAGACAGCCGAAGGGCAATGAAGCAAAACGTTAAGAAGGCTCTGGAGAGTTTACAGAAGACATCAGAGCAACATGTAAACTAGGAAGTAGATATGCTTCAGCCAAAACTAGAAAACATCAGAGAAGGGCCCTGCTCCTGGTAATGGCTCGGGTGGCTGCTTCCCTGGTTGAGCTGGGAAGCAGCCATCCAACGCCCAGGCAGAGATGAACACCCAGGCAGAGGTGGAAAATGCAAAAGGCGGAGAGAAAGCAAAGAGAAAGGAGATGAAACCCCATAGGGCCAGGAGCTGACAGGTACTGACAACAGGCAGAGACCCAACCTGTCGCCTGCCAACTTCATGAGCCATGAGCATCTGGACTTGGTATCAGAGAGAGCACTGGTGCCAGGATGGCACCCGAATAGCGGCCAGCCAAGTCCTTCTCGGCAGCCTGTATGGAAAGGAAACAGCTGCTGGAAGGAACAGAAATGTCTGGGTGGGCTCCAGGAGCCCAGTTCCACACAGGACAGGTCTCATCCTGTCCGGATATAATTAAAAGATAGAAAGAAGTCATATACTCCATACCTAAATATAACCAGGCATTAGCAGAAATTCAGAGCAGCAGGGCAAAGCAACAGAACTGTCAAAACCCTGGAATAGCTGATTCCACAGTGGACACTTGAAGACTTGAGGAGTGACATCAGGGTCATTTTGTCACCCAGGCAGACAGGAGTAATGCAGAGAAAACACCCTGCACCTCCAAGGAGACTCACACAATGCAGAACAACCTCCTCCCAGAGCAATGACTAACTCATGTGCACCAAAGACCTGGGGAGTCAAGACTGGCCATTTGATGTGGCTATCAAATAGGTGTCTCCAAAGTGGAAAGTGGCACATTGCTGAACATGGGGAAGTGGTGGGAGCTGGGACTCTGCCTGAGATGCTGCAGCCGGCTGGCAAGCGTCTGAGATCTTTGGTTCGGTGGGTGACTGCAAGCAGTGTTCAATGGACAGGGAGAAGTGCAAGAGGCTGGAAATTCCCTTTGGGACTGGGGATCAGGTGAGGCAGCTGTCTACAACAAGGGCAGAGCTTGCAGGGCCAGAAGCCGGGAGACCTCCTGTCAGCATCTGCCTGCCAAACCCCCGAAGACCCTGCAATGGCAGCTTTGTGAAAATCACACACACAGCTTGCAAGCCTCTTCCAAAGGGTGCCTGCCTCAGGCATCACGAGAAAAGGGAAACACACTACCATATCCAATGGGTCCCATTCCAGTACATTGGCAATAGAGCAGACCACGCACATTTCAGAAATCTGGAGACAGTCAGGGCTGCCAAGATAGGACTGAGCCCAGGCCTCGTTCCATGTCCTCCAGAAGTGACTGACTGTGGTCTCAGTCACAAAGGGGACTTAATCAATCCAAGAATACCACAAGGGATGCAGCCCCAGTTTCCATCTGTGCAGGGCTCCACTCCAAGCCTGGAGGTGTCTGCAACAGTATCAGCATTGCAAACCTTGTATGGTTTCACAAGACAAGCCTACATGGGCAATAAAGAGATCTACAAGACCATTTAATATAGTTGACATTATTTGATAGGCAGAGAGCGCATTCTTGGGACAGGCTGCTGTCTCCATGCCTACAGCTACCTCTCACTGGACATCAGACCACTTAGATAAATACCGCAGCCTCTGAAGCCTCTCAGGACACAACTCTGGCAGATCCTAATCTTCCCATGGTTTTCCAGATACTAATCATTCTCTGTCTGTTCCCATCTCATCCCACTCTCTCCAGAGCCTCATTAGACTCAGGCTCAATGCTGACTTGAGTAGGACCCCACCAACAACTCACCACTGCGGCTTCACCCTCCCGTCATAGCTCAAGGGTAGCACAGCTTTAACTTAAAAACATGATGATATGCTGCTGTGGGTTAACCCCAGTGAGCAGCTAAATTCATAGCTCACACTCTCCCCAAACTGGGATGAGGGAGACAAGCAGAAGGGTAAAAGTGAGAAAACCGACAGCTTGGGATGACAGTTTAATAGGTAAAGCAAAACCTGCATGCACAAGCAAGGAAAAATAAGGAATTAATTCACTATTTGACATCAGCAGGCAGGTGTTTACCTCATCAGCATGAGGAAGGCTTTCCTGGAACTGGTAAATATCTTCATTATATGTAGCGGCTACTAGAGAAGACAAACACTGTAACTCCAGATATCTCCACTTCCCCCTTCCTTCCCTCAGCTTTTGTTGTTGAGCATGACATCATATGGTATGAGATATCCCTTTGGTTCATGAGGTCAGCTGTCCTGGTTGTGTCCCCTCCCAGCTTCTCATGCACCCCCAGCTTACAGAAAAGGCCTTGAGTCTGTGAAAACACTGTTCATCAATAACACAGTCCTATGTTGTCAATACTGTTTCGGTCACAAATTCAAAACACAGCACCATATGAAGTACTATGAAGACAATAAACTCATCCAGACAAAACCAGTAAAATCTCCCCCCCCCCCTTATTTGATATCGTTTATGTCATGCTCAGGTCCCACACCTCATTAAACCACCTCCACCACCACCATTTCATGTCCTTTGATTTACAAACAGATATCATTTCCTTAGTCTACTGGTCAACACTGCAAAAAACATTCATAAAATGTCCATTGAGTTCATTCAATCCATGACTGTGGGGTCCATCAGTTATGGTGGTCACTCAAAACAGGAGAGGTAACGTGTGACATGGAGTTGTTGGGCATCATAGAATCATAGAACTACCCGAATTGGAAGAGACCCAAAAGGATCATCGAGTCCAACTCCTGTCCCTTCACAGGACGCTCCCAACATTCACACCATGTGACTGGGGGCATTGTCCAATTGTTTCTGGAATTCTGACAGACTGGGTGCCATGACTGCATCCCTGGGGAGCTGTTCCCATGCTCCACCACCCATTGGGTGAAGAACCTCTTCCTAATATCCAATCTAAACCTACCCTGGCACATCTTCCTGCCATTCCCGCAGGTCCTACCATAGGTCACAAGAGAAGCAATCAGCACCTGTTTCACCTCCTTCCCTTGTGAGAAGGCAGTGAACAGCTATGAGATCCCCTCTCAGTCCCCTCTTCTCCAGGCTAAACAGACCAAGTGACCTCAGCCTCTCCTCATACAGTTTCCCCTCTGGACTATTCACCAGCTTTGTGGCCTCCTCTGGACAGTGTCCAGCAGTTTTATGTCCTTTTTCATCCTGTGGCGCCCAAAACTGCACACAGCACTCGAGATGGGGCTGCGCCAGTGCAGAGCAGGACAATGACCTCCCTCGCCCAGCTGGCAATGCTGTACTTGATGCACCCCAGGACACTGTTGGCCCTCTTGGCTGCCAGGGCCACTGTTGGCCAGCTCAGACCAGCTCATTGCTGCACTTGCACTGTTGCCTCCTGTGATGCCCATTTTCCACTGGTTCAAGTGATTCCTATTATAGTAATTCCTGTAACATGCAACTCAAATCATGGATTACAACAATGTAAAGGTACTTCCATTGCAATCTCCGACCTTGGTCCCTTTGGATCAGACCATAGAATTTAACTTTGCAACCAAATTCCCTTTCCTTTGCTCCATTATATATTTATCCATGGGCCATAACCCCATCAGGGGAAAACCTGCTCTGACATGGCCTTTTCTGTGGGTTGCAATCTCTTAGGGGTGCTCTTGTTCAAATGTGGCCTTATCCATTGGTCACAGATTCTTCAGGGGTACACCTGGTCTTACATGTGGGCACAGATGCTTTGAGGTGTTCCGCATGGCCTTATCCATGACCACGGATGCTTCAACTTGTACCTGCTGTGACATGGACATATCCACAGCCACAGACACCTCGGGGTGCACCTGCTTCTATGTGGACTCATCCACAGTCCCTTTGACTCAAGTTCATGCCAAACTTCCAGGAACAGCAGCAATGCCCTGGCCACCTGCCAACCCAGGAACATGGCCATTGCTGTTATCAAAATGTTCCCAGGCAGAGCACGATAAGATGATAAGCCACACGGCAAGCAGCAAGAGCAAAAAGTGGCCACTGACAAGCACTAGACTCTACTGTACAGCAAGGCAAGCAAGCTTCATGGCAAGCACAGGAGCCTGCCAATTAGTAGCTAAATAGCTGTAATAGCTATAAATTCAGTCTAGCACGCTCCAATCAAATCTGGCATTACCTCGAACCCTTTGAGCATCATACTGGGTGCCAAAAAGGACTGCATCCCAGCCAAAACCAGTACCTCTGCCATATCATACATCAACACCTTTCTATTCCCTGGTTAGAACTTCTCCAGCCCAATCCGACTCTGCCCTTAGCATTGCAAAAGCCCCAGGTGGGATCACTGCACGCACAAACTGCATCATCCAACCTCCTTCTGCCTTTGAGGCCAAAACACAATAGTCAGGGAGATGTGTTTTGAGAGACATAAAAGACAGAAGCAATGGTTATGTTCGTCCTGTCTGACCACAGGCCAGGGGTTATCATTGACTGATCACTGCTGTGATCTATCAGGTCAATTCAAATTCCATAAGCACAGCACGGATAGCCCTGTTCTCCATCATATGTCCAGTCTCAATAGTTTCAGCCACCAAAATAACCTGTCCTTAGGAAACCTGTGACTGGCACAAACACAGGGAAATCACAAACAAAGCATTGGAGTGGATGTACCCTTGTATACACGCACATCAGCAGAGCACTGCTGACACCACCCAGTTCTGGAGACAGCCTTTCAGAATAGAAATGGATAAGGCTTTGAAAAGAAAAAGGATGAGCAGGGATTTATAAAGAGATTTTAAAAGCAGCTGATACCTAAGCCAGCCCACTCACACACCACACACACACCTTTACAGCACTAGGGAAGTGTTAATAGATGTCTCTAATGGGGGAGGAGACTGGCACCCAATTAGTATCCCAGCAGAATTCCCCCTCAACAGTACTCATCGGGTACATTTACGGACTCAAAGCTGCAGGGCCAGACCAGAGAACAGAAGCAGTTTTCTGTCCCTGTTGTTGGCCATGGCCAAAAGTTTGGTGCACACAGTAGCTGCAATGATGAACTCTCTCATGTCTACAGCATCCAGTTTCCATGACAAACACCCCACAAAACAAGAAACATCAGAGACACCCTCCACCCAATATATCACAAGTAAATTCCACAAGGCAGGAGTGTCCCCTGGCCTTCCCAGAGATGGAGAGCTTGTGGCTCTTGCAGATATTGCAGAGCATTTCCAAAGTCCCTAGCAAACCCCAGGCTCCTCTGGGAATGCTGTCAGGTCAGATCTCAGGATGAATATGACCCAAATGTCCATATTTCCCCTGCACTTCCAGTTCATGAGCTCCTTCTCATTCCACAAGGCCAAGTTGCCCTGGAAAAATGATCTTGGCAGAAAAACAGTGAGGAAGCTGCCATGTCTTCTGGAGTAGAGCCCAAAACCTCCCTTTCTAACCTGAAGAGATGAACGAACAATCTGCCTTGGACCATCTGGTACTTCCCAAAGACCAGAGTTGTTCCATCCTGATGGGCTAACTCCATCCTTGCAATTTGTGTCCAGAGCCTTGACAGGCGGATGCTGCTGGGAGGTCTCCCAGCTTCTGGCCCTGCAAGATCTGCCCTTGCTGTAAACAGTCGCCTCGTCTGATCCCCAGCCCCAAAGGGAATTTCCAGCCCCTTGCACTGCTTCCAGTCCCTCACACGCTGCTTGCAGCCACTCACTGAACCAAAGAGCTCAGACGCTTGCCAGCCGTCTGCGGCATCTCAGGCAGAGCCCTGGCTCCAAGTGCTGTTCTTCCCGTACTTCAGCGGGTGCCTTTTCCCCTCTGCCTCCCCTTAGAAAGTAGTTCAATGTGACACATGAGGCCCTTTCACCTTTGTGGAGGGTGATGGAGACAACAAGGTGGTCTTGACGTAGCCAGGACTCTTGTCACATGTGTCCAAGATGCCAGGGATCAGATTAGGAAATCTGGCCAAGGATGTCAAGGACAACAAGTCAGCAATAAAAAGAAGACTAAGGAGAATGTAGGCCCTCTCCGAAAGGAAATAGGAAACCTTATTACACAGGATATGGAGTAGGCTGAGGTACTTAATGTTTTTTTTTGCCTCAATCTTCACTGGCAAGGGCTCAATCCACACCACCCAAGTGGCAGAAGGCAAGTATAGGGACTGGGAGGTCGAAGAACAGCCCACTGTAAGAGAAGATCAGGTGTGAGACCATCTAAGGGACCTGAAGATGCACAAGGGCTATAGGACACAATGAGATGCATCTGCGGGTCCTGAGGAAACTGGCAGATGCAGTTGCTAAGCCACTATCCATCGTATTTGAGAAGTTGTGGCAGTCCAATGAAGTTCCCACTGACTGCAAAAGGGGAAACAGAACTCCCAATTTAAAAAAGGAATAAGGAAGACAGGGGAAACTACAGGCCGGTCAGTCTCACCTTTGTGCCCGGCAAGATCATGGAACGGATCTTCCTGGAAACTCTGCTAATGCACATGGAATATAAGGAGGGGAGGTGATTGGTGACAGCCAAGATGGCTTCACTAAGGGCAAATCATGCCTAACAAATCTGGCATTTTTTGCAATGCAGCTATGGTATTTAGTGGATTAGTAACCAACATCATCTAGCTGGACTCATGCAAAGCATCCAAAACTGTCAGACGTGACATTCTAGTCTCTAAATTGAAAAGACATGGGTGTGACAGATGAACAACTTGGTGGATAAGGAATTGGTTGGAGGGTGACACTCAGAGAGTTGTGGTCAATGGCTTAATGAACTCCTCAGCAGCTGGTAATGGGACCAGTGTCGCTTAACATCTTTGTCACAGACATGGACAGTGAGATCATGGACAGTGAGACACGGCATCTTCAGCAAGTTTGCTGATGAGAGCAAGCGGTGTGACATCCAGAGGGACCTTGACAGGCTTGAGAGGTGGGTCTGTGTGGAAGTCATGAAGTGCAACAAAGTCAAATGCAAGGTCCTGCACCTGGGTCAGGGCAATCCCAAGCATAAATACAGGCTGGGTGTAGAATGGATTGAGAACAGTCTTGACGAGAAAGGCTTAAGGGTGCTGGTGGATGAGCTCAACATGAGCTGAAAATGTCTGCCTGCAGTCCAGAAAGCCAACTGTATCCTGGGATGCACTAGAAGCATAACCAGCAGGTGAGGGAGAGGATTCTCCCCCTTTACTCCACTCTCGTGAGACCTCACCTGGAGTATTGTGTCCAGTTCTGAAGTTCTCAGAACAGGAAAGACATGGATATGTTTGAGCAAGTCCAGAGAAGGCCACAAAGATGATCCAAGGGCTGGACCACCTCCCATACGAGGAAAGGCTGAGAGAGTTGGTCTTTTTTTTAGCTTAGAAAACAGAAGGCTCCAGGTGACCTTATAGCAGCCTTCCAATACTGAAAAAGCCTACAGGAAAGGTGGGGAGGGGCTTATTATCAGGGATCACAGTGATAGGACAAGAGGAACCGTTTTTAATCTGAAAGAGGGGAGATTTAGTTTAGGAATTAGGAAGAAATTTTTCACTGTGAGAGTGGTGAGGCACTAGAACCAGTTGCCCAAAGAGGTCATGGATACTCAGTCCCCGGAAGTGTTCAAGGGCAGGCTGGATGGGGTTTTGAGCAGCCTGATCCAGTGGAAGGTGTCTCTGTCCATGGCAGAGGGGTTGGAAATGCATGATCTTTAAGGTCTCTTCCGACACAAACTGTTTCATGATTCTACATTTCTATGATTCTATGATAGATATTGAATTGAGTGACATCCCTGTGCACTCAGAGCAGATCTACCTCTGGTGGTTGTGCTGTTGGGTGGCTCTGCACACACCCATGGGCCCCTGTGCTGTGTGCGCTCTTAAGGTCCAAGTACCCATCTTAGGACCAGAGGTCCCATTTCTGTCTTCTCCAATGTTTCCCGCCTCGATGCTGCAGCAGCAGAGCAGACCCTGCTTGTTGCAGAGGTATTGAGGAGCTCAAGGCTGCCAGGATGAGATTCAGGCCAGATCAAGTCCCATGTATTCCTACAGTAATTGACTGGTTTGCAATCAGGAAGGGGATTTTGCACCCCCAGGAAGACCACAAGGGCCATGGCCCTAATTCCCATCTGTGCAAGGCTCCGCTCCAGTACCGAAGGTCTCTGTGCCAGCATTACAAAACAACAGCTTCTCTGGAGGGAGAGAGGGAAGTACAAACCAGCAGCAGAGGACTATGTGCCATTTCAGTGCTGCAAGCTCTGGAGATGATCCTGATCCCTTTGTATTTGCCTTGTGTTCCTACCTCTGTGGGAGCAGGACCGCCCGGGGTCTGCAAGCCCAGAGCCCAGGTTCTGCTATGACCTGTGTGCCATCTGCCCTGTGGAAGAACATTTGCACAAAGCTTGGAAAACAGAAGTCTAAAGCATCTCACCTCCTTACTGCATTCCTTCATGACTCAACAGCCAAAGCTTTGTGGACAGAGTGGGAAACTCAAAGCTAGAGCTAAAATCGAGAGCAGAAGAGATGGAGAGCAGAGTTCAGAGAGCTTCCTGCTCCTTTCTAGGTTGGTATGGACGGAGGACAAGGTTACCCATGATGTTGGCGGTGCTGTGGTGTTCAGGGCTGAAAAACGCTGGGTTCAGACCCCTCACAGACATTCCTGTATTTGTCTAATGCCTTTGATATCATGGAAAGAGGGCACCACGTGCCCCTTTTTGACAAAGTAGGTTTCCTGCGAAGCACTGCCTGTATTTTCTCTTCAAACAGTAAGACACTGCTAGCCCCACATCTCTCCTTGCCACAGAGGCAATGGCACTCAAGGGCAGGCAATGAGGGCACAAGCCACACCACAGTCTGGCACCCTCCTAGGGTGCAGGACCCCCCATCTTCCTCTGCTCCCCTATACAATGGTGCCACTGCTCTGAGGAGGCTGCGTGTCCCCGCGCTGTGGCAGCGCTAACACACATAAAGATTGGTCTAAGCAGGTTTGGGGAGAGGGTTTGGAGCACACATGCACAGACCACATAGCATGTTTACAACCAAAAGCATACGTAAAGCAGTATGCTGCCCAAACAGGGGGGCTGGAGCAGCCAGGGTGGACCTCTGACTTTACACCTCTGCATGTTCCAGGTTCTCGGGCAAAAAACTTCTGTTCGGGGCACTCCCACCTTCCATCATCAGGCCCATCACCCTAAACCCAACTCCTGCCTCTTGTTGGTGCCTTTCCATCTCTCATCTTTGTGATATTAGCCTTTTGTTCAGGCCAATGCATCTTTTCGGAACATATCAAAATATGCATTGCTCATGTATCATAGGGAATTAAAAGATTAAGCGAATCCCCCACTGCCGAGCCCGAGCCGAGCATCCAGCCGAGAACGCACACAACTGCTTTGGCCAGAGCACTGCAAAGATAAGGATAACACTCAAAACATCCAAGCAGCTCTTGGAGGTCAAGCTGCTCTCCCTTCCCACTTGATGTTATCTGCCTTGGGGATCTCCTGGGTCACACACAAATTTCAGGAAAAAAATTCCATCTTATTTAAAAACTTGCAATTGCCAGACATGTCCTCCAGCTTGGGGATGTGCTAGGGACTAAGTGTCTGACCAGACACGTGCACTGTCTTCCTGGTCACCCTTGTACCCCTGTCAAACATTGGCATAACATTTTCTTCTAAATCTTCTGGAAATCCCCGCCGTCCCGAGGCTTGGCGGCCGGCGGTCTTCGGCACGCTTTGCTGGAATAGGCATTTTATATATGCTAAAGCGAGTGACGCAGAATGTTAGAAGAGCTCTTCTGGGGTGGGTGCAGCCCATCTGACATTGTACACCCAAATCTCCCTTTGAGGACCTCCCTGAAACAACATGTTGTGTCCGTCCACCTCAGCTGCTGTCCTTTGACCGTGAAAGACCTCAGCGTGTTGGCCTCAAGCTGCCTGAAAAGGGCTGGGTGCAGAAAGCTACAGCTGGAGGACCTGAAGCCTGGGACTCCCACCAAACTCACTGGGAGATCAGCAGCACCCCTTATGGATGTCCATGCAGGTAGCAATGCCCCTCTGCCCCAGAGCAATCTCACAGTTGTCTGTGGTCTTCACTAAGCAGGGCCAAAACTGGGCAACCCAGTGGTTTCCTCCAGCCTTAAAACACCAAACTATACAAGCAGAATCCCAGAGGAACAAGAAATAAGGGGAGATGTGGCACCCACACCTTCCTCTGTGCTCTCCTGCCTGTCCCTGGCTGCCAGACCATCTGCTGGCCAAATCTACCGGCACATTACACACCGTCTGCTACTTTCTCCCCTTCTGAGGATGCCCCCACAAAAAGCTGTCCTTCCAGTCCCTCAGCACTAAACAGAACACAGTGTAATTTCTGGGAAGCTTTGGATCTCACATGTGTTTGTCCCTCTTCCCAGGCTCCCTAGCTGCCCAGCTGTTCCTTTCCATTTGAGCTAATCACAGAGATTAAGGCACAGACCCAGCCTGGAAGGTTTGCAAACAGCTCCAGCCTGTTTCTGCAAACAGCTTTTGCAGTCGCACTCCTGCACAAAAGCACACAGGCTAATAAACACCATGGCATCTGTGCAGGGAATTCCCAAGAAGGGCTCAGTGCTAACCCAGCGCAACCAGCTTTGGGATATTGCAAATGATGGAGTCACCAGGCACAGATCCTTCAAAAGGGATGCTAAGAGAAGCAGCAAGGCTGGATAAAAGGTACCCAGAGCTGTAAGCGAGAATACTCATGCCCATAACTCATCTCATCACGGCCCTTAGGTCACAGTGTCTCCTGTCTCCTCAAGAAATCTGCCCAGCTGACCCCTCCATCCTTCTAAGCACCCTAACACACTCGCCTGCTTCGAGGAGCGGGGATTCCACCATCCTGGAAGGACACTGCGGAGCTGAGCAGCCAGCCCAGGGCAAAGGGGAGCCTCCATCCAAGCACTCCCAGCTCGAGTGCCCTGTCCACAGCAGCAGGTGGTAGCTGTTGGCTGGGGCTGTTCATTTACTAGATTGACTCCAGATTTTGCAGCCTTCAAACTCTCACACCCAGTAGACTCTAAGCCAACATGACAGAGATGCCCTCTTCCATATGTCCGGCTGTGTGCTGGGATCTCTGCAGCCACCCACCAAGAAAGCCGCTGTCCCTGTCAAAGTAAATGTTGTCATCCCTCTAGTAACAAGCTCAAGGGATTTCTTTGAACCCCAAGCCCATCTGTAGCCCCATGTTTGCCACTATATGAAGTAAGCAGATGCAGCTTGCCTTGTGTGATTGGATAGGGGAAGAAGGCAGTGCATCCATCTGGGTGTCCCAATCAACTGCATTATATGATGAACGGTTGATAAACATTATCCTTCCCAGCCATTCGGCACCGAGTCCTGAGGGATGGATGTGTGGGTGAACTGAAGAGGAGACAGAAGCCAGATGCTCCCATAAGAGGGCCTTGTGGCTGAAACACGCTTTTTTCCCCCGGCATGGTGGAGAAAGTCACCCGGTATCCCTGCTTTTGAGGTGAGGAATGTATTTCTTTGGGAAATTTGCCTGCAAGAGCATCACTTTGGGCTAAAATGCATTGTCTTGATGCCCATGTGTTTTGAGGGCAGAGGGTGGCTGATGTGCCAACACCAGGGCAGGAGCAAAGCACTCAGCCCATTTCCCTGGCAAAGCGGTGATCCAAGCAAGCCCATCCAGCTCCAGGCACATCAAACAGGGAGTTCTTTCCTCCTCACCTTTCCCTCCCTGATACTTGTCCCCACCTCCTCCCCAGGGCTAGCACAACACAGGCTGGGGGAACTTAGAGTAGGCTGAAATGGCTGAAGACATTTGGCTTTGTTTGCAGTCATGCCAGGACCTCCTCTGCCTGCCAGCGAGCACTTTTAAAGGCAGGCAACAGGTAATGCTCACACTGCTACGAACACAAAGCTCAGGCTAAGCATGGCTGGATTTTGGTGGGGCATAAGTTGAGCAGGATCTGCAATAGCCCTTGAAGCAAAGATCTGGATGACCCAGGTGCAGCCCATTAGGTGTCCCATCTGTGGCATCTCAACTCGAGAAGATTTCATCCCCTTCTTGGCACAGCCGGCCACTCCTGGGATGATGTCTTCCAGGCATGACAACACGAAGTATTTGCTGATAATACAAACAGTACAATTTGGACCCAAAATCCCGTCAGTTAAACCAGAAACATTGCTTAGAATTACAGAGGGAAGTTTTTGAGACAAACAATTTAATTAATTTAACTGAGGAGCACCACTGAAGGAAGAAACATGAAAAGCACTTTCAATTCTCCTTTTTCTTAAAAAAAAAAAAAAAGTGTGTTCCTGAAAGACATGTGAATGAAAGACATGGGTTTTCCAGCCATGGGAGCTGCCACAGGAGCACTGGAGACCCCATGCTGGCCAGAGAACCCTGGGAACCCACAGAACTAACGGATGTCCTCGCCCTGAACCGTGGTGAGAGAGGCAACTGCTTCTCATTAGTCAGAAGGACAAAAGTGTCCCAGAAAATCACAGGGACATGACCAGATAGAGAGGATTTTCAGCTGACTAACTCTCTATGGATGAGGGGCAAGGGAGGATAAAAGGAGCAAGGGGACTGTGTATAGACCTGATTTCTCAACTTTATGACATAGAGGCAGTGGCAGTTGAGCAGAAAGAAACTGTGGTAGCCATACAGTTTGTCCAACTCCCTTCTTGTTTCTCCACAGATGCAGCCCCCAGACTCCCAGCACCTCAACCACAAAAACAGGGATCACCTGTTTTTTCAGAAGTCTTTTGCATTGATACCTCCTGATTTATAACCACAGGGTCCGTGGAGAGACATCGCCCTGAAGCAATGATAGAGCTGCAGTGGCAGTGCCAGAACCTCACCGCGTGTGCTGATAAATTAAGCGCACGCTCCCTTGCTTGCTTCTGAGCCAGGCCAGCCAGCACTGAGCTAAGTGTATGAGGGTGAGCGGGGTCAGGGACCATCCTCGAGGGAGGGGGATGCGGCTGCTCTGTCTGGGGAAGAGAGAGCTTGGTCCCGGGCTGCTCCCTGCCAGCTGGCCGAGGTGCCTGGTGGCCTTCCCGCACACGCTTAATGAGCTGGTCCAGACCGAGCGGTGGCCTCATTAATCACCGGTGAACTGGTCCCAGCAGCAGCTGAGACAACCCAGTCAGTTTCCCTCCCCTGTGCACCCCACACATTCCCTAATTTACACCCTTCCATCTCTGAAATATAGGCCCTGCTGGGTTCCCTAAACAGACATTAACATTCCATTGCTTCTCCCCCAAGAAGACAGCCCTGTCCCCATCCCCAGGACATGCCCTGTGTGGGTGGCCCCCCTGCCCCACTCCACTCTCAGCCACTTGCCCCAGAGCCTTCTGCATGAGGCCAACACATTTAAAAATGTTTTCCAAGCATTTCCATAAATTTCTCATTCCCATCTCCTTTAGAGCTGGCAGAAGAGCACGTTGGGATGAGTCCGAATCCAGAAGAAAATGCTAGAAATCAGTTTAATCTCTTATGCAAGGTTGTCCAGTTTCTCAGGCTGTTCGGTCCCACTCTTCTCCATCAGCTCTGTGCTCCGTGGAGGTCCTTGCCAAGACCAACTCATCTCCAGGGTAGAGCAGGCTCTCCTCCCACCAGGCATCAGGCAGTAATTTTCTTCAACCTTCCCCACCTCTCCTTCAGGCTCCCTCTGCCTAAAACCATCTTCAGTTGCTGATCTCCCCAGTCTCTTCCTGTTACCTTCATGGATTCACAAATACATCTCAGGCACTCACAAACCAAACTAGGTCTCCCTTCAATCTCCCTTCCAAATCACGGGCATCAGACCAGGTTGCACAGGACTTTGCCCATCTGCATCTTGCAAACTTCTGAGTCTGGAAATCCTATATCTTCAAGCCCATCTTCAAACACATGACTGTCCCTGTCCCCCAAAATTTCTCCATACTACATCACTCTCTCTCATCCTCCCATTATGCCCCTCTACTAAAGCCTTGGCTCCAGCTTCTTAGTAGTTTCCCCACAGCTGACCACAGTCTCCCCACAGTCTTAGATGACCCCAAAGCCATCCCTTCTCAAGGCTGGACAGTCCTAGTTCCTCCAGCCTCTCCTCCCATGGCCAGAGCTCCAGACCTTGCTGTTTCTCTGAATTCATGCCTGTTTATCAATGTCTCTATAATACTGCAGTGGCCAAACCTGGATGCAGTACCCAGATGGGGTGTAATGAGTGCTGATTAGAGGAGGATAGTAATTTCCTAAGGTCAAAAGGAAAGAGCTGAATCTTTTGCCTTTTGGCAATTCAAGACCAGTGCCAAAACTATTGCTTCAGCTGTCTTGGAATGATGATCAGCCCCTGTGTGCACTAAGAACCTGTGGATGATGCCCAGAACCAACCCCATGTTTCTGCAATACCCAAAATCTCACTGGGCAAGGCAGTGGAGGAGGACTTTTGCAAACAAAAGATCTAAAACAGAAGGTTGCCCAGCTCTTTAGACACCTATGGGAATGGAACAGCTGCAGGATGCATTTCCCACAGACTCACAGAGCCTACTGACAGAGGGAGCTGTTAGATCAGCTTCTCTTAGCCCAGAGCCTTGCTGGCAGCTCTCTAGCTGCCCAGTCCTTGCAATGTTTCAGTTCCTTGCTTCTTTCCTTATGCCTGTGGATTTCATCTACACCCATTTAATATTCATTTCCCACCATGCTGAATGTTACCAGGTCCAGAACTGATCCTGAAGGAATAAGCTGGCAAGTGCTAATTCCTTGCAGATGGGGTCACATATGCTGTCCCAAATCACCTCCTGCCCCTCCTCAGCTCAGGGCAGCTTGGAATCTCCAAACTGCCATGGGGATTCCCACCTCCTCTACACTTCTTAGGGTACCCATAATATCCTTCACAGCACAGAAATGGACAAGAAATGACAGCACAGCTTGCAAGCAAGGTTAGACGAGATCTGCAAGCTTAAATTTTGCAAACATAACTGAATCTGAAAAAAAAAAGAACTACAGAATGGACAAAAAAAGTTGGAAGTTATTCCGGAGACTTTGTTTTGTGAGATGGATTGTCAAGAAGTAATGACTAAGCACCATCAGAGCGTTTTCTTTACGGAGGGCAATTCAACAGAATGGTGATCAAACCTCTGGAGCACTCCAGTCGAAGAGAACCATTAATACTGAGTGCACACGCGCACAACAAGCATCCTCTCATCCATCACAAGCTCGCAGGCTGCCCCCATCTGGGGACAAGTGGCCTCTCTCCGCAAGGCGCTCACATTTCTTCACCATCCTGAGGATGGAAGAGGAAGAGGTGCAGACCTTGGCAAAAGGGGGCCCGTCCCACGAGGTGTGATCTGCTCCCCTTTAACCTCATGGGGGAGTTGCATCGGGTTTGCTTTACTCTGATAAGGCTTTCCCCAGAAAGAGCAAGCAGTCATTCTTTCAAGATACTTGTAGGAACAGCCGTGCCACCCCTGTGCTCCTGACTCACATGAAGGATAACTCTGCATGGTGAAGAATGTGTATGCCTGAGCAGGAAGATAGCCAGCTCATGCCTGCCTGCCCCTGCGTCTCCTGGGAACACTAGGGAAATTCCAGCTGTATAAGAAATAAATACCAGTGCAGCTAAGATCCTGCAGCCCATTCCTTCAGGACTCTTGGGTACAATTTATCTGGGTGCCTAGTTTTGAAATATTTGCCCTCAGTGTATATTCTAGCATGCCTCTAGTGCCCAATAAACTGGAAAGTATTTCACAGCCTTTGTTGCTTCTTCCAAAACACTGAATACAGACATTGCCTTCCTTTCTGCATCTTGCGTAACAGCATTTTCATTCTTTTGGGAAACATTTAAAGTTGAGGATGTGTTTTGGTAGTAAAAGCTATCCTCCTCATCACTGTCGTCAGTCAAGCATATCTCCCAGGAGCATTCACAGTTCTATACACTTCTCAGCTTCTCGTTTGCATCTGCTCATGGCGACCCAGCTCATTTCAGACAGCTGTTCCCCCTTCTCTGCTGAGCCCATCAGTGAAATCCCCTTCTTCGCGGCACAGTTCAGGCTTTATCCTCTAATTTTCACTTTCGCTTTTTCATCACCCAGTGCTTTGCTTGCTGCAAAACTTTTTCAGGGTATGCTCAATCCTACTGTCTATGCCATTTATGAAGATACTAAACAGCACTGGTCCCACTATGGACCCTTGAAGAATACCACTCATTACTGGTTTCCACTTGGACACCAAGCCACTAACAGTACCTCTTAGGATACAGGCATCCAGCCAATTCCCTATCCATTGCTTTTGCAACCAAACAAAGGATACAGCTGGTCAGCGCTGCTGCAGTACCCTGGGCACAAGGAGCTTGGCACAGGTAGGATGAGCACTATGTGCCTGGTGGCAGGGGCACTGCAGTTGCTCCTACAGTTTGGTTGCATTGCTCCTGCAAAGGTGGGGAGGGGGGACGTCTGGAGGGTGCTGGTGGGGTTCTCTCCTGGAGGATGTTAAGCCGGGAGGTGGCACAGCTGCCTGGTGTGGCAGTCCCTGTGGGTGACCACCACATGCCCTTGCAGGTCTCTGTTCCAGGGGATGCTCCTGGAGTTGGTCCTCCACACACTCTTTGCCATGACTCCAATCTTGGATTCAGAGCAGGGATCCCATGAGCAAGGGCTACTGAGACCATGGTGAACACAACAAGGGGCACAGCCTATGCTGGGTCTAAAGCTTCACCTTTCCTGGCCAGATGAGTTTGGCAGCATGGGCCAGCCTTCCTACAGCACAACCGTTGCCCTCAACCATGGTTCCCATCCCTTTGTGCCATAGACATCATCACGGCTCAAGGGGCTTTGCAGCCATGCAGAGGTCCAAGAGAGCAGGCAGATCCCTAGCTCTGCAGAGGCTTCTCTGGGTCAGGTCCATGTTGCTCAGGCTCTCAGGAGTACCAAGGTCCAGTTATGCTCCACGGGGATGAATCACTGCCATGGTGTTCGATGGGCACTGGCTGGGCAAGGGATGCAGTACAGGACAAGGTACATGTTGGCCCAACAGGGATGTCCAGAGCTGCTGACATGTGACCTTCTTCAGCTTAACCAGGCACTTTTGCTTCAGCAAGGGGACACAGGGGCAGTGGGGACACAGGGGCCACCCATCACCTGCAGGAATTTGGGCAGCAGCTGATGCAGCCCCTCCACGGACCAGAAAGCTTCACAGCTTTATCTCCAGCCATTTTCTGGCTGTGTGCAACTAGAGCTTGCTGCACACCTCCTGCCTCAACTCCAGGTTTGAGACAACAGGCACTGCAGCACAAAGCTGGCTCTCGTCCTCAAACATGCATGAGCATGGTGTAGAGAAGTTGGTCTGATGACTGTCATTTTCCTGTGGCAGGACCAAAACTGGTGCTGCTGCAGGCCCTGCTGCCTTGCCAGATGTGCTGGGAAGGACTGCGGAGACCATGGACAAACCAGGAGACCATAGCAACATCTCCTCAGTCCAGGACAAGGACTATCTCACACACGATGTTCCCCAGTGCTGGTGGCTGGATAGAGAAGCAGAGCCCAATGGGCAGCTTCTCAGCTCTGAAGTCTTGATTGCAGCCCCAGGTCTCTCAGTTCTGGGGGGACCGGGTGCAATTGGGACCTGCAGGTACCCAGACAGTGTTCTTATGCCACTGTCAGCAGACTGGGAGGGAAGAGTCCAGGTAGTAGTTGCTCACAGAGAGGCCATCATCTTCCTCAGGCAAATCAAAACTCGAGTTGGACGGGCAGGAAAGGGCCGGGGAGTCCACAGACAAAATGGGAGTGCACAGCGACTTCTCCCTCTCTCCACCTCGTCTGGGTGAAGGAGGCTCTTGTGCATGCCGCTCCGCAGCACTGGTTCCTGACTGCCACAGGGAAAGCCGTACCGGCCGTTCTGGGCACAAGTCTTGCCTCCCTACTTCCCAGCAGAAGCAGCCCCCCCTAAACGGTGGCAAGGAGCCTGCCAGCTATGGCAGATGGCACCTCTTCCACGCTAATGAGCCAGCAGGATTTAATTCCTGCCTCCCATTAACACTCATTAGAGTGTCACTTGGCCATTCTTCTGTGTCTATCGCATCTCTCCTGCTTCTGTTTCAAGATGGTAATTCAGGGCTGCCTCTAGGGTGGCCAATATCCCTTCCCTCCCCCATCCCTGCACCAGGCTGCCACATTGCTGTCCCACAAACCCCATGTTAAATGGGTCTTAAGAGGGGGCAGGCACAGCACAGCATGACCGACACCCATGGGTGAATGAAACTGGTCTTAAGCCACAGACTGAGTTCAGACTCAGGTTTTTCCCATGGCGTCTCTCACCTTGCCCAAAATCCCACATCCTCATCATAGGCAGAGAGTCACAGGAAAATGCATCCAGACCTACCACAGCTTGCTGGGGGCCAGAAGTAGGTTACTTTCCATCGTGCATAGAAATTATATGATGCATATTCATCAGTTACGGCTGTGCAGAGATTACAACAGTAGCATAAATTGCAGGTTTGGGGATTGTCAGCTTCGCTCTGTGGCTTTCCCAGGGCATCCTTCCCTGATAAGGAGATGGAAATTGGAGTGATCTCATGAAAAATAAAGATCAGCGCTTTAAGTGATGTCTTGGAAAAATACTGTTTTCTTTACTGTATATTTTTCACCCCTCAAGTGAACAATTCAGTGATCATAAGCCACGTCTTATTATTTAAAATTATATTTATCAGCTGTAATCAGTCTCAACATTTTTGTTCCTAAAAATCAATTTACCAAACTCTTAACAGGTATGATGGAAACAAATTAAATTTGAAGACCAGCCTCACAGGATCGATGTTAAGCGGGTCGCTGCACCTGTTTACAAAGCAAAAATGTTCTTTCATGCAGCTGCCTTTGAGCATAGCAAAGCCCAGGGAGCTTAAAAGCTTTGAGCAGTGGAGAGGATTTGGGGATCAGTGCTCTGCAATCACCCGTGAAGGCAGGAGCTGGGAGCGAAGTTCCCACCCCAGTTTCCCTGTTGAATAAGGCTCTCCCTGTGTACTTTTCCTCAGCCTGGCAATGCCAGGAGCTTGCAGGTCTGCCCCAGACATTTGTCATAAGCCTGGCCATCCCACTGCATCTCCGGTGTGTGCCTCCTTGCCAGCCTTTCTACACGATGCCAGCTCCCTCTGAAGTGACAACAGCACTGCACCCAGCAGTGTGACCCCTCGCAGGTGTCACCAGCCTTAGAGACCTCTCAAAGTGCAACTCAACCGTTTTCGTGCAGTGCCTAGATAGCTGTGAGAGCCCTCAAGATTATTTGAGTTCCTCTCAGCTGTGGGGTATAGAGTTAAACCTGAGATGAAATCATGCCACAGTGTTTCTACCCATCCATGACAGACAGTTTTGAAATAAAAAAGGACTGATAAAACACTGAAGTGAGCAGGCTCTGCGCAGCACAGAGGCTGAGCAGTTAGCCCTGGGCAAATACTCATTTTTGCTGTCTGCTCCCTTGCAGACTCCCAGCACTGTCAGAAGCACATAGCCATGATCAGCCAAGATGTTGGCCACTCCTTCACACTTCCAGGTACTGCCAAAGGTTTGTCACTAGCCCGAAAACAGTCCAGGAGACAAAGTATTATTGTCTTTCGATTGGAGAGGGGCTGCACACCTGCACAGAGCAACTGGAAGTATTTTGATTCTCTCATTTTGGGGTATCTGTGACCACAAGAAAAAAAAAAAACAGGCTCTTTCCAGTCAAGATTTTCATTAATTTTTCATCCAAAAGAGAAGTTAATATCAAAGCGTAAAGCACCTTGCTTCTCCAAATGTCTCATTTGATCTACACAGGACTCCCAACAAAGACCATCCATTTCCCAAGCAAGCGTTCCAAGTGCCTTGGGATAACATTACACTTCCCTTGTATTGCTCCTACAGTAGCACCTGTATCATGGTCTGTGTTTTCACCTCCCTTTATCAACAGAGGAAGCTGGAGCAGAGCTGCTGTTAAGAGCTATTTGAGAACCACTTCTGCAAACCATGCACCTTCACTAGTGCCAAGGAGAGGGGATAATAACTTCCCTCAGTCTGCTGGCCACAGTCCTGATAATGTAGCCGAGGATGTGGTCTGCCCTTTTTGCAATGAGAGTGCTCTCTTGGCTTGTATTCAGCCTGGTGCCCACAGTAACCCTGGGTCCTTCCCATCAGCGCTGCCACTCGGTGCTCAGCTCCCAGCCTGGGTTTATCACGTTTTGCATCCTCCTTGCTGAATTTCAGGAGGTTCATGCTCACATTTAACTAATCCTGCCCAGACTGAGCCACCCTTGCCAAGTGACAACTGAGGATTTGCTGAAGGTTCATCCTGCGCCAGTGTCCCTGCTGCTGATGACAAGGCCTGCATCAGCCCCTGGGTGCTTCAGTCATTACTGACTGAGTGGTTGAGCTGCCATGGGCTACATCAGTTTTCCCTTGGAAAACCACTGGATGCCCTTTAAGTTTTTGCAAATGGCTTCCAAGAGTTTGTGTTCCATAATGGGTCTTACAGCAATTATCGCTCCCTTTACTGATCCACACCAAGTCACCTCTTCCCTTCCCTTGGAGAGCACTGAGCCCTTTGACTCCTGGATGGATAATCTCCAGCACAAGTCAGTCCTCCTTCTGTGACCATACAGCAATAGGAAAAAGAGAAATTAGGGGTCAGAGACCACGAGATATCTCCATGCCCCCTTTGTTCTGGTTTGTCAGCCCAGGCACTAGGTCCAGTCAGCCAACAGTGCCCTAAAATCTCCTGCAGGATGGAGCATCTTCAGCGTGGCACGGAAGAAAGCTTTGGGTGATCCCAGCTGTGATGTTTCCATGCAGGCTGGAGCTTTGCATCCCAATAGCAGCCTCAGCTAGTTTTATACAAAGACGCTAACGAAATTCAGGATATCTTGGTTTTGAAAGCACTGCATAATTGCAAGCTGTTATTGTCTGAAACCACATTTGCAAGATGCAATCTCAACAAGACAGGCAGTTTGGGGAAAAGAAACACTTGCTCAGTGTGGGAGAAGTTACTGCAGAGGATACAGCCTCACAATACCCTTGCCAAGCATTCACAGCAGAAGCCTGTGGGCAGCATCCTACCTGGACTCGCCCCCTGCCCTTGGCATAAGCTCAGGGTTTTTATATCCTGTTTCTCTGTACAGTCCTATAGGTTCCTTTATCACATTACCAGCATCAGGTAGCAAAGCCAACAGTGGCTTGCAAAGGGGCAGGTCTACAAGCTCTCCACCCTGAACTGCAACATTCAGAATGCTCTGGCGAAATCTCCCTGCACCCGTTTCTACCCTGCTCACTGCACTGCTGGGATCTTGCAGAGCAGCAGGCTGTGCCTTTCCATGCAACCATTTGTGATGCTTTCTAGACTCCTCTTCCTCATCTGCCTCAAAAAGCAGGAGCCTGGGAAATGCTGGGTTTGTTCAGGTACTGGCAAAATACAAGCACAAGTGCTGTTTCAGCGTGTGATGCAGTGGGGGACTAGAGAAGCCCAGGAGGAGAACAGGTGAATTTCTGTCTTGAGCTTTGTGGCTATATCTCATCAAAAAAACTCAGCGACTTTGGACAGGCTCCTACACCTGCACTAGGTCTGATCAGTTGCTCATCACTGCTTAGGGAAGGGTTCGAGTGACAAGTTTAACCTTTCCCTGCTGAACATCCCTCAGCACGGAGAAGTGGCCACATGTACTTGCATCAAAATCTTTTCAGAAAAAGAAAATTAATTCTTACAGCATCCCTCATTCATGTTTTCACTCACCCAAAGTCACCTGCACTTAAACTATGGACGACCTGTGGGGTCATACAAAGCTTAAATTGTGCCTTCTTGGTATCCCTTGGCTCTGGGAGTTGGGTTTTGCAGTGCATTGGTTTATATGATGCATGGGACAGCCTTGTATGAAGACTGGCCACAGACAGCCCACCCAGCCCTTACAAACAGAGAGCAAGGAGCATCTGCTGACTAACTCTGAATTGGGACATACCTCCATCTGGCTTGTACATGAGAGCAGGCAGGAGTTTATGACAGGGGGATCTCAGGGCCTCCGAGTGCGTGAGGAATGAGGATGACTCAGAGATGGAGAGAACATCCCTGTCAAAAGATGCAGTGGATGTTGCAAATCTACTCGGGTTCAACAGGAGATCAGCTCATGAAAGAGAGGTGCACCAAGGACATCTAAATGCTCTCACAGTGGCAGGCACTCCCTACCCCTGGCCACTGCTAATCCCAGGGGACAGTGGCAGGGGTAGTGGCGATGCAGAGCCAGCAGGATCAGTGTTAACCAGGCTCTGCCCTGGCCCTGCCATGAGTGCACGCTAGCCTGCAGAGTTGAGTTTCCAGAAGGCTTCTTGCAATTACATGCCCTGCCACCATGCAGAGGAGTTATTAATATTTATCAGGCTCAATTATTCATGGCCTCTTTAGGATCCTGTTGTTTAAGTCCAGCTTGAGCTCTCCAGGCTAGCAATCACAAAAGTTGCTTTCCAAAGGAGTTACAGTAAATCAATCCTGTGCAGATGTTCCAGGCAGCTGTAAAACTCACAGACAGAGCTGCCTGGAAAGGAGCCTTGCATCCAGCCCTCAGGGGCCCAGAAGTGCTGCAGGGGAGCCAGCAATGCTTGAGCACCCCTGGAGTAGGATGTAGAGTCCTGGGACATCAAGTCCCTTCTTGCCACCACCTGCACAGAGGTCACTCTGACCATCTCTTTCTGAAGCTGCAGGGGATAATGTTTTGGAGGTTTCTCACAATAAAAAGAAGACCTCATGAGGATGAAGAACAAACCCTGATATTCATGCCAGAGCAAGACAAAGCAAGCAGCAGCCAGGAGGATGCAGCCTGTCCTGGCAACTGTGGCAGAGATGCCCTTGCTTGTCCCAGCTCCTGGCTGGTGCTTGGGCCATAGATGGGAAGCTACGGAGAGGTTGCAGGATACAGGAGGAAGATCCCAGCAGGCACATACCCTATCACAGGGCATCCCACTGAGATGTGACAAACTACTTCATCAACGCAGGGTCAGCAGCAGCTAGGATCATGCATGCAGCCTGGAGGGAGAGGATTTAACTTCCTGTCCTGTTGATGCCCTGATTTGCATTGTGGCAAGCTCTGAGTGAGCCCCAGTACCAGACACCATGCACAGCATCCCCCAGGGGTGCACAGGAGGAGGCAGGAGGTCTGCCCGCACAACATCTGCAGTAGACACAAGCTGCCAGGACTTCACTCTGCCAGCAGAAAGCCATCTGGACCACTAAGACATTCTCAGCAAGACTGATAAGCCAGGACCTGGCACCACGCTAACTGTACCTACCCAGCCATCTCACAGTTGCTTGCAAAGTCTCGGGCAGCACAGACAATGCCAGCACTTCCCCAGCAAAGCCTGAGCTAAACTCCCGCACTGATTTCTGCATCTGCCCCAAGCCTGAGGCTCAGAGAAACCACCCCACAGCCCTTGGCCACCTCCAGCATCTCTCAGCATGATAGAAAAGATGGATGGGACACAGGACTCCCAGGGGACCCGCATACCACTGGAAGGAGCCGTGGGTTGGGCAGGGCCTCCTAGGGCATCAGGCACAGCCCAATTTTGTTCAATCCTCTGTGACAAGGGTGAGCAGACATCCTCTGTGGTAGTCTTGGTTGATGCTCATTGACCACAGTGAGAATCGGGACATGTGGAGCTCACATAGACACCTGGGAAAGGAAAGAGAGAGCTTGTGCAAGAGAAAGCCCTCTGCCTCCCTCCAGACCCATCCTTCAGCAAGGGCTGGTCTCCAGAGAGCTGGGGCTCTGAGAAGCAGAGTGTGGCCAGGGAGGAGGTGCATGGCTGGGAGAGAGCATGGTGCACAGATTCTTCTCTGAAGACAAAGAAACGCCCAAGAATCAGCCTTGCCCACAGTGATTCATGGTTGAGCCTTATCACCAGCGAGTAACGGATGGAGCGATTCGCTCAGCGCAGGAGAGGAGGAGCGGGGGTTTGAAGGAAAGCAGCCCTACATGTTGAAGCCTCATCGATGAGCAAGCAGAAGGGCCTGCCTGTGTCTCCTACAAAGCCAGGGGATTGTGTTGTGCTGCCAGGCTCACAGACTGCTCGAGTGGGTGTCAGAACCCAGACAGGGGATGTGAGGATGGAGAAGAGCTGGGCAGAGACATTTGGATGCTGCAACAAGGGCCATCCCATGAGACAAAACGACAAAATCCCCAAACACCAAAATGACGACGCGTCACCCTCAAAAACTGAGTTCCCTAGTACACCACCGTTCTCCCACTTGCCCTCCTTTCTCCCTTTGTTTCTGCAGCAGCCAAAGTCTCCTGCTAATGACATAGCCCTCCTTTGACTAAGATCTGCAAAATTGTGCTGTGCTCTCTGCTCTGGTATGGCTCAGCATATAAAATTTTGATCTGTTAAATGGGTTTGCAGGGGAAGCTGGGTGAGCAGGAGGGGGAACACACACACACAGCTTTATGGCACCCACTCAGGGCAGCTGTACCTCGTGCACAAGATCGGTCACTGCTGGGGAGGCAAGGGAGGGCTTGTGCCATCCTGGTGCTGGCAAGGAAAAGCAGCCCAGAGGCCATCCAGCTGGGCAGGAGGTGCAGTAGAGGCCTGATGCAGCTCACAGAAAGACTAAAGGTGGCAGAGAGATGGATTTGGAAGGAGGAGAGAGGAAGGACCGGGGCACAGCTGGGAAGCAGAGGAGCCACCCAATCCAGCCTGCAGAAAGCAGGGCAGAATTCTGCCAGCAGGGCCAGGACTATCAGGGGCAAAAGTCCTGACCCATACACTGGAATGACAACATTTCAGGGGCAAAAGTGGGCCAGATCTGCCCCACAACACCTTCTAGCTACCTTTTCTCTCTCCTCCACTGAGCTGCCACACCAACTATCTGCACCAACAGCCCAGCCCACTCTGCAGACCACGGGTCCTCGTGACCAGCACCAACCACCCGTCCCCAGGCTCTCTGCCTTGAGGACACAACCTGAGCCTCCTTGTTTTGCACTCCTCCCCTCACCGTGCTGAAGAAACCTGCTACCAATCTGCCTCAGACAGACTCCAACAGGCAAGGGCATTTTCTTTTTCCCCAAAAAGCCTCTGAATCCCAGCAAGAGCCGTTTTAATCAGAGCTTTCTGCCCTGCGGGACTCAATGTAATGGAAGAGGTACAGACAGCCCTTTTACTCTCCCCTCCCATCAACCCTCTGTTTGGCCTCCTCTCCTTTTTTAATCCGCCACCCCCCCCGCATTTCAAGCTTGCTTGGTAAATGTTTGAAAGTGATGCTGATGCAGTTGGTATGGCAACGCCAGGCTGGGGCCCTCGCCTGAAACCCCAAACACACAATTAGCTGATTAAGAGGTTAGGCAGCAGCATGCCAGGGCTCTGCCGTTCCATGGATCTGTCCCTACTCACCCCATCAGAGATGCTCAGGGGTCTCCAAGAGGGGTGAGAGGCATCAGGTGCTGTGGTGCAGCACAGGGAACATGCACAGCCCCTCACGTGGGTAAAAGACCAGGCTTCCAGGCTTGGTGAACCTGGGACTGAGCCTTTGCACAAAGACTGCCCACAGGATGCTGTGGCATGGGAACACAGCTGCTGGACCCACTTGCAAGCACCACATCCAAACAGCAGCACCCAGGAGCCTTGCATAGCCCCTGACCTGGGTGTGAGTCAGCTACATCCCACAGTCATGGCAAGATGAGACCCAGCTGTGCCCCAGATAGTTGGATTCAGTGGTCCTGGCTCTGAGCTCTGCTGGGCAATGCTCCCCTTGGGCCAGCCAAGCTCCGTATCTACCTTCAGACCCAGGGGCTGCCTGATTGTCCCCTGCCTCCAAGAAGGGACACAGCAGTGCCCTCACTAGCAGGACAGAGACGTATGGGCAGGCTTTGCCCTCTCCTCTCCTCTCCTCTCCTCTCCTCTCCTCTCCTCTCCTCTCCTCTCCTCTCCTCTCCTCTCCTCTCCTCTCCTCTCCTCTCCTCTCCTCTCCTCTCCTCTCCTCTCCTCTCCTCTCCTCTCCTCTCCTCTCCTCTCCTCTCCTCTCCTCTCCTCTCCTCTCCTCTCCTCTCCTCTCCTCTCCTCTCCTCTCCTCTCCTCTCCTCTCCTCTCCTCTCCTCTCCTCTCCTCTCCTCTCCTCTCTCTCCTCTCCTCTCCTCTCGCACAGTTTTATTGCTCATAAAATGGCTCAGGAAGGCAGCAATCATCCCCGTGACAGCCCCGGTTAATGAAGTCGGCCTTCATTAGGCATTTCCGTTCCACTTGAAAAGCTCCTCTGTGAGGATGCTCGACTGGCCTGCTGCAGTCATGGCCTTGCTAAGGGAGGATGTGGGGATGGGTGACACTGCAGAGGGGCGGCCAGGCTGGCAGGGAGGGCAGCAGGGAGGACTGACATCCCTGCCCATGCTTCCCTAGGGGGATGAGTGCATCCCTTGCCCGCTGCGGGACTGGCAATGGGATGATGCAGTTGCAAACCCATGTCCAACCCATTCATGGTCCAGCCCCAGCAATCCTCCTCCCATCCCAGCCTCGACCATTCAAACCAGCCCTAGGGATGATCCTGCTCTCCAGAGCCGTGCAGTGTCCTGGGAAGTCCCTGCACCAGTCTCTGCTGTTTGGGTACACCTGTGTCCCTGCTTAGGGCAGGGAGATATCAGTCCCTGGAGAGACGTGACCTGGCCTCCACCCCTTCCACGGATTCACCCACAGAGTGGAAAGGAGAGGCTGACAGAAGCAAAGCTGCTTTCTGGGCGCTGGCTGGAGTGGCCCTCTGAAGAGGGTCATTTAGTTAATGCCTACAAGAGTGCTCCTAGATTAGAGAGCTCTAAAGTGCTTGACTATTATCTGTCCGGAGGGAGCATCCTCATCTCATCAGGGCCAGGCTTGGTGAGCTGCCAGCTGCAGGTATGAGGTCAAAAGATCCTGCAGGGACAAACTTCCCCAAGGAACAGGGTAAGCCCAGGCAGCTGCCTTTTGAGAATACCTTCCTGCAGACCTGGGACCCTCGGGCATCCCTGCCCGTTGGAGTATGTGTTGTTGGCTTCCTTCTGCCTGCTCTCATTTCCTTGCTTCCCTCCCCAGTACCTTTCCCCTGGCTTCCTTTGTGGCATTTCAGCACCCATCTTCACAGTCAGATCATGTCCTTTCTCTGCACCAGTACCCCAGGTCCTGGCACTGTTCCTCACCAGATTTAGCCCCTTATTACAGAGGTGTGGGCAACTCTTTGGGCTGAGCACCTCATGGCGTCTCTCAAGCTCCCCAGAGCCCAGTCTTCTACAGTGAAAAGGCAACAGCCAAGCTGTTACTGCAGCACACAGTAAAGGGCTCACCTGGTAATGGACATGCAAGAGGACGGATGGACTGGATGCATGGTGGATCTCCTCCTTCCAGCAGCTGGAGAAGCTAGCAGAGTGCATTGTCCACTCAGGGCTGCACATTCAGCAGATCTGGGGCTGCCATGGCTCAGCCCAGCAGGCACAGGGACATGGCAGTGAGGCAGGGCTGTGTCAGACACCGGCAAGGATGAAGAAGCATCGCTCATCTCTCCACCAGGCCAAGGTTCTGGACAGAGCTAAATCTGCCCAGGGCAGCACAGTGTGCTTGAGCCCCAAGAAAGGAGGCTGGGGCAGCCAGGAGTGAGATTTCACTCCTAACCTGCAGCTGAGTGAAGTAAAGATGCCTCCTCTCCATGTAGCCCAGCAACTGGCTCTGCTCCAGCTGGGATTTTGGCTGCCATGAGCATCCGGACAGACCTCTGTTACAAACTCACATGCCCTGCAGAGCTACAGAGTTGAAGATATATTCTTGAAGATATATGAATTTTGCTCCAGTGTTTTTTACTGAGGGACTTCTGCACACCAGGAAAGCTGCTGAGGAGTAGGCAGAGCCAGCCCTTGCACCTTGACAGTGCACACAAGGCTGCTCAGTAATTACGCCTGGCAAGACCCCTGCACTCCAGCCCTGGGATGAGAGGGAAGAACTCAGAGCAAACAAAGACAGAGTCACGGTTGCAAGGCACACAGACAGCATCCACAGCATCTTAACCTACTTTGCCTTTGTTACTGCACCGCTGCTGATGGGGGCCAAAGGAGGGGCAGCATTCCTGCTGGGCACCATCTGGTAGCTCCTGCTCAGGGGATCTTGGTCACCAAGGGCAGGAGGAGAGCCCCTGTCCCTGCACCCAAGACCATGGCAAGGGTAAAAGTGGGGAGCAGAAGCCACAGATCAGCTGCCACCCTGTTAGCAGTTTGCACTGGCATCGGCACTGCAGTCCCACACACACCTGGTGGGAACCACTGGTGGGGACAGTAGTGGGAGAGGGAAGGTGTCAGAGCAGCCTAGGGCATGGGACTAAGCTGGAAATGTGGCCTCCTAAGGGAAGCAAGTTGAAACCTTTGGGCTGGAGGGGCACAGGGCCACATACCTCCTCCAACATCAGGTTTGGGCTGCAGGGAGCCGGAGGCTGTGGGCACTGATGGCTGAGCTGTTGGGGTGTGGCAGCAGCAGAGGACAGCATCATCAGTGGTCAGGGTGTGACAGGCAGTGTCAATGAGCTGTCCTCCATGGTGCAAGCGTGACAGAGAACAATCAGCATCATGCACGGTGCCTGCGGTGATGACCAGGACTGTGACAGCCAACCACTGATGAGCCAGTTGAATGTCTGGAGGTAGCGATGGACAGCCATCAGTGGGCATGATGGACAGCTGTCAGTAGATGTGAAGGACAGCTATCGGCAAGTGGCTTTGGGAAATGCTGTCTGCAGCCAGTGTCAGGACATGTCCTGCTTGGGTGTCGGTGGGCAGCAGGATCATGTCTGCAGCTATGATCAAGTTCACGGGTGGAAGCTGAAGTCTTTTACTCTGCATGGAGCTCACAAAGGTGGAGGACATGGGCTAGGACAGCTGGAGGGAACGATGCATGATCTCCCTTAGACATGGGCTCACTCCTGCACTGCTTGTTCCCGGTGATGGGTGATGCTCAGCTATTCCCTGCCTGCAGTTTTACCCAGCAGCCCATCAGGCAGCCAGTTTTTATCCCATTTCATGCTGATTTTGGCATCATCCTCCCCTCCTGATCCAGCTGCCGCGAGGTGTGCTGATGCCTCTCCGAACCCTCCCTGCAGCGCGTCAACACTATTATCTCCATCAGCCAAACTTGTAATCTCCTGAAAAAAGATATCTCGCTATTTTGACAAGTTCTCTTTTCCATCACCCCCCACTGACTGGCAGGAACGCCAGCTTGCGCAGGCACTCTGCTGCTGCTCCTGCTTCTTGGCAGGAGCCAAAAGTTCAAGTTCCCCCCCACCTCACCAAAGACCAAACCCTTCACCCTGCAGCCCCCAGGGTGCTGGGGGCTTCAGGGCTGAGGGCCAGGATGAGCTGTGGTGGCACAGGACAGCGTTCCCAGGCAGCGGGCTCCAGAAGCAGCCGCAGATGGTAAGCCCACACGCCGCGTCGCTGCAGCAGCCAGTGACCTACACGCGGGCGTCATGCGAGATTTTGGGGGGGGGGGGGAGCTGACGAAAATGCACATTCCCGCTGCAGCTCAGCTCTCACCTCCACCCCTGCAGCCCTCCTCCAGCAGCTTGGTGCTGCTGGCTCCTCCAAGAGCTTTCCCAGCCTGTTGCCATCGCGGCCGCTTTGGCAGGTGCCCAGCAATACTGTGTCTTTTCAGAGAGTGGTGTCAGGGCAAGGGACTGTGTCTTCTTTCTTTCCAGTGGGTGCAAAAGCAGCCTGCATGGGTGAAGGCTGCTGGATGCCTCTTGGAGAAATGGATTTGGGCTGTAGCTCTCCTTTAGTAGGGCACCACACACATCAGCTGGGCCCTTATGCACCCAGGGGCTGGAGAGGAGCTGACTTCCACTGGGCCCAGCCAGCCCCATCCACGGAGCACTTCTTCAGGGGTGTGAACTGGCAGAAGAGACTGCAGAGCACCCAGGTAGATGTCAGCAAGACCCTCAAGCTCCTCAGCATCCTGAGGAAAAGCAGGGATGGGGCTCCTCCTCGCCTTTGCTTTTCCAGGAACCACTCTACAGGCCCACTGGGGCAGGGCTTTCCCCTCAGAGGCACTTAAAGCTTTCACAGCCTGCTGGCACACTCTACCTCCACTGACTCCTCCTTTCTCCAGTCCTCTGGGGCCAGGGCTTGCTTTCAGAGATACTTTCCTCTGGCCCCATTTACAGCTGGCCTCCACTTTCCTTACCCCACATGCAACCCAGCACCTTCCCAGCATGCTCACCAGGCCAAACAACACAAAATGTAATTCACCCTTAAGGGAAGCATCCTTGGGGAAGAATGAAGCACAGAGAGACACCTGGGGCCAGGGCAGGGCAACTGGAGTCTCCTTGCAAGGCTCCCACAGCTGATGGAGCGAAGCAAGATAGGACCTGACAGACACAAGCAGAGAGCAGATAAATCCTGTCTGCAGCTCAGCTTTTCACATCTCCACCCAGTGGGAAGGGAGCTGCAGACCAGGGCATAGCACCCATATGCTGCTTTGACCAACCCTCAGCTCTGGTTGTGGGTGACAAGACCTGCAGACAGTCTCAGCTCACTCCTGCCTGGAAACAGTCTGTAATGGAGGTATTGGTACCTGTGGGACCAGTGCTGGCACCCACAGTTCTAAGGGAGGGCTGGTACAAGGCGAGGAGCCTGGACAGGGGACAGGGACCAGTCTGGCACTACTGCACGGCACAGGCTGTAGCAAACCCGTCCCAAATACAGTGCTGGGAGCACCCTCGAGGCTGCCCTGCTTCAGCTGCTGCTCCTAGGGAGGCAGGGCACCGCACAGTCACCTTGTCCAGGAGGCTTGTTCAGAGGTGGAGAGTCCCCAGGGATGGTGCCGCCCATCTCCCAGGAGCCCACAAGTTTCAGCCATCAAATGCTCCCTGAGGTCTCTGCATGGGAAATGTGACATTCCCCACCTTGAGGCTCACTGCTCCACCAAGGCCTCCCGAGCCCCTCTGCAGACACACGCATCACTGCACTCATGCACACATGTCCTCTCCTCTGTGAGGTGATGGGTCTGCATGGAACCAGTCAGGACCTTCCCCATGGAGGGCATGGGGTCTGGCATGGCCAGGAAGTCAGACTGGGATTCGAAGTCCCCCCTGCAGCATCCCAGAGTAGGAACAGTTCAGAGGGGCTCAGCAAAGCATCTGTCTCCTCTACACAGGACAGGATCTCCCATATCCAGCCTGGCTGAGGAGTAAGGCAGCCCTGTAGCCACCCCCACTGCCCAGAGACCTCTGGTCTAACTTTCAACACTAATCCCAGGTCTGGGTGGAAGCTGCTCTTAGGAGGGTTCAGAGGGGTTTGTGCCCTAAATTATGCCCAGGTACAGCTAGGAGCTCTTGAAAGGGAAAGCACAGCCCCCTCAGCCAACACCCATTCCAGGAGGGTGTCAGAGGGGGCACCCAGGGGTTGTGGGGCAGCCAGGGATGCATGTGGAGCAGATATCCCACTTTCAAAAGCACCATTTCAGGGTTGTGCCTTCCTCTCCAGCGCAAGATCCTCCCTCCTTCCCCATTACCTCCCTCCTTCCCCATTACCTCCCTCACACCCTCCACAACTCCCCAGCCACGCTGCAGCCCTGTGGTGTGCACACAGGTGATATGCAGTCCTGGGGACACTGAGAAAATAAAAAAACAGTGCTGCATTGCTCCGGACACACAGAACTGTGCATAGCCAGGAGCCACTGTGCCCCTGCTGCACCATGGCAGGGGGAGGACACCCTGCCTGCAACACTGACCAGCAGGCAATGGGTTAAAGCGGTCACAGGTAGCCTGTGGATGGGATGCTGGGTCCAGAGAATACCCCACGTGTGGGCAGGGGAGGCTTTCACTTCTTCACAGATGCAGCCCCATCTCTGTAGTCCTTGAGGTTACATCAAAGAAAGGCAGTTCAGCCCGAGGGGCCAGAGGAGATGCAGGGAAAGCTTTTATTGGTATCTCCCAGCCAACGTCAGCCTTGTTAAAAAAAAATGCTTCGTGTCTCAGAGAGCTGTTTAACACAGCTCAGGCAGCAATTGGTACAGGGACAGCAAACCAGGCTGCATCTGCTCAGCCCCAGTCACAAGCTCCCTGCCTCCTCTGTGTGTGCGCGCGTGTGTGTGTGCGCGCTAGACACAGGCATCCGCTCACAGCATCTCGCTGTCTCCTGCATCCTCCGGCAGCAACCGCAGAGCTCAGTGATTTGCTTGAGGGGATGTGGTGAGCACCTGCGGGTGGAGAGGGGGTCGTGGCCAGAGGCAGCAGAGATGGGCATCGTGTGGACGGCTTTCTAGGGCTCGTGCTCTCCAGACAGACCCTGACCCTGGTAAGTTGCCTTTTTACCTACATTGGTGCTTCACCTGGTGCACTGCTTGGGCTGGTCACAATTCACAACACCCATGGGTGGGTACCCCCACTGCCCCCGGGGTCCTGGTGCCAAGGAAAGTGACCAGGGCTCCTGGGATGAGGTGTCTTGGAGTGGGGATGTGAATGGGATGGGAGGGTCCTGCCCATGCATCGAGGTCCTGATGTGGGTGGCGAGGAGAGGGTCTGGGGAGGGAAATGAGGAGGAGAAGTAGGGAGCTGGGCAGGAGCAGTGTCTTGCTGCAGGGGAAGGGACTCTGCTGTCACGGCATTTTCATCCTCCTCTGGGAGATGGAAACCTGCGACACACCTATAAAATCTGCCATGGTGCGGCAGGACTGGCAGCCTGATCCAGCAGGGAGAGAAGCCACTGGCTCCATGTCCCCAGGAGGGGGACACAGCACAGCTGGGGCTCCGGCCCATTTCCTAGACCAGGTCCGGCATCCCTGCAGAGGGCGGGGAGGGAACCATCAGTCACGGACCCTCCTACCCTCTGACAACCGGGTCACCTCGCAGCAGCAGCCTCAGCAGTGCCACAGTCCCAGCACGTGCCACCTGCTAGGGAGAGAGGACAAGGGGATGCCGCTGGACCCCTCTGGGCATCCCCAGCCGGCTCGTGAAGGTGAAGTCCCCCCAAGCAGAGTCTGCTGCCTGCACTGCCCATCTCGCCCTAGGCAGGCAGCAGCAGGCAGGTCTGCAGGGCTGTGCCAGAGCCACAGTAGCTCCTCCCAGCCCTACTCTGTGCCCTTCACATGGAACACGGGGACCAGGCTGCCATGGGTCCCCAGCATGTCCTCCCCATCGACACCCCATCCCCTTCCCCCAGGTCCCTACTGCTGCTCCCAGGAAAGTGCAGCACTAGGCAGTAAAAACATTGGGAGCCCCGCGAGGGCAAGGAGGAGGCCTGGCCTATGGGGAGCCCATGGGGACCAGGTGCATCCTTCTCACCTGGCAGGGAGCCCATGAGAGTGTCCTGTTCCTGGCACACCACTGCTGCATCCGCTTGAGAGGGAATCCAGGGGATGCCATGGACCCTAATCATAGTGTGCACCAGCCCAGGTGCCTGCTGGACCTTCAGTTTGCTCACGGGGCTTTGCACTAAGGATGCAGCATGGGGCTGGCAAAATGGTGGGCAGGGTGGAAACAGCCAGCCCTATGGAGCCATGGTCCTGCCACAGCGCTCCACATTCCCCGCTGCCCATGCCACCACCAGGCATCCCGACAGCCCACACTGCACCCATGGTCCTCCAAACACACGCATCACACACCCCCAGCCGCCACAGCCAACACCCAAACCCCACAGCTGCTGTAACATTCCTGCACCCAAAGCTACCACCCACGCCATGCCCACAGCTACTGCAACACCCCCAGCCTGCACACACCCCCTCACCAGGCCGTAACACCCGCCCCGTGCTGCCAGCCATGCCGTAGCACATCCACCCCTAACACATCCAACCCTAACACACCCACCCTGCGCTGTTCTCCCACCACATCCATCCTGCACTCCCAGCCACCACAACATCCCCGTCGCGTGGCAATACACCCACCCACATGTCAACCGCCGCCCTGCACCCACCACCACCCTCACAGCCAAACCCAGCACCTTGTAAACCCCAACATGAGCTGTGGATGTTGATACCTCCCTTCTCCTGGGAGAGAGGGGATTTTGGAGCCATGCAGTGATAAGCACCTCTGTTTTTATTGTGGAATGCTTGGCTCCACAGCCTCCTCCCAGGGTGCCTCTGTGCTCCATCCCACCAGTGGCCCCATCCTCCCCTAAGAAAGGGTGATCCCTACACCAGCTGCACCAGCCTTGCTTCTGTGCCTCAGTTTCCCAAAGCAGAGAGCTGTGTGGGGCTGGGAAAGATGAGTCCATGGGTCGTCAGGGGATGAATTGCTTTCTGGCTCTGTGTTTTGCTGCAGGGATGAAACAGCAAGGAGCAAATTCCCATCAGAAGAGCACAGGGAACAGGTGTTTCCCAAGGGACAGGGCAGGGGTGCAGAGTGTTAGAACAAGGGAAACGGGTGGAAACGTGTATACCATCCGCTGCAACAGCCTCTGGTACCAGCAGGGCTCGGTGGAGACAGGCGTTTGGCAGGGCAGCTCCAGCCCATGCCCAGATTTAGCTCCTCTGTGGGGGCAAGCTAAAGATAGTCCTAGCTCTGGTGCCCAGCAGCTGGGTCGAGGCCCTGGCTCCTTGGATCCAAGTGAGCCAGGTGGTAGCACCAGGACCCCAAATGACAGGTGTCTTGGGGGTGGCCACAAATGGCAGCAGAGAAACCTTCCCCTGGGGATATGTGGAGATGGCTGGGGCTGCTTGGGTAGCTGAGCTGCCACGGTCTGAGTGTCTCTGGTCTCCTCTCCCCACATCCAGGGGTCCCTGGGGAGAGGGGAGACATCCCAAGCCTGGCAGGACCCTGAGCTGCATCCAGCTCGGGGGGGGGGGAGGTGGAGGGTGGGTGATGTCCCATCCTGCACAGCCGCTGGGTCAGGCAGGACATGGGGACAAGTGGGTCCTGGAGAGAGATGAGCAGGTTGGGGTATCTGCGGAGAACTGAGGCCTTTGGAAAGGTAGCAGGGACTGGAGATGGAGCTCAAGGGGAAGGTATTCAGCCCCTGGATGTGCAGGCAGGGTCCAGCCATGCAGCTCTAGCAGGGACAGGGAAGCCAGAGGGGCTGAGAACAGACACAAGATGCAACAGGAATGTGACGGTCTCCAGATTCCAGACACACAGCGGCTGGTGCCACCGACAGTGGCAAGAAACGCTCAGGCTGGGCCTGTAAGAAGATTGGAGACAGGGAGATACGCAGGGATCCTCCAGCAGCAGCACAGGGCAGGGGTGTGACCATGCCATGAACATCCAGGGGAACCAAATTTTGGTGGGATTACAGCAGGCCCTTATCCCAGCTGCCTGTCTGCTGCCTGGGCTGCTCTGCTGTGCCACAGGATGGCTGAGGATGGACCACCTGGAGATGCTGCCAGCACACTGGGGATCAGGAGCGCCAGCATGGCTGTGAGGAACTCTGGTATAATCGAGAGCTGGGACCCTTTGGCTCTTCCCCATGAGCCCAGCCCCTCTGTGCCCTCTCCTCCCCGTTTCTACCCAAGGTTTGGGCAGGATGAAGCCAGGATCTGCTCAGTGATGCAGGGAGCTGCAAAGGAGGGGATCTCCTTTTGGTGCCCTCGACTGGCTGGCCTGCAGGCAGAGCAGCAGGGCTGATCCTGCCCCCAGCTGATGTGAACCTGAGCCACCCAGTGCAGGGAGTGACAGCACGGTGGGGGCAGGGGGCGTGGGAGGGCAGAGATATCCAAGTGTCTTCCCCCAGCTGGCACAGTCGAAGGGATGCTGTTGCTGTGGCTTGGACACATGCCTCCCTCTCTTTCCTGCTGCCACCTTTGTAAAGCCCTGGGAGCTGGCAGCAGCCTTGGGCCAAGCAGAGGGCCCAATGGGTGCAAATAGCCCTGTGCCTGCTGCTGAGCCCCCCGCACGCAGGATGGGGCCCATGTGTGTCGCGAACCCAGCTCCATGTGGGGGAATCTGCACACAGATGGTCCACCATGGCAGGGGGAGGCTGGGAAATCACATGCATGTGCGTGTGGCAGTGTTTGGGTTTGTGTGTCCATGCATGTGCGTGAAGGGAGCCCACACGGCTGGGGGTCATGGAGCAAAAGTGTGGGTCTGGGCACCCGTGGGTGTAGGGATGAGCAAAGGGCTGCGGGCAGCCGCCTGCCAGCGTGCTCTGCTCAGCACCACTATCTGGGGCAGCTGTAATTACCCTGCCCAGGCTCCCCACCACAGCAGTGCCTGCAGCACCGTGTCCTCCCACAGCTGCTACGTCCCAGCGTGTGCGCGCGTGCAGCTAATTATCCCACTACCTGGGGACTTCCCTGCTGAGGCTGGCAGGGCAGGAGATGACAGTTCCAATTTTCCCCCCACTAGCACAGGCAACAAGTGCTACCTGCTGATCCCTGGGCTGCAGCATCTTCAATAACGCAGCCTCAGTGGGGCATGGGGGCACTGCCAGGACCCATGCAGGGTGATGCTGTGCGCCACACCACTGGAGGCCAAATCCTGATTCTCCCTGGCTTCAACCTTCTACAAGCTCACCCCTGTTGAGGCAGAGCCCGACCTGGTATTGCTGCTGCCATTTCCTTTCTCATTTTACCCCAAGGTGATCTTCCCTCAGTCCTGCACCCAAGTCCTCTTCTTTGGACCCATGCACCCCTGGTCCATGCTCTCCTTTCCTTCCCTCCTTCAGACCTCTCCCTCCTTTCCTCACAGACCTCTCATAGCTGGCTCAGCCTCTCCACACGGCTGCTCGCTGAGAGCCAGCCCTGACCCACATATTGGGGTGGGATTCAGGATGCCCAATGATCAGAGCAGCAACAAACAAACCTACCCACGAGTGTATGAGCACAAGAGAGACTGAGGTGTGAGCTGGAATATAGTGAAGGCAAGAAACCCAGCAGCAATTCTGCTACACCCTAGTCCTGGGCAGAGCTGCAGGGCAGACACCACTCACCCTCGGCTGGCCAAAATGTCTTTCTCCAAGGCAGAAAGAATATGTACGCAAGGGGTAGGTTTACAGCCGGTCCCTGTCCCTCTGGGATTTACTGATCTGGTGTGTGAAGGGCCTGGATATGTTTCTTGTTAAGCTGGAGTCTACAGAGCAAACATAGGGGAAGCAGAGTGACCCAAACCAGCTCCGTGTATGGTGTTCCACTCCCTCTCCAATATTCAGATACCCCATGGCCAGATCATGTAACTTCAGGTCCATCTCCCCATGGCCACCACGGATGACCACATTGCCACATTGCCAAGGAGCTCCCATCTGTCCCTGCCCTGAGCTGCTTCCCACACAGCTAGGGGACAGCCACTGGGACACATTTTTGGGGCCAGGCATATGGCACAGGGGTGGGATGCAGCGTTGTACCTCAAAGGCTTTGCACTGAGCACTGTCCTCTCCCCACTGCAGAACCATGGGGGTGCTGATGTCCAGGCGGCAGACGGTGGAGAAGGTGCAGAAGGTCAGCCTGGCCGTGTCAGCCTTTAAGGACGGGCTGCGGGAACAGCCATCGACACGGCGGCGGGCAGAGGCGGGGGGAACACGCCGGGGAACACTGGAGCATGCTGTTCAGGAGGGAGAGGAGGAGGCTTCAGCAGGTCCTTCCCAGCCAGAGGAGAGCAGTGCCAGCAAGGCGGCCTGGGAACGGCTGCGGGACGGCCGGGGTGTGGAGCCGGAGGAGTTTGACCGAGTCAACAGGTTCACTCCACCTGCCTTCATCCGGCCCAAGCGGGAGCTGCATGATGATGAGCCCCTGGACATCAGTCTGGAGCAGCAGGAACAGGTGAGCAGTCAGAGCATGGGGTGGAACAGGAGAGGTGGGACCAGGGCTGGAGATGTGTAGATGAGAACCCAGAGGATGTGCAAGCTTTGCATGTGAATGCTGAACAGTGATAACCTCCCTGGGCATGGCAAAGCCCTGTGGAGGTGCCTCAGTGGGGCAGGGGCCAGAGGATGGGCTGGGCAGGGCAGCTGGAGATGCAGGGAGCAGGGTGCGAATGGTCAGATGTGCCTTGGAGGGAACCACGGGGTCTCTCAAAGAGGAGAGGTCACTGCTGGGCACAGACAGCTTTAGCTTTGGGGAAGAGAGAAGGACAATATGATCTACATGTTTCTCAGCCTACAGCCAGCCTGCCTACCACACAACCCCATCCATTCACACCTGTGAACCTTTCAGCCCAGCCCACTCACAACACAACAGCTTATCCCAACCAACGCCCAGAACCCTACAGCCCACCCATCCACACCCTCAAATCTACTCATCCATTCATCCACCTCAACAAGCCTACCCCCAGCCCACCTACAGCCTTACAGCTTACCCGTCCACACCTACAACTAGGTACCCACAGATCAGCACTTCCACCCACCCACACTAGCACCCTAAAGACCAGGCAACCTATAGCCCCACAGTCCAACCATCCACACCTACCACGCTGCACCCCAGAGAACCTACAACAACACAGCCCCATCAACCCTACAGATGGACCCATACACACTCCATTCATCCCCAAAAGCCTGTCCGCCCTCCCTCCTCTAATCCCGCTGGATGTGCCATCTACGACGCCACCACACAGCTATGCTCTACACCATCCCCACTCAATCCAACCCTCCATCTCTTCTGACCCATAACATCCATCCCCAGCTGCAAAGCACCACCCTGACCCCCACCTTGAGAAGCCAGCCCCTTGCCCACACTGACCCTCTGAGCAGCTGCCCATCCCTCCCCAGATCCTCAATGATGAGATGTGTGAGATCTGTGAGGTGTGGACAGCCGAGAGTCTCTTCCCCTGCCGCGTCTGCAGCCGGGTGTACCACGATGGCTGCCTGCGCCGCATGGGCTACCTGCAGAATGACAGCGCTGTAGAGGTGACAGAGACAGCGCACACTGAGACAGGCTGGAGCTGCTACTACTGCGTGAGTACCCGGGGTGGGGGACACCGGGCTTCTGCTGGGTAATGGGTTCTTCCCAGGTAGCCGTGCCCCACACAGACATAAGCAGGGTCCCACGTTGCATCTGGCCTAGGGTGATGGGGGATCTCCTGCCCCCTGGCTCCTGATGCCCACCGTGGCCTGATGGGAAGCCATCAGAAGGGAGGGGACAGCGGCCCTCCCCATCCCAGCAGCCAGCTCTCCTGCACCTTGGCAGAGGATGTGGCACTAGAGGATGTGCCACTGGGCGTGCCCTGGGCATAAGGAGCCATGGCGGAGCTGAAATGGCACCCAAAGCCCAGGGTCATGGAGCCATCCCACTGCAACACGCTGGGTGACAGCCGTGAGCCTTCAAGGGATCCTGGTACTGCAGCACAGCCAGGTGCTCCCCCCACCTTTCGCCTCTGCCCCACAGCTCCCCTCTATCCTCTATCCCAGGACAACCTCAATCTGCTGCTGACTGAGGAAGAGATGTACAGCCTGATGGAGACTCTGAAGAACTGCAAGATCATTCCAGGTGTGGATCATTCCTGTGTTGGGTCCCAGATGGTTGAGGGAGGTGGGTCCCCCCTTCCTGGGTGCTGCACAGGTGATCTGTCCCCACAGAGACCTGCCTGACCCTGGATGACTTCCTGCACTACAAGCACCTGGTGCACAAGCAGCAGTTTGAGAAGCCCATGGCTGAGGCACAGGAGGAGCAGGCAACCTTGCAGTTCTCTGCCCTGGATCCTGACAAGAAGGGGCACATCGAGTGGCATGACTTCCTCTCCCATGAGTCCATCCAGCTGCTGCAGAAACTTCGCCCACAGGTAGACCTACGGCACCCAGGTCTGGTTCCCCATGACTAGCACTCATGGCCACAGCACCCAGGCTCAGGTCCCATGACCACGTCCCATGGGCACAGTACCCAGAGCTCATTTTCATGTCTGGCATCCACAGCCACAGCAACCACGGCTGGCTACAACAGCCAGCACCCACAGCCATGGCACTCAGAGCCAGCTCACAGAACCACAGCACCCAGGTCCAATTCCCACAGCCAGCACCAATAGCCATGGCACCCAGAGACATCTCCCAGGGGTAGCACCATTGGCCGTGGCCCCCAGGGTTGGCTCCTGTGGCTAGCATCGCACGGACATGGTACCCGGGGCTGGCTCCCACAGCTGGCACCTATGGCCACAGCACCCCAGGACATCTCCCAGGGCCAGCACCCACAGCCACGGCATCCAAGGACGTCTGCCAGAGCCATCACCCATGGTGACAGCACCCAGGCCTGTCTCCCACAGCTGGCATCCATGGCCATGGAACCCATGTGGGAGATCCCCACAGTGCTGAGATGAGAGGAAGAGGATTCCCATGGGTTGAGGGCCCCCCTTCCTTTCTCTGCCCCCCAGAATGCCCTGCTGCGTCTGCTGACGGCCAAGGAGCGGGAGCGGGCACGGGCAGCCTTCCTCACCCTGGACCAGGACAACGATGGCTTCATCGGGGAAGGCGAGTGCCGCCGGGCTCGGCATGCCTGGTTCCGCAAGCACCAAAAGGAGACACCATCCTGCAATGTCAGGTACCCTGAGGCACGGTGACATCCCTGCCAGGGCTCCCACCACAATCCCAATACCCGCTTATGGTGCTCAGCACACCAACAGGTGGCCCCCTTCCTATGCCACCTCCCCACTTCATGGCCCCAAAGCCCTGCATTGTCCCCCCTTCCCCCACATCCAACATTTATGGTGCAAGGAAGGAGGATGAAGTGAGGCCACACCTCAAATCCTGTGTTCAGGACACTAAAGTGCTGGAGCGCATCCATAAAATGGCAATGGAGATGGTGAAGGGGCTGGAGATGAGGAGTGGCTGAGGGAACTGGGGTTGTTCAGCCTTGAGAAGAGGAGGCTGAGGAGAGACCTCATCACTGTCTACAACTGCCTGAAAGGAGGTTGTGGCAAGGTGGGTGTTGGTCTCTTCTCCCAAGTGCCAGGTGATAGGACGAGAGGAAATGGCCTCAAGTTGTGCCAGGGGAGGTTCAAACATTAGGAAAAATTTCTTCACTGAAAAGGTTCTCAGGTGCTGGAATGGCTGCCCAGGGAGGTGGTTGAGTCGCCATCCCTGGAGCAGTTCAGAAGACAGGTAAATGAGTTTCTCAGGGATATCGTTTAGTAGAGGACAGGTATGGTTGGGCTCAAGGTATCTTTTCCAACCAGGTGATTCTATGATTTCTCCTCCCCACAGCATCAGCCATGTAGGGCCCATGTCGGAGAGCAGCCCCGCCAGCAGTGGCAGTGGCAAGAGCCAGGAGAAGACCCCACCAGCTGCGGAGCAGGAAGAGGCCAAGTGAGGCAGGGAGGTGGTTTTGGGAGGGGGGATACCCCCATTTTGGAGGAGACGCTAGGGGAGGGAGCAGTGGCATCAGGGGCGGCTGCTGAGGCTGTGTCTGCCCACAGGCTTGTCGACTGGTCTGGCTTCCTGAAGGAGAACGTTGCCTACATCCTCGCCGCCCGCCCCAACAGCGCCGCCCTCCACCTGCAGCCCCCCGCCTAGCCCCCCGCTCAGCGCCATCTTGGGGGGCGAGGTCTCTCCTGCCACCGATTGGCTGGAGAGAACCTGCCCCGCCCTCACACCCTGCATCCTGGCTGCCAAGGGGATGGGTGCTGGGCTCTGACTCGCTGAGGGAATGCATGTGGGGGTCTCTGGTGGGCAGGACGTGGGGCAGGGCAGGGAGGAAAGGGGATGCAATGGGATACTGCCCCACTGCCCATAAGACCCCGCTGTTGGGAGGGGTTCAGTGCATGCAGATGCTGTGGGGTGCATGGGATGCCCCCAGAGACCTCGCTGTGGGGAGGGGTCCAGGGCCTGTGGAGGCTGTGGGGTGGAGGGGTGCCCTCAGAAACCCCACTGTGGGGAGGGGTCCAGTGCATCAGGATGTGGGGTGGAGGGAGTTCCCCCAGAAATTGCACTGCGGGGAAGGGTCCAGTGTCCAGGGATCCCATGGGTTGCAGGGGGTGCCCCCACAGACCCCACTGTGGGGAGGGGTCCAGTGCTCTGGGACCCAAAGGGGTGCAGGTAGTGCCTGCACAGAGGCCTCACTGCTGAGGATGCCATGGGGTGCAGGGGCTGTCTCCATAGACCCATCTCCTGGGGATGCCAGGGCATGCAGAGAGCCTGGGGAGGTTGTGGGGTGCAGGGTTTGCCCCCGGCAGACCCTACTGTGGGGAGGGCTCCAGGACCCAGGGATGCTGTGGGGTAGAGGAGGTGCCCTCAACAGACCCTGCTTGTGGGGAGGGCCCTGGGGCCCAGGGGTGCCATGGGATATAGGAGGTGCCCCCATAGACCTTACTGTGAGGAGGGGTCCAGAGCCTGGGGATGCTGTGGGGTGCAGGGGGTGCCCCTCCCCACCTCACTGTGGGGAGGGTTCCAGTTTCTGGGGGCACCAGGGAGTGCAGGGAGTGCCCCCACAGAGACCCTATTCCTGGGAGCATCATGTAGAGCAGGGTGTGTCCTCCCCCACTGCACTGCAGAGAGGGGTCCAGTGCCCAGGGATGCAAGGGGTGCTGCAGAGGGTGTCCCCAGAGACTCCACTCTTGGGGATGCAATGGGACACAGGGGCAGGGGGCTGAACACCCCACTGTGGGAAGCGTTCCAGCATCTGAGGGTGCAAGGGGTGACCCCACACTCCCCTCTCCTTGGGGATACCATGGGATGCACAGGGTGCCTCCAAAAGACCCTGCTGGGGGGAGGGCACCAGTGCCTGGAGATGCTGTGGAATGCAGGGGATGCCCTCATAGACCCCACTGTAAGGAGGGATCCAGTGCCTGGAGATGCCATGGTGTGTAGATGGTGTCCCCCTCAGAGCCTGCTCCTGGGGGCACCACAAGGGTGCAGGTGGTGTCTCCAACAGACAGTGCTGTGGAGAGGGCCCTGGGGGGCAGCGATGCTGTGGGCTGCAGCAGGCATCCCCGCAGACCCCTCTTCTCGGGATATCATGGGGTGTGGTGGCTGCCCCACAGACACCCCTGTGGGGAGCGGTCCAGCACCTGGGGATGCTATGGGGTGGGGAACACGTTGCTCCCATGATCTCCAGCCCTACAGTGCCTGGAGCAGTCCCCAGTGACCTGCAGACAGAGCAGGGCCTGCCCCCAAGGAGAAGTGGGGCCTTCCCTGGTTCTGGAACCCAGTCTGGGTAGTTATGGGGTGACAGCAGAGCCCAGAGCAGCCGTGCACCCCCTGCCTCCTGCCATGCCATGGGACAGCAGGGCTGAGCCTCCACCTGTCACTGTCAACAGCAGCACCCAGGCGTCTGCGGGCAGCACCAGCACACCTCATCAGGGTGGTGAATCCTCAGGAGGAGGACATGGCTGACTCCCACTTGGCCTCTTTTACATCTCTGTCTGGCTTCAGCAGAGGCTGGAGCCCAGCAGACTCACCCTCGCACCCACAGCTCATGGCCATGTCTGGGAGAGTCTTTTATGGCATGGGTCGATCCTACTTGGCTGAGGATCAACCATTTAGTGCCAGCAGCGATGGTGTGGGAAGGAGCACAGGGAACAGAAAGCACCAGGGGGGTGGGAAGGCAAGCTAGGATGTACAGGAGTGCTCCCCTACATTCCTAGTTCCTCCTGTACCCCTGTTCCCATGGGATCTCTTCCCCAGTCCCACTCAGCATTCTGGGCCCGCACCAGCCCCTGCTCCTGCTCCTTCCCCAGCATCCCCACCCTGCTGGGATTATCAGTACTCAGAACAAGGAGGAGGCCAGAGAGCCCAGAGCCCCTTGGGGTGTCAGCTTCAGGGATGATGCCCCTCTCTGAGTAGGGATGATGCCCAGCAGCCCACAGTGGATGGATATGCTCAGGCCACAGGCAAAGGAACTCCTGGAAACCTCACTCTGCACATGCCAGGGCTCTGGATGCCCAGTTCCACAGCAGCCCCAGCAGCTGTCCCTTGTCCCTCTCAACCCCTCTCCATGCTGTCCTCAGCCTCTCCCCGCCTGACATTTCCCCTTGGGGTGCACTGACTTGAGGTGCACCTATGGCAGCCCAGTTGCTCCTACATTTCCACCCCTCAACAGGATGGGGGCCCCATCCTGCTCATCCTTCCCCATTTCAACCCGGGATCCTCTCCAGGGACTCTTCCTGCTGCAAGACCAGGAGGCACAACAGTGCCGCGACACCTTCCCCTACCGCCCCGATGTGCCAAGCCAATGGGGATATTTCAGGTGCCAGGTCCGACACAGGGCTGGAGCCGCGGCTGTGGCAAGGAGGCGGCCAGGGGTGTGGGGTCGTAACACCTGCTCTGTACTAAGAAGTGTCCATTAAACAGCTGTGTCCAACTAGCCTCCAGCCAATGTGCTTATGGGGCTTCTGGTTTCTCCTCAGGGATTTCTGGGGACCTTACAGCAGCTTATTGTGCTTAACACCTTGTCCCAGCCTCATGTCCATGTCCCAGCTTCATGTCCCTGTCCCAACAGGCAGGCTTGGCCTTGTGTCCCCACCGTGTCCTGCAGCAGTGATGGGCCTCCACTTCCCACTGCCAACAGCACCCAGGGGTCTGCAGGTAGCATCAGCACAGCTCATCAGCATCCTCAGGAGGATGTGACTGACTTCTCCTGATGAGGAAAGCCAGGAGGTGCACCTGGGACCCTGCAAACTCAGGATGCCCCACACCTCACCAGGACAACAGGCAGTGAGGACAGTGCCTGGCTGTCCCCATAGCTAGGCTGGCCCCTGCAGCAGGAGGGACATATATCCTCTGGGATGAGGATGCCTTTTGCCTGCAGAAGCACTGGAGGCTGCAAACAGAACACTGGGCACAGGAGGCAGCTGGATGCTAGAACAGGATCTAAACAATTCAAAAGATCCCACCAAGGGTCCCCAGGAGGAGGTGACTGGAACATGGTCCCCTGGCTGGAGGCTCTCCCAGTGCCAGGCACATCCATGGATCTCCCAGAGAAAGCTGCAGCTCTTGCTGGTGGCTTGTGTTGTGCAGGAACCAGGCTGCCAGCAAAGGGGGCTCCCCTGCCTCGGGGGAGTGGGCTTTGCTTGTACAGTGCCTGTGCTGCAGCTGAGAGGGAAAAGATCCTTGAGAAGTAGATCTGGGTGTGCAGGGGTTAGGAGGGGAAGTTTCCCTTGAAGCATCTGTAGGGTCTGCAGAGACAGAGAACTCGTTGCTAAAAGCTGGACTGAAATATTGCAGCCCTTTTCCATGATTGCCATTGGGTCCAGATCACAGTGGCTGTGTTCAGCTGCCCCACCCCCAGATAAAACCCAGCCTGGGGAGAAGCAAGCATTTAAGACCCTGGAAGTTGGAATAGCTATAAAAGTTACTGGGAGAGGCACCCACCACCTTGGCGAGGAGGATGAGCACACAGAGGAAGGAGGACCTGGTGGGTGGTTTTGTGTACCCTAAGGTGGGATGCCAGGGTTGGTTGTGCCCTAGGCTCTGCCTGTGGAGGGAAGCCCCATGGAATCCCCTGTCTGCAGAGATGTTGTGACTTACTGTGCTATTGCTCCAGCTGCCAGAGGTAGAGAGCAAGCCAGAGAGCAGAGGTCCTGGAGAGCATGTGGTGATGCACTCACCCCCAGCACACCAAACCCCTGCTCGGAGCACCCAACAGGATCCATGCTGGGAGGGCAGAAGGCCCCTAGACCCCTGATCCAGTTCTGCTCTACACCCATCCCCTCCTCCTGGGACAAGGTTCAAGGTGGCTTTCCCAGCCCCATCTTACCCTGCCACCTTCAGCATCAGCCTGGCACCCCTGTCAGGCCACGCAGCTGGCTGCTGGCCCCAGGGAGCTGGTTAACGAGGGGCAGCAGGTAGCCAGGCTGTGCTGTAACAACCAGCTGCCCAGCACACGTGCTCCTCCGCAGCTGCAGGCGTCCAGAGAGCACCTGCTGAGTGGGCAGAGCGTGACCCAGCCAGCTGTGTCTCCGCACAGGCAGCCTCAACGTCTGCGCAGAAGCGGGAGACATGGTGGGGGGACAGGCAAGATGGTGCTGTGACATCTCTTAGCTGACACCTGCTCCTCTGAAGCTGGTGACATCAGAAGCAATGCCACCCTGTCCCCAGAAAGCCTCCATGACCTGCCCTCCTAAAAGTTGGTGCAAACCTATCCCTGAATGTTGGTGCAAAGCTTCCCCTGCATGTTGATGCAAACACCTTCATCACCCAAATGCTGGTGCATGTCTCACAGAATCACAGAACGGTTGGTGTTGTAAGGGACCTCTGGAGATCATCCAGTCCAACTCCTCTGCTAAAGAATGTTCACCCACAGTAGGTCATACACAAATGCATCCAGGTGGGCTTTGAATATCTCCAGAGGAGACTCCACAACCTCCCCGGGCAGTCTGTGCCAGTGCTCTGTCACCCTTACAGTAAAGAAGTTTTCCCTTGTGCACAGGTGGAAATTCCTGTGCTCTAGTTGGTGGATCCTTGTCCTGTTACTGGGCACCACTGAAAAAAGTCTGGCCCCATCCTTGTGACACCTGCCCTTTAACTATTTATAAGCATTGAGAAGATCCCCTCTCAATCTTCTCTTTTCCAGGCTAAACAGACTCTCTCTCAGCCTTTCCTCATAAGAGAGTTGCTCCAGTCCCTTGATCATCTCTGTGGCTTCTGCTGGACCCTCTCCAGTAGTTCTGTGTCTTTTTTGAGCTGAGGAGGCCAGAGCTGGACAAAGAACTCCAGACGGGGCCTCACTAGGGCAGAGAAAATGGGAAGGAGAACCTCCCTCAACCTGCTTGCTATACTCTTCTTGATGCACCTTAGGATACCATTGGCCTTCTTGGCCACGAGGGCACGTTGCTGTCTCATCGTTAACTTGTTGTCTACCAGGACTCCCAGCTCCTTCTTCACAGAGCTGGTTTCCAGCTGGTCAACTCCTCACCTGTACTGGTCCATGGGGTTGTTCCTCCTAAGGTGCAGAACCCTATGCTTTCCTTTGCTGAACTTCACTAGGTTCCTCTCTGCCCAACTCTCCAGCCTGCCCAGGTCTCACTAAACAGCAGCTTAGCCTTCTGGTGTATCAGCCACTCCCATCTCAGTGTCATCAGCAAATATGCCGAAGATACACTCTGTCCAATCACCCAGGTCACCGATGAATACATTGAACAAGACCAGGCCCAAGTATTGACCCCTGAGAAACACCACTGGCCACAGTCTTCCAGCTAGACTCTGCTCATCTGCCCTGGATGTTCCTGCAAACTTCTCACCAAATGCTTATGCAAACCTTTCCCTGAATGCTGCTGCAAACTTCCTACAAACTGCCCCAGTGGACTGCCCCAGCGGACTGCCCCAGGGGCCCCAAACCAAGAAATGGGGATGCTTCTGTAGGATTTAAGGCTAGGGCAGGAATCGGCTGTCCAACCCACTCACCTCCACTCCGCAAGGATGGAAATCCTAGGGTTGTTAAATTCATACCGCCGCGATGGTGTCCATGCAGCCCGCAGGCCCACTCTCCTGAGTCCATCACCCACTGCAGGGCACCTCGCAGCGGGAGCAGCGCTCGCCAGGGAAGGGAGGGTCTCAGCCCCAGGGATCCAGCCCGTCACCAACCAGTCTGGGGCTGGGGGCAGCACAGCGGAGTCCTGGGGGCAGCAGCCAGTTTTGTAGCAGTCAGAATATTGGCCACCTTTCATCCAGGTGGCCGTGTCAGCACCAACAGACCCAGAGAACCTCGTGCTTGCTCATCTGCCTGGCTCAGCATGCCGCAGAATCGCTTGGTTGGAAAAGACCTTTGAGATCTTCAAGTCCAATCATACCTGTCCACTACTAAACCATATCCCTAAGTGCTTCATCTACCTGTCTTTTAAACACCTCCCTGGGCAGCTGTACCACTGCCTGACCACCCTTTCTGCGAGGAAAATTTTGCTGATGTCTAGTGTGAACCTCCCCTGGTGCAACTTGAAGCTATTTCCTCTCATGCTATCACCTGTCACTTGGGAGAACAGACTAACACCCACCTCTCTACTACCTCCTTTCCAGAAGCTGTAGACGCTGATAAGGCCTCCCCTCAGCCTCCTTTTCTCCGGGCTAAACATCCCCATTTCCCTCAGCTGCTCCTCATAACCCCTGTGCTCTAGACCCTTCCCCAGTTCCCTTGCCTTTCTCTGGACACACTCCAGGTCCTCAGTGTCTTTCTTGTAGTTTGTAGTGAGGGACCCAAAACTGAACACAGGATTCGAGGTATGGCCTCACCAATGCTGAGTACAGGGGGACGATCACTTCCCTGCTCCTGATGGCCACACTGTTTCAGATACAGGCCAAGATGCTATTGTCCTTCTTGGCCACCTGGGCCACTGTTGGCTCATGTTCAGCTGCTGTCAACCATCACTCCAGGTCCTTCTCTGACAGGCAGCTTTCCAGCCAGTCTTCCCCAAAGCAGTGTCCCTGCTGCCCATGGGGACTTCTCCATGTGTGGAGGTTGCACCCTCTGCTGGGTTCCACGGCCATTGCACAGGACTGCCTTCCATCCCAAATAAACTGTGCTATTGGAGAAGATGGGTGCTCAGCTTTGCACCCCGGGATGCATGATAGCACCCTCCTCCGAGCCCAGGCACCTCTGCATGTCCCCGGGGCTGCCCTGGGCTTGGACAGATGCCATCAGTTCTGGTGCATCCCCAGAGGGGAGGTGACTGGTGCACACCAGCCAACCCTCGGGGGGGTTGTGGGAAGCTGTGCTGGCATGGGGGGGACAGAAGTTACCCCCTGGGCTGAGGTAGTTTCACCATGAGCCATGGAACCTCGTCAATGGTGGAGCAAAAGGTCAGAGCCCATCCCATCACAGCCACAGGAGCAGCTAGGGAGCACCAGCAGGAAAAGGTATCGGAGAGTCCCTCAAGTCACAGAAGTATCCTCACAGAAGTAGAGTCAGTGCTCACTTTATTGTGCTTCCACACGTTACTTTATACTCACAATCTGTGTTCACACGCTACAAGTGTACATATAATTGGCTACTACATGCTGTCCATTTGGTATATTCTCTGTCTTAATTGGTTATAAGTTTCTGTCCATGCGCTGTTACCTGATACCCTTGCAGCCCCCCTTCTTTTGCAGCTAAAACCTCCTGTTTCACATTCTCTTCTTATCTATCAGCTAACATTCCATTTTCTCATAACATGCCAAGGTCACTGTACCTTTGTCATTTGGCAAGTAGGCAGGGTTGTGCATACAGGCCTCAAGGATCACAAATTCTGATTCTTCTAAAATATTTTCTACAAAAGGGAGGTTTTCTGGGCAGTGTGTGACAGTGACAGCAATAGCCAGATCTGGAGGAGGCAGTACCACCCTGGTGGTTCCAACTGCCCTTCCCATCTCAGGCCGGAGCAAGAGTGACCACACAGAGCCAGAACAAACGTCTGCTTTCAGCAACAGCCCCCAGATGTGCCCAAGGTGAAGAGCCAAGAGGATCTGGGGTGCAGACCTGGGACGAGGAGGCTGGACTACCCAGAAGTGACTACCACCCGAGCCAGGGTCCCTGAAGGGAGTAGGACCCACTGGGGAGATGTTCAGATGGACTTGGGGTCAGGCGGGCTGAGGAGGGGTACAAGGGACCATAAGAAGAGTGTGTGTCCCTCAGCAGAGAGGTGGCCACAGGGTGTCACCCCTGCACTGTGCCGGGAGCAGGCAGTGCCACTTTTGGATCTGCACAGCCATCCCTGGTTGCTGCACCAGCAGTTGGGACATGGGTCTGCATGGCTGGAGGGGTACAAGAGCATGCCACCAAGTTGTCCCGGCAGAGCAGACGTGCTGGTGTCACCATGTCAGTCATGTTTCCACCCTCATGCCAAGCTGCTGCTCCCACAGCCATCACAGCACTCAGAGAGAAGGGATGCAGGGCCTCATTTCAGTCCCAAGAAATCATATTGCAGGCTGGTTTGTGACCCACTTCTCTTCCTGCCCCAAGCCCAACTCTGACTCCAATCTCAACCCCATAGCACCCTCCTTCTCTATGGTTATGTGACCGTGGCAGGTGACGTGTGGCTCATGCACCTCACGTGAGGAGCTGGGACTCAGCCTGTGCAGCCCTAGGCTCCTGTAGTCTGGGGTGGGCTCCATCCTCCACAGCACTAAGGAGCTGGGAGACTCTGGGCGTTGGGGAAGAGGGACCATCTCAGGGCTCCCTTGGGTCTACACCCCTTCCCCACAAGATGTGTTGGGAGCCAGAACCTCTTCCTCTCTGTTTGCCCTGGGCACCCTCTCCTCTCCGTGTGCCCTGGCAGGACCCAAGGGCATTCTCTCTTCTGCACAGAGCCCCTGCACCCCCAGACAGCCATGGGATCTGTCTGCACCCAGCACTGCCACAGGCCTGGGAAAGATGTACAAGTGATGGAAAAGCAGCCAGGCACTGGGCACAGTAACAAGGGTAGGAACAACCAATGATGTCCACCAGAACCTGCTGGGACCAGCCTCATACTGCTTGCGTCCACAGGGGGCCCAGAAGGAGCCATACAAGACCTGATTAGGGAAATGGGGTCCCCTCCTCAGCATCTCAGCATCTTAGGGAAGACCTTATCACTGGAGCAGTTCAAAAGACACGTAGATGAAGTGCTTAGGGATATGATTTAGTAGTGGACAGGTACAGCCGGACCTGATGATCTCAAAGGTCTTTTCCAACCAAGTGATTCTGTGAGTCTATGATCCTGTGATCTCCTCTAGCACACTAGCAAGGCGAGCTCCTCGTCAGGATGCAGCCCTGTGAGCACTCCAGCATTCAGGTAGTGTCTTCCTTGCCTGGGAGGATTTGCACGTCCTGGGCACCCACAGCATCCCACGCAAGGGGTGTGCATGGCTTCCCGCCGGCACGCCGCGCCGCCAGCTCCCGCCACCCCCACGCTGCCGACTCGGTGGCCCGGACACGGCGCAGGACTGCCAGACGCTGCCTCCTGTTCCCAACACGCTCACTCCCATGTTCCTCCCTGCGGAGTGGCTGCGCGCAGGGACACAGAGCGCCAACACGATGCAATGGGGTGCTGAAGCAGCCCTGGGATGGGGGGGTGGCACCTCATAATGCTGGGCATTGCAAGCATCTTTCTCTCTGCAGCAGCTTTGCTGTGACTCATTCTGGCAGCCCACGCAGCACCCGGGCAGGGTGTCCTGGTCCTCTTCTGCCTCAGTGTGAGGTCATGTGGGAACAACCCATTAACACCACAGTCCTCCCAGTGCTTCTCCTCACACTTCCCTACACTTGTTGCCCTGGCCTTGCATTGGGACTGGGAGGCGCCAATGGTGACCTCAGCCCTGGGCTCCATGTCCAGCTGTTCCCTACTCCACAGCAGCCTGCACACAGCTGGCTCCCAAGCAGCCGCTATTGAGCATCAGGGCTGATGCAGCCAAATAAGTTGGGGAAGGAAATGGTTTTGGGTACAGTGAAGGGCAGGGCCAGCTCTCCCATTTTGGCTATGTGGATTCAAGCCCCATGGCTGGCATCACAGCAGATGCTGATGGTCCCTCTGGGCAGCACAGTGGGCAGCTATAGAGTGCCATGCATGCTCCTGTGCATCCCAGCATCCCATCTGACACTAAATGTGTGCTGTGCCTCCCCAGCATCCCTGCCTGTCTGGGATGCCCCCTGAACACGAAAGCCAGCACACACAGTCCCGTGTGTTCCTCCCCCGCACCCCCACGCCCAGGCATGTGATGGGCACACCAGTAACAAGGCATCAGTCCAGGACTAATCTGGGCACTTCACGAGGCCGAGGAGTACCCTGGCTGACTAGAGATGGAGGAAGACAGCCAGGGTACCTGGAAAGCAGGCATTTGGATCCAAGCCACCCCAGAAACGCAGCACCATGCTTGGCACAGGCAGAGTCACACAGCTTGCAGCCGGACAGGGACACGGAGTCTTGTCTGTGGGTCCTCTGCCAACTCATGCAGCATCAACAAGGCTGTTCCCACCCCAGACAGGGGGTCAGGGGCTCTGGCAGCAATAATGGAGGCAATAAAAGGGGAGGCATCTCGTGTTCAGCACAGGGCATCCCATGACCCAGCTGCAAAATGATCCGGGGGCTGGAGTGACTGATCTGCAAGGAGCCGCACGCAACTATATCTGTGTCGCTCGGCTGAGCGATGACTAAGGAAAGGACAGGAGAGCAGTCTGCACACCACCAGGCAGAGGAGGAATTATTTAGGCTGGAGTGTGGGGGTGGAAGGAGGGGGGCTGGAAGGAGCTGGGTGGAGAGAAGGTGGAGGCTGGGTGGGATGCTCTGGCAGTGCTCCCCCTCTCCATGGAGGGACAGTGGGTACCAGGCTGGGGAGAAGCAGCATGAGAGCTGAAGAACTGGGAGCTGCTAGCTCACTTTTGGGGAGAACATATTTTCAGACAAGGGGGGGTCCTGCTCTAGCCTGAACCCCACAGCCAGGCACTGGCTCAGAGACGTGTCATTAGCACTGCAGGACAGCCAGCATCTCCCATGCATGGGAAAACACCCACCCAACAGCTGCCTGCACAAAGCAGGAACCCAGGCATGCCCAGCCCCATCCCTGCCCTCCCCTGGCATGCCAGCAGCCAGACAGCAGGCTAGGAGCAGAAGCTATTTCTGTGGGTCTGGGGGCTGTGCCGCTCCCGTGCCGGGACCAGTCCCACCAGTGGACATGCTGCAGCACGCTGCGCCAGGCCAGCTGCTCAGGGACAGGCGGGTGCTGGCCTTGCAAAAATTCATCTTGCTGCTCATGAGGTGAATGTTTAACAGCAGGGAGAAAAAAGTGGAGAAATGACCCCACTGTGTGGCATCTCTCCTGTGTCCCAGCACAGCAGTGCTTTCACATCAGCACCCAGTGCACAAAAAAAATGAAAAGCAGGAGAAGGGGATGCTGAGAAACAGGGACTCGGCATCCTCTGGGGCCAATCCGTTCTCTTGGGAAGGAAGGGACCCCACTACATAAGCCACTACCACAGCTGACGAGTAACAAATCTAACTCCCTGGGTCACCCTGTGCTTTAGAGGCTGACAGCAGGATGGAGAAAAGCAAGACCATCACACAGAGCCACGACTCCTGCTGATACTTCTGCTGGGTCAGCCTGCCTCATTTACCTGCAGATTACAACCCTTCTCCCCACACTGCAAAGATTTTTGCAGTGTAACTGGGGTATAAACATCCCAGCCGATCCAGCATGTGAAGTTGTGAGAGCCTCCAGCCTGCTCTGTGCACAGGGTGCAGAGCGGAAGAATCTGCACTACCCTCCAGATCTTCCAGGCCAGAAGGATGTTTGCAAGAGGAGCATCATTTCTAACCCAGAAAGCCCTCAAAACTTGCAGTCAGCAGTGCATCAGTGGTCTCTGTTTCATTTTAATGGTGCAGAATTGAAAAGTGTGTGTTACAGTGAGCGAGTGGGGATGAGGCTGGATATGAGCCACATCAATCTATTATCTACAGGTTATGAGAGCAGCACCACAATGCAGGAAAGGAAATTAAGGATGAGTCTATAACCCAATGTGATTTTACCCCTTTGTGTTCAACAGGGCTTGTCAAATAATCCTGGCTCCTTTATTCAATGACTTTATAAATCTGGTTGCTAAAACACCACCGTGGACACACAAGGCTGCTGCCAGGTCACCCCTCCAGCACCCTGAGCACTGAGCAATGCCAGGGCAGAACAGCAAAGCGAGCCACCCGACAGGACCCAGCCCTGGAGACTGATACTCATTACTTCAGCTTCCATGGGCAGCGACTCTTCTGTAACTGCCTGGGCCCCTCCAAGCCGGGGAGGTCCCTGGACTGGCAGTAAGATGGGATTCAGATGCCACAGCATCACCTCAGCTTCATCTCCCATCTCCTCATTCTCAAGGCAACAAGACATCCTTTTCCAACACCCTCGCTGTAGCCTGGCAACGGCTGTACTGGCATGGCAACGGCAGTACCAGCATGGCAACAGCGGTATTGGCATGGCAACGTGGCTGCCAGCAGGGAGACAAAAATGTCAGTAGATCCCCCTTTGACCCAAATGTCCCTCTGCTTCCCAGAGCAGCAAAGCCACCCCCTCTCCCTCCAATACCTCCAACAGGCGGCAGGCGCTGGGCATTATGGGCCCACCAGCCTCATCTCCTACCCTCCCCATCACCCAGCATTGCATGAGATGAGTTGTTAGGTCTCAGTCCAGGTTTCATGGGTTGTCGCACCCAGGACAATGCACCAGCATATAGATGTCACTTGCAGATCCCCTGTGGAGCAAGACCCTTAACCTCTGCCTCCCCCCCCCCCCTGCTCCCCGCTCCCTCCTCCCAGAGCAAACAACTTCTTTGAAGGACATAAATCTGGGAGAGAGAGGAAAATGGTCCCTCTGGATTTTGGCTGCCAAGGGCTTTTCCCTGCAGCCAGTCCCTCTTGCTGCTCAGGGTCAGCTCTCCCTGATGTGAGGAAGAAAGGTGTTAGCATCCCTGGGTAGTGGGGACTCAGGGCTGCCCCGCTCACCCCATTTGACCAGGGAGATGTCTCCCCGGCAGCAGGCAGGGAGGGCAGCCAGAGCATCCCCCTCTGCCAAGGAAGGAGATCCGGTGAGGGCATCGGAAGTTACACAACGCTGCGCCAAGCAGACAAAGCAGCAAGTGCAGCGGGGGCGCCTGCCAGCCCCCAGAGTGAATTCCCTGACGTGGCAAACATCTCCCGAAGCCCCCTCGACACCCACCTGCACACGCAGGCAGGAGCCCACGCGCATACGCAGGCAGGAGCCCACGCGCCGGCACACGCCTGCCTCTAAAGGAAAAGACTTGCCAGAGACAGTGCTGAAATAGTGAATTGTCTCATTCATTCACCCTCTCCGGAAACTCTGCCCGTACATGCACATATACGCGCCAGGAGGCATGTGCAGCAGACGCATGCGCCCATCTCTGTGCCCTCTAGGATCTTCTCACCCCAGCCACCTTCTTCACCACCCGCTCCAAAATGCAAGCACAGTCCACACCCACGTGTGTTGCTCCAAAAAAAACCCCAGCTCTGCAAGTGAGATACCCTTGTCAGAGCAAATTTTGCAAGCAGCCCTTTTCATGGCATGGTGGGGGTGATGCACATTCCCTTGGAAGGGAAAGCCCTCCTGCTACTTTTCAGTCCCAAATACAAAGACTCTCATGTAGCGTATGCCCCCTTAGCATGCACATAAGTACTCGCAGCCATGTTTGCCCTTCTGCAGGGGTTGCTGCTCTAGCAAAAACCTCTCACCATGGCCAGACAGGCCTCTCCATGCCCAAAAGCTTGAGCAGGATCTGGCAGGGCCCATGCATTGCAGAGCACATCCACAGTTTTGGAACATGCATGTGCATAGTATCCAAATTGTGCATGCCCAGTGCCACATTCACATGGGAAGCGCATGAACACAAAACTCCATTTCTATGCTGGAAGGTCTGGCCTGGCAACTGCTCCCCCGGGACACACAGGGTCTCAGGACACACCTGTCTGCAACCTCAGGTAGAAGGAACACTTGCCCACATGCCTGGCACACTCTGTGATGCATGGCTCTGCAGACCCCATTTTGGAGTTTGGCACACACAGGCACAGCCAGGCAGCACTGGGAGAGCAATGCCTGCAGCCTGGCTGCGCCCCAGCGTGACCCCACTCTGCCGGCATGTCCTCACATAACTCCAGTCGAGTGTGGGACAAGCCACCACACTGAGCAGGGAGATGGAGCAGGTTCAGCTCATTTCTTTTCCTATAATAACTTCTCATTTTAAGCCCTGCAAGGTGCCCGAGAAAACATCCCATCTCCACACTCCGCCCCCTCACCTGGCAGCCTCCCAGCAGCACCAAGCCATGGCGCAGCGGTGACAGCCAACATGGCGTGTGCAGCACCCGTCAGCACGGCATTGCGCCCCAGCCAGGGCCCCTTCCCCAACCCCGTGTTCAGGTCATGGCTCCTGGCATCCACGGTGGTCAGCTGTCATGATACATCCCCAGTCCTATTCTCCCTTCCCTCATACAGGCTGGAAAGGCTGGTGTTCCTGCAGATACTCCAGAACGGGTGCGCAGCTCAGTTCCCCCCTCTAATTGCTGCTGCAGATGAATGCTGACATCTGCATTGGATAGGGAGGGTTTCTTGCAGTGGAGAAAGTTGCTCACATCAGCGTGACCCAGGGATGCAGGCACTGAACCACATGTCTTGAGGAAGCAAAAGCATCAGGGCCTGCAGCCCAGAGCCTGCACACTGTCCCTACCACCCTGTCAACAGCTCTTCTCATTTGACTATGAATATTCTTATTTTTCCTCAACTTTATCTAGAATTTGAGACCAGCCACAGGAGTCCATTTCTGCCCAGATTGCTTTTCCTCCTTCACAAACAGTGGTCATTCAATACCTCTCCAGCCTGAGCGATGCTTTAAAGACAGTGGTTTGCAGAAAAGGAACCCTAACTACCACCACAGCATCCCAGAGCCCATGGTGCAGCTCAGCCCCTCTACTGAAGCCTGGCACATTGAATGCTCTGTGGTTTTGTTCCCCTCCAGCAGCAGTAATTTCTCCTCCTCGCCTCCCTCCCACTCCGCACCCTCCTTCGAGCTGAACGTTCTGTGCAGCTGCCCTTACTGAAGGTTGAAGCAAAGCGGGGAATTAGTTTGGGGCAGTACTTTCTCAAACATTAATTCTTCCAGTCCCTTCTCACGCGGAGATGCTGCTGCTCTCCTCATTTGCTCCCTAATTACGTAGTGCTGTAACTTTTCTCTCTTTGCTCACTGTGTTCCAGCAAATTGGAGGGTGGCATTTGCCAAGTCTTCTTTCATCTTAACCCATTGCCATCCCCAACCAGGCTCAGATGTACTTGCTTTGCGATGGTCCAGCCACAGACAACCAAAACCCGCTTTATCTCAGTGCGTTGCAGCAGCTCTGGGCACGATGTGCCAGGATGAATTCTCTCTGCAATCATAAGCAATGGGATTTGGCTTTGAGAATTAGAGCCTCGGTGCTCCAGATGTGGCACCACAGCTGACCAGCGGTGCAGGGCCTCCAGGCACATTAGCACATTTTAACCCTGATGAGCATCAGATCTCTACAGGGCCAGAGCTGATGGGGCTGCTGGAAAGCATTGGTGGGTGCTCGGGAACAGCTGCCCTCTCCATTGGTCTGGTTTGAGAGGACAGCTCAGGGCTCCCTGCTCTCAGTGTGTCCTCTCAAGCCAGTGTGACAGAGGAGGATGTGGCATGCGATGCAGGTGATGAGCAGAAGCCTCATTTCACCCAGAGCAAGCGTGGGAGGAGCAGGGCAGGAGGTTAGTGGACACCTTTGAGGCTACTTGGGAAAGACCAGTCTCCTTTGCCCAAGGAGTAGAACAATGCATCCAGCAAAAACTCATGCACAGAGCAGCCACCACAGACATCGCTACCAGGCAAGAGAGGATGAATGAGCCCAGATACTACAGTGATGGGCACCCAGGGAGATCAGATTAAAGAGAAACCTCCAAAGACTGCCTTCTGGCCCAGACACACGAGAAAGTTGCTTGACTTGCAGATGGTGGCTCATAACACACTGTTGACCACTGACAACTTCATACACCACCAACAACCCCTGCCCCATCTCCCCACCTTCTGCCTCCCAGTGAGACATAGGCACAGAGCAAAAGCATCCTTGCTCTGGCCTCCAGTCGGGGCACCAGATGCTCAACTGATTCCTGCCAGTATCCCCAGCTTGTTCACGGCTGCATCGCCTCCCAGTTCAACCTCAACACTGGCTGTTGTCTCAGGCTCCTGATGAAAAGCTCCAGGCAAGGCTTTTCCTTGCCAACTGGGGCTTCACGCTGGCTGCAGCCAACAATGACCTGGAGATACACAAGAGACACCAAAGGACTGGCACAGTGCCACTCAGCAGGGCCAAGGGCTGGCAAGCACAATGACCCACGAGACTGAGCTGAGATGCCCAGAGCCAGGCAGCCCCACGTGTCTCCATTTGCTTGCAAAGACAAGACTAGGGCATCTCAGCATCCTCCAGCACTTTGGAGAGGGTGCTTGGAAATTTTCCTCCCTTCCTTTCTCCTTCTGTACAGGGGATCTTTATTGCTTTACCCACCCACCATCCCTAATCCCACTGGATCAAGGAGACAGGATGCTCAAGAAGCAGCAAAATCAGAGGAGTCAGTGGTTATGGGCTGTGGATAAAGGCAAGTCAGCCTGTTCTTTCAGAAAACTCTCCTTGCCAGACAACCTTCAGGCAATTTTCTTTTAGAGGCTACAGATTTGGCAGCATCACAAAGGCATTACACTTCATACTGCAGTCAACTGGGTACCACTTTTTGTCCTGATGGACCCACTACCTCCTGCCACTGTCAGCTCATTTGGCAAATTAAGGATTAGATGCCAGTCAGATCTTCCAAAGGAAAAGCATCAGAGGGACACAATCCCCACAGGTGCTGCTGGATTTGTCTCCAGCCTGGACACCACCCCAGCTGTGACCTTCAGGGCCAGCATCCCTGCTGGGAACACCCCTGGAAAGCAGGGACTCAGAATGCATTTCAAGACCAAAATTCCCCAAATGGTGGAGTGGCTGGAGAGACTAGAACAGCTCAATGTTCTTGGCAACTCAAATGCAGACTGGAAAGAACTCAGTTAAAACATAGCTCGGAGAGAGCCATTCCCAGGAAAAAAACATCAAGTGCTACAGGGGGGCTTTGCTGAGGAAAGCAGAGCAAAGGCTGGAAGCTGAAATGGAGCCAAGTCAAACTTCAGCACACGTCCTCCATGTGCAGATGGGTCCCCAGGGGTGAACAATGCCATTTGGACTCCTCCTTAGCGCAGCTGGCTTCCCTTCCCAGGGGAAATGACGTTGTGGGCAGGAAGATGCCAGGGCCACAAAGATGCTCCTGGCTCTCAGCTACCATCACCCTTCCTTGCTGGGCAGTATCTCTAACAGAGTCCAGACCTGGGCCCAGGGTCTCTCACCTGCCGCTGATTTCCACAGCAACCCAGGACAACTCACTGTGCTCCAGCATCCATCAGCCAGGATGGTGACACCACCTCTCTGGCAGGGACACCACCTCTCATCTTTCACCTGCCCGTCAGAGGGTTTGCAGAGATGGCTCCCATGAGGGGCATTCCCAGCCCACTTGCTCTGCATGCCCAGTTTAGACCCGAGCATTGGTGTCCACAGCAGGAGCCAGCAGGGAGGTCATCCCAAACCAAGGTGTCCAGAGAGAGGATCTGCCTCGTGAAGCCTTGTTCTTTCTCAGGCTCTGTTCCAAAAAGCACTGTAGCATCCCCCACTCTGCCCTTTCCTCCCACTCGTTCTTGCCCTAAGGTTTTGGCAACTCCAGCAGAGCCTGAGCACAGGTGGGAGCAGCAGGGGACTGGAGAGGACAGAGTCCTCCCACACACTGCTGCCCACCACCATGCAGAGCCGCTTGCATCTCCCCCACACGCCCGAAGTGGGTGGCAGGACAGCCCCGGCATTCTCATCCGAGGGGGTTTGCAAAGGTCAGCCCAGGAGGAGGTCTCCAGCGAGGGCCCTGTGCCAGCACCGGCTGGGAACCACTCGAGAATAGAGGCAGGAAGGAAAAAAAGAAGAGAAAAGAAAAAAATAACCCAGCTGGCAGCACAGACGCTGTCGGGAGAGGAAGCAGCAGGTTGAGACAAGGACACGGCTCATTATGCCACCCCCGCAGGTGCGGAGCGCTGAATGGAGCGGCCGGCTTGGCTGCCGCGGGCGCAGCTCTAGCATCCTCAGCCCCACCCGGGGAGAACAAACAGAACACCATCCCTGCGGTCAACGGTGGCATCTACTCCTCTCCCACCATGTGACCTTGGAGGCCAGGCAGGCTCCCATGAGGTGCTGCTGGAGTAAACTCTTCCTGTGCTGTCTCCATCCTCTAGGTTTTTCAAGGTCAGCCTGAATAAAGCCCTGAGAAGCTTGCTCTGACTTTGCAGGTGACCTTGCTTGGAGCATGAGACCTCCTGAGGACCATTTCCACCTGGATTATCCTGTGCTCAGAGCCGGGCAGGCACAAATCCAGTGCACCCTGGGGCTAACAACAAAGTCAGGAAGACAGGGAGCTGCGGTGAGAGCCACTCAGGTTTGATACTTTCCTTGGGGGACATGCCAGGGGTTGGATGAGCTCCGACGATGAAGGTCCCCATGCCCTCAAGACAGGGCTCATCTGTACTGACAGCAGGTTCAGCAGAAACCAGGACTCAGGACCGGCCTGGAAGGTGACTCATCAGCATCTCCTTGGAGATGCATCATCCTCAAACCACATTCAGGACAGCAGCAGGTGGGAAGAGGGCATTAATCCAATAAAAAGGAAAACCAAGGCATGATTTTTTTTTTTGCAGCCCTTTCCTCATCCTGTAGCTCAGGGTGCTGGAAAAGGCAGGCGGTATCTCCGAGGACGGGAACAGGCAGGAAGGAGAGACAGCACCGAATGCGTGGGCACTGCTGTTGCCGCAGAGAACAGAGCACAAACCCCGCTGCTGCCAAGCCCAGTGTCCTCAGATGCATCTCCCCTGGCTCACCCAGCTACAGTCACCGGAGACTTCCCCGCACCACGCTGAGCAGGGGAGTCGGAGCGGGACAGGGGAGTTCCACAGCGAGGAGCCAGCGCTTTCCCACACGTGGGATCACACCCTTGCTCCTGCCCCATCTGCTCAGCTACAGGGAGGGTGCAGATACAGTCTGGGGGAGGTGGGATCAGTGGGGGAAAGGTCTCGTCCACAGTGGGTGCTGGGAATGTGCCTCCAAGCTGGCACTTGGGTAGGAGGTTGGAGATCTTGGTGACCTTATCCACTGCTCCTTCAGAGGCCAAGTAATGATGCTGTAACAGAAGAGCCAGGACATGGTTCCCCCCACCCTGTGCTGTTTCATATAATCATGGAATGGTTTGGGTTGGAAGGGACCTTACAGCCCATTCAGTTCCAACCTCCCTGCCATGGGCAGGGACATATCACAAGAGATGAGGTGGTTTCAAGGTCCCATCCAAACTGGCCTTGAACACTTCCAGGGAGGGGGCATCCAAACCTTCCCTGGGCAACCTGTGCCAGTGTCCCACCACCTTCATCATGAAGAATTTCTTCCTAATGTCTAATCTAAGTCTTACCTTTCCAATTTAAAGCCATTCCCCCTCATCCTGTCACTACTTGCCCTTGTAAAAAGTCCCTTCCCAGCTTTCCTGGAGCCCCTTCAGGTACTGGAAGGCCCCTATGAGGTCTCCCTGTAGCCTTATCTTCTCCAGACTGAACAACCCCAGCTCTCCCAGCCTGTCCTTATAGAGGAGGTGCCCCATCCCCCTCATCATCAATGTGGCCTCCTCTGGACCCATTCCAACAGTTCCATATCCCTCTTATGGAGACAGGGTCCATAGCCAGAGCCCGGGGAGGGGCTGAATCTGACCGGGACCATGTTGTGCTCCCTACTCCTACTCGTGTCCCCTGTTCCTGTGGGAATCTCTCACACCAGAAGCAAGTACCTGTCTGGCTCTCTGTGGAGTTCTCCTTCCATGAATTTCCTCTACTTCCTTCTGACCCAAGCCTGGTTTCTCCCATCTTCTCACCCAAGGCCACCATTTCCAGAGATCAACCCCAACACTCCATGATGGGCAGGTACGGCAGGCGCTCCAGACGCCCTTCCACTCCCCATTCCCAGCTGGAACAGTAGCTGTGGCTTCCATGGGAAGAGCATGAGAGTAGAACCACCACTGCCAGGAAGGGATTGGATGGCATAGGTTAGGATGGGATGGGATGGGATGGGATGGGATGGGATGGGATGGGATGGGATGGGATGGGATGGGATGGGATGGGATGGGATGGGATGGGATGGGATGGGACGGGATGGGACGGGATGGGACGGGATGGGACGGGATGGGGATGGGGCAGGACAGGATGGGACAGGATGTTTAGGGACAGGGTGGGATGTTTAGGGACATGATGGGACAGGACGGGACGGGACGGGATGGGATGGGATGGCATGGCATGGCATGGCATGGCATGGCATGGCATGGCATGGCATGGCATGGCATGGCATGGGATGGCATGGCATGGGATGGCATGGCATGGGATGGCACAGCATAGCATTGCATGGGATCAGACATGACCTGACCCCTCCCGTGGGCGGCAGGGTGAGCCGCGCGCCCTGCGCTGACGCCACGGCTTTCCAGAAGGTTCCCCGTGGGATCCCTCTCCTGGCCAATGAGCGTCCGCCCCCAGGGCGGTGCCGCCTTGAACCGGCCAATGGGAGACAGTGGTTCGGCGAGCGAGGTAACGCCCCCCGGCAGCGGGCCAGCCAATGAGCGCGCGCGGTGCGGTGACGGGCAGCCCGCCGGGCCAACTGAGAAGCGTCTGCGGGCAGGGGGGGCGGTGGGAGGGGCCGGGGCGGTGCGGCGAGCGCGCGGTGCCCCGGGACAGCGCGAGCGGTGAGTGCCGGGGCGGTCCCGCCCCACCGCGCTGACCCACAGAGCTGCGCTATTGCACCGCCCCACACCGTGACCCACTGCTTCGCCCCACCGCGCCCCTGCCCCGCTGAGCCACCCCGCTGCCCCACTGTAGGACCCATTGCACCGCCCGCCCCGTTGGCACCGCTGGCGCATTGCTCCGCCCCACTGCGCTGCCCCACCGCGCCGCAGCACTGCACCGCCCCACACCATGCCCCATTGCAGCGCCGCCGCACTGCATCACCCCACACCGTGCCCGATTGCACCGCTGCCCCATTGCACCGCCCCACACCGTGCCCCATTGCAGCGCCGCCCCACTGCACCGCCCCACACCGTGCCCCATTGCAGCGCCGCCCCATTGCACCGCCCCTCTGCACCGCCCCACACCGTGCCCCGTTGCAGCGCAGCCCCACTGCACCGCCCCACACCGTGACCCATTGCAGCGCCGCTCTATTTCACCGCCCCACACCGTGCCCCGTTGGAGCGCCGCCCCATTGCATCACCCCACACCGCCGCCCCACTGCACCGCCCCACTCCGTGGCCCGTTGCACCGACCCACATCCTGCCCCACTGAGCTGCCCCGTGCCGCCCCACTGCACTGCCGCACAACACAACACCGTGCCCCACTGCGCTGTCCCACACGACGGCGCCACACCGTGCCGCCCCACTGAGCTGCCCCACCGCACCACCCCATTGTGCCGCCCCACACCGCTGCCCCAATGCGCTGCCTCATACTGCGGGGCCACACCGTGCCCCACTGATCCGCCCCATTGCACCCCGCAGTGCCCTGCTTCGCGACCTGCAGCAGGAGACAACCCCTCTGACCGTGGGGCGACAGGGCAGCCCTGTGGAGCACTGGGGTGTCAGCCCCTCTTTGATGACTGGGAGGGCTGGAGGTCAGACCACCATCCTGTGGATTGACAGGGTGTCCCTGTGGGGTGGGGGTCTGCCCCCGTGGGGTGACAGCGGGGATAGAGGGGTCAGTTCTCCTTCTCTGTGAATGACAAGGGGTCCCTGTGGACCTGGGGGATTAACCGCCGTGGTGTGACAGGTGGCAGCTAGGGGGCTGGGGGTCAGCCTTCATGGGGAGCTGGGAGCTCCCTGTGGAGCTGAGGAGGTCAGACTCCCACCTTGTGGGGTGGCAGGGTGTCTGTGTGGGGCTGGGAGTTCAGTACTCCCGCCTTGTGGGTTGACAGGGTGTTCGTGTATGGCTTGAGGGTCAGTCTCACCACCCCATGGGTTGACAGGACATCCATGGGGCTGAAAGCGGGGAGAAAGGGGTTGGGTATGTGTCACGGTAGCCCTGTCCTGCCTAGGGACAGCGTGTCGCTGTGTGTCTGAAGTGGTTGGAAGGAAGGGGTTAATCCCCCTCCTCTGTGGAGGTAGTACATCCCTGTGGGGCTGGAGAGGGCTGTGAGGGTTAACCCCTCTCTCTCTTCCCTCTTTGAAAGGAATAATGTACCCAGCTGAAGCTGTGTTGTGTGGTCACGAAGGGGTTAAAAAAAAACACTTCTCGCGTTGGGGGCACCAGTGGATCCCAGTGGGGCTGAACTGGCTGAGGAGGAAGTGCGTAGCAACCCCCCCAGGTGACAGAAATGGGGTCAGAGGGAGCAGCAAGGAATGGGTTAACTCTGTCCCCAGTCGAGATGACAGTGTCCTCCAGGCGAGCAGGGAGGAAGGGGTTAACTCACACTTCCCTTGGGGCCGGTCGAGTGGGGCTGGAGAGGTGGTAAGGGGTCACCCCGGCCAGGACATCTCCTTCCCCAACCCATGAGTGGGGCACCCTTAAATGAGGCGGATAACCCCGCCGGTGTGTCACAGGGGATGCAGTGAGGGGGTTTCATCCCATCCCCACCTCACTGTGAGCACCCTAGTGGGTCTGGAAAGGGGACACTCTACACGGGAATGTAGCAAGGGGGTTTTGACCCCATTCCCACATCCTGTGAGCCCCCCAGTGGTGATGGAAGGGAGGAAATCCTGCATGGAGAGATGTTGGTGAGGGGGCTGTGTGTCCCCATACCAGTGTGAGCTCCCCAGTGGGGCCATAAATGAGGAATTCTATATGGGGAGATGTTGGGGGTGTGGGCTGAGCCCATCCCTACACCTGTTTGAACACCCCAATGGGACTAGAAAGGGGGGACTCTGTCCCCACAACAGTGTGAGCATTCCAGTGAGGCTGGAAAGGGGGAACCCAACATGGGGAGATGTTAGGGATTGGGCTGAGCCCATCCCCACACCAGTGTGAGCACCACAGTGGGGCTGGAAAGGGGGTCACCCGATATGGGGAGGGAGCAAGGGGAGGCATGATCCCATCACCACACTCCTCTGAGCAGTCCTATGGGGCTGGAAAGGAGGGACTTTAAATGAGGAGTTGTTGGGGAGGGGGGCTGAGTGTGTCCTCACACCAGTGTGAGCTCCCTATTGGGACTGGAAATGTGGGATCATACATGGGGAGATGCTGGATGTTGGACTGAGCCCATTCCCACACTAGAGTGAGCTCCCTAGTGGGGCTGGAAAGGGGGGACCCTACCTGGGGAGATGCTGGGTGGAAGGTTTGATCCCATCCTCACCAGGAACCAGCACTCGATACGGATTGAAATGGAGAACCCTTCATGGACAGATGTTGGGGAGGGGGCTCAGTGTGTTGCCACACCCCTGTGAGCACCCCAATAGGACTGAAAAGGGGTGACCCCTACAAGGGGATATGTTGGGGTTTGGGCTGAGTCTATCCTCACAGCAATGTGAGAGCTCCCCAGTGGGGCTGGAAAGAGGGGACCCTAAATGGGGAGGCAGCAAGGGGGAGCTTGACCTTGTCCCCATGCAGTGAGCATCACCCTATGGGCATGGAAGTGGGGGATCCTACATGAGGAGATGTTGGGAAGGAGGCTGAGTGTGTCCCCACACCAGTGTGAGCCCCCCAGTAGGACTGGAAAGGGGGCACTGTGTATGGGTTGGCAGCAATGGGGGTCTTGACCCTGTTCGCCACGCAGTGGGCATCACCCCGTGGGCGTGCAGACGTGGGACCCTCCATGGGGAGGGCACGGAGGGGATCCTGCGGGTCCCCACGGCGGAGGCAGCAGCCGCGTGGGCGAGCGGGGAGGCAGTGAGGGGAGGGTTAACCCCCTCCCCACGCAGGTGCCGGCACCCCAGTGGGGCTGCGGTGGGGAGGGGGAGGCGGGCGGTGCGTGTGGGGGCTCGGGGAGGGGATGATTCATTGCGGGTAGTCATGACATTGCTGCCTGGTTGCCTGCGGCTGCCAGCCAGCACGGGCACGGGTGGCTCTGCTTGCCCCGGCGCTCAGAGATCCCCTCCTGCTCCCTAAACCGAACCCGGGATACGCTGCCATGCCGGCCATCCTGCTCTTCTGGAGCCGCGCTGAGAGGTATGAACCCACCACAGCTTCACCCTTCCCGGTGCCTAGGACCCCTAACCCTTTGGGATGTTGTGGGATGCAGGAGCCCCATTTCTATGCGGGGCATCCGGAAAGGCTTCTTCTCCACTGCTGACGAGTGATGGACCAGGGGGACGCGGTGGCATTGGATTTCCTTGGCGCGCCTTGAAGGTGACTTCTCAGAAGTAGGTTTTGTGCCACCGGATTGGGAGGAGGAACTGTCCCGGTGCCCCGCTCTGGTGCAGGAGCTCCGGTCGCTGGATGCGAGCTCCAGCCACTGGGTAGGAGCTCCAGTCACTAGATGGGAGTGCATCGGTTGGACTCCCTTCTGCTGGTGTCCAGGAAGGGGGTCACAGGGACCCCCGCGCATCCAAAGGGGAAAGCTGGGAAGGTGCAAATCAGTTAACGTGACTTTTTCCCACATTCTCACCGCCCTACTTTTCTCCCTCCCGGATTCGCCTGGCGGGTGCAGAGCTCTGGGCGTCAGCAGAAGCAGTTTCTGGGGACGCTCGAGGGGCTCCTGGCTGTGCTCCCCAGAGCTTCTCGGCGGGGGCTGCGCGGGGGATGTGGCAGTGACGGGGCGGCCGGGAGCCTTGCGGCAGCAGCGGGGAGGGAGGATGCTGGAGCTGACGGCAGAAGTGTCTTAATCTGGGCAGTTTAAGCGAGAAAGCGTCGAGAAACCAATTAAAAGGAAAATTACGGCTCAGCGAGAGCGGCTCCATTGAAGGGTCTCCCCGCGGGTGGCTGGGAAGCGCACAAAGGAGGGCAGCTCCCCGACAGCCAAATATCGGCGCCTGCTTGCCCACCGTTGGAAGCCCTTTCGTAGCTGTCCTGGGAGCAGAGATCAGAGTCGGTGGTGGCCACTGGGCTGGTGAGGAGCTGTCCTTGTGGGGAGCTGTCATTTTGGTGTGCCGGATGAGCCAGAGAGGAGGTTTGCCACCAGAGCATCCCTTGGCGGCATCCCCGGCACGAGGTGGAATCTTTCTCTCTGCACCCCCCTGCCAGCCTCCGGTGCCTCCTGCCCGGACACGCAGCACCTCCCGACGCCTGCGGACAGCCGCGATGTTCAAAATAAAACTAGAGCCTTTAAAGCTGACAGCTTGGACTCTGAATGTGTTTGTAAAGTTTCGGTAAGTGAGTTTCCACCTCTCGACCTTGTGTCCTCATTAAACCATCAGTGTCCGTCCCCGGCGTCCCTTGGTGACCTCACACCCTGAGATGGAAAAATATCTCCCCGGTGTGGGTTTGTTCCCTTAGATGACTGCCGAGCGGAGGGATTATGTCAAACGATCGCTATTCGGCTGGCGTGCGCATCCAGAGGTTGATGTCATGTGCGGGGCCGGAACAAAAATGTCTTTTTTTTCTTTTTTTCCCTCTGGTGTGGTTGGAAGAGGAGGATGGAGGCTGGGCTGGTTCGGCGGGGCCAGGGGGTGCTTGTGGTTTTCTGCAAGGCTGGGTAGTCGTGGCTTTTCCAAAAGGGTTCGTGTTGGGAGGGCGATGCAGGAGTGTCTTTGCCCGCCTGAAACCCGCCCTGTGGTGCCTTCCACCCCCTTCCCTGCTCCCGAGGGGGTTAAATGGGAAGGCAAGGAGAGGATGACTGAGCAGAAGGGGGAGAGGAGCGGTGGCAAGGCTCGCAGCTGATCCCCGGAGGTGGGAGGGAGGGAAGGAGGCTCTGCGGGGACAGAATCGTGTTTTACCATCATCTCGCATGTGAGTGTCTCCTGCGGAGCGTGCCTTAACCCACCGGGTCACCCACTGGCAGCTGGTCCTCACCGGCACGGTAAAACCGCGGGGTACGGGAATGCGTTTCGGAACAGAAATTTCCCTCCCCTCCTCCCTGATCCAAGCCAGATCAAGGGGTCCCTGGGCAGGACTGCATCCCTGCCAGGCATCCCCACCCTGGCCAAAAAGACCCCTCAGCAATCGAGACCAGAGATCTTGTGGAGGGCGACAGCGTTTTGCAGGGATGGGATGTATTTACCTGGGAAGTGCTGTGGGGTTTGGGCCGGATGAGGGGGTCCTGATAATGCTGTCAGATTGTGCTGCGTGGGGTCGGAGTCAGGTGCTGTGGTCCCCGGTGGGGGGACATCTGAAGGTTTGCCATCTGCCTGTCTCTCAAGCCGGGGTGTGGTAGGGCGGTCTTCAGCACTGCCCAGTTTGCTCTTATGGCAGGAGGGTTGGCATCGTCCAGACACGGGACAAAACCTGGTCCAGGTCCTGGTGCTGGTCGCAGGGAGCCCCCGCCCCACACCGGAGGATTTTGTGGGGAGGGGAGGTGCTGGGGTGACCTTTAGCAGGAGGGCTGGGGGTTACCCCTGATACCCCCTCACCATTGCTCACCCCAGGGTCTCCTGCAACCTTCCAAGTCCTGTGGGGAAGGCAGATGGGAAGATGGGGGCGGGCAGGGGCAGAGCATCCCCCATTGCCTGCGTGGGCTGGCTGCTGGCAGCAGCTCTGCGCACAGGAGTCGGTACGGAAAACGTGCTGGCATCCGGGAGCTGCAGCAGGAGAGGCTGCCGGATGCTCTTTACGCCCCCAGGGACCATCTCCCAGCTTTTCTATGCCCCAACAGGCTTCCTCACGTGTCCGTGGGTGCCCCCATCTTCCCTCATTGTGTCCTTCAGAGGTCCATGCCTTGGGTGCCTGAGCACTCCTCCCCACCTACAGCCAAGGAGCTGCTCCGTGGCTGGGGCAGAAAAGTGTAGAAGTCGATGGTTTGGATCAAGGTGACCGATTTCCAGCCCACCGTAGCTGCAGAGGGGTCATTGCCTGAGGCATGACCCAAGGCAAGCCTTGGATGTTTGGGATGAATGTTCGGGGCTCAGTGCAGTGCTGTGGAAGTGGATCCTGGGGGTGCTCAGACTGCCTCATCTGAAATGCTGTGGCTGGGGGGCGGGGGGAGGGGAGACGGGGCGATCCACTCCACTGGGAGCTTGTGGATAAAGCTTATAGGGATATGCAGTAACTTGTGTGATGGAGCAGAGAAGAGTCAATGCTCGTGCCCCATGCAGAAATCCATCTTCTGGAAGGGCACAGTGGGCTGGGGCTGCCCAGGAGCTTTTAGAGCAAGGATGTGGAGAAACCTGGACCGTATCAGGGAGCAGGATGTGAGCAGTAGGGGTTAACAGAGAGCAGGGGTCTGCTGGGGCAGCACCTCTCCAAGAGCAGGACCAGGAACAAGCACAGTTGTGTGCTGTGTAAGACAGGGGGCAGGCTGGGCTCCTCGAACGTGGGAAGCATCCTTGGAAGAGCGTGTGGCTTGCTCAGCCTCTGCCCAGAGGAGATGCCTTCCCAGCTGCTCCACCTGCTGCCTGGGTCTCTGTGTCTCCAGCAGCGTGACTGGGGGGGAGTGAATTAATTGCCCATGCTTTTCCTCCCTCGACTGTCAAGTTTTCCATGCCTTGGTGTAGGCATGGACTTGGCCTTGGCTCTGCGCGGTGGAGGGAGGGAGTGAGCTGACTGCAAGATGTAGTTGAAGGCTCTCGGGGAGTGCAAGTCAGGGTAGAAAGTGGAGGTTTTTTCCAAAACAAAAAAATAAAAAAGCCCTCCCACCATCACAAGATGTTTCTGTCTAACGGCTTCTCGTTCTCTCTTCACTAAATACAAATTACTGCTCTGACACGCCGGAGGCGCTTATCTCCAGCTGAATGCCAATTGCTTTCAGGAACAAAATGTTTGAAGTTCCTTTAAGGTGAAGGCAGCAGCATGGTCCCTGTCGCTGCTTTCAGCCTCCAGAAACCTGCTGTAATCACCCCGACTCCCATCCCAGGTCCCTGGCTGGGAGAGAGCTGGGGGCCGAGGGGGGGCAGGCATGGGCTAACGGCTACATTTAGACAAGGCTCAGCCCTCCTGGCTCAGTGGCAGGGGGATGGGACAGGAACGCAGTGCTGGCCTGACGTTAGCAGTCGCGTGGCCTTTATAACAACACCGTGCACAGCTCAGGCTCTCCTTCTCCCCATCACTCTCAGAGATGCGTCTCCTCATCCCCGCTGTGGGGCTTGGCAGGGTAGAACCAGAGCCGGGGAACATCCTGGTGCCAGGGCTCTGACCTCTGGTGGGAAGCGTGGACTTGAGGTGGCTCTGTTGTTGCTGGCCAGAGGGACGCAGGGAGCACCGGCTCCAAGATAGGTGTGTGCTGGTTCCGTCCCCAGCTGCCCCAGTGGGATATTCACCTTACAGAGAATTGTCTTTCTTCTTTCAGGAATAAGTACTCAGCTCCTGGCAGTGTTGCCGTCATGGGGAAGGACTATTACAAGATTTTGGGCATCCAGTCCGGCGCCAATGAGGATGAAATCAAAAAAGCCTATCGGAAAATGGCCCTGAAGTATCACCCTGACAAGAATAAAGACCCCAACGCTGAGGAGAAGTTTAAGGAGATCGCAGAGGCTTATGATGTCCTAAGCGACCCCAAGAAACGAGCCGTTTATGACCAGTACGGGGAGGAAGGTGAGAGGATGAGCACTGACCATCCGGGAGGGCAGTGGAGGTGGGGGTTGTGGGGTCAAAGTCAGTTTTTAAAGGTGAAGAAGTGTTTTTGCACAGAGCTGTCCCTGTGGTTCATGCCTGACCCTGAAACAGGGCTGGTAGCCTGACAGAGTGAAGGCTCTGGCGATGTCATGTCACCTCTCGACCCGCTTCTCCCCAGGCTGCTCTGCTAGGGTCACACCTGGGGTAATTCATTGGCATCCTTTTAATTAAGCTAAATTTCCCAGTGGAGAAGTGTTGCTTTTGCCCACATTCCTACTTGTGTTTGGGCCCTGGTCCCGATGTCCTTCCCGGTACAGGCTGACCTACAAGATACAAAGCTTTTCCCAATTTAAGTAATAGGTCCTTGTTTTGAAACCAAGCGGCTGCTGTTGTCTCGTGGTTGGCATGGAGGAGGAGAGCCACTCCACTGCCGGCAGCCTTATTAGTCCAAGATGGAAGAGCGCAACCCCATTCGAGGAGAGCACCAAATAGCATCTGCATTAATCAGCCCAGGGCTTGGGTGCTTAAAAGAGCAGGAGGTCTGGCAGGAGCAGGCTGCTGGGTGGAAGAGGCAGCCTCTCTTGCGGGGCCAGCAGGCAGGTGCATATGCTAACGAGTCACCAGCAGAATTAACCAGCAGCGGGTTAATTCTCAACCCCTTAGTTGTGTCAGGGCTATGACGGATGTACGAGGCGCAGTGGTTTGCCACCCTGTAAAATGAGAAGAGGCTGTCTCCAGTAGGAAACCAACCTTTCCTGGAGGTGATGTCGAAATTAGACCCCCCTCAAGCTGGCGTCATGGGATTAAAGGTGAAACCTCCTGGCTGTACAGGCTGTTAAGGATGAAGGCTCGATGGGAATTTGGCAAAATCCCATCACCAAAGGCAGCTAAAATAAGAGCAAGTTATGGAGAGAGGGAAGAGCAGCCCCCTCCTCACAGCAGGACAGGGAGTACCAGCAAAGCCAAACTCTGTTGGCATTGGACCAGTTATGGTCCATGGCCCCTACACATGTTGAATCCCATCAGATGTCTTTTTTTTTGGAGGCACATGTCTTGGGGATTGGCATTTTGAGAGGCTTCTGGGTCCCACATGAATCAAAAGGCCACACACACACACAGAATATTAACTTCATCGATTAGAAAAGACACCCAAATTTGCCCACTCTGTACTTGTTCCCCTCCTATCTCCTGCTGCAGGGGGCTGGCCCATCAGAAATAGCCCTTCACTATCACCAGCATGGCCTGAAAATAATCCTTGCTCTAGGCTTGCCTTAACCCTTCCCACCCCTCCTGGTCAAAAATAGCCTTGCAGAGCACATGTGACCTCTTTGGGGGGGCACTTATTGCATGCTTTGGCTGCTCAGGACTTCAGGGGCATTTCAGTGACATAATGCTCAGCCTGGGATCTGGCAGAGGAGCTTCCCATGGGAATGGTTGCCAAAAAGTCCAGACCTTGAGCTTACCTGGCATTTTGAACAATTGTACCCAGGGAGCCATGTGTCATCCTGCTGGGTTTCTGCTGACCTCCACCTTCTCTACCAGAGAGTCACAGTCACTTGCTGAGCTCAAAGCCTGTTCCCACCTGCAGGATGATGCTCCTGGACCACGGCCATCGGTACAGCGCAAGAGACAGGGCTGTTTGGGCAAAAGAGAGACTGCCCACAGGGATCGATATAGATGGGCTGGTCAGTGAAGTGGATGGAGGGAAGTACTTCAGTAGGGATAGCGGAGACAAAACCTGAATGGATTTTTGACCATGTAGGGGCAGAGCTAAGTGTCATGAGGTGATGCCTTCCTGGTCCATGCTTTCCACAGATGAATGGGCTGGAGAGGGTGACCTGCATCCCCAGGAGATGCTGGAAGGGCTACCTGGAGCCAGCAGAGACCAAGTCTCATCCTGGCACGGTATTTGTTGGCAGAGGGCATTCATGTATTGTCTTCCTCCTTCTCTTCCAGGTCTCAAAACCGGAGGTGGCTCTTCAGGTGGCTCAGGGAACACTTTCCACTACACCTTCCATGGAGACCCTCACGCCACCTTCGCGTCCTTCTTCGGAGGCTCCAACCCTTTTGACATCTTCTTCGCTAGCAGCCGCTCCCGGATGTTCAATGGCTTTGACCAAGAAGACATGGATATTGATGATGATGATGATCCTTTCAGTGCCTTCGGCCGGTTTGGCTTCAATGGCATCAATGGGGTTCACCGGCGGCACCAAGAATCCCTGCACACACGGAGGAAGGTCCAAGATCCACCTGTCATCCACGAGCTCAAGGTGTCCCTGGAAGAAATCTACCATGGCTCCACCAAAAGGATGAAGATCACACGCAGAAGGCTCAACCCTGATGGCCGGACCATGCGGACTGAGGACAAGATCCTAAACATTGTCATCAAGCGGGGTTGGAAGGAGGGAACCAAAATCACATTCCCCAAAGAAGGGGACGCCACCCCAGACAACATCCCTGCCGACATCGTCTTCATCCTCAAGGACAAGCCTCACTCACACTTCAAGAGGGATGGGACAAATGTGATCTACACAGCAAACATCAGTCTTAAAGAGGTGGGTATGGGTGGGACATCGCACAGGGTGGGAGGTGGCGCTGGGTTGTGGCATGTGGGGCCAAGGTGGGAGTCAGTCCTTGTCCTGTCCCACTGAGGAACAACCAGGTAGGTCACGAGAGAGTTGAGCAAAGACCTCTGCAAAGAAGAACACAGAGGCTAACTTGTGCTTGATTTTGGAGATGCTCAACCTCTGTGCAGTTGTAGGACATGGGTGATGCGATCTCTGCTGAATACACTTTGCTTCTTGAGACAATACAGGTGGTATTTACCCATTTTCTCCCTTCCCCATATGTCTTGTCCTTCTATTTTAGTGTATTCACATGTGGAAGGAAGCCCAGATCCTCTGTAGGCACAAGGGAAAGCCCAAGTTGGCTGGCATGAGTCTGGTCCCCGCTTGTTCTTGTAGCCGAGCCTGCTGTGGCTTAATTACTGTCCGGGATAGTGCCAATCCCCATGGACAGAGAGCAGTGTCACACAGAGAAAGGTGATAACTTGCCTGCCCTGAGCAATGCTTTAGCTATTTTCCTTAGTTCTGTCTTTCCTAGATAAGGAACCAAATAACCAAAATATTCCAGCAGAGAGCAAAACATTCAGCCTACCAGCCCTGGAGGTCACAGCAGGGCTGAATGCATCAGAAGCTACACGAAGGTGGGAGAGGAAGGGGAGATTACACTGGTACAAGATGTGCCGTTCACTGCTGCTGCTGTATTGTTACCTTTTAATAAATCCCAGCTGGCAGCTGCATTTAACATTGACGTTTTTGGCAGCTGCCATTTGCTGTTCCTTTCAGACTGTAGACTCTGTCTGTCTTCTTAATGAGCTGACTTTTTCTTTTTCTGAAGACAGATTTATGTTCTTAAATGCATTTAATAGAAATAAGCTCAATGAGCCAGACCTAAGGTAGGGAAACATGAACTCATTAGTGTGCCAGCGAGGCAGGAGAGCTTTGCAATGGCTTTGCATCCCAGCTGGGGCTGCAACTGGGTGTACTGGGGGTAAAGGGCCGCCATGTGTGTCAGGCAGAGCTGTGTGTTCCTGAGGCAAACTCAGCTCAAGTTAACCTGCAGACTCAGGAGTTGAATTTCCTTCACGGTGCAAAGTGAAAAGGTTTATTTCTGCAATGGCTGGCTCCCCAGGCTGCTCCAGAAATACTCAGGAGAGGCTGGCTTATTTATGGAGCCATGCGTGCCATATCTCAGATGTTTCCTTCTGTGCATTCCCCTATCTGTAAAATTAACCCCAGGCTGTCTGTGCTGATGTCCAGACCACATTAGCCCAGGTTCACGCACTGTGAGCCAGGCGTATGTGCTGGCCATTGGTTTGCACGACGCGGTCGCGAGGTGAAAAACTGCTGGTCTGGAAAAATTCCTCATCTCTTTGAGCTGGACTGTCTGGTCCTTGTCCTCCCCGACTGCAATCCCAGTATGCTGGGCATCCTCAGGGAGCTGGCTGCCTTGCTGCCTCCCCCAGCCTGATGCTTTCTAAGGCAGGGTGGTATTGTGCTGCTTTTGTCTTCCATGAGAAGAAGTACCTTACGTGCTCTGGAGCATCAACAGGTGCCAGGGGCTCCCCAGTGCTATCTGCCACCACCTCAGTAAGTGATGCATACAACCTCCTCATCACCTGAGCCTATGGCTGTAGCCTTACCCCCTTTCTCCTTGTAAGTCTTTTTTAGCATGAGCTTTAGTCTTTATTGCTGCCACGAGAGCAGCACAGCACGGTGCCGTCAGGCAGAGCTGGCAGGCAGTAGGTGCTGTGCCAAAGGCACTTCGCCAGCATCCTGCTGCCAAAGGGAGCAAGGTACCTCGTGCTCATTGTGGGGGCACTCTGGAGAGCCTCCTTCTCGTCCTTCATACCACAGAAACCTCTGGAGAGCAATCCAGGGAGGAAATGCCCTCCTGGCTTTCATGTCCCAGCCACACTGGGTACCACTTGGCCTCAAACAGGGCAGTGCAGGGTGTTTGCTGTCCAGCTCCTGCAGAAGCTGAAGGTGTGAGAGGGCTTCCAAGGGGACTGTGGGCTGCAAGGAAGTGTCCCTTCCTAAAATTACAGACACACGTTGCAGTGGGAGGCCAAGAGAGGGAGGAGAGACATGGTTCCTCCAGCAACTGCCTGTCCTAGGAGGGAGATCTTCAGGCAGTGCTGCTGGAAAGAGCTTTTATCTGCCTGCCATCAGCAGCCACCCGCTTTGCATCCTTTACCTGGAGTCACCTTGCTCAAAGCATTTGCTCGTCGGCACCCGGCTGAGACGCGACCAGTGCCGACATCCCCTCCTGCAGAGCGGAGGAGGACCCGACGCTGACCTAGATAAAGCTCTGCTCTCACTGCACAGTGCTCAGCTATCAAACCTGGGATGATTTCATCCCTAGGCGTAAACCAAGCCTCTCTCTAGGATGCGGGGCAACTCCTCCCAGTCACTGGTGTTACTTCAGCAACTGTTTTCTCAAATTCCTGCAAAGTTGGGCAAGAAGAATGAAAAACAGGGACATACGGCGAAGGAGTGATCGCCTCGGAATCTTGCATCTTGGCTCTAGGAAGGAAACATTAAGATCCCGTCTTCCTTCACTGCTAACGCCCGCTCCTGCTTGCATCCATCTGCTTGCCCCATCCACATGCTCCCATAGGGATTTCCTGTCTTTCTTCCATTTTGTGTCTGGAGATGTCCTTTGCCTGGCACACATGGATTCGTGCAGCCCTCTCTGGTTCATGGTGATGGTTACCAATGGGCAGGAGGGTTCTGGCATCCTTGGGAAAGCCCAGTTCCGAAATGCATTGATGGATGGAGATTGTCCTTTACTTCCCTCCAACCAGCTGGAGCTTCAGCCAAGTATCTTCTGCTTGCACGGAGCTGGTGATAGGCATCCTCCTGCAACTAGAAGAGCTTGTCCCTAGAGGAAACCCCAGGAGGAGACCTCATGCAGAGGAGCTGTGCAAGCAGCTGGCCCCAGCTCTCCTGTTCTCTGCTAACCAGAGCCCCCCAGCCAGCTCTGTTATGGCTCCTGCTAGGGCCGCCCTGATACAAAGCCCTGGCTCAGGTGCAGAAGCCACAGCTGTTGGCCCTGAGCCAGTGACCAGCATGAGAAGAATGGATGTTTCTTCTAGTGCCTGTTGCTGCTTTGCCACCAGAGACTTTTCCTGGGGAAAGGGGATGCAGAGCATCCTCCCATCAATCCCTGAAACAGCAAATTGCATCCTCCTCCCCTCCTTTTATAGGGTGCTTTTTGGGAACAGGTGGGCTGGGAACCCCAGGACCCAGCTCAGAGGGGGAAGTCTGTGCCAGCGCCATGCTGGCAAGCGGCTGTACCCCTGCCAACCCACCCCTTCCAGAAGCATCACTCTGCAGTCCTCTCCCTCAGCCCTTGCTGAAAGCCTGAAGACGATCCTGCCCACGTGTATGCCAGAGCTGTCTGAGTTATTTAAGGACACAAGGATTTTCTTGCTGCATTCCCATGTCACGTGGCTTGTTAATGCAGGCTGGCTTGCGACTGCCGCGGCGCCCACCGCCCTGGCTGCTGTGGGGGGCTGAGGCACAATTGGGTGGCTCCCACAAACTAGCTCCTGGCTTTGCAATGTGGACTGGTGATGGAGACCAGCGCTTCTGGGACCATGGCTTCCAGGAAATCTTGGTAGGTGCTGCACTGTGGCTGCATCACCAACCTACACCAACATAACCTTTTGGGGGTGCTGGTAGCAGGGCTGGGATGTGGGCTGTGCTATAGATAACTCCCAGCACCGGGCAGAGCTGATGAGCTCCAGAGAGTGACAGCTGATGAACCATGGTGGCATCCAATGATCTCAGCTGGATTTTGGACTGCCCGAAGCTGGGTGGTGAGGCTGGGAAGTGGCTAAATTTAGCCTGTCCTGTTGCTGCGAGTGGCTGGGTGCTTGCTGGTGATGCCTCCTGGGGAGCCCAGGAGGTGGGGAGGGGGAGTCTTCCCCCTGTGAGGCTGGGGCACCCCTTACCTGGGGCACCCCTCTTCTCTTGCACAGCTCCTGCAGCCCAGTTCGTGGTGGTTAGACTGGATTGGTGCCAGCAGAGACCCGGGCTTGCACTGGTGAGCATCAACCGGTGCTCTTGGGCATCATCCAAACAGAGCTGAGTGGTCTATTCTGGAGAACAGCCAGAGGGAGGATGAGGTGCAGCCATTGGGATGCTTTGGGATGTCATCCCTGTCTGATGATGTGTCCCCTCTTCTCTCCTCAGGCCTTGTGCGGCTGCACCGTGAACATTCCCACTATCGACGGGCGGGTGATCCCACTGCCCTGCAACGACATCATCAAGCCGGGCACAGTGAAGAGACTGCGTGGGGAGGGGCTGCCCTTCCCCAAGGCCCCCAGCCAGCGAGGAGACTTGATCGTGGAGTTCAAAATCCGCTTCCCGGACAGAATAGCTCCCCAGACGAGACAGATCCTCAAGCAGCACCTCCCGTGCTCCTAGAGGCCAGGGACTCTCCTCCAAGCAGCAATACTCCAAACGCACGTGCCGCAGCACCCGGCCTGCACAGACCAGAGGTGCCACAGCACTTTCAAATGCAAAAAAAAAAAAAATACCCTCACACCACTTTCCTTCCCCAAAACACCCACCCAACCCATCTCACTCCCATCCCACACCCATCCCTTTACCCATCCAGCCCTCTTGGCCCCTTTTCTACTCCAGCAGCGAGGAGGCTCCTGCCCGTCACAGCTCTCCCGGCTGCCAAACTTTCTCTTTTTTTCCCAGAGGTCCGGCTTTTCCACCTCGCACAAGTGAGCAGCATGGGCCCTTTGCCCAGGGAGGTTCATCATCTTGTGGGTTTTTTATGTCACAAGCTTTTCAGGCCACTTCTCCCACCAGAAGCTGGACTTGTTGGGGTCCGGCGCAGTGTAAATAGGACTCCGCAGGAGCTGGCATCCCCGCTGTTAGTTTTTTCTCTTCCCCTCTTTGATACTTGCTGCTGTTTGGGGTCCCGGCTGTACCGCAGTGCTGATTACTCCCACCTGCGGTCGCCCTCCCCGTAGCTGGACTGTTTCTCACCTGGGACCACGGTACCAAGTCCGACCGTGGTCTGCTCTCCTGTGCCAAGCATAATACCAAGCCTCGGCTGTGCCAAACAGCGGAGCACATGGGGATGGTCCCATCCAGCTTCCTGCCCCTTCCTGGTGCTGCACCTTCTGTCCACAGAGCCCCAGCCAGCAGGAGGAGGGGGGAAAGCCCAGGGTGGAGCTTTCTTGTTCAGATGTGTTGAGTTTGCATTGCTGCTTTGTTTTTTTTAAAAAAAATACATATATATAGAGCTCGTTAGGTAAACTCTGTAAGGGATTTTTCTCTGCCAGTTTTGGTGTTCCTGGCATGGTGCATCCTGACTTTTTTTTTTCTTGAGGGGGATAGTTCAGCCACATGAACATCAAGCCCATCATGGGCGCGTGTGTAGCACAAGTCTGGGTGCAAAAGCAGAGCCAAGCGTGAGCAGAGCTGTGGGTTTCACTAGTGTTTGAGTTCAACCTTAAGGTTTTTAATAAGAAGAGAAAGGCACGTGTATATATTTTTCTACAGGGACGATTCCTTCAGGAGGTGTTTCTGGGCGTCAGGGCGGAGCTGGGAGGCGCATGAGGCAGTCTGCTTGGTGGCTTCGTTTCAAAATGCTGTATTTTTTTAAAACCTTTGGATTTCCATCAGGAGAATTTTTATATTTCTTAACCTTTCTCAGCCCACTCTGCCTCGTGCCAGTTCTTTTTTCCCAGGAAAGGGCTCCTACGGAGCAGGAAGCGCGTTCAACCTGGCTTTGTATGGCTCCTCTTCCACCGCAGCACTGCCGAGAAGAACCCCTGCCAAAATATTCCCCCTGCCCAGGGGATCCGTTTTCTTTAAAGACAAATCACTAACTTGAAATTGGGGGGGTCTTTTGGGGTGAGGGGTGAGCACGGGGCGACTGTCGGGTCTGGGTGTACAGCTGTACAGTGTATCATACGGGGCCAGGGGAGCTGTGAGGCGCTACTTAATTAATCTCCTGGTTTGGCTGGCAAGGGGATGCCACCGGTTCCCTCCGCTGGTCCCTGTGGAGTTTGACATAGAGGAAAACCTGGTGGAAACCGTGAGCGAGAAGACAGGCCAGCGCGCGGATGCAAGCTGCTTTGTTGTTCTCGGTTTCAACGAGACCTGAATGTTTTATAGTGGGTTTTTTGTAATGTTCATTCTTTTTTTTTTGTAATGTCAGTATTGAGATTAAAAAGAAATAAAGTATTTTAAAAAATATTCTTCCTTGAGGTGGATGGCGATGGGACATGCTGGGCTGCACTCATGCAGGCAGCAGTGATGGGGACAGGGATGGGCACTGCACCAGGGTCATCCCTGCTGCTGCATTGGCTGTGTGCCTGGGACCCTCAAGGCTGGGAGGGAAGGGAATAACCAGCCTGGCACACAGGAACCTTGAGGCTGATAGAGGAGGGAAAGAAGAAATCTGTTTGGTTTCTCTCCTTGATGCACGGGACCTTCAGGGTCTGATAATGAGGGGAAAAGGAAGGAATGCGTGACCTGCTCGGTCGCAGAGAAAGGCTGCTCCCTTTGTAAAATGGAGTTAATTGTGCTGACCACATTGCCAGGGGCAGTGAGCAGGGGGACCAGCCAGGGATTCTCTGTCCCCTCAGGGCTCCGAAGACGTGACTGACATGGGCAGCAGGGTGGTGTGGCCAAGGATAGGGTCACAGAATTCTAGAATCATTAAGGATGGAAAAGACCTCCAACATCATCCAGTCCAACCATCAGCCCAACACTACTGTGCCTACTAAACCATATCATGAAGTGAAATGTCTACAAGTTTATTGAACTCCTCCATGGAAGGAGGCTCCACCACTTCCCTGGGTAGCCTGCTTCAATGCTTCACCACCCTTTCAGTAAAGATGTTTTCCCTATATCCAATCTAAACCCCCCCGGCACAACTTGAGGCCGTTTCCTCTCATCCTGTCGCTTGTTATTTGAGAGAAGAGACCAATACCCACCTCGCTACAGCCCCATATCAGAGAGCTGCAGTGACTGACAAGGTCTCCCCTTAAACCTTTTCTTCTCCAGGCTAAACAATCCCAGTTCCCTCAGCCACTCCCCATAACCCCTGGGTTTCATCTCCTTCACTGGCTTTGTTAACCTTCTCTGCACACTCCAGCCCCTCAATGTCCTGCTTGTAGTGAGGGGTGCAGAACTGAACACAGGATTCAAGGTGTGACCTCACCAATACCAAGTACAGAGGGACCACTCCTTCCCTGGTCCTGCTGGCCAAACTATTTATGATCCAAGGCAGGATACTGTTGGCCTTCTTAGCCGCATGAGCCGCTGATGGCTCGTGTTCAGCTGTTGTCAACCAACACTCCCGGGTCCTTTTCCTCGAGCCACATTTCCAGCCTCTCTTCCCCAAGCCTGTAACGCTTCACAGGGTTGTTGTGGCCCAAGTGCAGAAGCTGGTACTTGGCCTTGTTGAACCTCATACAATTGGCCTTGGCCCATTGATCCAGCCTGTCCAGATCCCTTTGCAGCGCCTCCCTACCCTCAGTCAGATCAATACTTCAGCTCAACTTGGTGTCATCTGCAAACTTGCTGAGGGTGGGCTCAATCCCCTGATCCAGATCATCGATAAAAATATTAAACAGAACTGGCTCCAACACTGGTTCTTGGAGAACACTGCTTGTGACCAACTGGATTTAGCTCCATTCACTGCAACCCTCTGGACTTGGATTTTTACTCAGTGAAAAGAACACCCATCCAAGTCATGAGCTGCCACATCTCTAGGATGGCCAGGGGGGCTCCTTTCTGGCTGCCTGGGGGACTGGAGAGATGCAGGAGGGGCCCTGGAAGGGCGAGAGACAGTGGCACAAGTTGTACATAGGAAAAGTCCCACTGATGCCTGCAAAGTTTGCCCAAAAGCTCCCAGCGAGAGCAGCAGAAAAGGGCAGGTGCTGAGAGCAAAACCCATGGTCACTGTGCCTTGGGAAGGGACTGGAAAGAAGCGTCAGACCCCAAACAGGGACCATCGCTCACTGCCCCCGTCCAGGGGAGAGCACAGGGCCATGAAATCACCTGCAAAACACTCACCTCCAAGATGAACAGCAGACAGGGCTGAGAGCAGCTAAGGGCATGAATAGGGGAGGGGGACAAGGGATGACACAGCCACCACAGCCTCCCTGGCCACGGAGTTACAATGCTGCCAAGGAACAAGTGGCATCCATCAGGGGTCAGTATTAGGACCAGTGTTGTTTAACATCTTTGTCAGAGACATGGATAGTAGGATCGAATGCACCCTCAGCGAGTTTGCTGATGACACCAAGTTGTGTGGCATGGTCAATGTGCTGGAGGGAAGGGATCTGGACAGGCTTTGCACATTTCATGAAGTTCAACCAGGACAGTGCAAGGTCCTGCACTGGGTCAGGGCAATCCTAAGAACACGTACACGCTCGGTGGGGAACATACTGAGAGCCGCCCTGAAGAGAAGGTCTTGGAAGTTCTGGTGGGTGAGAAGCTCAACATGAGACAGCAATGTGTGCTCACAGGCCAGAAAGCCAACCGTATGCTGGGCTGCATCAAAAGAAGTGTGAGCAGCAGGTCTAGGGAGATGATTCTGCCCGTCTACTCTGCTCTCATGAGACCTCACCTGGAGTACTACCTTCAGTTCTGGAGTCCTCAACAGGGGAAGGACATGGATCTGTTGGAGGGAGGCCAGAGGAGGCCAGGAAGACTATCTGGAGCACCTCTCGTATCAGGACAGGCTGAGAGAGTTGGGGCTGCTCAGGCTGGAAAAGAGAAGGCTCCAGGGAGACCTTAGAGCAGCCTTCAAGTACTTAGAGGGGGCTCCAGGAAAGCTGAGGAGGGACTCTTTATCAGAGAGTGCAGTAATAAGACGAGGGGGAATGGTTTCAAGCTGAAATAGGGGAGATTTAGATTAGGTATTAGGAAGAAATTTTTCACTGTGAGGGTTGCCCAGGGAAGTCATGGCTGCCCCATCCCTGGAGGTGTTCAAGTTGCTTTGAGCAACCTGATCCAGAGGGACATGTCCCTGCCCATGGCAGGGAGGTTGGAACTGGATGATCTTTTAGGTCCCTTCCAATCCAAACTATTCTATGATTCTGTGATGACATCCGTGGGGCTGAGGATGGCCATGGGGAGGGGATGTCATTGGAGCAGGAACACCCACTAGGAAGGGGAATGTCACTTGGGAGGCAGGAGATACCTGTAGAGGAGGGGTGCTTGTAATGTGGAGATGTCCTTCGGGCAGCAATAGCCGTGAGAACACTCATGAGACAGGTGATGCACAGGATGGGAGGATGCCCTGGAGTCAGGGATGCCCATAGGGAAGGGATGTCCAAGGGAAGAGGATGCCCATGGGCCAGGGATGCCCACAGGGTGCCCGTGCCTAGCACAGAGGCGACAGGGGACCGGCTGAGCATGGCTGCTGTCTGCCCTCTGCTGGCAGGCGCTGCCGCTGGACCCAGAAGAGATGCTCAGGAGGACCAAATGCCTTTGCTGGGACACTCCCTGTCCTGCACTCACCACGGACTGGGCTGCAGCCTCTTTGAGATCGCACGGTCCCTGTGGGACTCAGATGTCGGGCTGGAGCAGGAGGCAACGTGGCTCTGGGGCCACGTGAGAAGACCCAGGAGTCAGAACTGTGGTGTCAATCAAAGGGCCACCCTCAGCAGTCCCCCTTGTCAATTCCACACTACCCAGGGTGAGCCCCAGCTGCCAGCATCTTCTGCCCCCCACAACATTTCAGGGTGTCCAGTTCACCTGCTGGGCAGGTGAGGAGGGCACCGCGGGAAGGCTCCTGTCCCTGCAACTGCCAGAAGTCTCTGCTGGGACACGTCCCCTGGCAAAGGGCACAGGCTGGGGCCAAACCCCAGCCCCGGTGCCAGCTTCTCTCCTGAGGCTACTCGGTGTTCATGAAGGGGCAGTGGGGACCCACCAAGATCCCTGCTTGCTGCAGGGGCTGATTTGGGGAATGCCCCCAGCCTTCCAGCAGGTTTACACTGCACCACGGCAAGGTCAGATGTCAGATGTTCTTGGAGCTCCCATGGGTGCTGTCCCCAGCAGAAGCCACATCCCACAGGTGGCAGGGAAGAAAGATGATGTTTTGCAGCCCTCCTCCAGGATTTAATTAGTCTTTGCAATTAGGAGAGGTATCCAGGAAGATTTGGGCTGCTGGGAACTGGGACATGCACCCCATCATCCCATGCCCTGCTTGCTCCAGCTTCCACAGCAGAGATGCCAGCACTGACTGGATGGTGATAGTCCTGAAAACGGACAGGGTGGAGGAAACGCACCGTGTGCCACAGCTGGGGATGGCTTTGGGGAGTCCTAGAGAGCACCTGACAGGGATGCAGTAACCCTTTCCCATATGGATGAAAGCAGCTGGATCCTGGTTCCACCCTGGCTAGAGATGCCTTTCTTGGGCCTGCGCTGCTGAAGTATGGACACGAAAGCAAAGCCAGCATCTGTGTCCCTGCAGAGTGGAGAAAAGCCCAGGCAGACTAGCACTGGGTAAGCATCACCAGGTGCCAGTTAAGCCAAGAAAGTTGAGACAAGGAGCACAGGAAGCACCAGCCCCCCATCCTCGGCCCCGCCGCCACGGGAGGTGGCGATGGCTGGGGGTCCCATAGGAGCAAGGAGCAGCCTTTTCCCCAACAGAGGTGGCATGAGGACAGGGGTGTGCGGAGAAGTAGGACAGAGCACCCGAGCTGCCTGCCCTCCCTAGGGCCCTCCTGGCCTCCTACCCCAGCAGAAAGCTGTGCTACTTAAATACAGCGTTCCCAATTTCCACGTGTTTCTTCCCACTGCTACGCACTAGCCCCCTCTCATGGACAACCGGATCCTTCTGCCGTTCTAAGACCCCTCTCCCCTTAAATCCAGTTGTTTGATGGAGGCTTCCAAGACCCGCCAGGCTTTGGGGCAGGAACTCCCACTGCCTAGGTACCACACAACTCCTGGGGGGGTGTCCAAGGGGAAGTTTGTCCTCTCTGTGTTTGCTCGGACTCCAAGGTGTGGGACAAGCTTCTACCACAGGATCTGATTTAACCCTCAGCTCCTGCACTCCCCTAAAAGCCAACAGCCACTGCCTCGTGCAGGCTTCCCATAGACAGCCTCCCACCCTGCTCCCACACACAGGACAGGACCAGGCCCACATAAAACACAGAGCATAGAACCAGCACTGCTTTCAGTTCAGAAAAAGGAAAATAAACCAAGGAGCAAGGCTGCAAATCAGAAGAAGCGGAAAGGAAGGAGAAGCACCATGATCTGAGCCCAGCTACAGAGTATGGGACAGGACACCAAGCAGACTGGCACCAGAGAGCCAAGGGGACATAGAGAATGTGCCAAAGCTCCCTAACCACAGCAGTCCCACACTGCACCACAACCCCCCAAAGCAGTGCAAGAGCCCCTTCGCAAGGCACACGGAACTGGGATTGCTGGATAAGCCCTTTGCTGCTGAGGAGCCGAAGCAGCAGAAGACAGCTCAGAAAAGCAACACCAGACACTGCTGCCAGGGTCTTACTCGGAGCCAGGACAAGGGGAGAGATGCTGCCAAACCCATTTATCCCATTAACCGGATCTGAGAGGCTCTAAGAGTGAGGACAACCCCACATGCCACAGTGCAGCACTGGAGTGAGAAGTGCTCAAACAGCACACAGGACACAGGGTTACGGACAGCACCAACGCCCCACAAAGGAACTGCCAGGGCCTGGATAGAGTTTTGAGGGATTTTTATTTTTTTTTATAATTTTTGTGGTTTTTCTTTTTTTTTTTTTAATACAGGCTAGCGTTGTACCCTTTGCTAAAGCTGCTGATTCTGCCACATAAACTAAAACAGAAATTTCTCAGAAATTAAGTCGGATCCCCTCTTTGTGAATTCCCTGACTGTCACCCAACTGAACGGTCTGGATCTGTGTCTGCAGAAAACATCCCCTGTACAAAGTCTGACGTGCAGCTACACTGTTCTGACTGAGGAATGAAGAAGCCAAGAGTCCATTGAACATTGGATTTTTCCCTGTACAACGTGGCCTGATGTGGAGTTTGGTCCACCAAGCACAGCGAGTTAACCATAGAGATCGTCGTCATTGTCTTCGCTGTACACGTTGCCCCCACTGCCACCTCCTGTGCCTTGGCTTGGGCCAGCACCGCCTTGGCTTCCTGATGGGAACCTGTGTGCCATGGTGTAGAAGGGGAGAGGTGTTCAAAAAGCTCCCTGCAGCTCAGCACCATCCCCTCCCTCCAGGCCCAACACCCCAGCAACCAAGCAGGACAGGCAGGAAAATGGGATGAAGCCTTACAACACGTGATGCTTAAGGCTCACACGGCTGCTGGATATCACTTGTTAAATGTGAAAGTTGGTGGACTTAAGGAGCACTAACAGAGCAGCTACAACTGACCTGCAGCATGGCCTACGCCCACCACACTGCGCACAAGCTGCTGTACACACTGAGGAAGATGGGAACCCGCAGTGGAAGAGGAGTTTGTTACCCAGAATCCAGCAGAAAGCTGTCACAGCTCTTTTCTGGGGCTGGCTGCACACCGCTACCCTCCCCAATTCCCTCCCAGTTACCTGAAGCTGCCAAAGCCACGGCTCTGCTGTAGAGTCTGTGCAAACATCTCGTATTTCCTGATGTCATTGTCACTGACAGAGCGGCGAGCAAAGCGCATGGCCTCCTCAAAGTGATCCCTCCGTATCTCAGGAACCGGGTCATCCTCCTCCACTTCCTGCAGCAGGACAGAGGGCCCAGGTGAGCTGTGAGCCTGCCCACAACCTCCTCCAAGCCAAGATGCTCCAACTCCCACCAAGGCAGGGGTTGGAGAGGGCGGACAGTAAATCAGGGCTGCAACAGGTGCCTTCTGAGCAATGCTGACCCCAGGAGCACCTCGGCCTCCTGAAAGAGGAGAGCGAAGTGCTCCAGCTCTGCGCTCCATGCGAGAGCTCACTTGTCCCATCCAAGGATCACAGAGGTGAGCTGCCTGCCCCATGAGCAAGGAAAGCTTGGAGCACCCCACTCACCATGGCAGAAGGGTTGGTCTGTCTCTCACGTTCTCGCCTGATCTCACTCTCGATGGACTCACGGATGGCCAGTTTGCAGGCACGCTGGCAAATTTCTGTCAGGTCAGCCCCAGAAAAGCCATTGGTCATCTTGGCTAAGAAATCCAGGTCGACATCCTAGTGAAACAAACCCAGGAGAGGCCTCTCCTTAACAACTCACCTCAGACTCCAGAAGTGTCTTCAGATCCCATGGTACCAAGGTGTTGCCTTAGTTTCGTCCAATTTTAAGAGGATCAGCTGTTCAGATTCCTGTTTCTGGGACACAGGAAGGCAGGCCATGCTCCCCACACCCACCAAAAATCCACAAAAGAGCTGTAAATGCCCCTGCGCTGGTCACCTTCAGGAAGGAGCGGGCTGACTGGCAGATTTAGGATATGGTTTGCTCAAGTCTCTCCCTTAGGAGTCAAACAAAACACTATCAGACTGCAAATGGAGGCGGGCCCAGGCAGTTCAAGACAACCAAACTCCTCGTCCTTCCCCTCAACTAAGGGAGCACAACTACAGCCTTCTTTGAAGGCCAACAGAACATAAAAACAAAAGCTTGGCAAAAAAAAGCCTGAGTTCCCATTTGATGTCTGCTTCTCTCCAATTAACTACTGGTTGCACTACTGCCTGCTCCCCAGTCAAGGGATGTCACTCTTGCCTACTACAGAGTTCAGAAACAATTAACTGCAATGGTTTCTCTTCCATTTCCCACCTCCGCGTTCTACATTTTCTTTACTTTCAGAGTACAAGAACCTTTTCCATTTTGCCATAACAGGCTTTCCTGTTCCCGCACTGTGGGCAGAACTCCATTATGAGACAAAGACCTGCCATGCTTACACAGTGACAATGGGATCCGTTGATACCTGACCTCAGAGATGAAGCCTTCCCCCATCTCTTTACTTCCACCCCTCAAGGTGTGAAGGTTTCCTAGCTCTGTATCACATAAAGCAGCCACCAGCCTTCTGCTCTGTCCCCAGAGGAGGAGCATGTACAGCACATATCAAACCCAAGCTGCACACAGAGAACAGACCCTACCTTGGCAACTGGTGATTTCCTCAGGTTGGCTTTAAGGATCGCAACCCGGGACTTCTCGTCGGGCAGGGGGATGTAGATGAGCTGATCCAGGCGGCCGGGGCGCAATATGGCTGGGTCAATGATGTCTGGCCTGTTGGTGGCACCGATGATGAAGACGTTTTTCTTGGTGGACATCCCATCCATCTCTGTCAGGATCTGGTTGATGACACGGTCTGCAGCACCACCACCATCGCCAATATTCCCACCTCGAGCCTTTGCGATGGAGTCTAGCTCATCAAAGAAGAGCACACAGGGGGCTGCTTGGCGGGCCTACAAAAAGCAAATGGGAACACTTAGTCCATGTTAATGCCACCTGTTGAGGAGCACACCGACTCCAAGCCAAGCCTACCCTACCATTAGAGCAGCTCAGAGGGGCACCGAAGGCAGTCCTGCTGCAAGGAGAGCTTGGAGGAGCTGCTCCTAAACAGTCTCCTGCCACACAAACCCTCCAATAAATTCTCCTGGACAACAAGATGCATTTGCCCAAACTGGCAGCTCTGTGTGCCAGGAAAAAGGGCGGTCAGTCCAATGGAAAGCTGGACTAGAACCCTCCCTGCAAGATCCAAGGACATTGTTTGGTTATTTATGTACTCAAGAAACCAATATATCCAATAGATGGGGAGAATTCAATAGTTGTCTTCAGCTATCTTATGGGTAGTTAGAGGACAAAGGAAGCCAGATCTTTCTTCAAGGTGTGCGATGAAAGAATTAAAAGACCACAAGCACAAACAGCCGCAAAGAAAATTCCAGTTAGAAATAAGGGAAAAACATTCTTCACAGTGGGAGAGCTCAAGCACTTGCACACAGGCCTAGAGAAGTCAGGGATTTTCTACCTCTTGAACACAAAGGCCTGAGCAACCTGATCAAAGTTCCCAAGTTATCTCCCTAGACAAAAAGCTGGACCAGACGGCCTCTCAAGTTCCCTCCTGACTAATTTTTGCTCTATCACTTCCTTTTCAATTTGCTCTTTCAAGCACCTTCCCTGACCAGAAGAGCCAGGATTCCCAGCATGATCCTTGCAGATACATGCCAGGACAGGAGGTGACGCCATCTACAGGGCAACTGGGAAGCAGGAGTGAGCTGCTTTCTAAGCCATGTACATTGCAGGACAAAAACCCCTTTGAACATCTACAGATGGCCATGGCTAACAAGGTGTCAAAGCAAGTTTTCAAGGATGCAGAGGAAGTCTATGCCATCCCAAAGCTAGCCTCACTGCTGAGGCACCAGGGCATTCATTATCCTTTAACACCAGTGCAAATTACTAAAAGAGAAAACAGTTTAAATAGCTCTGTTGCTGAAGAGCATTAATCCCCTCACAGGAATACAGTCCCTGCTCTCAGCGCAAATGAGGAAGACACACAAGACAGCAGCAAGAACCAGGCTGGTAAGACAGACACAGGAAGTCCAAGTTCTGAGGGTGCTACAGCACAAGGACCAGAAGAAACGCCTACCTTGTCGAAGATCTCGCGCACATTGGCTTCAGATTCGCCAAACCACATGGTGAGCAATTCTGGCCCCTTGATGGAAATGAAGTTTGCCTGGCATTCATTGGCAATGGCTTTGGCCAGCAGCGTCTTTCCACAGCCAGGGGGCCCGTAGAACAGAACCCCTTTTGAAGGGGTCATACCAAACTTGAGGAACTTGTCTGGGTGCTCCACAGGATACTAAAGGAGAACAAAATAAACAAACAAAACCCTCTGGTGATGAGCCTGAACAGGTCTGTACCTCAGAATCATGGAAGAGTTTGGCCTGGTTCAACTCGTCTGCCATGGGCAGGGACACCTTCCTCTATGTCAGCTTTGTGTCTCCTCCTACAAGAAAGGCTACGTAAGATTTCCAGAGGGTTAAACATAAGCCCCTACCTGCTCGGTGCCACTAGAGTTTTTAAACAGACCTTTCTAATTGAAAAGCACCATGACTAAATTGGGAAGCTATGTCAAACAACCTATCTACCTCTAAGAATTAAGCACCAGTTCAGGCTGATTTCCAGCACTTTTTAACCCCAACTTCATTCCACCCTGCAGAAGCAAAAAGGAACAACAGTTCATTACCTAACCCATTCGCTTCATTTTCCAAAAACAGGCAAGAAGTCCAATGTGAGTATTTGTCTTCAGGAACAAGGTTTGAGGTTCGTGATAATTTTAACATCAGAAAACTAGATTGAAAATTAGACTCTTATTCACAGAACAGAAAGTTTCCACAGTGCTAAATGGAAGAAGGAATATATCAAATCCAAACCATTTCAATGCATCCACCAGGAGATTCCACAGACTATTCAGTACTTTGTTCCAGTCTTGCCCTTCATGGAAGTCTTCATTATCACTTCTCCCCTGTCCTGCGCTAATCACTGAATGCTTTAGGTCAGAAGGCACTTTCAAGATCACTTCATTCTGACACTCCTGCCATGGGCAGGGGCACCTTCCACTGGATCAGGTTGCTCAAAGCCTCATCCAGCCTGGCCTTGAACACCTCCATGCTGCTAGGAAGCCCTTCAGAGGCTCTCAGTACAAGAATCTTCATACGCTTTCTGGAATATAAATCAACCACCTAAGAGGATTCTCAGCAGTGGTCCCACTGCTGTTCTCCACTTAAAAGAAGCGGAACTGCTGCTGTTTCTGCACACAGCACAAAACCCACCTGAGATGTAGACTCTGGATTCAACTAAGGAAACCCTGGTGCTGCTTCCAAGCATCTCCCTCTCCAAGTTCACCAAGATTGAACAGCACAGTATTTTCAGTCTATTACAAGTGAATACCATAAAATCATGTGCATTTACCCTGTACACAGCCCAAACAGGAATCTGAATAAGTTCTGGATTTTATCATCATAATTAATTTTCAAGTTGACTGGGCAACAGTATGTTGGAAACCCTTACCTGAACAAGCTCCTGGAGTTCTCTCTTTACATCTTCCAGACCACCAATATCTTCCCAGGTAACCTGTGGCACCTCCACCACAGTCTCCCGAAGAGCAGAAGGGTTGCTCTGGCTCAGAGCCCACTATCATTAAAGAAATAGCATTATACGAATTAGAACACATCACATTTGCTTGCTTCAGATAAGAAATTAGACATTGCACCCCAAAGAATGAGGGGCACTCCCACATTACCCTGAAGTCATCCATGGTCACAGCCAGGGAGTTCATCACTTCAGCATCGATGGTTTCATCTTCTAGGTCTATGAGATCCATCTTCTTTCTGATAGCCTGAAGAGCAGCTTCTGAGCAAAGAGCAGCCAAGTCAGCACCAACATGGCCATGGGTCTCGTTTGCCACCTGAAAGCAGAGCACTGACTATGACTCACGGGGATACAAGCAAGCACTCTGCAAGGGCACCACACACTCTGGTCACTCACTGGGAGCTGCAACAAAGCTCTGAAGACGGAAGCATCAGTGCTTTGCTGTGATTCAAGACAAGTGCTATCACGTATTTAATAGGCAAAGACATTGCGGTTACACCTCCTACTTGAGATTAAAGCTGCAAATGGATTTCAGACGGTGTGCATAAAGATAACCCTAAGAACTACAGTTCTTCATTCAGAATAAGGATTGCAGGAACCATCCAGTTCACACACATAGTGCCCTGGGTCACCACAATGCTCATTCTGTTCTGTGTCGGCTGTTTCAGGCTCACTTTACTTTTAAAGAGAATGCCATAGAAAACAAACCCAAGAGGACAGTGGCCAGGCACTTCCACACTGGACCAATACACATTTGTTTCATTCAACCATGCCACTCTAGCTAGTGAGTGAGGATTTTTGTCCACCAGTGAACCAGTCCGAAGGAGGCCCAGAAAGAGATCACACATTACACCCAGTTTCATGCTGTCCTAAATGAGCAACTACGTGTACACAATCAAGCCTTAACAATAACTCTTCCACTACAAAACAGAGAACCATCAATGCCTGTCTGTAGAGACAAGCTTTCCTAGTAGCACACTACTCACCTGTTCCAGATCCACATCATCAGCCAGTTTCATGTTTTTCGTGTGGATCTGCAGGATCTCGAGGCGTCCGGTGGCATCTGGGATACCGATATCTACCTCTCTGTCAAAACGACCTGGGGAGTACAAAGCGTACACTGAGTTGCTGGTTTTGTGAACGAGAGGAGCTGCAGTCACTGCCTTCCTTGAGCTGAACAAAGTGATGAAAAGCCACAAACACAAACAGTTTCAGAAAATGCTAGAGCTTCGGGTTCCTCTGCAGCATCTCCCAGCACAGTAGCAGAGTCAGATCAGAGAAGGAGAATAGGCCTAAGCCACTCAGGAAGACTACTGTATTAACTAACGTTCAAGATTATATTACAGAGGACTGCTGGGTTGGTAACTGGTTTCGAACCTCACTTAGAGGAAAATATGCTTCCCCAAACCAACATAACAGGAGACATTCTTGTTTATTTCTGCTTTTGTGTCCTCAGCACAAGAGTCTGCAAATACTGAGAGACCTAAATTTTCAGAACTTTCACACCAGTACATAAGAGGCAAAAAATATGGATTGCCTGTGTCTCGAGAGGCAAGAAATCTAGGTGTTACTGCAATAGTAATTAAGGTTCATACACCTATGATTTGCCTCTGGCCATAGCTGTGCATTCAAATGCCTTGATACACATTTAAGAGGCCATTTTGCCCTGCACATGATTGGTTTGCTATTACAGACCTCACCAACTGGTTGTACACCAGACACTCATTCACACTGCAAAGTTGCAAAAACCTGAGTCTCAGAAACTACCAGACTTCTCATCAATAAAAGAAAGAGGAATCACACAATTTGGAGCTTTCTGTAACCTAAGGCACAAAGATCCCTGTAAGCACTTACTCCTTCAGTGTGCCCTGAAATACCTTCACCTAACAGAGACTAACACACTTTTTCACCTCTATTTCTACAAGTTCTAACCTAATAAGGCACAGAAAATTATACCAAAGGCTGGAAGTCTAGGAATGAATTTCAAACAAGCAGCTGGACACAAGTCATCAGTTTACACAACACACAGAATATGTTTAGTATCAGCTTCTGATCAATCCTTCCGAGACCCCTGAAGCACAACCTGTAGCAAAGTATGTGATATACAGAAAGACACTGCAGTGGTGGTTACCGAATCGTCTGAGTGCTGGGTCAATGCTGTTAGGTCTGTTGGTAGCTGCCATCACAATCACATGCGCTCTCTGTTTCAGCCCATCCATAAGAGTCAACAGCTGAGACACGATGCGACGCTCCACCTCTCCATGTGTCTATGGAGGGAGAAGGCAGCTGTTAGACCAAAAGCTCTACAACACAGCACAGAAACTCGGACTGCACCAGAACAGACAGATAAAACACCCACAAGCTATTAAGAAACAGCGTGAACTGAAGTTGATTCTTCTCATTCAACTGAACTCAGGCTTAAATACACTCTACCCTGTAGTCAAAGGCAGAAATTCGCACCACCTGCTACAAAAAATGATGTACTGCTCTACCTTCTCTCTCTTAGGAGCAATGGCATCCAGTTCATCAATGAAAATGATGGCAGGAGCGTTCTTCTCTGCTTCCTCAAAGGCTTTCCTCAGGTTGCTCTCAGACTCGCCTGCCAGCTTGCTCATGATCTCAGGACCTGAAAAACAGTGAAACTGTGGCATCCAGAGGAGAGGCAGCTGGCCCCAAGGCACACAGCTGAATGTTTTTAGTACAATGCTCACATGGGAGAATCTATATTTCAAGCCAAAGCAAATACTATCAACTGAATTCACTAATTTTGCAGCTGAACAGGCCGGAACAGCATGCAGAATTACTCTGGTGTTTTCTGTTTACTATAACAGAGCGCAGCACTAGTCAATGAGCTACCTTTAGCTGCCTCTTTCCTTACCCTATTTCACACTTGGTGAGCTTCTCTGTAATGTGCCACCACACACTGTTAATGTCAGTCCCGGCTTGCAAGAAAAGCAATCAAATTATATGGTGATGAATTACTGGGGCAGGGAAGGAAAAGGCAGTAAGATACTGAAGCTGCCTCGAGCTTATACAGGTATACATTTATCCCTACAAGACCTTATTTATATTTAAACTCATTTATAAATGAGTTTAAAAAACCCAACACAATAAAATAAAAAAAAACAAACCTCATCTCCTCACAAAGAATAAATTAAAAAAGTCAAAAATGTGTGAGTACCTCAGTCCCATAAGGACTCCTAGAATTGCTGAACACTGGCTTACATATTTATTCCGTTTTTACAGATTTTTCAATCATGCTGAGAGGAGCAATAAAGAAGTGGAAGGTTGCTCCTAAGGTCCAAGAAAAAGAAACCCACCCCTCAGGAGCACGAAGCTGCTTGTTGGCTGACATCAGGCAGCAGCAAAGCCACTGGTGTGGGCAGGTAGTGAGAGTGTTTCTTTACTGGTAACTCACCAGCTCACACCAGCTCCAGGCTCAGGAGCAGCAGGCAGAGAACACATCGCTAATTCTGACAACTTTATTTTTATTATGCAATAGCAGTGCAAGTGTCTAAAGGAACGGCTGGCTCATTAGCATTGAGTGACAGCTTCCACACACTTTAGGAAGTAGCTGACAAGGATGACATATGGTCCATTTATACCTAACGTCCTGAGATACAAAGTCAATTCCCTACTGCTGGTCACTGCTGTGCTATATGCTCCCTTCTGATCGCCTTCACAGGCCTATGCGACCAAAATCAGAGGAGCTATCTAAGTACAAATGTTCAGTTACCCCAGCACTGACTGTAAATCGGGACAGAAAAGCAGCAAGGACAATTCAGAATCTGTTTCTTACTGGACATAATCCAGCAACTTCTCAACTGCTACAGCTGAGGGTTATCAATAGGAGGTTCTGTCACTTGTAGCTAAGTTCCAAGATATCCATTACTGCTTTCAGGAAAGTTTCTCCCAGTTAATGCTACAAGAAACAGAACAGGCCTTGTGCTTCACTTGAGCGGAAACAGAAATCCCCAGCAGACCAGCTTCTTTTCTGAATGGAAGCACACAGTAGCAGTAACAGAAACAAGTGTCCTGCACCCATGTACTCAGAATGACCTCACCGCTTCACTCCCAGCGCTGCCTTCACCAACATAAATGAACATCCAGACAGAATCCAAGTGCCTGTATCGCAGAGCTGCCTTCCAATAGCCTTGCTACAACATAATCACACATGAGGAAGTGCCACTACAGATGGTTCTATGGAAATGGCCTCCCAGTGTCCCCAGAGGCACACTTTAAAGATGTAAGGAAGGATGTCAGGGAGACAACGTGGCTCTACAAGCCCTACCAATACCATTCCTTAACATAAGAAGCAAGAATGAGCAGGGGGCCAAAGCAGCCACAAAACTTACCATTGATGAGGAAAAAGAAAGCCCCTGTTTCATTGGCCACTGCTCGAGCAATCAGTGTTTTACCAGTGCCAGGAGGACCATACAGCAGGATCCCACGAGGAGGCTGAAGACAAAGGCAAGGGACTTAGGTGGTGAGCTGGTACCCAAATGCCTAGTAAGCATTTGATTAAGCCAGTCCAAAATTGCAATGCAAACTCACTCAACAGCTGCCATCCCAGCATTGCTATCAACACCCTTGCTACTTTGCATGAGACACAAACAAAAACCTTGCCAGTAACTGGCAGCGCTGACTCAAAGCATCATTCTGCTTTACAAGTTGCCAATACTTTAATCTGTGTCCAACACACATAAAGAAATAATTTCCTAACATCACCATTAAAAAAAACCCCACACAAATTACTTATTCCCCCTGCCCCAATGCCTCATAAACCTCTGAGATCAACAGTCATCATGCCACAGCAATCCCAGTGATCCCGGAGCACAGGGAGCTTTACCTTCACCCCAATGGCCTTGAAGAGCGCAGGGTGTCGGAGAGGAAGCTCCACCATCTCTTTAATTTGAGCAAGCTGCTTCCGGCAGCCACCAATGTCATCATAGCCCACTTCATTCAGTGACTCCTCTTCATCCTATCCAGAAGGAAATTAATTATATTAAACACCTGAATGGAAACAATAGTTCAACAACCCCTCCCAGTCTGCACAAGCCAGGAGATTGTGGGTTTGCTCCTAGCCATTTCTTTGCTGTTTTGAGATTCTCACTTCCAAGTCTTCCTGGTGTCTTCTACAATGGTTTCTTAGCTCTGTCTTCCCAGACATTCAAAGGGAATTGCCTGCATGCACCTCGACCGCACTGAGCTCCACCCTCCTGAGTGGCAGCCTCTACTGCCAGGTCCCCTACAGACTCTAGCTCAAAACAAGTTCTGTGACCCTACGATGTGGCTAACAAAGATAACAATGGACAATAAAGCTCAGTGTAAAATAAACTTATTGCTTAAACTGTAAGGAACATCTTTTAACTACTTAACATACAGATTCACAGAATGGTCAGCGTTGGAAGGGACCTTCAGAGATCACCCAGTCCAACCCCCCTGCTAAAACAGGATCACCTAGAGAAGATTGCACAGGAATGTGTCCAGGTGGGTTTTGAATAGCTTGAGGAGGTTCCACAACCTCTCTAGGCAGTCTGTTTCAGTGCTCCGCCACCCTCAATTTTCAGCTGTCAGATGTAGTGCTCTCCTTTGGGATTGACTCAAATTAACAGAGAATGTTAAGATCCAGACATACAGATAAGATCAACTGCAATCAGTTCCTGCAGTATAGCTCTATAGCATCCCTTCATTTGGCTGCCCAAATCTTTACCATCCTTAGTTATCTGTAACATTAAGCTACACTAAAACAATACAAATAACAGCGTGGAATCTCAGCAGGATCAGTGCAAGCTGCACAAACAGGAACCACTACTGCAAGCTGGTGGCCCAGGGTCTGGCCATACCAAGCACTGAAGGACTCTGGGTCTGCAGATTCCTGTCTTCTTTAGGCCACATTCCAAGGCAGGGGAAAACTTCTTCCTAGTATCTACTAGGAATTTCCCTTGATCCAGCTTATGACTTTGGGCACAGCTGTCAGAAGAGCCTGGTCATCTACCCCCTATAACCATGCAGTTGCCAGTAAGCCCTGCTCCTTTGCTCTTCTTTCTCCCGCATCATCCCATTCTCCCAGACCTTCCTCATTCATTCTGACCTCCAGCTCATACTTTTGGTGGCCTGGGCTGAAACTGCTCCCACCTCTCCCTGCTATGTCCTGAGGAGCCAGGACTGGACTCACCTGGTGTCCAGATGCAGTCTCACATAGAGGTCATAGAGGTGACCTTTTCAGAAAGCAGCTAACTGCAAACTGCCACTCACCCTGATTTGCAGGTACTAAAAAGGTACTTCAGGAAGCGTACAGCCACCTTCGCTCATTTCCCTGAGATTTCCTACTCTGTAAGGGTGAGGAGCCAAGACCTAACAGACAAGGCACTCAGACTGCCTCAAGCCTGGGATGCTCAAGGTCAGACACCTTAAGGGAAAACTCTATTTTTAACATCAACTATTCTGAGATTTCAAATTCCTCACTGAAAATGCACTAATTGCTTTCTTTTCAGGTGGCACGAAATTTAACAACTTCGTAAGCTCTCCCTGCTACGGATGAAAGAAAGTCTGGAATTAAAAGATGCATCTAAATCCAGCATGAGGTATCTGGAAGCAGATGCAAAACCAGCTGCTGCTGAAGTATGGCACCTCATCAGCAAACCTATGCCCTGCATATCTCAGCAAACGAGAAAGGACACCAGAAGCACATTCATCGGATGGCCTTCAGCAGCAGCTCATCTCCCAAAACCAGAGTTTCTAACCATTACATTCAATGCACAAAATGCCAAAACAAGAACTGCAAACACTGCTGCTCTCAAGGACTGTGTCACAGAAACAGATTTTGAACAGAGTGGATTCAGGAGGAAAACAGCGTGGTAGGATTCTGCTCACCTCTCGTTTGATGGGTTCTCCTTCGCAATGGATCACCGTGTCTGGAGCCACTATGCAGTATGGACTTGGATCCGTCTCCACCACTTTGAACTCCACAGCACGCATTCCCCCACGCACCAGGAAGATGTCACCTGTGAAACCCCACAACTAGTAGTTTGCTGCAGATAGGGTCTGCACAACGCTGACCCCTGAACTACCAACAGCCCCAGAAGATGGGGAAGTCAGTTACGGAGAAACGCACTGCTGGCGTTCTTAACGCTGAGCTGCATTTTGAACTACAGAGCTGCAGGTTCTATAACTACGTGAGCGTCGTTCAGAGCTGCAGCAGCTGAAGTTCTCAAACTGCATCCAGTAGCAAACAGCAAACAAAACCAGCAAACAATAGAAAAGACTACTATGCCAAAACACAAAGGCAAAGACTAGCATTTCTTCTCCATTCAGTTTCAATTTAGCATTTCTAGAACAGGCAAAAAAGCCTTAACCAGAATTCACTTTGAAGTTGTTATTACTAGCTGTTACTAATTCTAACTGACTGTCTCCAGAAGAAAAACAACATATAATACTGTATTATAACTCCTGGCTGAACTGGGCTAAAGAAGCTGGACAACTTAAATTTGCATTTATGCTGTATTAAAACAAATTGTTCCAGCACAAGTGCTACTGGCACAACTCTAGAAGTACATTTTCTTTTCTAAGCAGATATTAATGAAATTACTTCGAAGAAGTGAATTTGGTCAGAGTGCCAGCTGGTATAATATCCAATCAATCGGTTAACACATGAGCAACAAAGCAGTTCCATCAACTGGCAGCAACTTAGTTTAACGAGATTTCCTCCTGCATTCTACCTGAGCGTTTTTTTTGATGCTATCCCACCTCATGTACCAAAAAACATGCAGGAGAACTACCGAGTTGCTCTGCCAACCAGAAGTATCACCTTTTCTTCTGAAGATTAGGAAAAAATTAAGCCAGCACCAGCAAAATCCCACATCACAGATGCCAGTCTGATGGCTCATGGAGATCTGTGCAAGCTTCTAGAAATGCTCTTTGTTCAGTCCCAGGACTAGCTCACACTCCTGCCATCAGCACTTCAATCACAGGCACCATTACCTTTCCTGATTGGTCTGTATGCCTCCAGGAAGTACGGCTTGAGATACACCTCAAACAGATTCCCCGTGATCCCTTCTACTGTGTCATCAATTGGCAGCACATGGATACGTTTGCCATATTTCACATCTGGGCAAGGCTGGATGCTGCAACAGAGGAAACCTGTTAGCCACATCATACAGGACTTACACGAAAAAGGCAGTGATGTCCCTTCCCAGGTCAGTACCAATGCCAGAATGAATCCTCCAAAGCCACCTGCATAAGAACATTTCAGTGCTGACGAAGCAAAAAAAAAAAAAACAACAAACCACATCCATCAAGAGCTACCTCCTTCACAACCCTCCTTCCTTCACTCCTCCCAGCCATATCTAAGACCAGTGAGGAGTTTCGTACTTTCTTCCCGCCCTCTGCTCTTCTGTAGCCCCTTTGCCATCCTGATGGAGCATTCACAAGTTACTAATGCAGCCTAAAGACATGCAAGAGCGACAAACTAACTTCTGTTTCAACAAGAAGCTACTGTTGAAACAGTTACAAGGGAAAAGGAAATGTGGGAAGCTCTTTTTTACTGCCCGCTACAGAGACCAGAGCCCCTGTGCTGGTAACCCTGACTCTACGCTAAGGCCCTCACAGCACCAGCCAGGGGTAACCAGCCTGCAGCCATGCGTCTGCCAGTCCCCTGCTGTGGGGCTGACTTTTGGGTCTGGAGGTCCTCTCCCCCTTTTGAAACACTGGCAATTATTTTGCTGTGCAGCAATAGCTCAGAGCACAAGGCTCTGGGCAGAAAGCTCAAATGGGCTTTGCCAGCTGAGGAAAGCTGACGTGGGACTGCAGCTGTGCATGCAACGGTTTAATACATGATCTTGCTTGAGACTTCATAGCTTCTCCCACGCACTTTACACAGAGGACACAGCAGAAAGGGTAAAATAGGAAAAGACAGACTGCCCCAGAAAGAGAGACCACAAGCAGGAAGCAATTAGCGCATGAATCTGGATTTTGGCAGAAACCAAGTCACAGAAAGTGAACACAACCAGTGGTTAAAGATCAGCAAGAAAAACTTCTGAGGTGAAGAGATGTGAAAGTTCTCTGACCTCACTTCACAGCTAAGACAGTGTGGTATTTGGAAGACTGAGAACTCACAGAAACAGGCAAAACATAGGCTGAACTATCACTCCAAAAAGGACTCCAACAGCAACCCTGCAACAGGTTAAAGTAAGGGTTCACATTGATTTTAAATTGACAGACTAGCACAAAGTACTGTTCTGTTCCAACTACAGCACTGTTTAAGACTTGCATTTTCTAGTGGTAGAGGAATGGGCAGAACAGCCTCATTTCTCTCCTCTACAAAGTTTGTACGAAACTCATGTTGAATTCAAAGATTATTCCAAATATCAACTCAGGAATTCCACTGTCAGAAACCAGGCTCCCAATTTTTCAGAACATGTCGGATATCACAGATTCAGACAAAGCTCAGGAGAAGGATGAGTTATCAGGTTTCTCATATCCAAGCCTGCAAACTGGTACTTTATATTTCAGGAATGCTCCCAGGTTTCTCCCCACTCCTGTTACAGAATGAAACCTGTTTCCCATAAGCAGAGATGTGCACTTCAATGATTTCCCACTACTTGTTGAAATTATTTTGTTGTGCAGCGCTTGCAGAACCTCTGAAGCACTCCCAATTTTGAAGTTATTTTTATGGCAAAACTCAGAACATAAAAATCTTTGGGGATTTTTAATCTTGCTATTTGACTGCTCCATGTTTGTGTCATGCACTTCCAGGAAGTTTTAACTGCTGTTTGCCATGGGGCAGCTGAGACACTATGAGACCAATCACAACATTGCTTAATGCCTGCCCTAATCCTGTAGACACTAAAAATTTAGACAAGAAAAGTTTGTGAGTTCACCTGACAACATAAACTTGGGAAAAGATCTGTGACAACAGTGCAATAAATGAACCACTCAATTTAATGACAGGACCTGGGCTCGTGAAGGTCCTGAAGAGACTTAAACACACAAACAGCCAGAAACACAAGCAAAAGTAAATGGAGATCCCCAGTGTAAGACACATGCTTAAAAAGATTTCTGTGATCTCCTCGAAGACACAAGGATATGTCCTGCAGACCCTGTCTCTTCTACTGCCTCGATCGATTCAAAGCCACTGCATAAACTGTTTATGCCAAGGTTGTCATATGAGTCCAGTTTTGGTTCCCACTATAGAAAAAAGATGTGGACAGGCTGGAGAGGTTCTGGGAAAGGGCCATTGAGATGATCAGAGGACTGGGCTAAGAGAAATGGGTTTGTTCAGCCTTGAGAGGAGCAGACTTAGGGAAGACCTTATTATCATGTACATAAAGGGTATCTCCAAGAGGATGGAGACTCCCTTCTTATGAGGAGTCACATGCAAAAGACAAGGGGTAACCGGTATAAGTTCCTACTGGGGAGATTCTGACTGGATTCCAGAAGAAAATTTTTCACATTGAGAACAGTTAAACATTGGAATAATCTTCCCAGGAACGTCCTGGATTCCTGTACATTGGACACTTAAGGTTCAGCTTGACAGCATTCTGGGCCATCTCATTTCAACTATGTAACACCTAAAAGATTGGACGAGATGATGCCCACAGTCCTTTCCAACCTGGCATTCTTTGAGTCCTCACCTGATCACGTCACCCAGGCGCACTCTTAGGTTGTTGCGCACAACCCTGTTCATGCGAATCTTCTCATCTGAGCAGGTATCATCTGACAGAACAATGCAGACTGCTTCCCTCCTCTTCTTTCCTTTTAGCAGGACTGTGTCTCCTCTGAACAGCTGCAACTCATCCATTTTTGCCTGTGAACAATAACAGCATTAAAACAAGCTTAGACAAAATAAGAATTCAAGCATGAGAGGGAGAGGTGCTTGACTTTGAATATGCTAAATCCACAAGGACAGAGCTCCCACCACACTGGTCAGGAGCTAATCCTGCAGCCAGGTTAAGGGCACAAGCTCAACCGAACCCTACAAACTGAGAATTAAAATACATTTCATGATGGCAGAATGTCAGAAAACAGAAAACCCACACTTGTAACTGCTGCAGCTTCTACACAAACACCTAGATTCAGGTTGCAAAGTTGCTTTTCAAGTTAACACACAGCAACAGCTTGCAAATTACTAGATTAAACACTTTTTAGAACGACACACCTGGGACAGTGATACAACACTGTTATCTTCATTGATGGCTTCATCAACAATTAACCGATTGGGCCGGTTCTTCTGCTTCAGAATAGCAGTGGATAAGTCATCAGCTTTGGAACTGGAAAGGAAAACAGAAATTATGAGTCTGAGTGATACTGCTCCCCCCTTTCCAGCCACCCTCCTGTTTTCATTGCCATTTTCTACAGGTTTCTTTGTTGTCTTGTCTTTTACAAACTATGCTTGTTTGCAAGACAAAGGAGAACATTTTTCCCAGGCACCAGTTGCAGGAGTTCAAAGCACAACGTTTTCCATCAGTAAACACAACTACTTTACCAGCCTCCAATGGAAATGGCCACCAAGCTGTCTGTGAAAAGAAGTGCTCAGCGAGATGTTGCTGACTGTAAGATGTTTTGCCTCAAAGAATTAGTCAGACTCATCTGAAATCATATGTAACCATCGCCACCGAAGCAAAAGTTCAAGTCTATTTGGTGTCAAATCCCAGATAAACAGGGGAATTAAAGGACAATGCTGTGGCTCCCCTGACCAGAAGAGCTGTAAAAGTTTAGTCGAGCCCTATTAGTTAAACTTAGCAAGCAAGTAGAAATATTCAAGCACTCATGAAAAATGCTGTTTTCTCTTTTTAGGATATAAGCACCTTTCCATAATACTTTACAGGAGTCACTGCAGCAATAGCACACCACACCACAAGAAATACAACAGGTAATTTGTTTGCCTTGACAAAACGGAGCACATCAAACAGCAAGGAAATGGAAGAAGGGTAGATTAAGTGTTTTCCTTCAAAATATAACACAGCAAATAATTCACTCTATGAAAGAAAAGTGAATTTGAACCAAATGATTCCCAAAGAGCTCTTGAAAGCTGTACATCAACCAACCACAATGGCTGCAAACTGTTGCAACTTCCCTCTGTGGGTGCCTGACTACTTCCTCCAAGCATTCCAGATGTGCCAGTGTCTAAGGTCAGATAGCAAACTTTCCTCAGTTTGGTTTGACTCTGACAATGGAAATGAAGTCTTCCTTTGCCCTAAGCCAGCAGCAAGCACTAGCAAAGAGCAGGAAACTTTGTTGACAATGGTGTTGGCCATACAGTTTGGCTCCATTTTGCTCTTTTAGGGACAAAATAACCAGATGAAATCAAACCCTGCATGTAAGAGGCCAAGCAAGCAGCTGCACAGTGCGAACACAAACCATGGCAGCAGCATGTCACTTGGCACACTCACTGCATTTTTAGAAGTCCATCAGACAGGGGTGACGTACCTACAGTGTGATGTTACACCAGGTCCCCCCCACCCCCCAGGACAGAGATTTATCCAAGACCTTGGCTCCTTTCTCCAACATGGAAAAGAGGGAACAACAACAAACAAGCTGATGAGGGCAGACAGCTTGTTTCCAAGAGGTTTTCAAGCTTTGCAAAGACCTGGTAGCATAGGAAGTGCTGCAAATAACAGACAATATTAGATTAAGTGAACAAAAGGAAAAGCTGTAAAACATCTTTCCTGGACTGCTAGCACTGGGAAAGTTGCCTTTTTCCTCTCTTCTTTAAAGAGTGCAAGGGGCAAGACATCGATTTCCATCTTTTTCCATGTGAGATGTTAGAGATCCATTCTCTGAACCCAAAAAAACACAATAAAGGTTCTTAGACACATCTTGGAAGGAGTTAATGAATTCCATCTTCAACCTGAACTATGGTCTTAGTAGAGCCCTGAAAAGTATGGGATTTCCAGGAAACCTGAGAACACGGTATGAAAACTAAACCGGTACATTGTTAGGCCAGACAGGACCTTGTGGTTAAAATGGTCCATAGATGCAACAACCTACTCATAAGAACCTTGTCTTAGCATTAGCTCCTGACCACTGGAAATTAATTTAGCAAGTAGATTTTAAACTTCAGCTAAGGGACACCAGAAAGAAACAATACTCCTGTTCAGCCTCTTCGAACTGTGAATGTAACTCCTACCCTTCTGCACATAGACATGGCTCCAAAGGCCTTTGAATAAGAGACCGCTGCCAGACTTTGGCTACATAAATCTATCACTGAAACCAAGTGGTTGTCCCTTGGGATGTGGGATGTCTGAAAAACAGCCTGGAACACAAGATATAAAACCAAGTGGAAGAGAAACAGGTCAGTAAGTGGAAGGTTTTGGACCAAAACTGTCAATAAGCCAAAAGCAGTATAAATCTGGAAGGAAAGTTTGGATACCTCTGGACACACAGAAGTGCCAACAAGCACAGAAGAGGTCCGTGTGGTTCCACTGAGCGCAAGACAAAAGTTTTAGCACTGAGGAACTGAATCTGCAGTCTTCTAAGTCAAAAGCAAGGGCTGAATCAATGCTGTCAGCGTATTACTCCACTTAAAGCAATCAAAAAGCTTGGAGGCATTAAAAACAGAATAAAGGTCTGCAAGAAACAGCATGCAGGCATCCAAACGCACAGGGTCAGCTTCAGCAGGGTCAGCTTCAGTTACCTGCCCCCACAGTTCCATAGACAAAACAAACTAGGTATTACAGAATTATACGCCAGTTACACACAAGAGTGATGCTATTTCTCCTACAGACTTCAGGGACAAGTGCTCCTCATCCTCCAGCAGCAATTCAGAAGAGTGTTATTACCACTATTCCTCTCACTGCATCTCTCCTGGGGGCTCCTCGCATTGTAACTGAGGTGACGGAGGAAAATACACCTGTGCAGCTCAGCCACGCTCAGACAATCCCCAGCATTTTTGCATCAGGGAAGGAGAGCCCAAACTGAAAATACTAATCAGTAAAGCCCCAGGCATGGGCTGGGCTCTCTCCTGCCAACTTTCCTATGCATGCTGGTGAGCTCCAGCGAAGGGCAGGACAGACAGCTAACCTATGTAATTGCTAAAGCTCCTCAACAAGTTTGCCACCAGAGAAGGCCTAGTGCAAGCCGTCTGGATCATCTCCCCTGCCCATCCCTTCAGTCAGCTCCCTCACACATTTCCCCTCTGGCTCATTTTTTTTCACTAACACAAGAAAAGAGATAAACTGAACACAAAATGTAGTTTTAGAGCTGTTTTGGCATTAGAAAGAAATTCAAAGCCCATATTAAGCCTGCCCTAGACAGAGGCCAGAAGCGAAGACATTTATCCCCACCACAGCTAACAGCCAAAATTGCACATAAAGCACAAGACACCAATACAACTGAAGAAAATACATACCAGCCCTAAAGACCAACATAACAAGCTCCCAGTCCCCATCCCAATCCCCCTTTTCTCACTCCGTAAAGCACTCCACTTGACACAGGGAAGGGGGGGAACGGGACTTTTTACAGTTCAGATCACTTCATTGTTTTTCTCTGTGTCAGAGCTCGCTTCGTTTAGCACCTGATAACACTCAGAGCCTAGGCATTATGGTGGAGGGTGTGAAGAGAGTAGAAAGCAATTACCAATTAGTGATTCTTCTGAAACCAACTACAAAATTCCACTGAAACTAAGGAAATAGGTTGTTCCTGCAAGTCCCTGCTAAAAATACAGTGAAAAAGCACTGACTCAAACTGCTCCCAGCTGCAGGAATGAAAGTGAAAACAGTCATGCCTTCTGTACACTGGCGTGCCTCTTCCTCAATATCTTACCACCCTGAACATCCTGTTAGAGACTGAAATGGTAGGTATTTAAAAAAACACTCACTGGAACAGCACACGACAACCCAATGGTGAGCTCATACCCATGCTCCAGATGCCAAGCTCCCGAACAGTGTTTCGGACAGGTAGGCACACACAAACGAGAATCCCTTCAGAAACCTCACTCTTTGAGCTCTCACACCACTACTCACTACACTAAGGCTCCATTCAGCAAGATGGCTGCCAACAACCCAAAAACAGCAACTAAAAAGTGACTGGTTTTCAGTTGCATAGTAAGTTTTGTTGATTCCAAAGTGGTTAAATTAACTCTGTTGAAATAGATTTTTTTTAAAGACACTGTTCACCTTGCTAAGCTGAAAAATATACCTCTGTGACTGTCACTTCCCCCACATGCTCCACCATGGGACTCTTGGCATGCCTCGCTGGAAATGACTCAGGAGGGACAAGCAGGTCTCTTATTTCAGGAGTTGCAAAAGAAATGGAGAACATAACCAATGGCCACTAAGGTGACTGAAACTGCCTCTGGCAAGACCACAAAGTCACTTCAAGTATTCCTGGATTTGGGAAATTTATCTTTAGGTTCTATTCGCACTCCTCTCGGGGGCCAACAAAGCTGCTTGTGAACGTGGGCTGGGAGCTGAGGCACCACTATTACCCAACTCGGTTTTGAGGAGGATGGAAGATGATCCTCAGCCTGGAATTGAAAAGAGCGAGGCAAGACACTGGAGACAAAAATACACCCGATTGCCTCAGCAGCCGCAGAGGCCAACCCTCACAACATGTCTGCCCCCTCCGGTGCCAAGTCACTTTGCGAGCCTCCAAAGGAGGCTGGGACGTGCCTCTCCCTCCTCCATTGCTCTGCTCTGGGGCCAGGGAGACAAAGCCCTCGCTGGCCGAGGCCTAGAGCGGGTGAGACTGCCCACACCACGCTGGGGCACAGCAGACAGGGGGGTGCAGGCTGCAGGCAGAGGCACAGCAGGAGGCACAGCCGGGTCAGAGCCCAGTGAGAGAAGGATGGGAGGCATGGTGGGAGACACGGCTCAGTCGAGCCAGAGCCCAGTGGGAAACACGGCAGGAGACACGACCAGGCCAGAGCTCAGCAGGAGGCCCAGCCTGGCCAGGGCCAAGCACGAGGCCCGGTCAGAGCCTGGCAGAAGGCATGGTGGGAGACGTGTCAGGAGGTATGGCCCTGCATGTCCAAAAGCCAGTGGCAGGCTCGACCCGGCCAGAGCTCAGTGAGAGACACGGTGGGAAGCAGGCCCAGGCCAAGGCCTGGAGGGAGACACGGCAGGAGGCGCGGCCGCGGCCCAGCCCAGTCCAGTCAGGGCCAAGCAACAGGCCCGGCCAGTCCAGGGCCCAGGAAACGGCACTGTGGGAGGCCCAGACAGGGCTGAGCAAGAGACCTAGCCAGAGACGGATGAGAGACACAGCGTGAGGCCCAGCCCAGCCAGGCGCGGCCTCACCCCCCATGACTCGACACTTCCCAGGGGCCCGGGGGCGCCGGACCCGGGAAGCCCCGGCGGCCCGGGGGGCGCCGGGGAGTGCCGGACCCTGGGAGCTCTGGAGGCCCGGAGGGCGCCGGGGGCTCGGGAGGCCCGGGGGACGCTGGGCCCGTGGGGCTCTGAGGGCGCTGGGCCCTGGGAGCTTGGGTGGCCCTGGGAGCACTTGAGGCCCGGTGGTCGCTGGGGGCCCGGGGGTCCCCGGGGGCGCTCGCAGCGGCCCCCCCGCCCCGCCTCCCCCGCGTGACACAGCGCGCCGAGGCCGCGCTGAGGCGAGGCCGGGCCCAGCGTCCAGGCCCAGCGGCGCCGCTCCGGCCGCGGTCCTCGCTGCCCTCACTCACTCGGATCCCGAGGCCATGGCGCTGCGGGGGAAGGGGGAAGGGGCGGCTCCTCAGGACGGGTCGGTAGCGGCGGCGACGGGGCGCGAGGCGCTCTGTCCGGCCGGGGCTCTGCGCGGTGACTGCGCCTTCAGCGCCGACTCATCGCGAGCAGGGGGAGCCTCGCCCCGCGCCGCGTGCAGCCTGCCTGGCAACAGCGCGCCGCGGCCAATCGGAAATTTCGATCGGCCCGCGACTCGGCCAATGGGAGGGCGAGGCGCTTCCCACCCGTCGGCCAATCGGCGCGCGCCACTGAACCATGGCGTGCCCTGGGCTGGAAGGGAGCCTCCGGCATCATGGAGTCCAGCTCCTGTCTCTGCACAGGACAGCCCCAGCATTCACACCGTGTGGCTGAGGGCATTGTCCCAGAGCTTATGGAATATTGGCAGGCTTGGCGCCATGGCTGCTTCCTTGGGGAGCTACTCCAGTGCTCCACACTCTCTGGGTAAAGAGGAATCACAGAATCATGGAACGATTTAGATTGAGACACCTGAAAGATCATCCAGTTAGAGACCTAATAACCCCCTAATATCCAACGTAAACGTCCCATGCACATCTTCCTGCGAGTCCTTTGGGTCTTATCATTGGTCACGAGAGAGAAGAGATCATGGCTGTTTCCCTGGGCAGCTTGTTCCAGTGCTCCACCATCCTCTGAGTGAAGAAACATTTTATAAAATCATTGAATCAAAGAATCACCTGCTTGTAAAAGACCTTTGTGATCATCAAGTCCAAATGTACCTGTCCACTACTAAACCATATTCCTGAGAAAATCATCTACCAATCTTCTAAACACCTCACTACAACCTCCTGTCAGGCAGTTGTAAACAGTGATAAGGTCACCCCTCAGCCTCCTCTTCTCTACACTAAACAACCCCAGTTCCCTCAGTCACTTCTCATAGAACTTGTTCTCCAGCCCCTTCACCAGCTTTGTTGCCCTTCTCTGGACACGTTCCAGTTCAGGTTAGCAGGGACACCTCTCACCAATCCAGGCTGCTCAAGACCCATCCAGCCTGACCTTGAACACTTCCCGGCAAGAGGCATCCACGACTTTCCTGGGCAATCTGTGCCAGTGCCTCACCTCCCTCATCGTGAAGAATTTCTTCCTAATGTCTAATCTAAACATTCCCCCTTCCAGTTTAAAGCAATTTGTGATACCAAAAATGCTGTCAAATAAACTCTCTGAGACTCTTTTGGAGTTTCAAAAAAGCAGCATCCTTTATTTCAGTGCACATGAGGGAATGATTTTCATCAATCATGTGTAACGAGATAAGAGCTGGGGACAGAATGTATTTCCCACTTAGACACCTCGGTATAAATTTTCCCAGAAATCTTACGCATATTTCATTACTTTCCAAGGACTCATTTTAATTTTCTTATGAATTTCACAACAGCCAAATCTCCATTCATTGGAGCTTTGGAGCCAGCTCTTTCTGACCTTACATTTTTGAGAAAGGCTGCAAACAGAGGTGATTGTAAGAGAAGATGCAACTGTTCAGCACAGACCATACTGAACATAAGACAAGACATTATCATTTTTCTTTAAACAGTGCCTGGAAAAACACTTTTTTAAAAAACATGCTATCAGAGGGAAATTCTAACTTTCAAAAAAATAGTTACTTAATGAAACTTAACTGAAGTTACTTAGAAAACTAATTCTACAGAAAACTAATTCTACTTTAGCTTAAAGCAAAATATTCCACTTTTTGTAACTCCTTGTATCACCTCACCAGCCACATGGTGAAGAATTTCTTCCTAATGTGTAATCTAAATCTTTCCCCTTCCACTTCAAAGCCGTTCTCCTTCCTCCTATCAATACTTTCCATTGTAAAAAGTCTCTTCCCGGCTTTCCTGAAGCCTCTTCAGGTACTGGAAGGCCGCTATGAGGTCTCCATAGAGAGGAAACCCTTAAGAGGAGCAGCTAAAGTCACTTTGTCTGTCCAGCCTGGAGAAGAGGAGACTGAGGGGGAGACCTCCTTGCGGTCTACAGCTTTTCTTCTCCAGGCTGAACAATCCCAACTCTCTCAGCCTTGTCCTCACAGGAGAGGTGCTCCAGCCCTCTAATCATCTACGTGGCCCTCCTGTGGACCGGTTCCAACAGTTTCATTTCCTTATATTGGGGATTCCAGGACCGGACACAGCACTCCAAGTGGGGTTTCAAGAGAGCAGAGCAGAAGGGACCCCGCCTGGCAACGCGGGCTAGGGCCGCCAATGGCAAAAATCCACCGTTGGGGAAAAAAAACCCGATGTGAGTCTCGGCTTGCGATTGGCTGGCGCACGAGGGCGGTGGCGCTGCAGCCAATCAGGAGGGGCGTGACCCGCGCTGGGGGCGAGGCCGGATGGGCCAGCGGGGAGATGTCTGTTCCCGCCTCCCAGCGCTATCCGCATCACTTCTGGTCTCAGCTCCTCGTTGCTCCTGGAGTTTCTCCTGCTCTTGGTTGATGGTTCGGGCAGCGACCGCTTGTTCCCAGTGGGTTTGGGCACTCGGATTCCCACCTTGTCCCGCGCCTTCCCTGCACACGCCACGAGAATGGATCATGGAATCACAGAACGGTTTGGGTTGGTTCCAGCCTGAACAACCCCAACTCTCTCAGCCTGTCCTCATAGCAGAGGTGCTCCAGCCCTCTGATCATCTTCATGGCCTCCTCTGGACCCGCACCAACAGTTCCATATCCTTCTTATATGGGGTTTCAGAACTGGACAAAGCACTCCACATGTAGTCTCATGAGAGTGGAGCAGACGAGGAGAATTCCCTCCCTTGCCCTGCTGGTCACACTTCTTTTGATGCAGCCCAGGACAAGGGTTGGCCTTCTGGGCTGCGAGTGCACACTGCTGGCTCGTGTAGACCTTCTCATTAATCAGAACACCAAAGTCGTCCTCCTTGGCTGCTCTGGGATGGGATGTGCCCAGGTGTTTTCTCTTAAGGGATCCCAGAATCTCTCATTGAAGCCACAGCAACACCTGTCTGATGCTTCGCCAACCCCTGTTCCCCCCATTCCTTCTCTTCCCCCCTTGCTCTGTGCCTCACCGCTTCCAGCCACTTCACCTTGCTTTCAGGAGGCTCAGCTTATAATCACAGAATCATTGTGGTTGGAAAAGACCTTGGAGATCATCCAGTCCATTAAGTCAACCCAACATAATCATGCCTACTAAAACATGTCCTAAAGTGCCACATCTACGCCCTCTTTGAACCCCTCCAGGGATGGAAACTCAAGTGCCTCCCTGGGCAGTCCAGAGCCTGACAACCCCTTCAGTGAGTACATTTTTCCTAATCTCCAATCTAACCCCGCCCCTGGTGCAATTTGAAGTCATTTCCTCTCATCCTATCACCTGTCACTTGGCAGAAGAGACCAACACTTCACTACAACCTCCTTTCAGGCAGTTGTAGACAGTGATAAGGTCTCCCCTCAGCCTCCTTTTCTCCAGACTGAACAGCCCCAGTTTCCTCAGCCACTCCTGATAACACATATGCTCCTGACATTTCACCAGCTTCATTGCCCTTTGCTGCACATACTCCAGCACCTCAATGTCTTTCTTGTAGTGAGAGACCCAAAACTGAACACAGCATTTGAGGTGCAGCCTCACCAATGCCAAGCACGGGGGATGCTGTCTCTGATACAAGCCAGGATGCTGTTGGCGTCCTAGGCCACCTGGGCCACTGCTGGCTCAAGTTCAGCTGTTGTTGACCAGCAACCCAGGTCCCAACAGCTTTCCAGTCCCTCTTCCCCAAGCCTTTAGTGTTGTGCGGAGTTGTTGTGACCAAAGTGCAAATCTGGCACTTGGCTTTTTTTCAGTCTCTTATGTGATCCTGTGACCTTCCTCATCCCAAACAAGCTGCACCATGGTGGGCAGGAGTATGCATGTCTTCACCCCTGCTTGCTTTCACAGAGAGGCCCAGAGCCATGCAGTGACACGTGGGGACAGGTCTGGGCCCTGCCACCATCCCTGACTAGAATGGTCTGGAATTCAGACCTCAAAAGCTACGCCCTTCAGACTAAACCACTTCTCCAAGACTCTGAATTATGGTGAGGGATCAAAAAGCCAGGATACAAAATGGAGGTAGGACAGACCATCTAAAAACCCTTGGCTTTACAAGAGCATCTGGCTCTGCTGCCAGCTCCACGGAGTCGGGAGCTCAGTTGGCCCCGCAACATACAGCAGCACAGATGATGAGGACATCTCTGTCCTCCATCTCCCACACACCCACAGCACAGCTTGCGGGATCACAGCCACTCCAGGCCACACCACGGCCATGACTGCACCAGTTTGCTCTGGAAAACCAGTGCAGAAAAATTTACACTGAGTAGAGCTGAGGCTTTTATTAGAAAAAGAAATCTATGCTGTATTCCCTTTGGGAATCCATCTTTGTGCAAGAGTAGCTTTGAGTCTTGGAGGAGTCCTTAAAGGCCTTGGTCCAGCCTGGTGCGGGAGGCTGTGGCTGGTGGGGGACTGTGGGACTGAACCTGGCTAGCTCGAGGAGTCCTCGCTCGTGACCCCGAGGTAATCCTGTATGCTCCTGCCAAGAGACTCGCCATGTGGAAACGTCGCCTGCTTCAGACAGGAAACCAGGTACAAAGGGAAAGGCCTGAAAGAGAAGAGAGCCCTGCAAAACCAGCATGGACTGTGGCATTCCCTTGCCATGGTCAGACTGGGAAGCTCATCCCCCATTCGCTGTGCAGATCCCTTGGATCTGCCCCAAGCCTCTGCCCTCCCATTTGGCTCTGTGTCAGCTCTTTGTGCCCTGGGAAGATCTGCAGAGCTACAGCCCGTGGTGTCAGACATGCTGGGAAGATCCTTTAGACACAGCTGAGCTGCAGATGCAGGCAGGAGCTGAACTAAACTGTCCACGCAGCTTGAAACACAGGCTGCACTGATGGGGCTCTCCAGTGGCCAGCTGAGATCCTACCCATTCCTACACGCACCTTCCCTGCTTATCATCCTCCCCAGCGGAGCTCTGGGAGAACTTCTGCCAGTGAGTAGCTGCCTCCTGCTTTCGGTTCAGCTTCCACATGGCCTGCACCAGGTAGGAGGCAGCAGCCGGGTCACCTGCAAGACAGGAAACAGGAATTTAGCCCTTAGCAGGGGAGAAGCCGCTTCCAGCAGGCTGTAGGGTGTTGCAAAAGAAGCTTAGAAGCTGGATGAGGGAGCTGAGTGTGAGGAGAGGTGGTGTAATGGGGAGAAGATGGTCCCAGCTCCAATTAATTCTCCAGGTAGCAGCCAAGGTGGATGGCATCAGCTCTGTGGCACAGCCAGCCACGCCTCTGTTTGGACATGTGTTGGGATGTTCCTTGCAAGCAGGTCTGCACCTCCCCAAAGGGAGGGTGCCTAGGACAGGACTGGGACCAGCAGGTTTGGCAGATCCCTGTGAAGTTCACATCCCTGTGGCATGTCAGGACAGCTGGAGCACTGAGCATGGTCACCCCTAGGAGCAGCACTAGCCATGCCTCTGGAACATGTATGGCCCCCTGCCCTGCTCCCTTCTTCCCTGATAGGCCTCTGGACTGTCAGCCATGGACATGCTGGTTCCTGGGATGAAGTGAGAGTCCAGCCACTTTGTTCTAGGAAAGCAGACCCTTTCTAAGAAAGCTGGCTGTCCCAAGCTGGGGTTGGGCAGAAATAAGACAGCCCAGGCTGTCTCAGAACACAGGTTGTGGGCAGGGTTCTGACACATCACTCCAACAACTGTGTTGGTCTTCTCCAGGCCAGTGAGGTGACCAGACCCCAGAAAAGCATCCAAGGTATGTAACATTGCTTGTAGCCTTGCTGTACTCCTTGCATTTGAATATCTGGAGCACAAGTGTTATAAGGAGCAGCTGAGGGAACTCAGGTTGTTTAGTCTGAAGGAGACTGAGGGGAGACCTCATCACTGTCTACAACTGCCTGAAAGGAGGTTGTAGTGAGGTGGATGGTGGTCTCTTCTCCCAAGCAACAAGTGATAGGATGAGAGGAAATGGCCTTAAGCTGCACCAGGGGAGGTTTATATTGGGTATCAGAAAACATTTCCTGAAAGAGCGGTGAAGCATTGGCAGAGGCTGCCCAGGGGAGTAGTGGAGTCCCCTTCCCTGCAAACGTGGCACACTGGGACATGGTTTAGCAGGTATGGTGGTGGTGGGCTGACATTTGGACTGGATAATCTTAGAGGTCTTTTCCAACCCTAATGATTGTACCATACTATAATAAGTGCGGTCTAAAGCATATTATGACTCTGTTGAAGACACAAAGGAGCCCAAGACAAATTTGTGGAAATGCCCTCTGATCCTCACCAAAATGAGTCTCTTACCTGGCGAGATCTGCAGACCGTGCTGGAAATCCAACAAGGCTTCCTTGTGCTTCCCCATTTCCAGGAACTCTGCACCTCTTCCGATGAGGGAGAGCAACCTGATCTTCTGGAGCACCTTCACTTCTGGCAGGAGACTCTCTGGCATGGAAAGATAGAGACCTGGAGGAGGCATCCTCCAAACCTTCTTTCCCTCATACCAGGTTAGCAGCCAGAACAGGCCAAACATTTCCTTGTGCTGCTCATCTTGCAGCTTCCTGAAGCCCTGGTGGCAGAGCTTAGCTGGGCTGGGGGAAGCCAGGAGGTGTCAAAGGATGAGACTGAAGAACACCAAGAGCTTTGTACGTCACATGGCTACGGTGAACAGCGACCCCGGCAGCAGGCTGGCCTTAGGCTGTCTGTCTGCACAACTCATAGAGTTCTCTCCTGAAATCCAGATTTGTGAAGCTGCCCAGTTTACAGCCCCTTTAACTGCTACCTGGACAATGGGAAGGAGGCAGAGCCAAAGCCAAACCATGCTCCAAACAAGCCAGCCAGGCCCTTCAGAGGTTCCAGCATACACAGAGCTCAGCAGCTGGGAAAAGCGCCTCCTACCAGAGGTGGCCCCTTGGTCCTGTACCCATTGCAGCCAAGCCCGCAGACCCCGACCCAGCCAGGCCCCGTGGTGCAGAGTCCCACCTGCTGGTTCAACGCCAGACCCATGAAACTGAACTCGCAAGAGATCGCTGAGGCACCTGCGGGTGGGAGGACAGAGGAGCTTCAGTAGCACATCCAGGCTGAGAGATCGCCTGCCAAGTTGCCAGACCGGCCCTCACGCCACACTGCGCCCTGCTCTGACCCCTGGCAGCCACTGCTGCTGGATCATGGAATGGCTTGGATTGGAAGCGACCTTAAAGCCCATCCAGTTCCAACCCCTCTGCCATAGACAAGGACACCTCCCACGAGACAAGCTGCTCACAGTCCCATCCAACCTGGCCTTGAAGACTTCCAGGGAGGGGCACCCGCAACTTCTGTGGGCAACTTGTGCCAGTGCCTCACCACCCTCATCGTGAAAAATTTCTTCTTAATGTCTAATCCAAATCTTCCCTCTTCCAATTTAAAGCTGTTCTCCCTTGTCCTGACACTACTTGCCCTTGTAAAAAGTCCCTTTCCAGCTTTCCTGTAGCCCCTTCAGGTACTGGAAGGCCACTACGAGGTCCCCTGGAGTCCTCTCTTCTCCAGCCTGAACAACCCCAATCCTCTCAGCCTGTTCTCATAGCAGAGGTGCTCCAGCCCTCAGATCATCTTCATAGCCTCCTCTGAACCTGCTCCAATGGTTCCATATCCTTATGTTGCGGATTCAACAGTTCCATATCCTTCTTATGTTGGATGGGGAGGTCCCTTTTCCCAGCAAGGTTCCCTCACCTGCTGAATTGCGTTACAGCCTCCTTGCTCTTGCCCAGCATGGCCCATGCCCAGCCCTGGTGCAGGTATCCAGCTGCTCTCCAGGTAAGGCAGTGCAGATCCTCTTTCTTCTGGGATGGGAGTCCACCTGCTGGCCCTGCCCCTGGCAATGGGCACTCTGGCTGCTCCAGCCTCTCCTCTACTTGCAGCGTCCGTGGGATGAGGTCAGTCGTCCGGCTGATGACTTCATCACAAATGGTTATGGCATCCTGGTGCCTCCCAACCTGCTCCAAGGCAGATGCTGCTTCCAGGAACACCTCGGGGATCCTGGGCAGAGCTGAGCTAACATCCAGGGGCACCTGGGGAGTGAAAGCACTGGGAGTCCTCAGATGCCGAACCGCAGAGCACCCAGCCAAGCAGAACAACCCCCACCCTCTGGGAACCCAGAGCTGCAGCCCAGCAGAGCTCAGCCCCACTCCCACAGACACGGGAGCCTCTCGGAGAGGGCGGAAGCTGTGAAGCACTAACAGCTCAGCAGAGTCAAGGTGGTAAATCCTTAATCCCTGTTCTTGAAGTGAAGGACATCCAAAACCAAACCAACAGCTGCTCCCCACAGGGAAGGGGAAGCTGTTTCTCCAAGCACCAGTGTCAAGCTGTCTCCAGTGTGAAACCAAAGGCAGACATGCCATGGGTCAGGGGTGCCAGCATCCACCTCCTTTCCTTCACATCGCAAACGAGGCACCGAATGCTGGATCCAGGGATGATCCCTGTGCCAAGGCCTTGGGATGGGGATCCAAACCTCATTTACCAAGTCACCAAGAGAGCTCTTCATCAGGACACCTACCTGCTGCTGCAGCCCCTCCTGAAGCAGAGCCAGAAAATCCAGGTAATGATCTACTGCATCGGCAACCCTGCAACAGGGGAACAGGACATGTGGTGGAAGGAGCAGAGTGACCCTAAAGAGTGCCAGCAGCCAGATGGAACCTGGATCACCAGCCCACCGGCTCTCCCTGCACCACACTCACTCTGGTCATAATACCCACGCTCTAAGAATACCTACAACAGCAGAACTGAACGGGACCCACTCCCAGAAGCACAGAAAAAGTCACAGAGCCCAGACAAGCAGCATGTTGAAGCAGACCAGAGATGCTGTTACCTCCCGTCCTGGAGACACCGCTGTGCCAGCAGGTACTTCACTTCAGAGGGGTGGCGATGACGAAGGAGAGAAGATAGTATGGGTGTGTGCACAAGGAGCTCTGTTCGGATTAGGAAATACGGACTAGAGGAAGCAGCTGCTGGAGGTTTTTTTTCCAGAGCCTTTAAAATAGGAACAGAAAATATGGTCAACACAACGCTGGTCAAGTCGTGAGCAGCTACAATCACTAGCCACTTCTGGCATCTGGAGATGCACTCAGACAAGCAGAAGCACTGTGCTTCATAAGAACAGCTACACTATTTTCTCTGGCTACAGCACAGCCACTTCCAGGAAAAGCAAGCAGGATCACAGAGGACAGGCAGAGTTCTGGGCTCCACGCTGCATCAGGAGATTTGAAAGATCACCCAGCTCATCTCAGGTTTTTAGTTCAAGGTGCTCTGAGCTGCCTGGAACACCAGATCCCATTGCAGCTGCAGACCTAGTTAGATCAGACCTTGGGCCACTCCTAAGGAGAGAGATCCCTCTCTACTACTGTATTTGTATCTTATGGACTTAAGACAGCTGAGGATCTACCTTGCTGCCTACTGCTGTGACCTGGTCCTCCCAGACAGACCAAGGTTACCATGGCTAACACACAGCCCCTCACAGCCACCATCTGCCCTTTCAAGGCTTCTTTACTATTAGATACTTTATTAAGACCAATAATTTCTGAATTGAGAGCGTAAAATCTCTTCTCTCAGGCCACCAAGAACACGAACTGGGACCCAAAGTTCTTGCCACATCCAACACCAGGTGCTGGGCAGGAATTTCGGGCCTCACTGCGTCCCTTCCTGACGACTGCTGAGAGCACCACCAGGGCTGGATCACTGTAGTCTACTCTGGGGACCCCCCTGGGGGCAAAAAACCTCCCAGAAAGCAGGACCCTGCTTGAAGCACTCTGCAGGTCCTTCTGGGCAAAAATCAATGCAGAACTACAGGAAGCAGACAAACCTCGTAGAGCAGAGCCAGGGCCTGCAGCTCTGCATCTGTCTCCCCCAGCTCACGGTACAGGACTGCCACATGGGACAGGGCAGGAAGGCACTGGAAGTCTATCTGGAGGGCACGTCTCAGGTGCTGAAGGGCTGTCTGAGGCTTGCCCTGGTTAGATAGGAAGAGGTACGTGATGCAAAAACATCTTTGCTGACATCTTCACTGTTCAGTGGGACCCAGATCACTGCTCTGCTTCCCCAGCAATCCACACCGTCAGCAGGCTGGTTTCTGAGCTTCTCTCTTCAGCAACCCTTTGTGCTCAGCCAAAACCCCTGCACCTCTCCAAGGAGTCTGGGGCTCACCGGGGCAACCTGTGTCTAGGACACACAGAGGCAAGCTGGGGTCAAACCTTCCCAGGAGCACCTTTAGCCCTACTGCTGGCTCCACGCCCCACAGCTTTGGGGTCAAACCTTCCCCCGAGCACCCTGAGCCCCACAGCTTTGGGGTCAAACCTCCCCCTGAGTCCCCAGAGCCCCACAGCTTTGGCGTCAATCCTTTCCAGGAGCACCCTGAGCTTCACGGCACTGGGGTCAAATAGCTGTTACCATTTGCTGAGCGCAGCAGCCAAGGCAGGTGTAGATCTGGGCCAGGTCCCTCTTGGAGCAGAATCCTCCCACAGCCTCCTCAAGGAGGGAAAGGGCGGTGGAGAAGTTCTCAGCCTCCAGTTCCTGCAACCCTAGGACAGATCCAGCATCTCAGCTCTGCAGCTCCCCTTCCCACCCTGTCCCCAAAAATCATGTGTCCTTTTCTTCCCAGTGTGGTAGGTGCCTGCTTCATCCCCTCTGCACCCAGCAATGCCCAGCAGGACACTGCAAAGCTGTGTTTGATGGTGTTGCAAGAGAACAACCCACTTCATGGACACAACTAGTAGAAACCATAGAATCATAGAACTGCCTGGTTGGAAAAGATCTTTGAGATCATTAAGTCCACCCATACCTGTCCACTACTAAACTAGACCCCTGAGAATCTCGTCTTCCCCTTCTTGTGAGAGACTCCAGGGATGGGGACCCAACCACCTCCCTGGGCAGCTGTTCCAGTGCATGATAACCCTTTCAGCAAAGAGATTTTTCCTTATGTCTAATCTGAACCTCCCCTGGCGCCAATTTGTGGCCATTCCCTCTTGTCCTATCACCTGTCACTTGGGAGGAGAGACCAACACCCAGCGCACCACAACCTCCTTTCAGGCAGTTGTGGACAGTGACGAGGTCTCTCTTCAGCCTCCTATTCTCTAGGCTAAAGCTTCCAAGCAGCAGCTTCCAAGTCCATCTGCCAAGATGCCCGCTTTGGCTCAGAACAAGGGTAGATGTGGATGCTGGGCAGGTCCACTGGCACAACCACGCGCAGCAGTGGCGGGGTGTACAGGGAAGCTCACACAGAATCTCAGGAAGCCTTCTTCAGCACATCTGGGCAATTTTCCAGCAGGATGCTTTGGGATATTAATCCATGAATATTTATCATGAATGGTATTTGCTTTTCTTTCAATTCCCATTTCAAGTTTCCCTCTGGGGCCACTCTAACATGCCTACATCCCATTCTTTAGCCTAAAGCCACAGACAGGCCAAGGACCCTGTGACAGTGCAGAGGAAGGCTCAGCTGGGGAAAAGCAAAGAAGCTCTTTGAATACCGAACAGCAAAGTTGAGACCCAGAGGCTCAGCCCAGGCCTCCTCCAAAGGAACAGCCCAGAGAACTCCAAGATACGGTTTGCTTGGGAAAAGAAACCAGGATAAGAGCAGGCAAAGGGGGTCCTGGGACAGGAAAGCAGTGGGAGACTGCACTGGCATGAGTGCTCGCTCTATACAAACCTTGCAGGAAGGCTGCTGCAGTGCAGAGGATCTCCTTCAAGTTCTCAGTGCTCTGTATCAGGGGCAGGGAGGCCTCCTCAGCAGGTACTTGCCATGCCTTGAGCAGGGAGAGGAGCTCGTTCTCCCCCTTGCTGCAGTAAGCTCTCCCCAGGTCCTGCGAATACACAGAGATGAGAGAGCAGGGAATGCTGAAGGGAGGCAGGAAACACCAATGCCAGGACACAGAGAAACAAGAGGTCCCACCAAACCCTTTGACTGTGCTTTCTGCATTGAGGAGCAATGTTCTCCCACCCCCTCAAGTCTACTGCAACCCCTTCATTGGAGTAATTCCTGCCCAGAGCAGCACCTCCTTGCCTCAGAGCGAGGTGTGCATCACGGGGCTCCTGGCAAGGCAGATCCATGTGCTGTTGGAGGGCACTCATGAAATATGGGAACACTCCGCAGCCTTCACACCACCCTCACAATCAGCAGTGAAGGCTTCTCTGCATCCCCCTGCAGAGGCTTCCAGCTCACCCGCAGCCTCCTTCCAGCCCACCTGCAGCCTCCTTCCAGCCTGCTCAAGTCTCCTCTCCAGCACCTTGAGGTTCAGCACCCTGACAAGCAGGAAATACTCTGGGACTCAATGCACTCAGGTGACACTGGGATGCCAGGGAGATGGTTTCTCATGCTCCCTGTGCAGCACAGATGGGTTCAGGTCTCCAAATGCCACAGCAAGGCTTTGCAGAGTGGGGTTTAAGGCAGTGTTCACGTCAGCTCTGCCTTCTCCAGCAAGCCCACAAGTACCTGTATCTGTGCAGTAAATCTGGTGCAAGAAACTGGGAGCTGTGCAGCATCCACCCGTGCCCCATTACCTCAGCATTGCTCAGGAGCCGGAAGAGGGAGGTGATGCTTCTAAGGCGGTTGGTCGCCAGCCACCATGCTGCTTGCAGGGCCCCCAGTCGCTGCAGAGGTGCCTGCAGCTCCTCCACCTTTACCTCCTGCAGCACCTTCTGCCACAGCTCCTCAGTGCTGAGACCCTGCCCGCTGGCCCCACAGGCCTCCAGAACTGAAAAAAACCCAAACAAAACGATCCCAGCCGTGAGAAAAAAAGGTTGGTGTCCTCCAACAGCACCTCCTGAGAAGGGACAGAAAGGCTCAAGCAAGCATGGCCTCCTCGTAGCGAGGGAAGGAATGGGGTTACAGGGATATAGCAGCTTGAAAACAAGCTCCTGGATAGTGGAGTTACCAGTGGCACACTCAGGAGACAACACACGGATCAAAGCTATGACTCCATCTCTGCTGAGTCTTCCCAAGGTCACCTGCCCCTGGGCACACACATGCCAGCCCTGCGGATCACCCTCCGACCTGCCCATTGCAGCAAGTCTTCTTTGAAGCCACTGCATTGCAACTAAAGAAAAGCCTCATTTTCTACTGCCACTAAAACTCTGCCGGAAACATGACACTTTACGCCTTGAAAACCCTCATTTTCCCTCAAAACAATTGGCCCATCCCTGCAGGCAGTAGCAGGCAGACAGCAAGCAGCTGCACAGCATCCCTAGCCACAAGCCACCCCGTTTTTCCAGCAGAGCCAGGCTTACCTGCTCACAACCTCCCCAGCCTCCAGCCAGTCTCCACAGCACAGAGAACGCTTCCCTCACCATGAGGAACTACCCCTACAGAGAACGAGCCCCTTACCCCTGAGGAGTCCCTGGTGTATTCCTTCTGCTTCTCCTTTAATAGCAGAGTCGGAGGCTCCCACAGTGAAAAGCAGGGAGTTGTAGAGGATGGTGAGCTCCAGAGGCAGGGCAGGGAGGGCAGCCGGCAGTCCTGCGATCACAGACAACACAACAAGAATAGAGCAGATCAGGAAAAACCCTACAACTGTCCGCAGTAAGGTGTCATCACTCAGCTTTCTGACAACTGAAGTGTCCAGGCGAGTATTGGGTTTGTTCTTGTAGTGGTGCGATTTAACAGCTTGGAAACTGCACTGCCTAGAGAGGCAGCAAGGGTCACCTCTCCAGGTATCGAAACTGCTGTGGGCTTCCTTTCTCCAGCTGTCCAGGTGCTGCAGTCACAGAATCATAGAATGGTTTGAGTTGGAAGGGACCTTAAAGCCCATCCAGCTCCAACCCCACTGCCATGGGCCCGGACACCTCTCACCAGACCAGGCTGCGCCAGGCCCCATCCACCCTGGCCTTGAAAACCTCCAAGGAAGGGGCATCCACGACTTCCCCGGGTAACCTGTGCCAGTGCCTCTGTCTGCCTAAATATGGCTTACTTCCGGCTTCCTCTTCACCACAATTGTTACAGGAAGCCCCTTTCCCAGGACAAAGATTGCCTCATTTTTCCTGGAACCCCAAAGCTCTGCTCACATCCCCAAAGGATAAGATCAGGCAGAGGTCCGGGAGTCTTACTCCAACCCATGGAGTCTCAGAGAACGAGTCATCAGTCCCGCTCCAATCCATGTGGCAAATTGAGCCAGAGCTCCGGAGAGAGGGAAGCGCTCCCCAGCCTTGCTCCCTGCATGCTGGCACTGCCAGCTTCCTGAGGGAAAGGGGAAACATGCACACTGCCACAATCCTGTCCCGGGTACACTTCAGCTTAGGAACATTTCCCCCTGCTTCTGGCAGGCGTTTGTTTCCAGCGCCGATGATACCAGAAAAGCAGGCAAATAAACTCTCTAAGGCTCGTTTTGGAGTTTTAGAAAGCAGCATCCTTTGTTTCAGTGCTGGTTGCATGAAGGAATGATTGCCATCAATCACACATGACGAGACAAGAGCTGGGACAGAAGGTATTTCACACTTACATGCATAGGTACAATTTTCTCATGCATATTCTGCTACTTTCCAAGGAGTAATTTTAATATTATTATGAACTTCACAATATCCAAATCTCTGTTCGTTGGAGCTTTGGAGCCAGCTCTGTCTGACCTTGCATTTTGATACGGAAAGGCTGCAAACAGAGTTGACTGTAGAAGAAGACTCATCTGTTCAGCACAGACCATGCTGAACACAAAACATTATCATTTCCCTTTGAACAGTGTCTGGAAAAACACTGTTCAAAAAAGCATGCTATAAAGAAACCACGTGATTCTGTCTGACTTTCAAAAAATACAGTTACTTAGACAAAACTTAACTCTCCTTTAGCTTAAATCAAAATATTTCACTGTATGTAACAGCAATGACTTCTTCACAGAATCGCAGAATGACCTGAGTTAGAAGGAAGCCACACGGATCATTGAGTCCAACCCTGCACAGGAAAACCTCAACACTCACACCACACGTGAGGGCCTTGTCCAAGTGCTTGTGCAATATTGTCAGGCTTGGTGCTGTCACTGCTTCACTGGGGAGCTGTTCCAGTGCTCCACCACCCTCTGGGCAAAAAAGCTTTTCCTAATGATTTGCCCTCTTTACTCTGCTCTCGTGAGACTCCACCTGGAGTACTGTGTCCAGTTCTGGAAACCTGATCCAGTGGGAAGTGTGCCTGCCCATAGCAGGGGGCTGGAACTGGATGATCTTTAAGGTCCCTTCCAACTCAAACCATTCCATGATTTTAACATCGAAGCTAACCCTCTCCTGGCACAACTTCCTGCCACTCCCTCGGGTCCTATTACTGGGCACCAGAGACAAGACGGGGGCTGAACGAGGGGTGGGGTGCCCCGGGACAGGGTGGGGGTAAGGGAAGCCCGGGGCGAAGCCGCCACTCACCCCGCACCGCCTGCAGCAGTTCCCGCGCCTCCCGCGCCGTCTCCCGCGTCGCCGCGGGGCTCCGTGCCGCCTGCAAGGGACGCGCTCAGCCTCAGCCTCCACCTCCGGGACAGGGGAGGGGGCAGGGGAGGGGCTGATCCGCACCCGCCACTTAGCGGCCAGAGCGCGGCTCTTGGCGCTCCAGGCGCTCACGCACCCGGGCGGCTCCGCAACCACCCCTCGCCGCCGCTTCCGCGCCGCCATCGCCGCCGCTCCCGCCGCTGCGCTCATTGGTCAAGACCCGTCGCGCGGCCGCCCGCGATTAGCCAGAGCCCGCCCCGCCGCCGCTCACGATTGGCTGGTGCCTACTGCCCCGTCCCCCACAATTGGCTGGCGCCGCGCTGCTCCCTCTTTCCGCCGCTCTGCTCCCGCCTCCGTGCTGATTGGCTGTCGAGTGTGCCGTTGCCTGTCACGATTGGCCAACACCGCGCCGCTCCCATCTCCCCTCTCATTGGCTTGCCGCCGCTCCGCTGTCCGCGATTGGCTTGGCGTCCGCCACCTGTAGCACCGCTCTCGTCTCGCCGCTGATTGGCTGTCGGTATCCCCGCCC
>JAUMJL010001075.1:0-34601 GCA_033558185.1 Dromococcyx pavoninus
TGCAAAAAGGGGGTCTGGGGGGCAAAAAGGGGCTTGGGTGGAGGTAGAAATGGGGAGTAATGGGGTAGAAACAGGGGTGAAAGGGGCAAAGGAGGGGTTGGGGGGGCAAAAAGGGGTGGGGGGGCAAATAGGGGGTGGGGGGGGTAAAAAGGGGGTCCTGGGGGGGCAAAAAGGGGGTGTGGGGGGGCAAAAAGGGGGTGTGGGGGGGCACCTCGGGGATGTTCTCCTCGATGATGCGCAGCACGGCCTGCATGCAGCTGCGCTGGTTGAGCACCGCGTCGACGCTCCGCGCCACCAGGTCTGGGATCCCAGAGAGAATTCCAGGATGAGGGAATTCCCAGAGAGAGAGAGGAGGGGGGGGGGGAATTCCAGGATGAGGGAAATCCCGGGAATTCCCTTTGTTTTTAAATGGATAAAAGGAATTCCTCACCTGGATCGACGCGGAGGCTCTTGAGGTCGAGCGCCCGTTGGGAGCCGTCGTAACGCTTGCTCATGCAGAGCTGGGATAATAATGGGATAATGATGGGATAATGATGGGATAATGGGAATCCCATTCCCAAATCCCTCCCTCTATTCCCAGCCATCCCCTCCTCACCTTGAGCTGCTCGATCTCCTCCGGCTTCAGCTCGTTCTGCAGGGACTGAGGAGGAGCCGAGGAGTTGATGATGATCACGACCTGCGGGAACGACGAGAGGAAGGCTCGGGAGAGGCCGAGAGGGATCGGGATCCATCCCTAGGGATCGTCATTCCCACAGCCCCACCCATCCCCGATCCCAAGACCTTGTAGTTATCCCGGTCGGTGATCTTGCGGGAAACCTGCTTGAGGGCGCTGGCGGTGGTGGCGTCTTCGACGTAGAACTGGGCCGGTTGTGGTCGTAGTGGAACTGGAAAACCGGGAATGGGGTTGGATGAGGGTGGGATGGGGTTGGTGGGAGAGGTTGGGTTGGGTTGGATCCAGGTGGGAAGGGTTGGTGGGGCGGGTTGGGTTGGATCCAGATGCGTTGGGTTGGATCCTGGTGGGATCGGGTGGTGGGAGAGGTTGGGTTGGGTTGGGTTGGGTTGAGTTGGATCCAGGTGGGATGGGTTGGTGGGAGAGGTTGGGTTGGATCCAGATGGAACTGGTTGAGTTGGACTGGGGTGGGTTGGGTTGGATCCAGGTGGGAAGGGTTGGTGGGAGAGGTTGGGTTGGATCCAGGTGGAACTGGTTGAGTTGGGGTGGGATGGGTTGGGTTGGATCCTGTTGGGATGGGTTGGATCTGGGTAGGATGGGTTGGACTGGATCAAGGTGGGATTGGTTGGTGGGAGAGGTTGGGTTCGATCCAGGTGGGAAGGGTTGGGTTGGATCCTGGTGGGAAGGGTTGGATCCAGGTGGGATCGGTTGGTAGGACAGGTTGGGTTGGATCCAAGTGGAACTGGTTGAGTTGGGGTGGGATGGGTTGGGTTGGATCCTGTTGGGATGGGTTGGATCTGGGTGGGATTGGTCAGGTTGGATCCAGGTGGAACTGGCTGGGTTGGATCGAGGTGGGTTGGGTTGGGTTGGGTTGGGTTGGATCCAGGTGGGAAGGGTTGGATCCTGGTGGGATTGGTTGGATCCTGGTGGGATTGGTTGGGTTGGATCTAGATGGGAAGGGTTGGATCATGGTGGGAAGGGTTGGTGGGAGAGGATGGGTTGGGTCCAGGTGGGATGGGAGGGATCCAGGTGGGATCCAGGTGGGTTGGGCTGGATCCAGGTGGGTTGGATCCAGGTGGGATCCAGGTGGGCCGGGTTGGATCCAGGTGAGTTGGATCCAGGTGGGACAGGAGGGATCCAGGTGGGATCCAGGTGGGTTGGATCCAGGTGGATTGGATCCAGGTGGGTTGGGTTGGATCCAGATGGGATCCAGGTGGGTTGGGATGGATCCAGGTGGGTTGGATCCAGGTGGGACAGGAGGGATCCAGGTTGGATCCAGGTGGGTTGGATTCAGGTGGGTTGGATCCAGGTGGGCCGGGTTGGATCCAGGTGGGATCCAGGTGGGTTGGGCTGGATCCAGGTGGGTTGGATCCAGGTGGGACAGGAGGGATCCAGGTGGGTTGGGTTGGATCCAGGTGGGATCCAGGTGGGACAGGAGGGATCCAGGTGGGTTGGATCCAGGTGGTTGGGCTGGATCCAGGTGGGATGGGTTGGATCCAGGTGGGATGGGTTGGATCCAGGTGGTCCGGGCTGAGGCCCCGGCACAGCGTTCCCGGGCGCCGGCGTTCCGCTCACCTCGACCGGGGTGAAGGGGACACTGCAGAGGCTCTGGATGGAGCTGAGCAACCACGACTTGTCGTACTTCTTCCCGTAGGGAATCTGGGAGAGAATTCCAGAACAGTGAGGGGGGGGGAGAGGGGGAGGGGGGAGAGGGAGAGGGGAAAGGGGGAGGGAAAAGGGGGGAAAGGAGGGGAAGGGGAAAAAGGGAGAGGGAAAAGGGAAAAGGGGGAAAAGGGGGAAAAGGGGGGAAGAGATTGGAGAAGAGGGGGGAGAAGAGGGGGAAAAGTGGGGGAAAAGGGAAAAAAGGGGGAAAGGGAGAGGGAAAAGGGAAAAGGAGGAGGAAAGGGAGAGGGAAAAGGGGGAAGGGGGAAAGGGGGGAAAAGGGAGGGGAAGGAGGGGGAAAAGAGGGGAAAAAAGGGGGGAAGGTGGGGAAATGAGGGGGGGAAAGGGGGGAAAGGGGAAGGGGAAAGGGGGAAAAGGAGAGGGAAAATGGAAAAGGGGGAAGGGAGAGGGAAAAGGGGGAAATGAGGGGGGAAAAGGGGGAAAAGGGGGGAGAAGAGGGGGAAAAGGGGAAAAAGAAAGGGAAAGGGAGGGAAAAGGGAGAGGGAAAAGGGGGGAAGGGGTAAGGGGGGGAAAGGGGGGGAAAGGGGGGAAGGGGGAAAGGGGGGGAAAGGGGGGAGAAGGAAGGGAAAGGAGGGGGAAACAAGGGGGAAAAGGGGGGTAAGGAGAGGGAAAAGGGGGGGAAGGGGGAAAAAGAAGGGAAAGGAGGGGGAAACGAGGGGAAAAAAGGGGGGAAGGTGGGGGAAGGGTGGGGGAGAAGAGGGGGAAGAAGGGGAAGGGGGAAAAGGGGGAAAGGGAGGGGATGGAGGGGGGAAAGAGGGGGAAGGGGGGAAAGGGGGGGGAGGGAGGAGGAGAAAAAGGGGGGAGGGGAAAAGGGGGGGAGGGGAAAAGGGGGGAAAGGGAGGGGAAGGGGGGGAAATGAGGGGGGAAAAGGGGGGAAAAGGGGGAAAGGGGGGGAAGGGAGAGGGAAAAGGGGGGGAAGGGGGAAACGAGGGGGGAAAAGGGGGGAAAGGGAGGGGATGGAGGGGGGAAGGGGGGGAAGGAGAGGGAAAAGGGGGGGGAAAGGAGGTGCCCTCGATCCCTTCATCCATATCATTGATAAAGGTATTGATCAGGGCTGAGCCCATTGTTAATAAAGGTATTGATAGGACTGAGCGATCATTAATACAGATATTGATCAGGACCCAGCCCATCATTGACAAAGATATTGATCAGGGCTGAGCCCATCAATAGAGATATTGATCAGGGCTGAGCCCATCAATAGAGATATTGATCAGGGCTGAGCTTATTAATACAGGTATTGATCAGGGCTGAGCTTATCATTAACACAGGTATCGATCAGGGCTGAGCCCATCATTGATAAAGATATTAATAGGACTGAGCGATCATTAACACAGGTATTGATCAGGACCCAGCCCACCATTGACAAAGATATTGATCAGGGCTGAGCCCATTGTTAATAGAGATACTGATCAGGGCTGAGCCCATCATTAATACAGGTATTGATCAGGGCTGAGCCCATCATTGACAAAGATATTGATCAGGGCTGAGCCCATCAATAGAGATATTGATCAGGGCTGAGCTTATCATTAACACAGGTATTGATCAGGGCTGAGCCCATTATTAACACAGGTATTGATCAGGGCTGAGCCCATCATTGATAAAGGTACCGATCAGGACCCAACCCATTGTTATTAAAGATATTGATGAGGGCTGAGCCCATCATTAATAAAGGTATTGATCAGGACTGAGCCCATCATTAATAAAGGTATTGATCAGGACTGAGCCCATCATTGACAAAGATATTGATCAGGGCTGAGCCCATCAATAGAGATATTGATCAGGGCTGAGCTTATCATTAACACAGGTATTGATCAGGGCTGAGCCCATTATTAACACAGGTATTGATCAGGGCTGAGCCCATCATTGATAAAGATACTGATCAGGACCCAACCCATTGTTATTAAAGATATTGATGAGGGCTGAGCCCATCATTAATAAAGGTATTGATCAGGGCTGAGCCCATCATTAATACAGGTATTGATCAGGGCTGAGCCCATCATTGACAAAGATATTGATCAGGGCTGAGCCCATCAATAGAGATATTGATCAGGGCTGAGCTTATCATTAACACAGGTATTGATCAGGGCTGAGCCCATTATTAACACAGGTATTGATCAGGGCTGAGCCCATCATTGATAAAGGTACCGATCAGGACCCAACCCATTGTTATTAAAGATATTGATGAGGGCTGAGCCCATCATTAATAAAGGTATTGATCAGGACTGAGCCCATCATTGATAAAGGTATTGATCAGGGCTAAGCCCATCGTTAATAGAGATATTGATCAGGGCTGAGCCCATCATTAATACAGGTATTGATCAGGGTTGAGCCCACTATTAACACAGGTATTGATCAGGACTGAGCCCATCATTGATAAAGATATTAATAGGACTGAGCAATCATTAATACAGGTATCGATCAGGGCTGAGCCCATCATTAATAAAGGTATTGATCAGGACTGAGCCCATCATTGATAAAGATATTAATAGGACTGAGCAATCATTAATACAGATATTGATCAGGACCCAGCCCATCATTAACACAGGTATTGATCAGGTCTGAGCCCATCATTGACACAGGTATTGATCAGGTCTGAGCCCATCATTGACACAGGTATTGATCAGGTCTGAGCCCATCATTGACACAGGTATTGATCAGGACCCAGCCCATCATTAACACAGGTATTGATCTGAGCCCTGGCAGCTCCCCCCACGCCCGTTTCCCCCCACCGGATTTATCTCAGGACCCTCACTCAGGACCCTCAATCCCCCTTTTCCCCCTCCCCAGGCTCTTCCCAGCCGCTCTCCCGGTATCGCTGATCCCTGAGGACAACCCCCGGGACTCACCGTGATCTTGAACCAGTTCCTTCTGCCGCCGTCGCGGCCGCGCTCGGCGTTGGGGTCCCTGCGCACCGTGATGTGGATGTTGGTGGTTCTGCTGGGCCTGGGGCCGTAGGGAGCGCTGGGAAGGGTGGGAAGAGGGAGCTCAGGAAGAGTCGGAAGGGTTGGAGCCAGGAGGGATGGGTTGAGTTGGGTAGAGTTGGATCCAGGTGGGAAGGGTTGGATCCAGGTGGGATTGGTTGGGTTGGGTAGAGTTGGAACCAACTGGGAAGGGTTGGTGGGACAAGATGGGAAAGATCCAGGTGGGAAGGGTTGGATCCAGGTGGGAAGGGTTGGTGGGACAGGTGGGGTTGGATCCAGGTGGGAAGAGTTGGGTTGGATCCAGGTGGGAAGGGTTGGGTTGGATCCGGGTGGGATGGGTTGGTGGGACAGGTGGGGTTGGATCCAGGTGGGAAGGGTTGGGTTGGGTAGAGTTGGATCCACTCCTTGGATCTCTTTGAGGGACTCTGGGTCCCTTTTGGGGGTCTCTGGATCCAGGTGAGAAGGGTTGGGTTGGATCCAGGTGGGAAGGGTTGGATCCTGGTGGGAATGGTTGGATCCAGGTGAGAAGGGTTGGGTTGGGTAGAGTTGGATCCAGGTGGATTGGATCCAGGTGGGAAGGGTTGGTGGAAAGGGCTGGGTTGGATCCAGGTGGGATGGGTTGGGTAGAGCTGGATCCAGGTGGGAAGGTTGGTGGGACAGGTTGGGGAGGATCCAGGTGGGAAGAGCTGGATCCAGGTGGGATGGGTTGGGTTGGATCCAGGTGGGATGGGTTGAGTTGGGTAGAGTTGGATCCAGGTGGGTTGGATCCAGGTGGGATGGGTTGGTGGGTTGGGTAGAGATGGATCCAAGTGGGAAGGGTTGGTGGGACAGGTTGGGGAGAATCCAGGTGGGAAGGGTTGGATCCAGGTGGGAAGGGTTGGATCCAGGTGGGATTGGTTAGGTTGGGTAGAGTTGGAACCAACTGGGAAGGGTTGGTGGGACAGGATGGGAAAGATCCAGGTGGGAAGGGTTGGGTTGGATCCAGGTGAGAAGGGTTGGTGGAATGGGTTGAATTGGATCCAGGTGGGAAGGGTTGGTGGAACAGGTGGGGTTGGATCCAGGTGGGAAGAGTTGGGTTGGATCCAGGTGGGAAGGGTTGGGTTGGATCCGGGTGGGATGGGTTGGTGGGACAGGTGGGGTTGGATCCAGGTGGGAAGGGTTGGGTTGGGTAGAGTTGGATCCACTCCTTGGATCTCTTTGAGGGACTCTGGGTCCCTTTTGGGGGTCTCTGGATCCAGGTGAGAAGGGCTGGGTTGGATCCAGGTGGGAAGGGTTGGATCCAGGTGGGGATGGTTGGATCCAGGTGAGAAGGGTTGGGTTGGGTAGAGTTGGATCCAGGTGGGAAGGGTTGGTGGGACAGGATAGGAAAGATCCACGTGGGAAGGGTTGGATCCAGGTGGGATTGGTTGGGTTGGGTAGAGTTGGATCCAGGTGGGTTGGATCCAGGTGGGATGGGTTGGGTTGGGTAGAGTTGGATCCAGGTGGGTTGGATCCAGGTGGGAAGGGTTGGTGGGACAGGTTGGGGAGGATCCAGGTGGGAAGAGCTGGATCCAGGTGGGATGGGTTGGGTTGGATCCAGGTGGGATGGGTTGAGTTGGGTAGAGTTGGATCCAGGTGGGTTGGATCCAGGTGGGATGGGTTGGTGGGTTGGGTAGAGTTGGATCCAAGTGGGAAGGGTTGGTGGGACAGGATGGGAAGGATCCAGGTGGGAAGGGTTGGATCCAGGTGGGAAGGGTTGGATCCAGGTGGGAAGGGTTGGGTTGGATCCAGGTGGGAAGGGTTGGGTTGGGTAGAGTTGGATCCAAGTGGGTTGGATCCAGGTGGGAAGGGTTGGTGGGACAGGTGGGGTTGGATCCAGGTGGGAAGAATTGGGTTGGATCCAGGTGGGAAGGGTTGGGTTGGATCCAGGTGGGATGGGTTGGGTAGAGTTGGATCCAGGTGGGAAGGTTGGTGGGACAGGTTGGGGAGGATCCAGGTGGGAAGGGTTGGATCCAGGTGGGATGGGTTGGTGGGACAGGTGGGGTTGGATCCAGGTGGGAAGGGTTGGATCCAGGTGGGATTGGTTGGGTTGGGTAGAGTTGGAACCAACTGGGAAGGGTTGGTGGGACAGGATGGGAAAGATCCAGGTGGGAAGGGTTGGTGGGACAGGTGGGGTTGGATCCAGGTGGGAAGAGTTGGGTTGGATCCAGGTGGGAAGGGTTGGGTTGGATCCGGGTGGGATGGGTTGGTGGGACAGGTGGGGTTGGATCCAGGTGGGAAGGGATGGGTTGGGTAGAGTTGGATCCACTCCTTGGATCTCTTTGAGGGACTCTGGGTCCCTTTTGGGGGTCTCTGGATCCAGGTGAGAAGGGTTGGGTTGGATCCAGGTGGGAAGGGTTGGATCCAGGTGGGGATGGTTGGATCCAGGTGGGAAGGGTTGGGTTGGGTAGAGTTGGATCCAGCTGGGTTGGATCCAGGTGGGAAGGTTGGTGGGACAGGTTGGGGAGGATCCAGGTGGGAAGAGTTGGATCCAGGTGGGATTGGTTGGGTTGGGTAGAGTTGGAACCAACTGGGAAGGGTTGGTGGGACAGGATGGGAAAGATCCAGGTGGGAAGGGTTGCATCCAGGTGAGAAGGGTTGGGTTGGGTAGAGCTGGATCCAGGTGGATTGGATCCAGGTGGGAAGGGTTGGTGGAAAGGGCAGGGTTGGATCCAGGTGGGAAGGGTTGGGTTGGATCCAGGTGGGAAGGGTTGGGTTGGATCCAGGTGGGATGGGTTGGGTTGGATCCAGGTGGGATGGGTTGGGTAGAGTTGGATCCAGGTGGGAAGGTTGGTGGGACAGGTTGGGGAGGATCCAGCTGGGAAGGGTTGGATCCAGGTGGGAAGGGTTGAGTTGGGTAGAGTTGGATCCAGGTGGGTTGGATCCAGGTGGGATGGGTTGGTGGGTTGGGTAGAGATGGATCCAAGTGGGAAGGGTTGGTGGGACAGGTTGGGGAGGATCCAGGTGGGAAGAGTTGGATCCAGGTGGGAAGGGCTGGATCCGGGTGGGATTGATTGGTGGGATCTTTGGGTCGCTTTGAGGGTCTTTGGGACCCTTTTGGGGGTCTCTGTGTCCCTTCTGGACTCTTTGGGTCCCTCTGGGAGTCCTCTGCGTCCCTTTGAGTGTCCTTGGTTCCCTTGGGGGGGGGTCTCTGGGTCCCTTTTGGACTATTTGGGTCCCTTTTTGGGGGTCTTTGGGTCCCTTTTGGACTCTTTGGGTCCATTTTGGGGGGTCTTTGTGTCCCTCTGGGGGGTCTTTGGGTCCCTTTTGGACTCTTTGGGTCCCTTTGGGGGTCTCTGGGTTCCTTTGAGGGTCTCTTGGTCCCTTTTGGGGGGTCTTCAGGTCCCTTGGAGGGACTTTGGGGCCGTTTTGGGGGGTCTTTGGGTCCCCTTTGGACTCTTTGGGTCCCTTTGGATCCCTTTTTTGGGGGTCTTTGGGTCCCTTTTGGAGTCTTTGGGTCCCTGTTGGATTCTTTGGGTCCCTTTGGGGGGTCTCTGAGTCCCTTCTGGCCTTTTTGGGTCCTTTGGGGGGGTCTCTGCGTCCCCTGGGGAAGGTCTTTGGGTCCCTTTTGGCCTCTCTGGATCCCTTGGAGGGGGTCTTTGAGTCCCTTTGAGGGTCTTTGTGTCCCCTTTGGGGTCTTTGGGTCCCTTGGGGGGGATCTCTGGGTCCCTTGTGGGGGTCTTTGTGTCCCTTTGGGGGTCTTCAGGTCCTTTTTGGGGGGTCTTTGGGTCCCTTTTGGACTCTGAGTCCCTTTGGGGGTCTTTGGGTCCCTTTTGGACTCTTTGGGTCTCTTTGAGGGACTCTGGGTCCCTTTTGGGGGTCTCTGGGTTCCTTTGGGGGTCTTTGGGTCCCTTCTGGACTCTTTTGGTCCCTTGGGGGGGATCTCTGGGTCCCTTGCGGGGGTCTTTGTGTCCCTTTGGGGGTCTTTGGGTCCTTTTTTGGTCTCTTTGGGTCCCTTTTTGGGGGTCTTTGGGTCCCTTTTGGGGGTCTTTGGGTCCTTTTTGGGGGTCTTTGGGTCCCTTTTGGACTCTTTGGGTCCTTTTTTGGGGGTCTTCGGGTCCCTTTTGGGGGGTCTTTGGGTCCCTTCTGGCCTTTTTGGGTCCTTTGGGGGGGTCTCTGGGTCCTTTTTGAGCGGTCTTTGAGTCCCTTTGAGAGTCTTTGTGTCCCCTTGGGGGTCTTTGGGTCCCTTTTGGCCTCTCTGGGTCCCTTGGGGAGGGTCTTTGTGTCCCCTTTGGGGGTCTTTGTGTCCCCTTTGGGGTCTTTGAGTCCCTTTGGGGGTCTTTGGGTCCCTTGGGAGGGGTCTCTGTGTCCCTTTGAGGGTCTTTGGGTCCCTTTTGGACTCTTTGGGTCCCTTTTTGGGGGTCTTTGGGTCCCTTTTGGACTCTTTGGGTCCCTTTGGGGGTCTCTGGGTCCCTTCTGGCCTTTTTGGGTCCTTTGGGGGGGGTCTCTGGGTCCCCTGGGGAGGGTCTTTGGGTCCCTTTTGGCCTCTCTGGGTCCCTTGCAGGGGATCTTTGAGTCCCTTTGAGGGTCTTTGTGTCCCCTTTGGGGGTCTTCCGGTCCCTTTTGGGGGTCTTCGGGTCCCTTTTGGGGGTCTTTGGGTCCCTTTTGGGGGTCTTCGGGTCCCTTTTGGGGGTCTCTGGGTTCCTTTGGGGGTCTTTGGGTCCCTTTTGGACTTTTTTGGTCCTTTTGGGGGGGTCTCTGGGTCCCTTGTGGGGGTCTTTGTGTCCCTTTGGGGGTCTTTGGGTCCTTTTTTTGGGGGTCTTTGTGTCCATTTGGACTCTTTGGGTCCCTTTTGGGACTCTGGGTCCCTTTTGGGGGGTCTTTGGGTCCCTTTTGGGGGGTCTTTGGGTCCCTTTTGGACTCTTTGGGTCCCTTTGGGGGATCTTTGGGTCCTTTTTGGGGGGGCTTTGGGTCCTTTTTAGACTCTTTGGTCCCTTGGGAGGGGTCTCTGTGTCCCTTTGAGGGTCTTTGGGTCCCTTTTTGCAGGTCTGTGCGTCCCTTTGAGGGTCTTTGGGTCCCTTTTGGACTCTTTGGGTCCATTTTTGGGGGTCTTTGGGTCCCTTTTGGACTCTTTGGGTCCTTTTTTGGGGGTCTTCGGGTCCCTTTTGGGGGTCTTTGGGTCCCTTTTGGGGGTCTTCGGGTTCCTTTTGGGGGTCTCTGGGTTCCTTTGGGGGTCTTTGGGTCCCTTTTGGACTTTTTTGGTCCTTTTGGGGGGGTCTCTGGGTCCCTTGTGGGGGTCTTTGTGTCCCTTTGGGGGTCTTTGGGTCCTTTTTTTGGGGGTCTTTGTGTCCACTTGGACTCTTTGGGTCCCTTTTGGGGTCTTTGGGTCCCTTTGGGGGATCTTTGGGTCCTTTTTGGGGGGGCTTTGGGTCCCTTTTAGACTCTTTGGGTCCCTTGGAGGGGTCTCTGTGTCCCTTTGAGGGTCTTTGGGTCCCTTTTGGACTCTTTGGGTCCATTTTTGGGGGTCTTTGGGTCCCTTTTGGACTCTTTGGGTCCTTTTTTGGGTGGTCTTTGGGTCCCTTTTGGACTCTTTGTGTCCCTTTTGGGGGTGTTTTTGTCCCTTGAGGGTGGTCTTTTAGTCCCTTCTGGACTCCTTGGATCTCTTTGAGGGTCTCTGGGTCCCTTTTGGGGGTCTCTGGGTTCCTTTGAGGGCCTCTGGGTCCCTTCTGGACTCTTTGGGTCCCTTGGAGGGGTCTTTGAGTCCATTTTGGAGGTCTCTGAGTTCTTTGAGGGTCTTTGGGTCCCTTTTTGGGGGTCTTTGGGTCCCTTTTGGACTCTTTGGGTCGCTTTTGGGACTATTTGGGTTCTTTTTTGGGGGTCTTTGTGTCCCTGTTGGACTCTTTGGGTCCCTTTTGGGGGTCTCTGGGTCCTTTTTGGGGATCTTTGGGTCCCTTTGGGGGTCTTTGTCTCCCTCTTTTGGGGGCCTTTGTGTCCCTTTTGGACTCTTTGGGTCTCTTTGAGGGTCTCTGGGTCCCTTTTGGCGGCTCTTTGGGTCCCTTTTGGGGTCTTTGGGTCCCTTTGGGGGATCTTTGGGTCCTTTTTGGGGGGGCTTTGGGTCCCTTTTAGACTCTTTGGGTCCCTGTTGCGGGGTCTTTGGGTCCCTTCTGGCCTTTTTGGGTCCTTTGGGGGGGGGTCTCTGGGTCCCCTGGGGAGGGTCTTTGGGTCCCTTTTGGCCTCTCTGGGTCCCTTGGGGAGGGTCTTTGTGTCCATTTTGGAGGTCTCTGTGTTCTTTGAGGGTCTTTGGGTGCCTTTTTGGGGGTCTTTGCGTCCCTTTTGGACTCTTTGGGTCCTTTTTTGGGGGTCTTTGGGTCCCTTTTAGACTCTTTGGGTCCCTTTTGGGGGTCTTTGGGTCCCTTTGGGGGTCTCTGTGTCCCTTCTGGCCTTTTTGGGTCCTTTGGGGAGGTCTCTGGGTCCCCTGGGGAGGGTCTTTGGGTCCCTTTTGGCCTCTCTGGGTCCCTTGCAGGGGGTCTTTGAGTCCCTTTGAGGGTCATTGTGTCCCTTTTGGGCGTCTCTGGGTTCCTTTGGGGGTCTTTGGGTCCCTTTGGGGGTCTTTGGGTCCCTTTGGGGGTCTTTGTCTCCCTCTTTTGGGGGCCTTTGGGTCCCTTTTGGACTCTTTGGGTCTCTTTGAGGGTCTGTGGGTCCCTTTTTGGGGGTCTCTGGGTTACTTTGAGGGTCTTTGCGTCCCTTCTGGACTCTTTGTGTCCCTTTTGGGGGTCTTTGTGTCCCTTTTGGGGGGTCTTTGGGTCCCTTTTGGACTCTTTGGGTCCCTGTTGGGGGGTCTTTGGGTCCCTTCTGGCCTTTTTGGGTCCTTTGGGGGGGTCTCTGGTCCCTTGGGGAGGGTCTTTGGGTCCCTTTTGGCCTCTCTGGGTCCCTTGGAGGGGGTGTTTGAGTCCCTTTGAGGGTCTTTGTGTCCCCTTTGGGGGTCTTTGGGTCCCTTTTGGGGGTCTTTTTGTCCCTTCGGGGTGGTCTTTTCGTCCCTTCTGGACTCCTTGGATCTCTTTGAGGGAATCTGGGTCCCTTTTGGGGGTCTTTGGGTCCCTTTTGGGGGTCTTTGGGTCCCTTTTGGACTCTTTAGGTCCTTTTTTGAGGGCCTTTGGGTCCCTTTTTGGGGGTCTTTGGGTCCCTTTAAGACTCTTTGGGTCCCTTTTAGACTCTTTGGGTCCCTTGGGAGAGGTCTCTGTGTCCCTTTGGGGGTCTTTGGGTCCCTTTTGGACTCTTTGGGTCCATTTTTGGGGGTCTTTGGGTCCCTTTTGGACTCTTTGGGGCCTTTTTAGGGTGGTCTTTGGGTCCCTTTTGGACTCTTTGGGTCCCTTTTGGGGGTCTTTTTGTCCCTTGAGGGTGGTCTTTGAGTTCCTTCTGGACTCCTTGGATCTCTTTGAGGGCCTCTGGGTCCCTTCTGGACTCTTTGGGTCCCTTGGAGGGGTCTTTGAGTCGATTTTGGAGGTCTCTGAGTTCTTTGAGGGTCTTTGCGTCCCTTTTTGGGGGTCTTTGGGTCCCTTTTGGACTCTTTGGGTGGCTTTTGGACTCTTTGGGTTCCTTTTTGGGGGTCTTTGGGTCCCTTTTGGACTCTTTGGGTCGCTTTTGGACTCTTTGGGTTCCTTTTTGGGGGTCTTGTGTCCCTGTTGGACTCTTTGGGTCCCTTTTGGGGTCTCTGGGTCCTTTTTGGGGGGTCTTTGGGTCTCTTTTGGGGTCTTTGGGTCGCTTCTTTGGGGTCTTTGGGACCCTTTTGGACTCTTTGGGTCCTTTTTTGGGGGGTCTTTGGGTCCCTTTTGGACTCTTTGGGTCCTTTTGGGGGGGTCTTTGGGTCCCTTTTAGACTCTTTGGGTCCCTGTTGGATTCTTTGGGTCCCTTTGGGGGTCTCTGAGTCCCTTCTGGCCTTTTTGGGTCCTTTGGGGGGGGTCTCTGGGTCCCCTGGGGAGGGTCTTTGGGTCCCTTTTGGCCTCTCTGGGTCCCTTGGAGGGGGTCTTTGAGTCCCTTTGAGGGTCATTGTGTCCCTTTTGGGCGTCTCTGGGTTCCTTTGGGGGTCTTTGGGTCCCTTTGAGGGTCTTTGGGTCCCTTCTGGACTCTTTGTGTCCCTTTTGGGGGGTCTTTGGGTCCCTTTTGGGGGGTCTCTGAGTCCCTTCTGGCCTTTTTGGGTCCTTTGGGGGGGTCTCTGGGTCCCCTGGGGAGGGTCTTTGGGTCCCTTTTGGCCTCTCTGGGTCCCTTGGAGGGGGTGTTTGAGTCCCTTTGAGAGTCTTTGTGTCCCCTTTTGGGGTCTTTGGGTCCCTTTTGGGGGTCTTTTTGTCCCTTCGGGGTGGTCTTTGAGTCCCTTCTGGACTCCTTCCCTTTGGGGGTCTTTGGGTCCCTTTTGAGGGTCTTTGGGTCCCTTTTTGGGGGTCTTTGGGTCCTTTTTGGACTCTTTGAGTCCCCTTTGGGTGCCTTTGGGTCCCTTTTGGGGGTCTTTGGGTCCCTTTCGGACTCTTTGGGTCCCTTTGGGGGTCTTTGGGGCCCTTTTGGACTCTTTGGGTCCCTTTTTGGGGGTCTTTGGGTCCTTTTTGGACTCTTTGAGTCCCCTTTGGGTGCCTTTGGGTCCCTTTTGGGGGTCTTTGGGTCCCTTTAGGACTCTTTGGGTCCCTTTGGGGGTCTTTGGGTCCCTTTTGGACTCTTTGGGTCCATTTTTGGGGGTCTTTGGGTCCCTTTTAGACTCTTTGGGTCCCTGTTGGATTCTTTGGGTCCCTTTGGGGGTCTCTGAGTCCCTTCTGGCCTTTTTGGGTCTTTGGGGGGGGTCTCTGGGTCCCCTGGGGAGGGTCTTTGGGTCCCTTTTGGACTCTTTTGGTCCCTTTTGGACTCTTTTGGTCCCTTTTGGACTCTTTGGGTGCTTCTTGGGGGTCTTTGGGTCCCTTTTTGGGGGTCTTTGGGTCCCTTTTTGGACTTTTTGGGACCTTTTGGGGGTCTTTGGGTCCCTTTTGGCCTCTCTGGGTACCCTGGAGGGGGTCTTTGGGTCCCTTTTTGCGGTCTGTGCGTCCCTTTGGGGGTCTTTGGGTCCCTTTTGGACTCTTTGGGTCCATTTTTGGGGGTCTTTGGGTCCCCTTTTGGACTCTTTGGGTCCTTTTTAGGGTGGTCTTTGGGTCCCTTTTGGACTCTTTGGGTCCCTTTTGGGGGTCTTTTTGTCCCTTGGGGGTGGTCTTTGAGTTCCTTCTGGACTCCTTGGATCTCTTTGAGGGTCTCTGGGTCCCTTTTGGGGGTCTCTGGGTTCCTTTGAGGGCCTCTGGGTCCCTTCTGGACTCTTTGGGTCCCTTGGAGGGGTCTTTGAGTCGATTTTGGAGGTCTCTGAGTTCTTTGAGGGTCTTTGCGTCCCTTTTTGGGGGTCTTTGGGTCCCTTTTGGACTCTTTGGGTGGCTTTTGGACTCTTTGGGTCCCTTTGGGGGTCTCTGGGTCCCTTCTGGCCTTTTTGGGTCCTTTGGGGGGGGTCTCTGGGTCCCCTGGGGAGGGTCTTTGGGTCCATTTTGGCCTCTCTGGGTCCCTTGCAGGGGATCTCTGAGTCCCTTTGGGGGTCTTCGGGTCCCTTTTGGGGGTCTTCGGGTCCCTTTTGGGGGTCTCTGGGTTCCTTTGGGGGTCTTTGGGTCCCTTTTGGACTTTTTTGGTCCTTTTGGGGGGGTCTCTGGGTCCCTTGTGGGGGTCTTTGTGTCCCTTTGGGGGTCTTTGGGTCCTTTTTTGGGGGGTCTTTGTGTCCATTTGGACTCTTTGGGTCCCTTTTGGGGTCTTTGGGTCCCTTTGGGGGATCTTTGGGTCCTTTTTGGGGGGGCTTTGGGTCCCTTTTAGACTCTTTGGGTCCCTTGGGAGGGGTCTCTGTGTCCCTTTGAGGGTCTTTGGGTCCCTTTTGGACTCTTTGGGTCCATTTTTGGGGGTCTTTGGGTCCCTTTTGGACTCTTTGCGGTCCTTTTTTGGGTGGTCTTTGGGTCCCTTTTGGACTCTTTGTGTCCCTTTTGGGGGTGTTTTTGTCCCTTGAGGGTGGTCTTTTAGTCCCTTCTGGACTCCTTGGATCTCTTTGAGGGTCTCTGGGTCCCTTTTGGGGGTCTCTGGGTTCCTTTGAGGGCCTCTGGGTCCCTTCTGGACTCTTTGTGTCCCTTGGAGGGGTCTTTGAGTCCATTTTGGAGGTCTCTGAGTTCTTTGAGGGTCTTTGGGTCCCTTTTTGGGGGTCTTTGGGTCCCTTTTGGACTCTTTGGGTCGCTTTTGGGACTATTTGGGTTCTTTTTTGGGGGTCTTTGTGTCCCTGTTGGACTCTTTGGGTCCCTTTTGGGGGTCTCTGGGTCCTTTTTGGGGATCTTTGGGTCCCTTTGGGGGTCTTTGTCTCCCTCTTTTGGGGGCCTTTGTGTCCCTTTTGGACTCTTTGGGTCTCTTTGAGGGTCTCTGGGTCCCTTTTGGCGGCTCTTTGGGTCCCTTTTGGGGTCTTTGGGTCCCTTTGGGGGATCTTTGGGTCCTTTTTGGGGGGGCTTTGGGTCCCTTTTAGACTCTTTGGGTCCCTGTTGCGGGGGTCTTTGGGTCCCTTCTGGCCTTTTTGGGTCCTTTGGGGGGGTCTCTGGGTCCCCTGGGGAGGGTCTTTGGGTCCCTTTTGGCCTCTCTGGGTCCCTTGGGGAGGGTCTTTGTGTCCATTTTGGAGGTCTCTGTGTTCTTTGAGGGTCTTTGGGTGCCTTTTTGGGGGTCTTTGCGTCCCTTTTGGACTCTTTGGGTCCTTTTTTGGGGGTCTTTGGGTCCCTTTTAGACTCTTTGGGTCCCTTTTGGGGGTCTTTGGGTCCCTTTGGGGGTCTCTGTGTCCCTTCTGGCCTTTTTGGGTCCTTTGGGGAGGTCTCTGGGTCCCCTGGGGAGGGTCTTTGGGTCCCTTTTGGCCTCTCTGGGTCCCTTGCAGGGGGTCTTTGAGTCCCTTTGAGGGTCATTGTGTCCCTTTTGGGCGTCTCTGGGTTCCTTTGGGGGTCTTTGGGTCCCTTTGGGGGTCTTTGGGTCCCTTTGGGGGTCTTTGTCTCCCTCTTTTGGGGGCCTTTGGGTCCCTTTTGGACTCTTTGGGTCTCTTTGAGGGTCTGTGGGTCCCTTTTTGGGGGTCTCTGGGTTACTTTGAGGGTCTTTGCGTCCCTTCTGGACTCTTTGTGTCCCTTTTGGGGGGTCTTTGTGTCCCTTTTGGGGGGTCTTTGGGTCCCTTTTGGACTCTTTGGGTCCCTGTTGGGGGGTCTTTGGGTCCCTTCTGGCCTTTTTGGGTCCTTTGGGGGGGTCTCTGGGTCCCTTGGGGAGGGTCTTTGGGTCCCTTTTGGCCTCTCTGGGTCCCTTGGAGGGGGTGTTTGAGTCCCTTTGAGGGTCTTTGTGTCCCCTTTGGGGGTCTTTGGGTCCCTTTTGGGGGTCTTTTTGTCCCTTCGGGGTGGTCTTTTCGTCCCTTCTGGACTCCTTGGATCTCTTTGAGGGAATCTGGGTCCCTTTTGGGGGTCTTTGGGTCCCTTTTGGGGGTCTTTGGGTCCCTTTTGGACTCTTTAGGTCCCTTTTTTGAGGGCCTTTGGGTCCCTTTTTGGGGGTCTTTGGGTCCCTTTAAGACTCTTTGGGTCCCTTTTAGACTCTTTGGGTCCCTTGGGAGAGGTCTCTGTGTCCCTTTGGGGGTCTTTGGGTCCCTTTTGGACTCTTTGGGTCCATTTTTGGGGGTCTTTGGGTCCCTTTTGGACTCTTTGGGGCCTTTTTAGGGTGGTCTTTGGGTCCCTTTTGGACTCTTTGGGTCCCTTTTGGGGGTCTTTTTGTCCCTTGAGGGTGGTCTTTGAGTTCCTTCTGGACTCCTTGGATCTCTTTGAGGGCCTCTGGGTCCCTTCTGGACTCTTTGGGTCCCTTGGAGGGGTCTTTGAGTCGATTTTGGAGGTCTCTGAGTTCTTTGAGGGTCTTTGCGTCCCTTTTTGGGGGTCTTTGGGTCCCTTTTGGACTCTTTGGGTGGCTTTTGGACTCTTTGGGTTCCTTTTTGGGGGTCTTTGGGTCCCTTTTGGACTCTTTGGGTCGCTTTTGGACTCTTTGGTTCCTTTTTGGGGGTCTTGTGTCCCTGTTGGACTCTTTGGGTCCCTTTTGGGGTCTCTGGGTCCTTTTTGGGGGGTCTTTGGGTCTCTTTTGGGGTCTTTGGGTCGCTTCTTTGGGGTCTTTGGGACCCTTTTGGACTCTTTGGGTCCTTTTTTGGGGGGTCTTTGGGTCCCTTTTGGACTCTTTGGGTCCTTTTGGGGGGGTCTTTGGGTCCCTTTTAGACTCTTTGGGTCCCTGTTGGATTCTTTGGGTCCCTTTGGGGGTCTCTGAGTCCCTTCTGGCCTTTTTGGGTCCTTTGGGGAGGTCTCTGGGTCCCCTGGGGAGGGTCTTTGGGTCCCTTTTGGCCTCTCTGGGTCCCTTGGAGGGGGTCTTTGAGTCCCTTTGAGGGTCATTGTGTCCCTTTTGGGCGTCTCTGGGTTCCTTTGGGGGTCTTTGGGTCCCTTTGAGGGTCTTTGGGTCCCTTCTGGACTCTTTGTGTCCCTTTTGGGGGGTCTTTGGGTCCCTTTTGGGGGGTCTCTGAGTCCCTTCTGGCCTTTTTGGGTCCTTTGGGGGGGTCTCTGGGTCCCCTGGGGAGGGTCTTTGGGTCCCTTTTGGCCTCTCTGGGTCCCTTGGAGGGGGTGTTTGAGTCCCTTTGAGAGTCTTTGTGTCCCCTTTTGGGGTCTTTGGGTCCCTTTTGGGGGTCTTTTTGTCCCTTCGGGGTGGTCTTTGAGTCCCTTCTGGACTCCTTCCCTTTGGGTCTTTGGGTCCCTTTTGAGGGTCTTTGGGTCCCTTTTTGGGGGTCTTTGGGTCCTTTTTGGACTCTTTGAGTCCCCTTTGGGTGCCTTTGGGTCCCTTTTGGGGGTCTTTGGGTCCCTTTCGGACTCTTTGGGTCCCTTTGGGGGTCTTTGGGGCCCTTTTGGACTCTTTGGGTCCCTTTTGGGGGTCTTTGGGTCCTTTTTGGACTCTTTGAGTCCCCTTTGGGTGCCTTTGGGTCCCTTTTGGGGGTCTTTGGGTCCCTTTTAGGACTCTTTGGGTCCCTTTGGGGGTCTTTGGGTCCCTTTTGGACTCTTTGGGTCCATTTTTGGGGGTCTTTGGGTCCCTTTTAGACTCTTTGGGTCCCTGTTGGATTCTTTGGGTCCCTTTGGGGGTCTCTGAGTCCCTTCTGGCCTTTTTGGGTCTTTGGGGGGGGGTCTCTGGGTCCCCTGGGGAGGGTCTTTGGGTCCCTTTTGGACTCTTTTGGGTCCCTTTTGGACTCTTTGGTCCCTTTTGGACTCTTTGGGTGCTTCTTGGGGGTCTTTGGGTCCCCTTTTTGGGGGTCTTTGGGTCCCTTTTTGGACTTTTTGGGTCCTTTTGGGGGTCTTTGGGTCCCTTTTGGCCTCTCTGGGTACCCTGGAGGGGGTCTTTGGGTCCCTTTTTGCAGGTCTGTGCGTCCTTTGGGGGTCTTTGGGTCCCTTTTGGACTCTTTGGCGGTCCATTTTTGGGGGTCTTTGGGTCCCTTTTGGACTCTTTGGGTCCTTTTTAGGGTGGTCTTTGGGTCCCTTTTGGACTCTTTGGGTCCCTTTTGGGGGTCTTTTTGTCCCTTGGGGGTGGTCTTTGAGTTCCTTCTGGACTCCTGGATCTCTTTGAGGGTCTCTGGGTCCCTTTTGGGGGTCTCTGGGTTCCTTTGAGGGCCTCTGGGTCCCTTCTGGACTCTTTGGGTCCCTTGGAGGGGTCTTTGAGTCGATTTTGGAGGTCTCTGAGTTCTTTGAGGGTCTTTGCGTCCCTTTTTGGGGGTCTTTGGGTCCCTTTTGGACTCTTTGGGTGGCTTTTGGACTCTTTGGGTCCCTTTGGGGGTCTCTGGGTCCCTTCTGGCCTTTTTGGGTCCTTTGGGGGGGGGTCTCTGGGTCCCCTGGGGAGGGTCTTTGGGTCCATTTTGGCCTCTCTGGGTCCCTTGCAGGGGATCTCTGAGTCCCTTTGGGGGTCTTCGGGTCCCTTTTGGGGGTCTTCGGGTCCCTTTTGGGGGTCTCTGGGTTCCTTTGGGGGTCTTTGGGTCCCTTTTGGACTTTTTTGGTCCTTTTGGGGGGGTCTCTGGGTCCCTTGTGGGGGTCTTTGTGTCCCTTTGGGGGTCTTTGGGTCCTTTTTTGGGGGGTCTTTGTGTCCATTTGGACTCTTTGGGTCCCTTTTGGGACTCTGGGTCCCTTTTGGGGGGTCTTTGGGTCCCTTTTGGGGGGTCTTTGGGTCCCTTTTGGACTCTTTGGGTCCCTTTGGGGATCTTTGGGTCCTTTTTGGGGGGGCTTTGGGTCCTTTTTAGACTCTTTGGTCCCTTGGGAGGGGTCTCTGTGTCCCTTTGAGGGTCTTTGGGTCCCTTTTGGACTCTTTGGGTCCATTTTTGGGGGTCTTTGGGTCCCTTTTGGACTCTTTGGGTCCTTTTTTGGGTGGTCTTTGGGTCCCTTTTGGACTCTTTGTGTCCCTTTTGGGGGTCTTTTTGTCCCTTGGGGGTGGTCTTTTCGTCCCTTCTGGACTCCTTGGATCTCTTTGAGGGTCTCTGGGTCCCTTTTGGGGGTCTCTGGGTTCCTTTGAGGGCCTCTGGGTCCCTTCTGGACTCTTTGGGTCCCTTGGAAGGGTCTTTGTGTCCATTTTGGAGGTCTCTGTGTTCTTTGAGGGTCTTTGGGTCCTTTTTTGGTCTCTTTGGGTCCCTTTTTGGGGGTCTTTGGGTCTCTTTTGGGGATCTTTGGGTCCTTTTTGGGGGTCTTTGGGTCCCTTTTGGACTCTTTGGGTCCTTTTTTGGGGTCTTCGGGTCCCTTTTGGGGGGTCTCTGGGTCCCTTCTGGCCTTTTTGGGTCCCTTTTGGGGGTCTTTGGGTCCCTTTTTGGGGGTCTTTGGGTCCCTTTTGGACTCTTTGGGTCCTTTTTTGGGGGTCTTCGGGTCCCTTTTGGGGGGTCTTTGGGTCCCTTCCGGCCTTTTTGGGTCCTTTGGGGGGGTCTCTGGGTCCTTTTTGAGCGGTCTTTGAGTCCCTTTGAGAGTCTTTGTGTCCCCTTTGGGGGTCTTTGTGTCCCCTTTGGGGTCTTTGAGTCCCTTTGAGGGTCTTTGGGTCCTTTTTGGGGGGGCTTTGAGTCCCTTTTAGACTCTTTGGGTCCCTTGGGAGGGGTCTCTGTGTCCCTTTGAGGGTCTTTGGGTCCCTTTTGGACTCTTTCGGTCCTTTTTTGGGTGGTCTTTGGGTCCCTTTGGGGGTCTCTGAGTCCCTTCTGGCCTTTTTGGGTCCTTTGGGGAGGTCTCTGGGTCCCCTGGGGAGGGTCTTTGGGTCCCTTTTGGCCTCTCTGGGTCCCTTGGGGAGGGTCTTTGTGTCCCTTTGGGGGTCTTCAGGTCCTTTTTGGGGGGTCTTTGGGTCCCTTTTGGACTCTTGTAGTCCCTTTGGCGGTCTGTGGGTCCCTTTTTGGGGGTCTTTGTCTCCCTCTTTCGGGGTCTTTGGGTCCCTTTTGGACTCTTTGGGTCTCTTTGAGGGACTCTGGGTCCCTTTTGGGGGTCTCTGGGTTCTTTGAGGGTCTTTGGGTCCCTTTTTGGTGGTCTTTGTGTCCCTTTGGGGGTCTTTGGGTCCTTTTTTGGTCTCTTTGGGTCCCTTTTTGGGGGTCTTTGGGTCCCTTTTGGACTCTTTGGGTCCTTTTTGGGGGGTCTTCGGGTCCCTTTTGGGGGGTCTTTGGGTCCCTTCTGGCCTTTTTGGGTCCCTTTTGGGGGTCTTTGGGTCCCTTTTTGGGGGTCTTTGGGTCCCTTTTGGACTCTTTGGGTCCTTTTTTGGAGTCTTCGGGTCCCTTTTGGGGGGTCTTTGGGTCTCTTCTGGCCTTTTTGGGTCCTTTGGGGGGGTCTTTGGGTCCTTTTTGGGGGGGCTTTGGGTCCCTTTTAGACTCTTTGGGTCCCTTGGGAGGGGTCTCTGTGTCCCTTTGAGGGTCTTTGGGTCCCTTTTGGACTCTTTGGGTCCTTTTTTGGGTGGTCTTTGGGTCCCTTGGGAGGGGTCTCTGTGTCCCTTTGAGGGTCTTTGGGTCCCTTTTGGACTCTTTGGGTCCTTTTTTGGGTGGTCTTTGGGTCCCTTTTGGAGTCTTTGGGTCCTTTTTTGGGTGGTCTTTGGGTCCCTTTGGGGGTCTCTGAGTCCCTTCTGGCCTTTTTGGGTCCTTTGGGGAGGTCTCTGGGTCCCCTGGGGAGGGTCTTTGGGTCCCTTTTGGCCTCTCTGGGTCCCTTGGGGAGGGTCTTTGTGTCCCTTTGGGGGTCTTCAGGTCCTTTTTGGGGGGTCTTTGGGTCCCTTTTGGACTCTGAGTCCCTTTGGGGGTCTGTGGGTCCCTTTTTGGGGGTCTTTGTATCCCTCTTTTGGGGGTCTTTGAGTCCCTTTTGGACTCTTTGGGTCTCTTTGAGGGACTCTGGGTCCCTTTTGGGGGTCTCTGGGTTCCTTTGGGGGTCTTTGGGTCCCTTCTGGACTCTTTTGGTCCCTTGGGGGGGATCTCTGGGTCCCTTGCGGGGGTCTTTGTGTCCCTTTGGGGGTCTTTGGGTCCTTTTTGGGGGGGCTTTGGGTCGCTTTTAGACTCTTTGTGTCCCTTTGGGGGTCTCTGGGTCCCTTCTGGCCTTTTTGGGTCCTTTGGGGAGGTCTCTGGGTCCCCTGGGGAGGGTCTTTGGGTCCCTTTTGGCCTCTCTGGGTCCCTTGCAGGGGATCTTTGAGTCCCTTTGAGGGTCTTTGTGTCCCCTTTGGGGGTCTTCGGGTCCCTTTTGGGGGTCTCTGGGTTCCTTTGGGGGTCTTTGGGTCCCTTTTGGACTTTTTTGGTCCTTTTGGGGGGGTCTCTGGGTCCCTTGTGGGGGTCTTTGTGTCCCTTTGGGGGTCTTTGGGTCCTTTTTTTGGGGGTCTTTGTGTCCACTTGGACTCTTTGGGTCCCTTTTGGGACTCTGGGTCCCTTTTGGGGGTCTTTGGGTCCCTTGGAGGGTCTCTGGGTTCCTTTGAGGGTCTTTGGGTCCCTTTTGGGGGGTCTTCAGGTCCCTTGGAGGGTCTTTGGGGCCGTTTTGGGGGGTCTTTGGGTCCCCTTTGGACTCTTTGGTTCCCTTTGGATCCTTTTTTGGGGGTCTTTGGGTCCCTTTTGGAGTCTTTGGGTCCCTTTGGGGGTCTTTGGGTCCTTTTTGGGGGGGCTTTGGGTCCCTTTTGGACTCTTTGGGTCCCTTTTGGACTCTTTGGGTCCCTTTTGGATTCTTTGGGTCCCTTTGGGGGTCTTTGGGTCCCTTCTGGACTTTTTGGGTCCTTTGGAAAGGTCTCTGGGTCCCCTGGGGAGGGTCTTTGGGTCCCTTTTGGCCTCTCTGGATCCCTTGGAGGGGGTCTTTGAGTCCCTTTGAGGGTCTTTGGGTCCCTTTTGGGGGTCTTTGGGTCCCTTGGGGGTGGTCTTTGAGTCCCTTCTGGACTCCTTGGATCTCTTTGAGGGACTCTGGGTCCCTTTTGGGGGTCTCTGGGTTCCTTTGGGGGTCTTTGGGTCCCTTCTGGACTCTTTGGGACCCTTGGGGGGGATCTCTGGGTCCCTTGTGGGGGTCTTTGTGTCCCTTTGGGGATCTTTGGGTCCTTTTTTTGGGGGTCTTTGTGTCCATTTGGACTCTTTGGGTCCCTTTTGGGACTCTGGGTCCCTTTTGGGGGGTCTTTGGGTCCCTTTTGGGGGGTCTTTGGGTCCCTTTTGGGGTCTTTGGGTCCCTTTGGGGGATCTTTGGGTCCTTTTTGGGGGGGCTTTGGGTCCCTTTTAGACTCTTTGGGTCCCTTGGGAGGGGTCTCTGTGTCCCTTTGAGGGTCTTTGGGTCCCTTTTGGATTCTTTGGGTCCCTTTTGGGGGTCTTCGGGTCCCTTTTGGGGGGTCTTTGCATCCCTTTTGGACTCTTTGGGTGCCTTTTGTGCGTTTTTGGGTCCCTTTTGGGGGTCTTTGGGTCCCTTTGGGGGTCTCTGGGTTCCTTTGAGGGTCTTTGGGTCCCTTTTGGGGGGTCTTCAGGTCCCTTGGAGGGTCTTTGGGGCCGTTTTGGGGGGTCTTTGGGTCCCCTTTGGACTCTTTGGGTCCCTTTGGATCCTTTTTTGGGGGTCTTTGGGTCCCTGTTGGATTCTTTGGGTCCCTTTGGGGGTCTTTGGGTCCCTTTGGGGGTCTCTGAGTCCCTTCTGGCCTTTTTGGGTCCTTTGGGGGGGTCTCTGGGTCCCCTGGGGAGGGTCTTTGGGTCCCTTTTGGCCTCTCTGGGTCCCTTGGGGAGGCTCTTTGAGTCCCTTTGGGGGTCTTTGTGTCCCCTTTGGGCTCTTTGGGTCCCTCGGGGGGGATCTCTGGGTCCCTTGTGGGGGTCTTTGTGTCCCTTTGGGGGTCTTCAGGTCCTTTTTGGGGGGTCTTTGGGTCCCTTTTGGACTCTGAGTCCCTTTGGGGGTCTTTGGGTCCCTTTTGGACTCTTTGGGTCTCTTTGAGGGACTCTGGGTCCCTTTTGGGGGTCTCTGGGTTCCTTTGGGGGTCTTTGGGTCCCTTCTGGACTCTTTTGGTCCCTTGGGGGGGATCTCTGGGTCCCTTGCGGGGGTCTTTGTGTCCCTTTGGGGGTCTTTGGGTCCTTTTTTGGTCTCTTTGGGTCCCTTTTTGGGGGTCTTTGGGTCCCTTTTGGGGGTCTTTGGGTCCTTTTTGGGGGTCTTTGGGTCCCTTTTGGACTCTTTGGGTCCTTTTTTGGGGGTCTTCGGGTCCCTTTTGGGGGGTCTTTGGGTCCCTTCTGGCCTTTTTGGGTCCTTTGGGGGGGTCTCTGGGTCCTTTTTGAGCGGTCTTTGAGTCCCTTTGAGAGTCTTTGTGTCCCCTTGGGGGTCTTTGGGTCCCTTTTGGCCTCTCTGGGTCCCTTGGGGAGGGTCTTTGTGTCCCCTTTGGGGGTCTTTGTGTCCCCTTTGGGGTCTTTGAGTCCCTTTGGGGGTCTTTGGGTCCCTTGGGAGGGGTCTCTGTGTCCCTTTGAGGGTCTTTGGGTCCCTTTTGGACTCTTTGGGTCCCTTTTTGGGGGTCTTTGGGTCCCTTTTGGACTCTTTGGGTCCCTTTGGGGGTCTCTGGGTCCCTTCTGGCCTTTTTGGGTCCTTTGGGGGGGGTCTCTGGGTCCCCTGGGGAGGGTCTTTGGGTCCCTTTTGGCCTCTCTGGGTCCCTTGCAGGGGATCTTTGAGTCCCTTTGAGGGTCTTTGTGTCCCCTTTGGGGGTCTTCCGGTCCCTTTTGGGGGTCTTCGGGTCCCTTTTGGGGGTCTTTGGGTCCCTTTTGGGGGTCTTCGGGTCCCTTTTGGGGGTCTCTGGGTTCCTTTGGGGGTCTTTGGGTCCCTTTTGGACTTTTTTGGTCCTTTTGGGGGGGTCTCTGGGTCCCTTGTGGGGGTCTTTGTGTCCCTTTGGGGGTCTTTGGGTCCTTTTTTTGGGGGTCTTTGTGTCCACTTGGACTCTTTGGGTCCCTTTTGGGGTCTTTGGGTCCCTTTGGGGGATCTTTGGGTCCTTTTTGGGGGGGCTTTGGGTCCCTTTTAGACTCTTTGGGTCCCTTGGGAGGGGTCTCTGTGTCCCTTTGAGGGTCTTTGGGTCCCTTTTGGACTCTTTGGGTCCATTTTTGGGGGTCTTTGGGTCCCTTTTGGACTCTTTGGGTCCTTTTTTGGGTGGTCTTTGGGTCCCTTTTGGACTCTTTGTGTCCCTTTTGGGGGTGTTTTTGTCCCTTGAGGGTGGTCTTTTAGTCCCTTCTGGACTCCTTGGATCTCTTTGAGGGTCTCTGGGTCCCTTTTGGGGGTCTCTGGGTTCCTTTGAGGGCCTCTGGGTCCCTTCTGGACTCTTTGGGTCCCTTGGAGGGGTCCTTGAGTCCATTTTGGAGGTCTCTGAGTTCTTTGAGGGTCTTTGGGTCCCTTTTTGGGGGTCTTTGGGTCCCTTTTGGACTCTTTGGGTCGCTTTTGGGACTATTTGGGTTCTTTTTTGGGGGTCTTTGTGTCCCTGTTGGACTCTTTGGGTCCCTTTTGGGGGTCTCTGGGTCCTTTTTGGGGATCTTTGGGTCCCTTTGGGGGTCTTTGTCTCCCTCTTTTGGGGGCCTTTGTGTCCCTTTTGGACTCTTTGGGTCTCTTTGAGGGTCTCTGGGTCCCTTTTGGCGGCTCTTTGGGTCCCTTTTGGGGTCTTTGGGTCCCTTTGGGGGATCTTTGGGTCCTTTTTGGGGGGGCTTTGGGTCCCTTTTAGACTCTTTGGGTCCCTGTTGCGGGGTCTTTGGGTCCCTTCTGGCCTTTTTGGGTCCTTTGGGGGGGTCTCTGCGTCCCCTGGGGAGGGTCTTTGGGTCCCTTTTGGCCTCTCTGGGTCCCTTGGGGAGGGTCTTTGTGTCCATTTTGGAGGTCTCTGTGTTCTTTGAGGGTCTTTGGGTGCCTTTTTGGGGGTCTTTGCGTCCCTTTTGGACTCTTTGGGTCCTTTTTGGGGGTCTTTGGGTCCCTTTTAGACTCTTTGGGTCCCTTTTGGGGGTCTTTGGGTCCCTTTGGGGGTCTCTGTGTCCCTTCTGGCCTTTTTGGGTCCTTTGGGGAGGTCTCTGGGTCCCCTGGGGAGGGTCTTTGGGTCCCTTTTGGCCTCTCTGGGTCCCTTGCAGGGGGTCTTTGAGTCCCTTTGAGGGTCATTGTGTCCCTTTTGGGCGTCTCTGGGTTCCTTTGGGGGTCTTTGGGTCCCTTTGGGGGTCTTTGGGTCCCTTTGGGGGTCTTTGTCTCCCTCTTTTGGGGGCCTTTGGGTCCCTTTTGGACTCTTTGGGTCTCTTTGAGGGTCTGTGGGTCCCTTTTTGGGGGTCTCTGGGTTACTTTGAGGGTCTTTGCGTCCCTTCTGGACTCTTTGTGTCCCTTTTGGGGGGTCTTTGTGTCCCTTTTGGGGGGTCTTTGGGTCCCTTTTGGACTCTTTGGGTCCCTGTTGGGGGGTCTTTGGGTCCCTTCTGGCCTTTTTGGGTCCTTTGGGGGGGTCTCTGGGTCCCTTGGGGAGGGTCTTTGGGTCCCTTTTGGCCTCTCTGGGTCCCTTGGAGGGGGTGTTTGAGTCCCTTTGAGGGTCTTTGTGTCCCCTTTGGGGGTCTTTGGGTCCCTTTTGGGGGTCTTTTTGTCCCTTCGGGGTGGTCTTTTCGTCCCTTCTGGACTCCTTGGATCTCTTTGAGGGAATCTGGGTCCCTTTTGGGGGTCTTTGGGTCCCTTTTGGGGGTCTTTGGGTCCCTTTTGGACTCTTTAGGTCCTTTTTTGAGGGCCTTTGGGTCCCTTTTTGGGGGTCTTTGGGTCCCTTTAAGACTCTTTGGGTCCCTTTTAGACTCTTTGGGTCCCTTGGGAGAGGTCTCTGTGTCCCTTTGGGGGTCTTTGGGTCCCTTTTGGACTCTTTGGGTCCATTTTTGGGGGTCTTTGGGTCCCTTTTGGACTCTTTGGGGCCTTTTTAGGGTGGTCTTTGGGTCCCTTTTGGACTCTTTGGGTCCCTTTTGGGGGTCTTTTTGTCCCTTGAGGGTGGTCTTTGAGTTCCTTCTGGACTCCTTGGATCTCTTTGAGGGCCTCTGGGTCCCTTCTGGACTCTTTGGGTCCCTTGGAGGGGTCTTTGAGTCGATTTTGGAGGTCTCTGAGTTCTTTGAGGGTCTTTGCGTCCCTTTTTGGGGGTCTTTGGGTCCCTTTTGGACTCTTTGGGTGGCTTTTGGACTCTTTGGGTTCCTTTTTGGGGGTCTTTGGGTCCCTTTTGGACTCTTTGGGTCGCTTTTGGACTCTTTGGGTTCCTTTTTGGGGGTCTTGTGTCCCTGTTGGACTCTTTGGGTCCCTTTTGGGGTCTCTGGGTCCTTTTTGGGGGGTCTTTGGGTCTCTTTTGGGGTCTTTGGGTCGCTTCTTTGGGGTCTTTGGGACCCTTTTGGACTCTTTGGGTCCTTTTTTGGGGGGTCTTTGGGTCCCTTTTGGACTCTTTGGGTCCTTTTGGGGGGGTCTTTGGGTCCCTTTTAGACTCTTTGGGTCCCTGTTGGATTCTTTGGGTCCCTTTGGGGGTCTCTGAGTCCCTTCTGGCCTTTTTGGGTCCTTTGGGGGGGGTCTCTGGGTCCCCTGGGGAGGGTCTTTGGGTCCCTTTTGGCCTCTCTGGGTCCCTTGGAGGGGGTCTTTGAGTCCCTTTGAGGGTCATTGTGTCCCTTTTGGGCGTCTCTGGGTTCCTTTGGGGGTCTTTGGGTCCCTTTGAGGGTCTTTGGGTCCCTTCTGGACTCTTTGTGTCCCTTTTGGGGGGTCTTTGGGTCCCTTTTGGGGGGTCTCTGAGTCCCTTCTGGCCTTTTTGTGTCCTTTGGGGGGGTCTCTGGGTCCCCTGGGGAGGGTCTTTGGGTCCCTTTTGGCCTCTCTGGGTCCCTTGGAGGGGGTGTTTGAGTCCCTTTGAGAGTCTTTGTGTCCCCTTTTGGGGTCTTTGGGTCCCTTTTGGGGGTCTTTTTGTCCCTTCGGGGTGGTCTTTGAGTCCCTTCTGGACTCCTTCCCTTTGGGGGTCTTTGGGTCCCTTTTGAGGGTCTTTGGGTCCCTTTTTGGGGGTCTTTGGGTCCTTTTTGGACTCTTTGAGTCCCCTTTGGGTGCCTTTGGGTCCCTTTTGGGGGTCTTTGGGTCCCTTTCGGACTCTTTGGGTCCCTTTGGGGGTCTTTGGGGCCCTTTTGGACTCTTTGGGTCCCTTTTTGGGGGTCTTTGGGTCCTTTTTGGACTCTTTGAGTCCCCTTTGGGTGCCTTTGGGTCCCTTTTGGGGGTCTTTGGGTCCCTTTAGGACTCTTTGGGTCCCTTTGGGGGTCTTTGGGTCCCTTTTGGACTCTTTGGGTCCATTTTTGGGGGTCTTTGGGTCCCTTTTAGACTCTTTGGGTCCCTGTTGGATTCTTTGGGTCCCTTTGGGGGTCTCTGAGTCCCTTCTGGCCTTTTTGGGTCTTTGGGGGGGGTCTCTGGGTCCCCTGGGGAGGGTCTTTGGGTCCCTTTTGGACTCTTTTGGTCCCTTTTGGACTCTTTTGGTCCCTTTTGGACTCTTTGGGTGCTTCTTGGGGGTCTTTGGGTCCCTTTTTGGGGGTCTTTGGGTCCCTTTTTGGACTTTTTGGGTCCTTTTGGGGGTCTTTGGGTCCCTTTTGGCCTCTCTGGGTACCCTGGAGGGGGTCTTTGGGTCCCTTTTTGCAGGTCTGTGCGTCCCTTTGGGGGTCTTTGGGTCCCTTTTGGACTCTTTGGGTCCATTTTTGGGGGTCTTTGGGTCCCTTTTGGACTCTTTGGGTCCTTTTTAGGGTGGTCTTTGGGTCCCTTTTGGACTCTTTGGGTCCCTTTTGGGGGTCTTTTTGTCCCTTGGGGGTGGTCTTTGAGTTCCTTCTGGACTCCTTGGATCTCTTTGAGGGTCTCTGGGTCCCTTTTGGGGGTCTCTGGGTTCCTTTGAGGGCCTCTGGGTCCCTTCTGGACTCTTTGGGTCCCTTGGAGGGGTCTTTGAGTCGATTTTGGAGGTCTCTGAGTTCTTTGAGGGTCTTTGCGTCCCTTTTTGGGGGTCTTTGGGTCCCTTTTGGACTCTTTGGGTGGCTTTTGGACTCTTTGGGTTCCTTTTTGGGGGTCTTTGGTTCCCTGTTGGACTCTTTGGGTCCCTTTTGGGGTCTCTGGGTCCTTTTTGGGGGGTCTTTGGGTCTCTTTTGGGGTCTTTGGGTCGCTTCTTGGGGGTCTTTGGGACCCTTTTGGACTCTTTGGGTCCTTTTTTGGGGGGTCTTTGGGTCCCTTTTGGACTCTTTGGGTCCCTTTTGGGGGGTCTTTGGGTCCCTTTTAGACTCTTTGGGTCCCTGTTGGATTCTTTGGGTCCCTGTTGGGGGGTCTTTGGGTCCCTTCTGGCCTTTTTGGGTCCTTTGGGGGGGGTCTCTGGGTCCCCTGGGGAGGGTCTTTGGGTCCCTTTTGGCCTCTCTGGGTCCCTTGGAGGGGGGTCTTTGAGTCCCTTTGAGGGTCTTTGTGTCCCTTTTGGGCGTCTCTGGGTTCCTTTGGGGGTCTTTGGGTCCCTTTTGGACTCTTGAGTCCCTTTGGGGGTCTTTGGGTCCCTTTGGGGGTCTTTGTCTCCCTCTTTTGGGGGCCTTTGGGTCCCTTTTGGACTCTTTGGGTCTCTTTGAGGGTCTGTGGGTCCCTTTTTGGGGGTCTCTGGGTTACTTTGAGGGTCTTTGCGTCCCTTCTGGACTCTTTGTGTCCCTTTTGGGGGGTCTTTGGGTCCCTTTTGGACTCTTTGGGTCCCTGTTGGGGGGTCTTTGGGTCCCTTCTGGCCTTTTTGGGTCCTTTGGGGGGGTCTCTGGGTCCCCTGGGGAGGGTCTTTGGGTCCCTTTTGGCCTCTCTGGGTCCCTTGGAGGGGGTGTTTGAGTCCCTTTGAGGGTCTTTGTGTCCCCTTTTGGGGTCTTTGGGTCCCTTTTGGGGGTCTTTTTGTCCCTTCGGGGTGGTCTTTGAGTCCCTTCTGGACTCCTTCCCTTTGGGGGTCTTTGGGTCCCTTTTGAGGGTCTTTGGGTCCCTTTTTGGGGGTCTTTGGGTCCTTTTTGGACTCTTTGAGTCTCCTTTGGGTGCCTTTGGGTCCCTTTTGGGGGTCTTTGGGGCCTTTTGGACTCTTTGGGTCCCATTGGGGGTCTTTGGGTCCCTTTGGGGGTCTTTGGGGCCCTTTTGGACTCTTTGGGTCCTTTTTGGGGGGGTCTTTGGGTCCCTTTTGGACTCTTTGGGTCCCTTTTGGCCTCTCTGGGTCCCCTGGAGGGGGTCTTTGGGTCCCTTTGAGGCCGTTTTGGACTCTTTGGGTAATTTTGGGGGGTCTTTGGGTCCCTTTGGGACTCTTTGGGTTCCTTTTGGACTTTTTGGGTCCCTTTTGTGCGTTTTTGGGTCCCTTTTGAGGGTCTTTGATTCCCTTTTGGACTCTTTGGGTCCCTTTTGGACTCTTTGGGTCCATTTTTGGGGGTCTCTGGGTGCCTTTGAGGGTTTTTGGGTCCCTTTTTGGGGGGTCTTTGGGTCTGTTTTGGACTCTTTGGGTCCCTTTTGGGGGTCTTTTTGTCCCTTGGGGGTGGTCTTTTAGTCCCTTCTGGACTCCTTGGATCTCTTTGAGGGACTCTGGGTCCCTTTTGGGGGTCTCTGGGTTACTTTGAGGGTCTTTGGGTCCCTTCTGGACTCTTTGGGTCCCTTTTGGACTCTTTGGGTCCCTTTTGGGGGGTCTTTGGGTCCCTTCTGGCCTTTTTGGGTCCTTTGGGGGGGTCTCTGGGTCCCCTGGGGAGGGTCTTTGGGTCCCTTTTGTACTCTTTTGGTCCCTTTTGGACTCTTTGGGTGCTTCTTGGGGGTCTTTGGGTCCCTTTTGGGGTCTCGGTCCCTTTTGGACTCTTTGGGTCCTTTTTTGGGGGGTCTTTGGGTCCCTTTTGGACTCTTTGGGTCCTTTTTTGGGGGGTCTTTGGGTCCCTTTTGGACTCTTTGGGTCCCTTTTGGACTCTTTGGGTCCTTTTTTGGGGGGTCTTTGGGTCCCTTTTGGACTCTTTGGGTCCTTTGGGGGGGTCTCTTGGTCCTTTTTGGGGGGTCTTTGAGTCCCTTTGAGGGTCTTTGAGTCCCTTTGAGAGTCTTTGTGTCACCTTTGGGGGTCTTTGGGTCCCTTTTTGGGGGTCTTCAGGTCCCTTTTGGACTCTTTGGATCCTTTTTTGGGGGTCTTCGGGTCCGTTTTGGGGGGTCTTTGGGTCCCTTCTGGCCTTTTTGGGTCCTTTGGGGGGGTCTCTGGGTCCCTTGGGGAGGGTCTTTGTGTCCCTTTGAGGGTCTTTGGGTCCCTTTGGGGGTCTTTGGGTCCCTTGGGGGGGCCTTTGTGTCCATTTTGGAGGTCTCTGAGTTCTTTGAGGGTCTTTGCGTCCCTTTTTGGGGGTCTTTGGGTCCCTTTTGGACTCTTTGGGTGGCTTTTGGACTCTTTGGGTTCCTTTTTGGGGGTCTTTGGGTCCCTTTTGGACTCTTTGGGTCGCTTTTGGACTCTTTGGGTTCCTTTTTGGGGGTCTTTGTGTCCCTGTTGGACTCTTTGGGTCCCTTTTGGGGTCTCTGGGTCCTTTTTGGGGGGTCTTTGGGTCTCTTTTGGGGTCTTTGGGTCGCTTCTTGGGGGTCTTTGGGACCCTTTTGGACTCTTTGGGTCCTTTTTTGGGGGGTCTTTGGGTCCCTTTTGGACTCTTTGGGTCCTTTTTGGGGGGTCTTTGGGTCCCTTTTAGACTCTTTGGGTCCTTTTTGGGGGTCTTTGGGTCCCTGTTGGATTCTTTGGGTCCCTTTGGGGGTCTCTGAGTCCCTTCTGGCCTTTTTGGGTCCTTTGGGGGGGGTCTCTGGGTCCCCTGGGGAGGGTCTTTGGGTCCCTTTTGGCCTCTCTGGGTCCCTTGGAGGGGGGTCTTTGAGTCCCTTTGAGGGTCTTTGTGTCCCTTTTGGGCGTCTCTGGGTTCCTTTGGGGGTCTTTGGGTCCCTTTTGGACTCTTGAGTCCCTTTGGGGGTCTTTGGGTCCCTTTGGGGGTCTTTGTCTCCCTCTTTTGGGGGCCTTTGGGTCCCTTTTGGACTCTTTGGGTCTCTTTGAGGGTCTGTGGGTCCCTTTTTGGGGGTCTCTGGGTTACTTTGAGGGTCTTTGCGTCCCTTCTGGACTCTTTGTGTCCCTTTTGGGGGGTCTTTGTGTCCCTTTTGGGGGGTCTTTGGGTCCCTTTTGGACTCTTTGGGTCCCTTTTGGGGGGTCTCTGAGTCCCTTCTGGCCTTTTTGGGTCCTTTGGGGGGGTCTCTGGGTCCCCTGGGGAGGGTCTTTGGGTCCCTTTTGGCCTCTCTGGGTCCCTTGGAGGGGGTGTTTGAGTCCCTTTGAGGGTCTTTGTGTCCCCTTTGGGGGTCTTTGGGTCCCTTTTGGGGGTCTTTTTGTCCCTTCGGGGTGGTCTTTGAGTCCCTTCTGGACTCCTTGGATCTCTTTGAGGGAATTTGGGTCCCTTTTGGGGGTCTTTGGGTCCCTTTTGAGGGTCTTTGGGTCCCTTTTTGGGGGTCTTTGGGTCCCTTTCGGACTCTTTGGGTCCCTTTGGGGGTCTTTGGGGCCCTTTGGGGGTCTTTGGGGCCCTTTTGGACTCTTTGGGGCCCTTTTGGACTCTTTGGGTCCTTTTTGGGGGGGTCTTTGGGTCCCTTTTGGACTCTTTGGGTCCCTTTTGGCCTCTCTGGGTCCCCTGGAGGGGGTCTTTGGGTCCCTTTTGGACTCTTTGGGTAATTTTGGGGGGTCTTTGGGTCTGTTTTGGACTCTTTGGGTCCCTTTTGGGGGTCTTTTTGTCCCTTGGGGGTGGTCTTTTAGTCCCTTCTGGACTCCTTGGATCTCTTTGAGGGACTCTGGGTCCCTTTTGGGGGTCTCTGGGTTACTTTGTGGGTCTTTGGGTCCCTTCTGGACTCTTTGGGTCTCTTCTGGCCTTTTTGGGTCCTTTGGGGGGGTCTCTGGGTCCCCTGGGGAGGGTCTTTGGGTCCCTTTTGTACTCTTTTGGTCCCTTTTGGACTCTTTGGGTGCTTCTTGGGGGTCTTTGGGTCCCTTTTGGGGTCTCGGTCCCTTTTGGACTCTTTGGGTCCTTTTTTGGGGGGTCTTTGGGTCCCTTTTTGGACTCTTTGGGTCCTTTTGGGGGGTCTTTGGGTCCCTTTTGGACTCTTTGGTTCCCTTTTGGGGGTCTTTGGGTCCCTTTTTGGGGGTCTTTGGGTCCCTTTTTGGGGGTCTTTGGGTCCCTTCTTGGGGGTCTTCGGGTCCCTTTTGGGGGATCTTTGGGTCCCTTCTGGCCTTTTTGGGTCCTTTGGGGGGTCTCTGGGTGCTTTTTGAGGGGTCTTTGAGTCCCTTTGAGGGTCTTTGGGTCCCTTTGGGGGTCTCTGGGTCCCTTTTGGGGGTCTTTGGGTCCCCTTTGGGGTCTTTGGGTCCCTTTGGGGGTCTTTGGGTCCCTTTTGGGGGTCTTTGGGTCCCCTTTGGGGGGCTTTGGGTCCCTTCTGGCCTTTTTGGGTCCTTTGGGGGGGTCTCTGGGTCCCCTGGGGAGGGTCTTTGGGTCCCTTTTGGCCTCTCTGGGTCCCTTGGGGAGGATCTTTGTGTCCCCTTTGGGGTCTTTGAGTCCCTTTGGGGGTCTTTGGGTCCCTTGGGGGGGTCCCCGTGCCCCTTGGGTGTCCCCCCGTGCCCACCCCCCCAATATCCACTCACTATCTGCCCCGTGGCCCCTCGTGGGGGTCGCTCATGGCGACGTCCCCGGTGCCGTCGTCGCCGTCGTGGCGGGCGCGGTGCTCGACGGCGCCGGTGCCGATGGCGGTGCCGATGGCGGTGCCGATGGCGGTGGCGGCGCCGCCGCGCCCGCGGGGCCGGGGGAGGGGTCCCTCGCTGTACATCTTCCCACGGAAGGGACCCCGACCCTTCCTGCGGCGCCCGCTGAACCCCCGAGCGCCCACGCGGTCGTCGTGCTCTGAGGGGGAACGGGGGGGTCAGCGGCGGCGCCCCCAGACCCCCCTGAAGACCCCAGACCCCCCCGAAGAGCCCAGACCCTCTCCCCCACACCCCCCTGAAGACCCCAGACCCTCCTGAAGACCCCAGACCCTCCCGAAGAGCCCAGACCCCCCTGAAGACCCCAGACCCTCCCGAAGAGCCCAGACCCCCCTGAAGACCCCAGACCCTCCCGAAGAGCCCAGACCCTCTCCCCCAGACCCCCCTGAGCACCCCAGACCCCCCGAAGAGCCCAGACCCTCCTGAAGACTCCAAACCTTCCTAAAGACCCCAGACCCTCTCCCCCAGACCCCCCTGAAGACCCCAGACCCTCCCGAAGAGCCCAGACCCTCCTGAAGACCCCAGACCCTCCTAAAGACCCCAGACCCTCCTGAGCACCCTAGACCCTCCTGAGCACCCCAGACCCTCTCCCCCAGACCCTCCTGAAGACCCCAGACCCTCCTGAAGACCCCAGACCCTTCTAAAGACCCCAACCCCTCTCCCCCAACCCTCTCCTCCCAATCTCCTCCCCAGCCCCTCCTGCCCCTCCTGAAGACCCCAGACCCTCTCCACCCAGACCCTCCTGAAGAGCCCAACCCCTCCTGAAGACCCCAACCTCTCCTGAAGAATCCAGACCCTCTCCCCCCAGCCCCTCTCCCCCCAATCTCCTCCCCAGCCCCTCCTGCTCCCCTAAAGAATCCAGATCCCCCTGAAGACCCCAACCCCTCCAGAAGACCCCAACCCCTCCTGAAAACCCCAACCTCTCCTGAAGACCCCAGACCCTCTCCCCCAATCTCCTCCCCAGCCCCTCCTGCCCCTCCTAAAGACCCCAGACCGTCCTGAAGACCCCACACCCTCCTGAAGACCCCAGACCCTCCTGAAAACCCCACACCCTCTCCCCCATCCCCTCCTGCCCCTTCTAAAGACCCCAGACC